>OX463771.1:6776831-7976831 GCA_949825005.1 Gasteruption jaculator | reverse complement strand
ATGAAATTCAGAAATTGGGAATTGGAGGAATTTCAAAATTTTGTGCTTTTTTTTTTAAAGATAGGACATTATTGCTAAATTTTAAGAGGTGTGGTTCTTATAGAGCTAATGAATAGATAATCGACGTTTTGAACTTTTTAAAGGGATATCAAATTTCAAAGAATTTTCTTTTCATGGAATTTGTGAATTAATAATATTATATTTCATATATCGATAATATTAATAACGATAATAATAATAATTAACATTTTCCAAATTCCATTTTTTTACGGACAAAAAAGTTCAAGAAATTTCCTATTTCACAGTATTGATAAATTAAGAATATTAAATTGATAGGTTAATATTTCCAAAATTTATTCGAACTGTTTTTTGAGAACGTGAGAATTCGGAAAATTTCCCTTTCTACAATATTTATAAATTAACAACATATATGTAAATTTCCAAAGTATTTTTTCTCCCGGAGTCGTTCTCCCCCAAAAAAAAGGACACAAAAAATCTCAGGATCACTGATTAAAAATTCCTCCAGTCACTTCAGGCGAGCGTCCGGGAAATTGCTCGTCTGCAATTGACGCTTCGAAGCTCCCCAGGCAGACTCGGCTGAAATCGCCTCCAGTGCTTTCTCCAGGGGAAGACGAAGACACTGCGTCGAGAAAAATAGAGTGACTTCCCGTCACGGTTCGGGGAAATTTAGGACAGATCTGGACTCAATTGCTGGAGGGTGTAGGGTAAAATCTGGGATTCTCCAGTCGTCCTGGAGGACCGATTTCCAGGTAGCGAGGCAACCTTTGACCGTGAATCGAGTCCGAAGGAGTAAAAGATAGCCAAGGGCAGGATGACGTCATTGTCCATATCACTAGGGCTGGAGATGCACTTCGGATGCATCCTCGTCTCTCTCTGTACATACATTTCCTTGGGATGGTTGTGAATATGTATAATCTATATGTATACTGTGTATATATATATATATATATAAATATTTCCAGGGACACTGAGTAGCCGTTTGAACAATATGAAATTAACTTAACGAGTTAATATTAATAATAATTAATTTTTTTTTACACAAATGTCGAAATTCAAAAATTTCTATTTTTTTGTATGTATAGAAAATAGGTAATTTAATATTCGGTGGATAGGAAACTGATAAATCAGTATTAAAGAATTTTTTTTTACAGAAACGTCACAATTAAAAAAATTACCATTTTTTTTTATGGATATGAGATAAATAATTGAATATTCGTTGGATCGACGATGTTTTCTATTATTAATATTAGCATGCCTGAAAAATAAATCAAAAGAGAAGGAAATGATGAAATTTCTGAAATCTGAAGGAAATCGGTAATCGTTGATCGAACGGATACGAGTGTCTTTATATTAATTCTCGAATGACATTTTTCCAAAAGTACATAGGAAGTATATTTTAAGACTTTCAATAAAACCTCTTACGGATTAAAAACAAGTGTTTCTTTGACCCCAAAATGGGCAGCTTTCGTGGGACATTTTTCCACAAATGGTATCAGTGGAATTGAACTTTTTTTAAAAATTAATTTTTTTTACTGAGAATATTTAGGGCGGTAATTATTTTTATCGCGAATGTTTGTGTCTTTAATTACCCCGACTGAGAACAATTGGGCCTTTATTGGACTTTTATTAATTAATTATTGAAATTTTGTTAACGACCGACATTGTTAATTAATTGATGATAATTGCAATAAATTGGTTGCCCTCCTTGAGGATCAAATACCATTCGAACATTTTTTTTTTCCAAAAGGGAATTTTAATTTCCCAAGAAATTTCTTATTGGAAATAGAGGTTCTAAATTCACAGTTTTCCCTTTGGGCTGAAAATGTCCCTCGATTGCTCTCTTATGAAATTCATTAATTTCCATTCCATTTCTCTCCGTTTCCACAGGTCCTTGAATTTTTCCTCTCCAGAGATCATTCCTAATAATTCCGACTGGAGGAGAGTCTCCAATTTCTTCCCATTCCAACTTAAAATCCAGGGGAGCGAAGTTTTTTGTAAAAGAAAACTCAGGATTTAATAAAAAGGAGGTAAGAACTTTGGTATTTCAAATAAAATCAAAATCGATGATAATTTTGCTGGAGGAAAATTTTCAGAATTATTATTGAAAATTTCCTCCATTAAAATAAAATTCAATTTTTCAATTATATTATTATTTATTGCACTATTATTATTATTATGATTATTATTATTAATATTATTATTATTATTTTCAATGTTCTTGAAAATCCTGAAAAATTGAAAGTCCAAAACAAAAAAATAATAATTAACAATCAAATTTAAAGATTTGCTTTTTATTTTCTCCGATTTTCCGGGAGATAATATAAAAATACGTAATTAAAATAAATACCGTTTACTTTACTTATTTTAATTGAATCATAAAATTTATTTAAACTTATGAAAATATTTATACTATAAAGTAAGAGGAAACGGGTGTGGGTATCGGATAAAAAAATTCTGAAACGCGTGGAAAATTATGAGGAGAAAGCGCAATTTTATTTGGCATTCTTCTTTTTTTTTTATCAATTATTCAACTGTATGCAATTAATTAACAATCATTAACACGGTCGATCCAAATGCCGATACTTGTCGACGAACTTTGGCCTATAGTTGCCGGAGATTGGCTGATTATTGATGGCCTCTTGCCGGAAGTACTGAGCGGCTCGACGTTCTTCGGAAAAGGTGCAGGGTGCTTTCACATAAACTGTAAGAGAAAGTTACCAAGGTACCGTTATTTTATTTGTTATAAATATTACCACATTTCTATTTTTTTGTAACTTCAATTCCGTCGTAATTAAATGCCTATTATTGTAAAAATCGATTTCAAAATAATATGAAAACTATCCTTTATGAAAAAATTCTTGAAATTAGAATTCCCATTTTTCCAAATTTTTTCCCACAAAATTGCAATTTTTTCCCCTTCTACAATTTTTCCTTTCACAATTCTGATTCTTGTTTTACTCTTATTATTATTATTATTACTATTATTACTTATTTCTTCAAAGTGTCGTAAAAATCCCGCTAAAGTTGAAAACCCAAAAAATCTCTATGCTTATAAAAAATTATAAAAGCTGCACTTCAAAAATTGCTCAAAAATTTGTGATATTACAATTCCCTTTTTCTTCAAATTTGTTCCCATGAAATTACCATTTTTCTCCAATTTTTCCTTTCACTTGAAATTTCTTCTTGCATTATTAAAATTATTAAAATTACACTTAAAATTTCTTCTTTTATTATTGTTATTATTATTTTCTCTCCAAGATCTCACAAACTCCAGGAAAGTCTTGAAGACCCAAAAACCTGGAAATTTTTGTGTGTTTCCAAAAAAAATAAATACCTTCACTTAAAAAACTCGTAAATTGAAATTTCGTAACTTCAAAATTTCTCTCTCTTTTTTTCCCCCATAAAACTCCAATTATCCAATTTCCGGGCAGATCGTGCGATCTCAAATTTCTTCCACAAAACCCGGTATGCGGGAACGTAATTGCGTTAAATGCCCGTCCGTCCGTCTGTCTGTCCCTCTGTCCCTGTGCCACGCGACCCTTCTCATAACGTCATTATCTCATTCATTTATGCCGTTAGGAGGGAAATTAATTAACTGCAGCAGCCACTTTTTCTCCCCCCTCCCCCCCTTCCTCCTTTTTTCCCTCCCTGAATCGTCATTTACCCGTTTGGTAAAAAAATTATTCAACTCCAACGTGTCCCGAAATTTCCAGGTTCCTTTCCCGACTTTTCAGAAGCGGCAGGATCTCCCTCTCTTTTCGAGAAAAACGAAGAGTTCTCGAAAAAAGGATGAAAGGGGAAAAAAAAGATGAAAATGGTACCGAAATTCTTGATGAACATGAAGGCCCAGAAGCTGCTTCCCACCAGCGTCAGGACCCCGGCCAGGATGGACTTCCATTGGCCGGTAGGAGCTCCCATTTCGGCGAAGGTCTGGCAGAAGCTGTACCGGTACAAGGATTTCTTCTCCTCGCAGGTGAGTCCTCTCCAGTCTCCTCTTTCCTTCTCTCGCAGTGCCTTTGATGGATGGGAGGTGATAGTAATAATAATAATAATAATAATAATAATAATAATAATAACAAAGGAAAGGACCCTCCGTTCCTTTGCCAAAAGCTGATCAAAGACGAATCCGTTTTTTGAGGGAACAATTTTTGGGGAAAGCCCTTGGATTTGAAAATCCAGAAATTGGTGTGTTTTTGTAACAAAGAACTTCCGGAAGTGGAGTTGAAAAATGGAATTCCTAGAATTCCAAGTAATTTTGTAGCACAATTTCCAAAAAAATATTGAAAAAATGGAATTTCTAAAATTCAAAGAGTTTTCGTAGCAGAATTTTCCGAAAAAATGTTCTAAAATGGAATTTTGAGAATTTGAAGCGTATTTATAGAGGAATTTTCAAAAAAAGTCTTAAAAAATGGAATTTCTAGAATTCGAAGAGTTTTTGTAGCAGAATTTCCAGAAAAAGTATTCCAAAATGGAATTTATAAAATTCGAAGCGTTTTCGTAGCAGAATTTTCTGAAAAAAAATGTTCTAAAATGGAATTCCTAGAATTCCAAGGGTTTCTGTAACAGAAGTTTAGGGAAAATCGTAGAAAAATGGAATCTTGGAAATTCCAAGCATTTTTGTACAACTAAATGAGGTACCAACCAATAAGTCTGGAGTGCAATCCCGGAAACGGATAGCTGGATATGGGAAATCGAACCTATCGATGTACATATAAGTACCATTGACACCAAATCCAACAACCTCCCGGGTGCCGATCGTCTCTCGATCGTGTTCACTCAAATTCGCCCGTGGGGTGTACAAAAACTCGCTCGTAATCCTTCTGGATCGGTAAATCACTCGTCTGGTTAAGATCATAGTCTTTAAGACGATCTTGGCATTTTTTGGGCAAAATTCAAGGTTTATTTATGATTGGTATCGAAAGTGACGTTTTGGAAAAAGAAAAAAGGTACCGATGGAACAGAAGAAAAGCGACGATAATTCTGGAAACAGCGAAAAATCGAATTTTTCGGGTATTCTCAAGAATACGAGGAATCGAATTTGACTTTGTTCGGCAACTTTAGAAATAATAATAATAATAATATCAATAATAATAATAATAATAATTTTAGTATCTGAATTTTTCAAATTTCTATAATGTCAAACTTGGACCATTTTTCCAATTCATTCCTTATCCATTATTTCCAAACTTAAAAAAAAAAACAAATTCTCAATTTTTATGGAAGGAATTCTAAGAAACTGGAAGATTCTGTTAAATTTCGAATTTCCTATTTTCTACTGAACCTCCTCGCGAAGAGAAAATTTCCCAATTTCTAAAATTAGGTCATTTACCATTTTTTTCTGTATATTCCCAAATTCCAAGAGAACTAAGTAAATTCTCCGAATTCGAAGAAAATTAAAAATTTTGGAGGAAAACATTCTAGAGATTTTGCAAAAATGTACCTTCAAAGCTCAAAAATCTCCAACAAAAAAAAATTGGTATGACAAAAAAATACTGTTTTCGGGTGAAGCAACTCTTGTTATTATCATTATTATTATTATTATTATTATTATTATATTTATTATTAAATTATTATTATATGCTTATTATATTATATTATTATTATTGTTATTATATTTATATGGTTATAATTTTCCCACAAAATGATACACATGGGCTCGCTATTTATTACTATATATTAACTTTGTTACAGTATATATTAACTATCCTTCATTACTTTATTTATGTACATACTATATATATATATTTATATATACATACCAGTGCCAGCAATGGTATCACCTTATGATACTGCGACATGTGTCCATAATGTTCCATTATACCACCATACGTGTGTCCGGATAATGGATGGATATCCATCCTTTCCCATAGACGTGTCCACGTGTGTATGGGTTTATATATATATATAATACATATAGAGATGAGTGACTTAACGTGTGTAGAGATATCGAATATGTAAGCATATACGTGGCAAGGCACAGTCATATGAATTGCGCTCCAACAGGTGCCGGGTATCTAAATTCACCAGAGCACCTGATGAAGTACAATTAACATGCAGCCTCTCCCGAAGAAATGGTCGATGATCCTCCTCCTCCTCCACACCTTGATCTTGAGCTCCTCCTTTTCAACTATTTTCTTTTCAAAGTCACTGTGATTCTATACAATTCCTGCACCCTAATTATTTCATTTATTGTTCTTCTACTTATTTTTTTGTTTCAATCCCCGAAAATTCTAATTTTTATTATTCTTTTGCTAAATCCTAATTTTGTTGGTAGTTTCTTTATTTGATTTTGTTTTAGAAAATCCCCTTTGAAAATTGCAATTTTTCAACACTTTTAGGAAAAATAAAAAGATTTCGGAAATCCGAATGTTCCGCACTACCGCTTTTTGCTTTTAATTCCCAAATTTTGTTTACAATCTCCTTATTTTGAGTTTCTTGCGGACAATTCTTAGATTTTGGAATTGCAAAAAATGCAAATGTTTCCTCACTTTTCTTGATTTTCCTAAATTCTATTTTTTTTCAATTTAGATTTTCTTTGCAAAAAATCCTGGACTCCAAACATCGCATATGTTGAGCAATTTAGCAAATTGCCAATCTTTCTGCAATTTCACATTTTCTTTCCCGAAATTTCGGAATTCAGAAAAAAAAAATCTCTTAATCCTCATTTTCCAAATATTCTTCAAGAAATCTTCAAAAAATTGGAACCACCAAAACCCCTAAATTTTCTGCACTTCGGGATCTCTTCAAAAATCGAAGAAAACCTAAATCCCGATTTTTACATTTTTCCTCTTTTTGTCTATTTTTAGGAAACAAATTTAAGTTCCAAAATTGGCGATTTTTTTCATTCCTTTTTTGCTTCAAAAATCACAAATCTTCGGTCTTTTCCAAAAAAATCACAGCTTTTCTATTTTTCTTTCTCGAAAAATCACAATTTTTCTCTTCTTCGAAGTTCTTTCCTCGCGATTCGAATCGTGGCGGACCCCGAGTTCCGCGACTACCGATTCTCGATGTCCGATTCTGCGCTCTCCGGCACCTCTCCGCAGCGCGCGCTACTTCAGGTACCTGACTGATAACGAGAACACAGCCTGAAGTACCCGAGTAACACGCGTCGCAAATGGTTACTAATTTCCTTTCTTCCGAATCCGCGGTAGTCACATGATGGGGCTGCTCTGAATCATCATTCGGTTCTTGCAATTTTTTTATCACCACGTCACACTACCATTGTTCCGCTTATCTCGCCTCTTATCTCGCAAACGTGTCCGCCCGCCCGCCTGTCCCGTATGCGTGCGATCCTGGTACTCAAAACACCGTCTCGAGGAGAACCGGTGCCGAAATCCGACCAATTATTATAATTTTACCCACCCGAGTATGATCGAGAATCGGACCCGACCCCACCCTAATATTGTAGGAATCCATTTTTCAGCGTATCCAATACCTGACCCCCTATATTCGTGGCATCTCCAGTATTGGAACAAATTGCGACACCGTTTGGGTCCAGTATTGGGTCGAGATCGGTTTTTCGAGGGGTAGTTTGTAATTTGGGAATTTACAGAAATTTAATTTATAATTTATAATTAACACTTTGCCGTCCGCACTAAAATATATATTATAAATAATTAATGGAGCAATTTGAAAATACACCATTGGTATTTCATTCGAATTTTACAAATGGTACTTCACTGGTATTTGGTAAATTATTAATATACTGGGTCGGTCTTTGTCATTCTAATTCCGCCCCAATATTATATTTTTAACCTTTTTTTTGGAAGAAATTAAGATTGTTTGTTTTTTTATCCCAATATTTCTATTACTTCTTCATCTTGAATAGACCAATTACGTGTTCAGAAATTATCACTTCTGAAGTTCACCATTTTTCCTTCTTTTTTTTCACTACTTTTCAAAAAAATTCCCAAGTTAACGATATTTGCCAGACAAAATGTCGTTTCGGTATTCAAAGTCGAAAACAGCACACCAGTTTCCAAAAATCCATTTCGCGACACTGAAACTTCTCCAGATTTTCGCACAATGCGTTTACCGATTTAGTACAAATACAGCAAAAATCGAAAAATCCTCTCGGTTTTCGTAACTCCCGGCAGAGACTTTTCCGAAAAACTTCGAAAAAGAGGTCGCTCCTACCGAACTTCCTCCCACTGCTTGGAACCTTGACCGTAAAAATATCGAAAGATACAAAATTTCACAATGTCGACTTACAACCTCTCGAATTCGTAAATTCCCACTTTTCTTCCACGAATTCCCAATTTCGGGGCTCGAAGTCTCACGTTTTCTCGAATTTCAATGAAAAATTTCAAATCCCCCACTTTTTTATTCACAACTTTTCAAAAATGTAGTTTCACGATTTTCTCCTCAATCTCGGCAACGATCGTCAGTTACCATCTGTTTCCTTCTATATCCGCAGTTGCAAACTTCTATCCCCCCCTTCAAAAAAAAGAAATAAAAATAAAAAATCGTCGATTCCACAAAAGTTCCTCCTATCGTTTTTTTCCACATTCCCGAGAATTCCCTATTTTCTCTTCCCCAAAAAAGTAGTCGCTTCTCAATCCAAAAAGTAAAGAAAAGTAAAAAGAAAAAAGGGATCGAAAATTCAATCACTGTCACGTTCCACAAACTCTCCCTTCTTCTTCAAATTCTTTTCTCTCTCTCTTTCTCTTTCTCTCTCGCTCTCTCTCTCTCTCTTTCTGGGAATCCCTATGAAGAATCGACACGAAACGTTGAAAATCACTCTCGAGTCGCAAAAATAGTAAAACGAATATTTAAAAAAAAATACAAAATCGACGTAACAAAAAAAATGCACTGAATTCGTATTCTTTTTCGCGTAAAAAATGCCAATTCACAGAATTTCATTGTAAGAAGAAGAATTCGTCGCTTCGTCGTTTGGAAAAATCAGCAATCGTGTGAAAATTCGAAAACGATGGAACCAAAAAAAAAATTCACTGAATTCGTATAAAAATTCGAGTTGGAATTTGAATCCACAAAGTATAATTTTGCGAAGAAATTCGTCAGCCGGTTGCAGAAGACTCCGTTCCCGTGCGGGGTCTGCGGTCTTCTCCGTGACCGTATCCGTTGGAAAGCAAAGTAAGACTGGCAATGAGGCACGAGTCCAGGCCAGGCAGGATTCGCCATTTGCTCCTCCTCGGGTTCTCAGCTAAAGGCTGGCTGTGGCTGGCTGGCTGCTAGCGGCAGCCAGAGACCAGAGGCATGAGACGACGACGATCGACGACGACACGTTGTGTCTCGGCTCGGCGAATGCCGAATCTACTGGATATCTGCTGGAAGAAAGAAGAAAGAAGAGAGAAGAGAGAAGAAAGAAGAAGAAAAAGAACAAGAAGAAGATCGAGAAGCAGCAGCAGATGTCTTGGACGTCCATTTCTTTCTATGCCTATTTACAAAGTCCCGAGCAGGTAGACCAGCTACAATATGTATAATGGGTTGATTCACTTTTCGGGTACTTCGCAGAAGAAGGCAACGAAAAGGAGGATACTGGGGAAAGGAGAAGAAACGCGACAGTTTTCGTGACTTTCGATGAGAAGGTGCACGAGAAAAGTGCGTGAATGGAAATTTCCACGGGGGGTTGGAATTTCCGGGTGGTTTCCAGTCGCAGGTTTCGAAATGTTCGGGAACCAGGGAGATTTAGGGAATTTTCAGGGTTGGATGTTGCAGCGCATATGTATAATTCTCCTAACAAAAAAAATATATATATATATATTTTTTTTATTAGGAGGAATTTTTGAGTTTTCAAAAAAATTTTTTTTCTTCTTTTTTTCTCCTCGAAGGAAAAATTTGGGGATTTAGTAAAATGGAATCCAAAAAGTTGTAGAACCTGCGAAGAGAAATTTTCAAAATTACGTATATAGATTGTTTTTTTTTTCAATTTTCTTATCGGAAAGAATTTTGAATAATTTTTTGCAAAAATTAAAGGAATTTTTCTGGGAAATATTTTCTTTTAATGCTTTCTGTATGAAAAATTGAGACAAAAAATATATATTATAAAGGAGTATTAGGAGTTTATTGAGAAAAGAAGAGAGAAATTTATTTTTTTTTTACTTTAGAAAAAAAATTTTAGAAACTTTTTGTGAACCTGGAAACAAATTTATAATAATTCCAAGAAAATAGTAATAATACTAATAATAATAAAAATAATTTTAAAAAAATAATAATAATAATATCAATAATAATAATAACGATAAAGAATAATAATAATAATTTTCGCCCTCGGATTTAATTAAAGTTTCCCATTTATTATTAAACCTTGTCAATTTTTCCAATCGAAGGAATTTGTTCTTTGAAATTGTCTTAAAATAATTCTCATAGCTTTCTGAAGAAATTTCATAAAATGTTGCGTCAATTCCATTAAAATTTCATCCGATCCAATTTTTTTCCAAGATTCATTTGCTGCTATAAAAAAACGTTGCGCAACCAATTAAATTTGTCCCTTTCGAGAAAAAAAAAACTATATACATATATATATACTTCTATACACCTATAAAAATATTTTCGAGGAACGTCCAGAAAAGCAGCTGTAGAATTTCGTATAATGGGTAAACTCCTGCGAATTTCCACCCGTCTATCCTTTCCTTTCCCTTCCCCTCCTCTCGTCTCGTCTCGAGACTCGTCTCCTTTCCTCTACTCCACCCGTTCTATCGTAAACGCCGAACGAAAGAAAGAAAAGATTAGCAAAAATTCGTGGAACGAAAACGGTTGTTGAAATGGGTGGAGCTTGGAAGGTTAATGACGCTCGGAACATGGTAATTCGCAATTCGTACAATGCTTTCAAAGTGGATGGGTACGACATGACATTGAGACTTGGTTCACCGGTTATATAGAGGAGAGAATCTCCTTCTCTTTTTATCCGTCTCTCCTTTTTATTATATATAGCGAGAATAAAAAAAACTTCGCACACAAATGCGAGCGCGCACACGCACACAAGTTCGTGAGTGTGTGTGTGTGTATATAGGGAAAAAGAGCGAGAAGAAGTAAGAAAGAGTGGGAAGAGGGAGACCCAGACGACCGGAGAAAGACAAAAGAGAGACGGAAGATAGACAGAAGCGCAAAAGAGGGGCAGAACGAATTTATACATGTATATATACACACACACAATCGTAGCTGAAGTAGTTTCAAATGGAATTTATTTATATTTATTTTTCTAATATTTCTATTTTTCAACTTTTTTTTCTACGAAAAGGTATTCTTTATATAATAATATACAATAATGGAATTTACGTAAAAAACATATAATAATATATCAGTATAATATATATTTCAAATAACTTTTCATCTGAGGAAAAAGTTACAAGATGGAAATCGAAGTATGAAAAAATAACAAAAAATTAATTAAAAAAATCAAAATAGAAAAGGAAGAAAGAGGGAAAAAAAGAGTGGGGAATTTTATAAAAGAAGAGTATTTGCGATGAATCAACCGCATGTAAAGTGTAATAAAGTAGAGAGGGAAGAGAAGAGAGGCAGAAGGGAGAGGGGAAGAAGGGATGGAAGAGGAGTGCGATCCGTGAGGGAGGACAAGGTTGCGGACGATTGAGGGAGTTGAACTGCAAACGAGGAGAGACGACGGAGTAGTCGTCTGTCTATTCTATTACGTACGTGTATGTGTTTCGCTACATACAGGCTGTATATGTATATAGGCTGACTTAAATGCGAAAGGGGGGAGAGAGAGCAAGAGAAGCGAATAAGAAAACCTTCCAAAGCAACGGCATGGTAAAATGCGCTATGTGGTCTCCAAATTACAGGTAAATTTTACCTGTTAGGTGTCGAATCCTGGTTAATAATAATAATAATTGTAACAACTACCATTATTATTATTACAATTATTATTGCAAATTAATAATCAATATTAATACTGGGGGAAAAAGAATAATAACAGTGATTATAATTATTATTATTTCTGCTGTAATAATAATAATAATAATAATAATAATAATAATAATAATAAAGATTATTGCTGCTGCAACAAAGCTTCGGATGAAAAGAATGATGAATGTTCAATTATACTGAAGATACGTGTGCAGCCTATACCGGAAACACGTTGAAAGGAACACGTACACTAGACGACTTAAGTTAACTTAACTTAGATCTTGGACTTAGATGTCCTTTTGATGTTTATGAAGAGATTGATACATACATCCATACATCCATACATACATATATATGTATGGATGTATACATGCAGATACGTGGACACATACACAACCGTTAGGAAACTTCCGTTAGGGTTTTACCTACACAGCTGGCGGATAGGTGAGTCAAGATGCGATGCTATGCTATGCTATGCTATCCTGTGCTGTGCTGTGCTGTGCTATGCTACGTAAGAAACGCGTATGTTGCTAGGCGCAAATTGAAAGATTGGAGATGCGGTAGCGCTTCTACCCATGCCGGCAGCTTTTGCACTCCCGATGCACTTCTTATGCGTTCACAACCGAGCAATTTCTCTCGCCTAGCGTGGTAAATTTTACCAAGTTACCGGGGGATTTCGGTGCGCGTGCGGTCTAATTGCAAATGAAGCACGTATGCACGTATGTATATGTATGTCGAAGTCTAACGACGTTATCTCGATGCAATCGGTCGCTGGCTCACTGGCTCACCCTTACACGCGATGAAATATTTGCGGGCCAAGCAGTATTTACGATGTATTCCTGTGGGAATACTACACGGCATGGACACGAGTGCCAGAGGAATTGGCAGGAAATCAACGGGAGTTAGAATGTCTCGAGACGCTATATTTAGGACACCGCAGTGCGGTTCACAGGATGCAGCTGACGTCGTGCTGAATTTACAAAAAGCTATCAGGAAAATATGCGCTGCCGAGAAAAAAGAGAGGGAAGGAGAGGGGAGAGAGAGACAACGCTGCTGCCGTTGCTGCTCGTTGTTTAATCAACGTCGCGAGAGATTTTTTTTCTCTGCCGATAGCGACGAGAAACGAGCATGGTAGATTTTACCATCCAACGTCAGATTTCGATACAGTGACAAAAAAAACAATTGAATGGGTCACCTCAAAAAACGTTGTAAGGTGGAAATTGCAAATTGTTCAAAATCCCCCGAAAATGAAAAAAAAAATAACCCGATGGTACAATAATAATTGTTTTAAAAAATTTTCACCATCAGATTATTTTTTCCATTTTCGGGGGTTTTTAAATAATTTGCAATTTGTACCTTACAACGTTTTTTGAGGTGACCCATTCAATTATCCAACCGTGGGAATTTCGATTCCAACGATTTGGAAAACTTTTTTAATGCGATAAATGGTAAAAAAAAATGGAGAAATTATTAGACCCGGGAGAATTGACTACTTTAATCGGTATTTTACTAATTTTGTTGGCATAGTTTAATTTTTAAGCGGTAACATAATTTTTCGAGTCCCGGGGAAGAATAACAAGGAGGAGGTTTATTGTTTCTCTTTCGTGTCGTTCCCCGGCAGCTCAGAAACCTTTAAATGCCTGAAGGACACTACGACAACAAGAGGGGACGAATTTCGGTTACATGTATATGTGACTCGTCGAACGTTTCCTTTTTTTTTATAGACAAAAATCTAGCAACAGCCGGTACTGAAGTTTGGAATTTCGTTTCGAGGCGCGGTAAGGGGTTGTCGTTTCAAATTTTGAACATGCCGAAGGTATTGATAATATTGCAAATTTTGAATTTACTGAAGGTACTGAAAATGTTGGGAACGTTTCGGTAATTGGAGAAACTCCAGATATGGGAGATATTGAAAATGCTGAAAATTTTGGAAATACCGAAGGTACTGAAAATGTTGACGATTTTCGAAATACTGAGATAGTGAAAATGATAAAAATATTTCAGGCGCTGAAGAAATTCCGGATATTGAAGATGTTGGAAATAGAGAAGTTACTGGAACGTACTCCAGATTTTGGACATACCAAAGACGCCGATGATACCGGAAATAGCGAAAATTTTAGAAATACTGAATATTTTAGAAATACTAAAGATACCGAAAATGTTGAAAACATTTCAGGCACCCAAAACAACTCCAGATACTAAAGATTTTCGAAATCTCGAAGATACTGAAAATACCGAAAACACTGAAAACCTTAACACTATTTCTACCAAAGGTGTTGAAAGACACTTTTTAGAATTTGAATTTCGATTTATTTTCGAGGTTTATTGCGTTAACTGCCACGTCAAATTTACGTGAATCCCTATTCACGCCGCGTGGGTCGCAAGGGTTACGTTATTGCATTTGTCACAACCAGCGCGGCCTAAACGGAAAGTTTAGTGTCGGTCAGGGGTGAGCGACATGGCAGTTAACGTGTTAATTTAATTATTATTCGAAATCCACAAACCGGAGGTGCTTGGTGGAGTAATTATGTGTCTGTAAAAAATTTGGTACAAATTAAGAAAAATCTATTTTAATTAAAATTCTATACTTTTGCTTTTGGATTTTTCATTACGAACAATTAGCGCGCTAGAAATAGCGTTAAAGTAGGGTCGGTGCGAGGGATCTGCGATAATTATGATGCCGTGGACATGAAACCCTTGATTTGAGGGAAGGAACAGGCGAAAATAAGGGGCTTGACTTTGCTTTGCTTTGCTTTGCTTTGCTTTGTTTTGTTTTTCTTTTCTTTACTTTGCTTTGCCTTAGATCTTGTTCGCGTTTGAAGTAACGTCCCGGGACCATTCACTTATTTCCTAGCAGTCATTGGAAATATGCACGCACGTATACCGTCTGCATGTGTGTGTGTCTATGTGGTAGCGCAGTGGCAGCCGTGGTAGCAGCAGACGGCAAAGTATTTCTTCCAGCCATAGGATAAAATGAGCAAAAAGGCTAATGGATGGATGGATGGATGGATGTTTAAAAATAGAAGTGGAATGGTCGTAGATAGAGAGAGAGAGAGAGAGAGAGAGAGAGAGAGAGAGAGAGAGAGAGAGAGAAAGAGAGAGAGAGAAAGAAAAAGAGAGAGAGAGAGGCACGAGAACCAGTCGACCACTGCTTTCAATAGTTTCACGGTTTACGACGACTGGTCGGGGATCTCGGATCTTCGGGGCCATGCGAGTCAAGTTCAAACACGTTTTCATAAGTTTAGACGAGTTCATAAGAAAGCTGACGGAATGATCATTTTATAATTAGATATTATACTAATGCATCGAGAGACAGAGCGAGAACGAGAAGGAGGGATGGGAGAAAGAATCAAAGGCTGCCAGAAGACAGGTAGAGGTTTACGGATATTTGTTTCCTTTGTTTTTGTTTCCTTTTGAAAGGCATTTCCAATGAAATCCTCGATTTTATGGGTCAAAATTAACCTTAGCTTACTCGCAGCATTAACCCCTTTGAGCGTTACTTACTCTTGCACGGAATTATCAATATATGCGGCGACATTCCCATGTCAGTCATTAACCGTTTTAGTGCCAAGCGGCGCGATCGCGCTTCTTCTGTTCCATGTCCAAAAATGCCAGCATTTTTTAAATAAGGAATGAAAAGAGCGCTATTGCGCCGCTTGGCAATTTTCTATTCGGAAATAAAAAAAGACCTCCGGCACAAAACGGTTAAGGGTATACAAGGTGGGTCACCAAATTTTGCCATTATTTTGCTATGCGTAGTGACAAAACGGCAAAACGTGTTGACCCCCCACCCTATATATGTGCCCATAATTATGAAAGTCTTCTATGTTATATTTTTGTGTGTTGATAAATTTAAAGGAATTGTTGTAAATAAAATACAAATTGTTTTTACATTCTGCAACATTGAAAGTTTGCTCGGTGCAAAAAGGGAAGATAAATGAGAAAGGGATGAGAGCAGTCCCGAATTGGAATTTTTTTCCGAAAAGGGGGTTTTCAAGGGTGGAAAAATCGAGATGCTTTCTCTGACCCCAAAAATCTTTGGACAATAGGGATGGAAAATTCCTGAATCTCGATTCCTTCAGGAAAAAAAAATTTTCAAAGATGGAATTGCTAAATGACGGCGAGAAAACCTCTCGTTTGGATCGGGAAATTTTTTTCATGGGGTGAAAGGGCTAACAGTCTAGTGGGGGGGGGGGGGGGGGCAGTCTAGATCTGGAATTTTCATGGAAAGGAGTGCTCTCGAGGGTGGAAGAATCGAAATACCTTCTTTGGCCTCGAAAATCTTTTGACAACGGGGTGGAAACGTCCTGTATCGCGATTCCTTCGGGGAAAAGGCTCGTCGAGGGTGGAAACGTTACGTAACGGGACCGAAGCGCACCTTTCGGGTGTGTTTCGGGAGCGGAAGGTGGAAGTAGCGTGAAATGGGGCTTGTAGGATATGGGCCTGAATGGAGGGAGGTTCTTGCGGTTGTTCGTTAAAACAGTAGCTGGTTTAAATGAAACTGGATATCGCCGCCGTGTTGCGGAGCGTGAGTTTGAAGAAGAGCGAGAGACGGGCAGCATTAAAAAGCCAGAGAAGGAAGGGGACATGGAGGAGGAAAGAAGGACTCGGCGCCAGTGAAGCGACTGGTAACGGGACGATGTTAAATGGTGACTGTGTGTACGCTTGCTCGCTTGCTCGCTTGCTCGCTTGCTCGCTTGCTCGCTAGCTCGCCAGCTCGTTCAGTCACAGTCTGCACGAATTTCAAGGACGTCTTTCTACCAAACCGGCTTCGAGGAAAGGAAGGAAAGATTTGGGAAGCCTCTTTTCTCTTTCTCTTCCATTTTGTCTTTTTTAAATACATGCCTGACGTCATTCCTCCGTAGCCCATTCGCATGCCATTTCCGTTCGCCCGCTCGCCCGTTCGCCTGCCTGCTTGCCTGCCTGCCTCTGCCTCAGCCTTTGTTCGGCCTAGAAGGTATTCGGTTCAGCATTCAATCCATCATAAATACAACTAACGATCGCCTAAAATGGCTCTCCGACATGATCGTTAAACCCCGATAACGCCACACCCAGGCCGAACCATCAGGAGCAGGAGCAGGAGCAGGAGCGGGGGAGGACGAAGAGGAAAAGGAAGAGGAAAAATCCATGGAAGTGGATCAAAGAGGTTGGACATTTTTGGAATTTTCCTAACCTGAACACCCGAAACATTATTTTCTATACCATTGAAGTTTCAGGAGCAGGAGCAGACGCATGGCGACGAAAGATCCATGAAAGTTGATAAAAGCGGAAACTGTTTTTGAGTAAAATGCCGAACCCGAGTTTCTAAAATGTTTTTTTTTATAAATTCTTCAATTTTGTTGTTGGAACTGCAATTTTTGCCGGGAAATTTCAAAATTACTATTTTTTTCGCCGCAAAATTGGAAAGTTAGTATTTTTTCGCCGCGAAATTTCAAAATTAGAATTTTTTCGCCGCGAAATTTCAAGATTAGTATCTTTCGCCGAAAAATTGGAAAATTAGTATTTTTTCGCCGCGAAATTTTACCATCTCTCTTTTTCTCTCTCATTCTCTCTGACTTTAGAATTTTACGAAATTCGAAATTCGCAGCTTGGAAATGTTTTCCTTTTTCCTTTCTTTCCGTTCTTGAAATTTGATTTTTTTTCGCCGGGGAATTCCGGAATTTCTTTTCTCTCTCTCATTCTCTCTCTTGCACGCTTTTGTCCTGCCGTATTCTTATTCGCTTCTTTTATCTCCTCGTTTTAACTGCCGACATGTTTATTGTTTGAATAATTCATAAACCTTCTCTCTCTTTCTCTTTCTAGACTCGGTGTTTTTTTTTTCTTTTCGTTGTACAGATTATTCTTGGAGGAAAAGTTTACGCTCGACTCGTTATCTCGCGGAGAGGAGAGGAGAGGCTTTTTCTCGCGAATGGGCGACCTTTTTCCGCTTGGAAACCGGGTCCCCGTCTCATCTCGAGTCGGTTTTTGGCAAAAAAATAAATAAATTAAAAAAATTCGTCGTAGAAATAAATTTCTAAAAATTCAAAAAAACCCATTTGATCTCTTGATTTTCTTTTTTTCGGATGAAAAAAATAATTTCCAGCCGATTTTTGGAAACAAAAATTTCGCAAATTTCTCAGAGAAAGGAATTTGAAAAAATTCAAAAATTCGATTCGGCATATTGACATTTGACCTTTTTTTTTTTTGGAAAAAAAAGTTGAGTCTTGAGCCGATTTTTGGCAAAATAAAATAGTTAAAAAATTTCTTCTCGAAAAATATCTTTTTTTTATAAAAAGAAAAATGAAATATGTTTCCAGAGTTTATAAGAATTTTTTGGACTCCAGGAAAACAGAAATGGAGGGGGTTGAAATTATTTTCTTTTTTTTCCCAATTTTTTACCTTCGAAGAATTTTCCTACAAAAAGGAAGGGGAAAGAAATCTTTGCGATTTCAGAAAAATCCTAAATTAAAGTTAAATGGTGAAATTAAGAAAAGAGGGTGTGTGGATTAATTTTGCAATACCTGTACTCGGGAAAAATATCGAAGAATTTGGAAATGGATGGTCCCTTCACTGGAACTCTTACACAGCCTTTATCTTTGTTTTTCCCGATTTTTCTCCAGGAATGATTCTTCTGCGAAGTAACACCGTGCATCGTTAGCTTTTTCCATCACCATTTTTTGTTGAATTCTGAAAAAAGAAAAAGAACAAAAGGTAAGAAATATTAATCACGTCGATTCAGAGAACATGAAAAATAAGATTTTAATCATTTTTTAACAGAAAAAGAGAGGTTGCGAGAATCGCATTGTTTTTTTCACAAAAAATATGTAGTTTCCGCAAAACTGCAAAAATTGCAAAATTATTTCTAGGTACAATTCGTATTTTTTTTTATTCGAATATTTGCATATTTTTATCCTCTACGAAATGAGAGAAATTTAACAATTTTCGGGAAAATCCGTGAAAATTGGAAATTTCTTTGAAAAAAAAAAATACCAAAATCAATGTAATTTCCTTTATTGCAAAAACTGCAAAATAGAAAATCGCAAAAATTCGCTGTTTTTTCTCAGAAAAGAATTACTTGAAAAATGTGCGATGCTAAAAATCGCTACGTCGAATATTTTCCGATAATTTCGAGAACTCGCGATTCTTTAATTGCCACCAATTAATTTACGCCGACCTAATTAAATTCCCTGACACCCTCGTTGCAAAAAAAAATTTAAAAAAAACGACGATTCGCTACCAACCATCGCACGAGCATGTGCGTCGTTCAATCCCTAAACCCATTGCTCATCGCGATGTCCAGTGGCTGTTGTTTCGTTCTCCTTACGTACGCAGTTGCTAACCCCCTTTTTTATTTCACTCGTTTTATTAACACCGCAGTTTTATCGAAAATTACAATCTCGAACGCGTCGGGAGAGGACTTCAGCGCGATAAAAAAAAAAGCCCTCTATTCTATATCTACCACACCGCACATACCGCACGTACAGGATATGGCGTACAAATTTTAGAGTCCTTCTTTCTTCTTCCTCTCTCTCTCTCTTTTTTGTTTCTTCCCTTCTTGCTCTTTTTTTTTCGCAGGGGAATTAAATAATAACTTCTATTAAGCATAATTAGTTGGATAATTACCCTGTCCCGCTTCTGCCGGACTCGAGTTATTTTTGTGCCATTTGTGGCAAAATTTTATAGCGCTAGCTTTATAATTATTATCTCTTTAATTATTGTTGTCGTTATTAATAATTATTCAACCTTTGCAACAATAATGAATAATAAAGTGTTATAATAATAATAACAATTTCAATTATAATAGTAGTAGTAGTAGTAGTAGTAGTAGTAGTAGTAGTAGTAGTAGTAGTAATAATAATAATAATAATAATAATAATAACAACAACAACAACAATAATAAAAATATCAACAACAACAACAATAATAATAATAATAATAATAATAATAATAATAATAATAATAATAGTAGTAGGAATAAAAACATTAGACACCTGCTGAAAAATATTTGATTGAATAAATAATTTCCATAATAAGTAGAAATGAAATCGGATAATGATTAACCTTGAATAAAATGATACGTATATGTATATATGACACATATAGAAAAATAAAATTGAACGCTTGAAAATGTAACGCCGATAACCGGTGTGTCATTAAAATACACAGGGCGATGTATCGATACGTATGTATGCGTCAATGTACGTGCAATAATAATAAGGAGAGACAGAAAAACACATGCACAGCTGACTGATTCATGAAATTCGCGATAATTGATATCAGCCACCGCGCACCTCCTCCTTATCGTCATTCCGCTTTCCTTGTAATCCACTGAAATTGACGTTGGCGTCAACGTTCCTAGCGAATTTTTTCATCGAACTGCCTCTGATTCTTGTTTTTCTTTTACTTCCTTCTTTCTTTTTTAAAATTTTTTCCAACAATTCTAATATCGATTCTAATAAACAAATTAATCATGAAAATAAATTGAAAGCCTAATGACAGTTTTTATAATTTATTATAGGCGCCACTGTTACTATTGACGCTTCTGCTGCCACTATTCAATTTCCTACTGTTGCTACTATACTAAAAAAAATGTATAGTAATTTCAACCGTGGCTAAAATCGAATATCGCATCAGTTCCGTATTTATAATAATTTTAGTCACCTTAATTTTTATTGCAACTACTATAATTGAACCAAAAAAAAGAAAGAAATTGGAAATTGAAATAATTTAGAAGGATAAAAATAAATACCGAAAATTTATTGGAGGCCAAATAACAGTTTTTATAATTGAATGGGTCGCCTCAAAAACGTTGCAAGGACAAATCAACTTAATTTATCTTACAACGTTTTTTAGGTGACCCATTCAATTAAATTCAAAGTTGAAAAAAAAACGAGAGAGAGACAGAAAAAGAGAAATGACCAAATTCGAGTCTCCATTTTTTGTGCCGTTGCTGCTTCCCCTGCTACTATTATTGCCCCTCCTACTGTTGCCACCTCTACTATAACAATTTCATACCACTACCACTATTGCTACTGGTACTAATGTATGTACTTGCAGTTGTAGTACCAGTGCGATTAGTAGTACAACCGCACCGACTAAAACTGCAGTGTTGCAGTAATTATACTGAACAGCCATACTTAGGTTCGGTTCCAATGTGTTTCAGCAATTACACGCTAAGTAAGTAGATGGAATCCCGTTGGAGGATCGCAGAAACACGTGAATTCCACGGATACCCGCAGTCTTTTTCTCGACATTCCAGCGAGACTTGCCTCTCTTGCACGGTCGCTGCATGCAAAATCGCAAGGAAAGTGCAGGCACCTCCGTCAACAACATCGCAGGAGACTGGTAGGATCGTAAATCCTTTTCAATAGGTTTTAAAAAAAAGAGAGAGAGAGAGAAAGAAAAGGTCCCTTCCTTTACAGCCATAAAACGTCTTCGGAACCCACCGTTCCGAATTTCAACCATAGTTGACCATGCATCGAAAATTCTTGAAATGACAATTAACGAGGTTGGAATTTAATCATTGCCAATTATACATTTAGGAATAATAATAATAATAATAATAATAATAATAATAATAATAAAAATAGTGGTAGTAGTAGTAGCAACAACAGTATTAATAATAATAGTAGTGGTAGTGCTAGTAGTAATAATAATAGTAATAGTAATAAATACAATGATCCACTATAATAATCATAGTAGAATAAATTTTTAATATCAATAAGTTACTATCGATATTCTCTCTTAATTGCAAACAAACAAAAAAATTTTCGCGAATTTTGAATTTCCAATTAGTGCCTTTTAAAACCTAAGAATGAATTGTTTCGAAATTAATTTGGTACAAATCAACCCCTTGGTATTCCATAATATTTCAAAATTATTGTAAAAAACTAGTATTTTATATTTTCAAATTTTCATAAAATATTAATTTTCGTCATCTTTTTGAAAATGTCACGGTAGGTGCTTCAGAGTCAATCAATTAATATTCGGTTAAATGTAATAAATTAATATCGACTTCGAATATATGCAACGAAAAATTCAGAACTTCAAAAGGTCCTTCAACGGTTAAACAACCCGAGAAACTCCGCGGAGAGTCGCCTTAAACGCGGGGACCGGCACGTCGCGTCGTGAAAAAGAAGAAAAAAACAAAAAGGATGGTGGTGGGTAAGCAGTGGAGCCGAGCTCAGCTGAACTGAGCGAGAGAGCGAGTCCAGCTGAGAATGTGCCGTGAAGTTTGTTAAGCGCATTACTGACGATGGTGATGGTGATGGTGATGGTGATGGTAGTTGTATTAGTATTAGTATGCAGTATCCGTGTGTAAAGGGCGAAAAGTAAAAGATATATGCCAACGATGGACCTGGGGTGGGGCAGAAGCTCCGGTACCGGCACCGCCAGCACCAGTATTAGCACTACCACCAGCATCAGCAATAGCAATAGGAACAGCAACAGCAGCAGCGGGCAAATCGGCGAGGGGCCCCCTAGAGGGGCAAGGGAAAAGCGCTTAGCAACAGGCTTTTGCTCGCTGGCTCGCTGGTAAGCGGGCAGAGCAAACGTGATTAAATAAAACTGGCGACGACCCACCAGGCGTTGACATCAGCACACGCACACGATGATGGTGGTGGTGCTGCCGCTGCTGTTGCTGCTGCTGCTGTTGCCGGTGCTGCGAGGTTCTGGGCTTCGACACGGAGACAATCCCACACGGTTCATCTATCCACGAGTACGTATGTATATATGCATGCATGCATGTATGTACGAACGTACGTTGCGTTACGATGACGCACCCACAAACCCACCCAAACCCACACGCAGTTGGAGGAAAAGAAGAAAACGAAGGAACGAAGCTACGAGAAGGAGGATGGACGGGCGAGAAAGAAGAGGAGACAGGCACACATGGGTGCACAGGGAGGTACGTACACGGACGGCGGATTCTCGGCCCACATGACTTGAATCGAGTTGAATCGATTTCGATTGAGTCCAGTTGGATCGACTCTAGTTGAATTGAATCGAGTCGAGTTGAATTAAAACGAGTCGAGTTGAATTGAATTGAGCAAGATTGACTCAGGTGGAATGGAATTGATTTGACTAAATGGGATCGAATTGAATTGACTCGAGTTGTGCAGGGTTAAAATGATTCCAGTTGAATCTAATTGAATTGACTCGAGTCGAATCGAATTTGGTTGAATCGATTATAACTGACTTCATTTGAACAGATTGGAGTTAACTTGAGTAGAATCAAGTTGAGGTTATGTTATTTTGACACTTCAGTATGGCTAACTTCCGATTTTATTCTCATTCAAAAAATAGGTTGGGTAATAATTCGGTGACATTCAATAATAAAATAATAAAATTCGACGACGAAGTAATAGAGACCAGTTACCCTAAAAGTGCCCCTAACTAAATTATCGGCCGATATCAGAAACAAAAAAAAATGGCCGAAGCCCGTGTCTTGTTTACGTTGTTGTGATACGAGGTTTCATAAAAAAAATTGTTTCCAATAATAATGTGGGCATTTTCAAATATAATATTGAAAATTTCGGAAAAATACTATGTTGTTTACACGTACAGACACTTCTTAAGCACATAGGTTAGAGCCATGTTTTTTTTCGACGCTAGCGCCGCGGACTTAAAGCGGTCTCTAAAACAAATTGTACTTTGAGTAGATATAACGAGGTTAGGGTCTCCATAATATATCAGAAATTAAATAAACACGTATTTTAATATTTTTCAATATTTTTCGGTGGATGGATCGTTAAGAGTAGGTTCCCATGTAAATACTCGATACATATTTACGAGAACACAGAGAGAGAGAGAGAGAGAAAGATCAGGACAAGCTTCATATACTTACATATATACTTCACTGACATCTACATATACTCAATTTTTACATAGGCGTCCGGCACAATGGGATGCCAAGGGTTAAAGGGCTAAACTATGAACTCCTATTTTTTCTTTTTTCTAGCGTATTCTAGTTCCCGTAGGAAACTCGACACAGGGTATGCATACGTACGTATTTCGCACGAACGCACTCATACACATTAATACACACACACACATGGCTCACGTCGGTAAAATTATCGGACGGAGGGTTTAGTAGAAAGACGACTCACTACTGCTCTATGCATGTAAGTATGTGTGTGTGCCGCTATAAGACTTTCTTCCCGTCTTCTTCTTTACCGGTATGTACTCGAATATGTGTGTGTGTGTGTATGTATATGCGAAACATGGAGACGTAGCGGTGCAAAAAGATATTCGGGGTTTTTCCACAAGGCCAGAGAAAAAGAAATGTAATTGATTTTGATCGAGCCAAATTATCTTCGCTCTTCGCGAATTTCAAAATTAGTGTATCGAACAGTCGATTGATTAAGCGGGAAGATATATTGAGATTATTATTATTATTATTGCGTAAAGAAGATTCCGCGGTCAATTATTATCAACGCTTGGCTTTTAAAGGGTTTATTTTAATTTTTTTTATCTCAGCGTGTCCATTTATATTTTTAATTGTATAATATATTGGAATAATATTAACAATGTTTAATTAATTATTCATTTTTATTTTCTTTATTATTATTATTATTAGTATTATTGCTGCTATTATTATTAATTTTACACGAATATTAAAAATAGTAAAAATAGAAAGATGTATCGACGGAATTGGTGCCAAAATTTATCTGAAAACGGAAGATCGTTCCGGTACGATTACTCTTCGTTCTTTCTTTGGAGTTGTTACGAATTTCAATTTTTTTTTTATCAATACGACACATTTCGAGTCCAACGATAACGCGTATATGGGTGTGTACCAACAAATGCCTTACGAATTAATCCCCGTCTTTACACGCACGAGAGGCTATATATATATGTGTATAGATAATGTATGCACACAGTCAAGGGAGTGCGACGTCAAGAATGTTAAATATCACAACGACGACGATGATAACACAGTTCACTTTCAACTTCTTTTATCAACTTTCCAAAGTTACATGTTTCCATGTGTCATTCTTATATTCGCATACCTTTATCATTATCACATTTCACTTAGCAAACAAAGCTAAAGGCGTTCGCATATATGTATATATAGTCATTGAAAGGAATTATTATTATTATTATTATTATTATTATTATTATTAATATTATTATTATTATTATTATTATTATTATTATTATTATTATTATTACCATATAAATAAAAAACAAAACTGCGAACTCAAAATCCCCCATAGGATTATTTTTTGATATAATTTCCATAATTTCGGATTTCCCAAATCAGGAAGTATCAATAAAAAAAAAGTCGACATTTTTTTTCTTCCTTAAAATAAGAAATTTAATTACATTTGAAATGAGAAATTCTTCCGTTATTATTATTATTATTATTATTATTATTATTATTATCATCATTATTATTATTATTATTATTATTATTATTATTATTATTATTATTATTATTATTATTACTATTACTATTATTACCATAATCACGTAATTTATAAATATTCATTACAATTACCATCATCGTCACCATCACTATTATTATTATTATTATTATATAAATTAATAAGTCTCCAACGCGTGACATCCCACCAAACAATTTTCCCCGTGCAGGCGAAATTGCCTGTAACCAAGGATTAAGGCACTGAAATCGTCATTTAAATCAATGAAACCGTGCACTAAATAGTAATTGGCTTCGATAATGATTCCGATATATGTACTTATGTGCCTATAGCTTGAAAGCGAATTAACCCAAATGCAGATCATTTTTGATTACATGGAAGTTAGTTCGTTAACGGCATAACAGGTTTTAAAGTTGACATCGATGCGAGCAATGGATGGTTGGGTTGCTTGGTTGGTTGGGTAGTTGGTTGGTTGGTTAGTTCTTGGCCCCTTCCCCCCCACTCCATTTTTTCCTAACCGGTGCCTTTAAACCTGACATTGATATCGAACGACTACTGTGCACTTTGCGGAGTAACCCGAAAAAAAAGGAACCACAATTTTCGGCAATTATAATTTGTTTCGTATTAAATAATTGGTTCATGTCATTTTCAAATTAGACAAAATTTATCGAATCTATCAAAAATCCTAGTTGAATTGAAATTTAGGTTATTTAATTATCGTGATGATAAAAATAAATAAATAAATAAATATAATAATAATAGTAGTAATAATAATGATAATAGTAATAATAATTAATAATTCAATTTTTCCATTTTAATTTTTGGACAATAACTTTCATTTAATAATTCATAATTATTTCAAAATATTAGAATTAGCTTCATTTTTAAATTTCAATTTTAGTATTTAAATTTCAGGCAATGGTTCACATTTTATCCAACAATTTTTAGTCGTTTCCAACTAAAACACTATTTATGATAAACACTTTGAATATTGGTTTTTCTTTTTTATTTCTTTTTTTTCCGATAATTTTTTCGGTAATCGAACCGTTTCGATTCCTTTGCATACATACGCCGTATGTCTATGCCTTTGCATATATGTGTGTGTGCGAGTGAACTTTGTCACGAGTTCGTACACTTTTGGGAAGAAGACTGAAGATGGGATTCCCAAATCCTCGAGAATTTCATTAGCATTTATCGGAATTTAGAGGGGGGAGAAAGGGGGTGGGGAAGCAAAGCGATATTAAAAATGCGGTAATTTTTATTGCTTTCTTCCTAATAATTTTTTTTCTTCTTTTTTTGAAATTCTACATATGCGTGTGTGCATACGCGTGCGCGCACGGGTGCGTGTAAAACCTACAGGTTGTTCCTTTTTTGCTTTGAGGTTCTGGAAATCTAAAATTTGGAAAAAAATTTGCTTGAAAAAAAAAATTCCTAAATCTTAAAATTTTCTGAAATTCCAAAAATAGGCAATTCATGTTCTTCGGATTGGTTATATTTTGGTAAACCCAAAATTTGGCAAATTTTTCCTTGAAAAAAAATTCAATAAAGGATTTTGGATTCGAAAAATCTTGTATTCCGTGAATTTTAATCGTTTATTTTTCGAGTCGAAACTTTGCATATCTTGGAATTTCAAATATCTGGAGTATTTCGTCGGCCCTGTATCTTTAAAAATCCGAAAATTGGAAAATTCTCCCCTGCAAAAATAATTTACCAAAAAATCGTTATTCCTCGGAATGTTGAAATGAGACCGCGAACGCGCAATTGTAATATGTAAGAAAATATAAGAAAAAAAAAAGAAAAATCTCTAATGGAACAGATTGCGATGGAATGAAAGTTCATTCTTATCAAACTCACGTGTGTATACAAAGCCAACGGAAAAATTACACCATAGAAATGAATCATTGTGATTAAATGTTAAATTATACAACGACACCTACTGCGTTAACTTGTTGCGTTATTGCTAAAGTAACTCGATTGAATGTAGTTATTGATATTTCCAATTATGCCATTTTATTCCATCCCACTGTACGAACGTTTAATGGAACGGATATCAAATTATTATACATGTAGTATACATTAAATACCATTTGCAACTTCATCAATTTCATCGTGGCACTGATCTCGAAAGTGTCCGTTAGTAACAATAATCGCATAGCAACAAAATTGAATAACGAGAAAGAAAATTGCCGTTGGTAATAAAAATTTCTCATATATAATAAGTTATCGTATTCCAATGAAATTTCAAAATATAACAATAGTTTTGTCTATATAACAAATTCAGATTGACTTCAAAACCAATAACCGAAATCATAACTGTAAAACAGCGTAGTCGAAAACATATTTAGGATGTATTTAAATATGATTAAGTAAATTCAATTTTAAGAAATTAAAATAATAGTTCGATTTGGTGGTAATTATAAAAAAAAATTGTTAATGAGAACGTATTAGTTGTCGAAACGTCAACACAATAATGAAATAAATACTTTTAAGTCCGATAGACTGAAGAAAAAATATACATTTATTTAAAGCATACGGGATAATTAAAAAATATATATATTCACTAATCTTTATTAAACGTAGATAGGAGTAAAATCAATCGGCATCGATTTCGATACAAGGATGAAAAATCTATTACGAATAGAATTATTTTTATTACCAACTGCAATTTTTATTTTCTCGTTATTCTATTTCGTTGATATGCGATTATTGTTATTAAAGGATACTTTCGAGATCAGTACCATGATGAAATTGATGAAGTTGCAAATGGTATGTGTACTACATGTATAACAATTTGATATCGATTTACAATTTACAATTTACGATTTAAAATTTACGATTTATAATTTACGATTTACGATTTACAATTTACGATTTATAATTTACGATTTACAATTTACGATTTATAATTTACAATTTGAAATTGAAGGATTCTATATCCTAAGAATTTTGATCGCAAACACTCGAAAAGGGAAATTCCAGCCACGAAACTAAAATCCTCAAAATACTCACTTAACGTTATTTTGAAGAAAAAAAAATAATGAAATTTCGCAACAATTGCTTTTAATCTAAACGATCAGCCCCCGGCAACATTTGCCACAATAATTTCCGTTTGCAATTTCGCTGAACGCGCGGAGCATCTAATATTCCAGCTATCTCTCTTAGCTGCAATTTAATCTCAACTTATATTATTTTACAAAGCTGCAATTAAACTGCTAATTATAACAAAGTAGCTCGGAGTATCGGGGTTTACCTCTACCGCTTTACAATGTAATTCTGCAAATGAGATTAACGTTTGAAAAAGTAGGTGATGATGGCAGATGATAGCTTAATACCGGTACACTCATCCTTTCATTCATTATAAAGAAAAAAGGGGCGAAGAAAAAAAGAAAAAAAAATTCCTAGCGAACGCGAACGTTACTGTGTGTAATTAAGAATTATTCATTCATTTACCCTTTTCATTCTGCAACAGATTGCTCACTGACTGGTAAAAACCGCGATAATGAGATCGTAAAAGAAAAAAAAAAAGAAAGAAAGAAAATCGATGGCAATCGATTTGGTTCCTAAAGGTTTTAGGAAACGAGGTAGATAGTAAATTCTACTATGTACCTGTTAGGGTAATTTTTATCCCTAGAACCTGGATGGTAAATTTTACTATGTTGCAATAATATTTATTTCAATTAACTTTGCTTTATTTTATTTCATTAACTTTACTTTGTTTTACTTCATCTTCGCAACGCACATGGTAAATTCTACCATGTTACTGAACGTTTCAGAAAACGAGGTGGATGGTAAATTTTACTATATGTACACGTTACGGCAATTCGTACCCTCAGAAGCTAGATGGTAAATTTTACTGTGTTACAGAAATATTTATTTTAATTAACTCGACTCTATTTAATTTAATTTTATTTAATTTTTACTTTAACTTCACAACGTCCACGGTAGAATCTACCGTACGAGCGACCTCTGCTTCCTTGACTTCGAATAGAAATTTCACAAAGCGACGTTAACGCGTTGGGAGCCACGCCAAAAATAGGTGACGCCCTATTCGCGCCGCGTGGGTCGCGATGCCATACACTATTGCATTTTTTCACAACCGGCGCGGCCGGAACGAAAGTTTCATTGTCGTGCGTTTCAGAAATTTTAGTCTCTCCTTTTTTAAGGAAATAATTGATTCGTGCCAATTAATCCAATTTATCAACCACCCTAATATGAATTCAATATTCACATTTGATACTGATAATAACAAAAATCATGAGAAAATAATTAATAATCAATAATAGATAATTATCTAATAATAAATACCAAAAAAAAGAAGAAGTTAAAGACAAAAGAGAACCAAAATGAAATTACCTTGAAAAACACGAGGGCTTCGTCTGTCTCCTCTGCGGAGTCCCGATCACGAGGCGGCGATATTACAATACAGAGACCACCGGCGGAAGGCGTATGCAACTACGTATTGTACATACATACATACTCATACCCATACGCGTACCCGTACTCGACTTGCCAACCAATGCTTCCAAATACATACTACTTTACTTCTTCTACCGTCTACTACTACATACGCAGGTACTCCTGTACCGAGTAACCGAACCGAACCGAACCGAACACTTTTCATCAACCTTCTGCCCCGATTGTTTATTATTAGAAATCTTCCTCCACCGGTACGCGTAAAACAATATTCCGGGAAAAATTCGATATTCTTCAACATCATCATTATCATTATCATTATCATCATCATCATCATCATGGTGGTCGTCGTCCAATCAATCAATCAATCGATCGATCGATCGATCGATCCCATCCATCCCCGGTACCCACAAGAGAAGGAGAGAGACGGAGAGAAACTATACTTTTTATTTATTAATTTTTTTTTTCAGTTGCCACTGTAACAACTTTTGCCTCCTCGTTGCATCGTATCACTTTACTTTACGTTACTTCAGGAAACTAACACGTCTACTGCCACGAACAATTTACGTGACTCCCTATTCACGCCGCGTGGGTCGTAATGGTATACGCTATTGCATTTGTCATAACCAGCGCGGCGTGAACGGAAAATGTAGTGTCGGTCTGTCACCGGTGAGCGACATGGCAGTCAACGTTTTAAGAAACGAATTGAAAAAAAAAAGGTAAAAATTTCTATGTCGTCACTAGAATCTTGTTACTCTTTTAATCGATTTTAGTCCACTCATTTATTTATGTTATTTACGGTTTCTATTTTATTTTTACTTTAGTTGTTTTACGTTACTTTATAATTTAATCTACTTTATATAAGTTTCGAGGAAATCTTCCACCGTTTTAATACTATACGTATATATATATGTTCCGCATTCTAAATTCTATATTTGCCTTTTAGAGTATGACAGTACCAGTGTTAGTCTGGTACCGGCACCAAATGACACCAACGATGATAATAATAATAAGTTGCAAAATTGTAACCGTAAAGTAACGAAACAATAAATTACGATTATAATTGTAACAGTATCAAAAATAAAAACGACGATATTCCAGATACCCATAAGTAGTCAATTCTCCGGATACCGATATCGGTACGATTTACTTGCGCGACTTATGGGTACCCCTGGAAAAACTGCAACTTAACTTCTCTCCCCTCCCACTCCCTTCCTTTCTTTTTTTTTACCGGAATACTCGATTACGGAGAAATTGCGGTGACGTAATTCCCCATTTCTTCCACGATCCTCCATCCGAGCGAACTTCTTTTTCCCCTCTTCTATCTCTCTTTCTAGGAAACCGGTACCTCCCCCCCCCCCCCCTCCATGTTTCTCTTTTTTTGGCAATATCGCGATTTTTCAGGGAACAGAATCGATCGATATTTCGCGATTTTTCTACTTTCAAAGCCGAGGGATAGGAGGAATCCTCCCCTTTTTTCTTCTTCGAACTCAACTTCTATGTATATAAAAGAATATAAGAAATATGTATAATATATGTATATGTAATATATATATACATATATATCACGAAAATGGCCGCGTTAACACGTCACCAATCACTCGTAATTCGGCCGACATGACATCGTAAGAAGACGTACGGACGGACAGTCGGACGAACGGACGTATATATCTATGTATATATGTATTATATGTATGTACGTGGCCGCTGAACACTTGCGAATCCAATTATTCGATGGATGAGTAGAAAAAAAAAGGAGCAAGAATTGCGATGATGATGATGATAATAAGTGAAATTGCAAATAATAGTAACGGTAATAATAATAAAAATACCGGAAAACGAATAAAGTAAAATGAAAAATCGAAAGAAAAAAAAATGAAGAAGGAAAAAAACCCGAAGAATTTCGGTTGAAATTTAATAAATTTGTAGAATGGAGAGAACAGCCGGAAGGCTCTCGGAAAAAAGACCTCTTTCACGTACAGCCGGCGACGAACTGGCCGATTGGCTTTGGTTCGGGACACGCTAAAGCCCCCCTCCGTCCCGACTCGCGACGAAGTCGACGTCGACGTCGACGAAGTCGTCGTCGTCGTCCTCGTCGATCTCGGAGACCGACGGCTGCTTTCCAACCATACGCGATACGCCATACTACTACCCATTCAACGGCACATTGACCTGCGCCGGCCGATCCCGAACGAGCCGACACGAGTGCGACCGGATACGCCCGAATTCGACCGGAAGCCCACACTCTGCCGAGAATCGTCGAAGCACGTCGATGCCTTCTGCCTTTGTACTTTCCGCCCATCTCATTGGGAATTCCTTGCGATCGGTGGAACGCTCCTTCGGTTCTCAGTTCAAGCATAGGATGGGATAGGGTAGGGTAGGGTAGGGTAGGGTAGAGTAGGGTAGGGTAGGGTAGTGTAGGATAAGATAGGATTGGATTAACGTATGAATGTATATCTATCTATGCGCTACCACGTCTATTCTTACTTGGGTGTGCGGAAATTGGGAATAACGAAATTAGGAAGGGGAAGGGGGGGGGGGGGGAGAACGAGGTCGGGGCCTAATTTTTTTTGCGAGGTTCAGTTTTGAAGGTACCGAGGGAGGGTGGTTAAAAGTACTACAGACATATTGGATTGTAGAAGAATTATAATTTTTTAGCAATTTTGCTGCAAGGATATTTTTAGCCACATAAAAAATTATTTTGTGATAATTTTACTTTATCGTCTTTTGACGTTAAGTTTTGTTGCTTCTTTATAATAAAATCGAAAAAATTACAGTATCAATATTGACGTACTAAAATTCTCCAACAATATTTCACGCTACAAGGAAAAATTGGTACAGCGTATATTTATAAAGTAAAATAATTTCCGATTACAAACACGCGATCAAAAAATAAGAATTTTGTTGTATTCAATAAAATGCCTAATAAATGTAAATATACAATTTTCTTACGGAATCAAAAAATTACTAAAATTACCAAAACCCATCTAGTTCGAAATGATACTAATTAGAAACAAAAATTGCATGAAACCAATTATATTAACACTATGCCGTCCGGTGGCACCACGTTGGTGTCGTACATAAAAATTTATACCGACGCCAAACGAATGCAAAATGACGGCAAAGTGTTAATAAACAATTTAAAGAAATCACCATTTTGAAAATTACCGGTACCTGAAATTTCTACTAAAAATCACTTAATAATTTCAATTCCTTCTATTTAAAAAAAAAAACCTCCATATAAATAATAAATACCATTGGAAGGATTTTGGTATGTTCGTTTCAACTATACTTCATTTCCCATACAAAGTGACTCAGCTTGTCTCTGTACGTATACTTTTTTTCATTAATTAAGGTTCCAAGCCACTCAAAAATTTTTGGTTCAGAGAATTGTATGCATAATAAGGTCCCGATAAGATCCTGAACGTACGTAAATCGTCTCCCTTTCTTTTATATATATATATATACATATATGTGTGTGTTTGTGTGTGTATATATATATACCTAATTATGAATATATAAGTAGCACACGTTGTATCCATAATTACGCTTTTTTTGCATTATTTCTAATTAACTTCTTAATTAACTTTGAAAGACGCGGTACTTTTTCGTTGGGTATTTTTTACCGGTACGTACATGGCATTTAATAAGTGCCCGGTACGAGAGTGCCTTGAAAATTACCTACAGTGAATCCCTTTTTCCGTCACTAAGATTTTTCAATTAATTTTTTTTTTGTAGGATTTTTTTTCTTCTAGATCCGATGGTTTTGCTATTTTGAATTTTTTTTGTTTGCGGTTCGAATTTTCGAAGGGAAAATTCGAAAACTCGGAGGAAACCTTATTATTTCCTTTTTTTTTGGTGAATTCTCGTTTCGGGCACTTATTGCCTTAGGGAAACTGTTACACGATCTTAGGCAATTTCATTCCTCACAAGTGCAGTTCTACCAGTTTCCTACGGCAGGAAATCAATACCTCCGAGTATCAAGTTTGTGAGAAACCATAAGATAATAACAACTTGTAAGTTAAGAGTTAACAAAAATCGTAACCTCTGAAATGTTATTGTATCAAACAAACGGTATCTCGGTATTGATTATTGATCATTGATCATTGACATTTTCGGAGATACGAGTTTCCTTGCCATTCTCGGTCCGGAGTTTCGAAACGCGGGTCTAGCAAAGGGGAAAATCGTGGAATCTTTGTTTTTGTAGATCCATTAATTTTTTAGGTGAATAGGAACTTGGGGATTTTTTTTTCTTGCAAATCTGGATAATTTGAAATTGGCGCAATATTGCTAGTAAAGGATGGGGGGGGGGGGGGGTCCATAAGGCGAGGTTTTGGCCCCAAAGGGCGCACAAGGGTGCAGAAAATAAAAAATTATAGGATTCGGTATGAAAATCGTAAAGATTTGGAAAATTTCGCAAAAAATTTTCAAAATCAGCAGAAAGAAAAAAGGACAAATTGGGAATTTTAAAGGATATTCCTTCATTACTATACTTTCTCTTGAAAAATTGAAATTTGTAATGAAAATTTACCAAATTTTGCAAAAACACAAAATTAGCACAAAGAAAAAACGTCAAATTGGGAATTTCAAAGGAAATTTCTTCATTATTACACTTTCTCTTGAAAAATAGAAATTTGTAATAAAAATTCTGAAAAAATGGAATCCTCGAATCCAAAAAATGAGTTTTACCTGAAAATCCTAGGTTTGAAGCGAAACCCTCACAAAACTGCAGAATAGAAAATCAAAGTGTATAGGATTCGGTATGAAAATCTGAAGATTTGGAAAGTCTCGCAAAAAATTTTGCAAAAACACAAAATTAGCACAAAGAAAAAAGGAAAACTTCGAAATTTAAAAAAAATTCCTTCGTTATTACACTTTCTCTTGAAAAATAGAAATCAGTAATAAAAATTCCGGAAAAATGGTATGCTCGAATCCAAAAAATGAGTTTTTCCCGAAAATCCTGGGTTTGAAGCAAAACCCCGGAATGGAAAATCAAAAAGTACGGGGATCGGCATGAAATCCAAGACGAAGCGCTCGGTCCAGGGTGGAATCCGAGAGGGATCGAAAGCTAGTAATGGCCTATGAAAAAAATGGATGGGGTGGGAGGGGGTGAAATCGACACAAAAGAGAATATGGTAAGTTGTTATTAACGTATTTCACGGCACGGGGGAATGAACCGTGTTCCAAGTGGCGCAATAAAAGCAAGTTCATTCTCCTTGAGCATTCGCTAATAGGGCAGGCAATAAACTTGAAGAGCTTTTAGTTTACATTGGACGGTACAAAGAAATCCTTTGTCTCGCTGATACGTACTTGCGTCTGGTTAGTGTGTACGCTTTAATAATAAGCTAGTGACTAATCAGTGAGAAAACTTGTCTGATTCTCATTTATCAGTCTAGTTTTCATTTATCTCGCCGTTTCTGCGAGCAAATGGATGCAAAAGGTCGGCGCAGAGCAGAGCGGAGGAGACGAGACGAGACGAGACGAGGCGAGGCGAGACAGGGCAGCAACACACGGACTATTAATGATCATGGAAATGCTATCGGAATTCTCGCAAACTCAACGTAATTTCCGGGAAGATAGAATCGCAAATAGAATCCTATGGAATGCCGCCACCGTCTTGAACTCCTGCAGCGCATCGACAGTTTTGTAATTGAAAACGTAGAGTCACTTGCAAAAATAGAACATCGCTGGTTTTTTTACACAACCCGTGTCCGTCCGCGTAGCCCAGCGTCGCGTCGCGACGCATCGAAAGCTCTTTTTCCGAGTCTCTCGAACAAACCAGAAATTCTAAAGTTTCAGGTTCCGAAAAATTAGAAGTCCCGGAGAAATTATTATTAATTCCCGAGGGAAAGAATTGATGTAAATTTGTGGGATCTTGTGATTCTACGAATGCAACGTCCCAAATTCGTGATTCGGAGAGAAAAAATTGGAAAAATGTCCATCTAAGTTTGTTTGAAAGCTTAAAGCTTCTACTTTGTGCCATAAAATTTTCGAATTCTAGCAACATCGTATCTGGAAATTTGAAATTTCCACCTAGAAAAAATTGTCATAAATTGGGAAATGAAATTTGCATTTTCCCGGAACTGATTGTGAGCTTTCCAAATTTGTAATTCAAAAAGAAAAAATTACAAAAATTTGTACCCCCTCGTATTTTAAAGCTTGAAGCTTTTCTACTTTGTTCCATGAAATTTTCGAATTTTTGCAACATCGTATCTGGGAATTTTAAATTCCTACCTAGAAGAAAATATCATGGAAAGGAAATAAAATTTGCGTTTTCTCGCAACCGAGCTTTCAAGATCCATGATTCGAAAAGAAGAAATCTTAAAAATTGTCACTTCAGTCTGATTTAAAGCTTGGAGTTTCTACTTTAAACCCTGAAATTTCAATTTTCGAAAATATTTGTAGCTTCCTTGAAAGCTACAAATTCCTACGTAGAAGAAAACACCGTAAAATATTTGCGAATTCATAATTTGAAAAATAAAAATCGCACGAACTTCCATTTTAATTTGTTTCAAAGCTTGGAGACTCCACTTTGCGCCCTGAAAACTTCGAACTTTCACACAAATGTCCCTCCCTTGGAATTATAAATATGAGCCGTTCATTTTGAAAGTGGCCTAAGTCCATTTTTTAGTTTTTTGTTGTTAACTGTACTAACACGTGCCCTTTGATATTAGTTTTGATAAAAAACCATTTTTAAAAAACTGGATTTAGGCCACTTTCAAAATGAACGACTCATATGTATTTCCTCAACTTCTCTCCAAAAAATCACGATAAATTTCCCATATGCTTATTCTCTGGATCTCCGGAAACTTCACGTCATCTTACCACACCTCAGTCTGGGTAGCTCGATACACAAAATCCCAAAACTCACGGGTCTCGATGGTTCGTGGTATTTAACAAGCTTCATTGTCTCACGCTTCCTTTGTCCCTAAAATCAATCCTCTCGCTTGGAAATCCATATTCGGGGAATATCCATATATACCGTGCAAACAAAGCCTGTTCGGTCAATCAGACACGGGAAAATCGTTGTATTCTTTACATTTGATCAACGTTATTGCAGAGAGCGAGAGAGAGAGAGAGAGAGAGAGAGAGAAGAGGAGAAAGAGAAGGAAACATAGTTGGCAGATAAAACCAACCCTGTATAATTTCGTCTGGTTTGGACGTTTCGTTCGGTTCGAGTGGAAAGGAGAAAGAACCAGGTGGTACGAAGGATCCAGGTGCTCCAAGAAGAGATTTATTTATTTATTTATTTTTTCGTAATAATTTATTAAATTATTTACGCTCGACTGAGTCCGCGGGGGAAATTCGAAACACGCTTTTTGAAGGATAGTATAATAAATTGATAGCGATGAAAATAATAGCGGCAGCAAAAATAATAATTTTTACGATTTTTCAAAACATTAATTGAATTTCAAGATATTCATTGAAAATAATGATTGAATGTTAATAATATGTAATATTAATTTGAAAAGCCAAGTTGCGGGGTGATACAAAATTTTTAAGTTTTCTCCTACGTAGGAGTTTATGATTCCAAGGGACGATAGCGTAGAAACTTGAAAATTTCATTTTTCTTTCCAAAACAAAAATTTCGAAAGCTGCGCCCTGAGGAAATGGAATTTTACAAAAATTCTAGGAATTTTTAATTCCCGGATACGATATCGTAGAGCTTTGAAAATTTCAGGGCACAAAGTAGAAGTTCCCAATTTTGAAACAAGTTAATACGGAAATTCGTACAATTTTTCCTTTCTGAAATATCAATTTTAAAGACTACATTCTGCGGTTATACAATTTTGCAAAAGTTCTTATCATATTAAAATAACAGTAACAACAACAAAAATAATTATGATTATGATAATAATAATAATAATAGTAGTAGTAGTAGTAGTAGTAGTAGTAGTAGTAGTAGTAGTAGTAGTAGTAGTAGTAGTAGTAGTAGTAATAATAATAATAATAATAGTAATAATAATAATAATAATAATAATAATAATAATAATAATAATAATAATAATAATAATAATAATAATAATAATAATAATAATAATAGTAAGGTGATACCAAAGTATCGGAAAAATAGGGAAGAGGAAAGAAAGGAGTGGAAGCAGCGGCAGCAGCACCCGCAGCAGAAGGAGTTCTTCGGGAGATAAGTAGGTAGTACACACACGGGGTAGAATGGAGCCGGAGGAGAGATGAGGAATATCTTTTTTTTTTCTTTTTTTTTCTCCCGAAGAAACTGGCGCGAGAAGAAGGGAGGATTCCTCCCGTTCGAGTCTTTCGGGTCCTTAACCCGAACACGACGAGCGACTTGTCTGCAGCCACTCACCAGTGGTCCGTCCAGACATCGGCAGACATCTTTGCCCGCTTGAATTAACTACTGGTTAATTGTCTCGCCGGACAATAGCTGGCCCGAGATGCCAAGTTATCCAGCGTTCGACTGATCCAGGGAAAAATGAGGCTGAGACTAATGCTGGAGCCATTGTCTCGCAGTAGGTCCCGAGAGCAGACGGTTGGTCTGTATCCAGGGCAGAGTTTAGCTTCGATAAAGAAGAAGAAGAAGAAGAGAAGAGAGAGTACCAGTCCGGTACCGGTCCGGCCCAGTCGAGTTGACTCGAGTCGAGTCGAGTCGAGTCGAGTCGAGTCCAGACCAGTGCCGATAAGCAGCGAGAATAGAGAAACTGCAGAAAGGGATACCTTGTAGCTCGATTATGAGACCATTTGTAACGCACGCCTGGTATCAAGTGTGCGACAAGCGGGCTTACGTATGGCTCCGATTCTTTATCGTCCCTCCGTACGGCTGCCAAGCGGGTTTGCATTTTTCCCCGGCGTGAAGAATGACGATTGGCTTCAAGGAAAAAGAAAGATACATGTATATATACACGCACAGAGAAAAAGTGTGTGTATGAGTGTGAGGCAAAGTGTGAAATCGAAATGTATGAGAGGAACCGCAAAAATAAAATTTCGATTGGAAATTTTCATAAAATAGATACCCTGGATTCATAAACTTGAATTTGAAAAGCCGAAATCTCGAATTCGAAGTATACCAACAAAAACTACTGCGGTACAGAAAGTGCGAAAGTATGAAAATCGGTACAAAAACACGGGAAAAAAATTGATATTTTTAATAAATAGTTTCGAAAAATCGAATCCTCGAATCCAAAAAATGAGTTTGACCTGAAAATACTAGGTTCGCGGCACGCCATCCAAAACTGCGGAATGGAAAATCAAAAAGTATAGGGATCGGTATGAAAATCCTAAAGATTTGGAAAACTTCGCAAAAAATTTTTCAAATTTTGCAAAAACAGAAAATTAGCACAAAGAAAAAAAGACAAATTGGGAATTTTAAAAGGAATTTGTGAAGTCGAAAATCGATTCGAATGGGCAATCCAAAACAATGAGCTACAGAGTTAAAAAAAAATAAGAACCATATTTTTACTAGAAAAAAAGTAACAAATTACAGATTTTTTATAAAATCGCTACCCCGTTGAAACACAAATTTGAACTTAACTTGAAAACCCTAAAATTCAAAATGGACGATTCAAAATTAAAATTTCCATTCTCAAAAATCATTCCGATGTCGAAAAAAAGGCGAAAATTCGGAAAAAGAAAAAACAACAAAGAATTGCCATTCGCCGTGAAAATCCCAAAATCCCAGAACCTCTCATCTCGACCTTCGCTCGGGGGGAAGATTCGATAATTAGCTGCACTCCAGTTGCAGTCTTAGCGACAGCAGAGTGCACTTGGCGCTAAATTGCAGGATTATTAATCACTGCCGGGAGAAATCGTTCAGAAAATTCGTTAAACCATTTTTTACATCACCACCACCAGCAGCAGCACCACCACCATCACCACCACCACCACCACCACTATCATCATTGCCACCTTTCCCTCCCTCACGCGTGTTTCTTAATGGGAGATGAAGAAGCAGAAGAAGAAAAGAAAGGCAAGACGCAATTTGTCAAAACGCGAGTGAAGTCCCTCCGGACTGTCTCCCCTTGGCATCTCCTTCAGGGTTTTGACCTTCCAGAGGATAACACCTCCTCGTGCTACAAAAACGCATGGACTGTAGCTTTCTCTTTCTCCCTTATGAACTTTTGGCTGAAAAAAAAAGAGAGAGAGAGAGAGAGAGAGAGTGAGAGAGAGTTCAGTTCGCATCGGACATCAACCGCTGATGCCAATAACGCAGACCGGAGCAGATGGAATATACGCCAGGCCGAGGCTTGCTTTTGTTGGGATGGTATGGGATGGGATGGGTTGGATTGGGTGGTGTGTAGCATAGCATAGCATAGCGTAGCATAGCGTAGCACAGCACAGCACAGCGAAGAGCAGTGTGCCTTACCGTGAGCCATGCAGGGACGCACTCGCCAATTGGCACTCACTTGGTACTCGGAATTTCGAATTCCAAATTTCCCAAGGAATGAGTTCAAATCCGAAGACTGCTTCCGTGAATTTCTTCTTTTTTTTTTGTTTCACAAGGAACGATGCACCAACAAAATCGACCCAGAGAAAGAGAGAGGGAGGTGAAAGGGACAAGGAGAAGTGGAGAGTGCAGTATCGGCCAAACTCGCCCATGCAACGGTGACTCCATCCAATTTTGAGGCCAGTGAAATTGCATCTGCATTCCCGATTTGAGGAATAATTCTGAATGCAGTTCGAGACAAATATCGTTGGCGATAACGATTTCAGCGACCCTGGATGCAATGACGATTGCAATTTTGACGAAACGACGGTTGCAACGAACATTTTTGCAATTTTCGAAACGGGAACGACCGCAGTTTGAGGTAATTCGTGATTGCAACGGCAATTTTCGAAATTTCAAACGCGGTAGACGGCAATTCTAGTAGAATAGCGGCTGCATCGGGAATTCTAGCCACTCTGGATGCAGCAATCACTGCACTTTTGGCGAAATCTCTATTAAAATTGCAATTTCACGAATTCTAGGCGCAGCATCAACTGCAATTGCGCTGGACCCTCATCCGCCAACAGCTTCAGCGATCTTGGGATGCAGCAATCACTGCACTTTTCTCGAAATCTCTATTAAAATTGCAATTTCACGAATTCTAGGTGCAGTATCAACTGCAATTGCGCTGGACCGTCATCCGCAACAGCTTCAGCGATCTTGGGGTGCAGCAATCACTGCATTTTTCTCGAAATCTCTATTAAAATTGCAATTTCACGAATTCTAAGTGCAGTATCAACTGCAATTGCGCTGGACCCTCATCCGCCAACAGCTTCAGCGATCTTGGGGTGCAGCGATCACTGCACTTTTCTCGAAATCTCTATTAAAATTGCAATTTCACGAATTCTAGGTGCAGCATCAACTGCAATTGCGCCGGACCATCATTCCCCCCAACAACTTCAGCGATCTTGGGATGCATCGACCTTGTGATTCTCATAAAACCGCGTTTTCCAGCTGCAATCCTATATCGAGCCTCGGCGCGACTCGTGTAAAATCGCAGCTGCGACAGCGATTCCGCGAATTCCTGACGCGGTAATACCGCGATTCTTATGAAATGGCACCTTTGCACCTGCAATCTTAGCGACAGCTTTGCCGAAGTCCGCCGGAATTGCAATTCTGGATGCACTTCTGCCGAAAAGCTCGCCGCGATAGCGACTTCGGCCGGAAAAAAAGAGATTCCAAAGCGACTGGGTGCCGCCGAATGCATTCGCTCGATCGCTCCTCGACGGTTTTTCCACCGGGACGATGCGGTTTGACGTCCGACCGCTTCTTTTGCCCGCGTTCTTTCGTAACGTCACGCCATCGGCGACGCGCTGATGCGACAGGCGTGCGAAAACGCATATTAACAAGACACGGCGCATTTTTGCGGATTCGAAGTGTGCAAAAAACGGCATTCGCGGGCGAACGCTCGAATGCGGATCGCAATGATATTAATGGAACTGATGAGACTCGTTGAAAAGATGGGACGAAAAGAGCAAAAAAAAAAGGTGAAGGAAAAGGTAGAGGGACCTTGTTATCTCTCTCGCTGCTGCATTGGAAGACGACGATTCAGCGGTAAATTGTATGGAAAAGAAATGCATCGCGTGTTGATAGTATTATTATATCGCGCACACACACACACGCGTGCACGGACGCGCGGGTACACTTATGGGCACACACGGGTAACGCTGTTATTATCTTTGTAGTGCAAAAGAATATAATAAAAGTATATAACAACATCCTTTTTGAAAGACTTGACTAAGTATCTCCGATGCTTCCTCACAGGATGCATTACCGTGAAATACGTATTTTCCTCTTTATTCATTCATTCATTCATTCATTCATTTGTTCGTTGGTTCGTTGGTTCGCTCGTTCCTTCGTTCAGGTGACTGCCAATACGCGTCTGATCGAATATCAATACTATTTGTTTCCTCGCTTCCAAGAAAGCTCTTTCTCTCTTTCTTTCTCTCTTTCTTTCTTTTTTCTTTCATTCCCTTTCAAGATCGATGAAAGGAAAGTGTTATATGCAACAACGCAACTGCATATACAACGAAGACGCCGTGCATGGCTGCAGACTGCTGCAGTCAGCCATGCACAGCCATCGAGTTTCACGGAAATTACCTTGTCTCGACGCCGGGAAAAAACGGTACCCATGCCGTTTCGATCCATGGGGCCATGGGCGGGAGTTCGAAAAACCCGCGGAAGGCCCGGAAAATCCAAGTACCGGGGTTTGATTTTCGCGCAGGTAAAAATTACCGCGCCGAGGAAACCAAAATGAAATGCATTTACGCACAAAGCGCCGGACTCCCCTCGCACTACCGGCTAAAACGCCCTTATCGCAACATTGGTGTCTTATTTAATAATGACAATGACAATGATAATGACAATGTCAATGATAATGACAATGACAATATCAATGACAATGACAATATCAATGACAATGACAATGATAATGACAATATCAATGACAATGACAATGACAATGACAATGACAATGACAATGACAATGACAATGTCAATGATAATGACAATGACAATATCAATGACAATGACAATATCAATGACAATGACAATGACAATGACAATGACAATATCAATGACAATGACAATGACAATATCAATGACAATGACAATGACAATGACAATGACAATGACAATGACAATAATAATAATAATAATAATATCAAAAATACCTCAAATTAAAAATTTGCCGAAATCAAGATCGATCGCACACTCGGAGATCGATTCCCGTGGAAATATCGGCCACTCCAGGATTCTCCGGACTTCAGTTTCCCGCGAAGGAAGTACCGGGACTTCCCCACCTCGGGTGTTGAACTGCAACAATGGAGATGAATTTATCGTTAACAATGACAATAGTGACATTTATTATTATTGCCAGGTATTGGTGTCAACGGTTAACTCGTTGCATGACAAGCCCCCATTCCCGACCGTCGCCGATCGAGTCTCAAGCGGATTCGGATTTCAGGTAATGGGTTTCGAGGAGGAGAGAAGACGAGGCTGCAAACGAGCGAATGCAACCGCGATAAAGAGGAGACGCTTATTAGCGAAGAAGCGTCCATCGAGTTTCAGGGAATTATAATACCGGCATCGGTACCGGTACCCCGGCGTCGGTATAGTGACATGGCGTGCTTGTGTTTACGCTCGCATGTGTAAGTGTTGGAACGGACGGAAATGATTGATTTATTATTACAGGTGGCAACAGACTTAAGCCGTGTCGATGCGAAGATAAAATGGCGACAGTCCGACCCTGTTTTATGCTGATTTCCACGCGTCCAGTAGCCTTGGAAGGCTATAATTACTCTCCTTGGAGAGTAAAAAGAGCCCGAAGAAGAAACGAGTCCCTTCTTCGCACGCTTTCTTGCGAAAGTAAGTATTTTAAGCGATTCCCATGCGATCTTGCGAAACGGCGAGAATCACTTGGGGGAATATCGGTTTTTTATCGCCCGATCGGCGAAGGAAGGAGGTCGTCCCGGCGGAAGCTCAGAATTTTTGGGAATTCCGGGTTCTTTCTTTTTTCTTTTTTGTTGGTTATCATTCGGAATTTGGAATTGTATCGTTTCCTATGGAATTTTCCAATCGGACGCCCACCCAACTGGAAACCCTCGGTTTTGGTGAGAAACTTTGAGGAAAAAATTGATTGGTAATTATCGATTATCGATTATTTACCGAGAAATTTTTGAATCGTTAAAAATGTCTATTTTAACAGGTTGGGATAATTTTTGCTGCGAAGAAAAAAATGTATCAAAGAAGACATAAATCAATTGGAAAAACATTATTTTTGGGTTGAGAAATATTATTTATAAAAAAAAAATTTGGTTCCAAGTATTTCTAAATATAATATTATTTTTAGATTAATTAATATCAATCGGATTCTTGCTGATTTTATTTAGGATTTTTGTGGTACCAATTTATTTTCAAAAACGATATTATATTTTGTGTTAATTTAAAAGAAAGAAAAACAAAAATATGAAAAGAAAATCAAGAGTCGTAAACATCAAACGCTATAATTATAATTGCAATTGCAATTAATTATCAGTAATTATATTATTATTAGAATTATAGTTACCATTACTATCATTATTATTATTATTATCATCATCATCATCATCATCATTATCATTACCATTATCATTATTATTGTTGTTGTTGTTGTTGTTGTTGTTGCTGCTGCTGCTGCTGTTGTTGTTGTTGTTGTTGTTGTTGTTGTTGCTGCTGTTAAAATAATATTATAGTACTTTTGTTGCCACGGAGCAAAAATACTTGAGTGGTGGGTGATTTTCTGAAATTGTCACTAGCAGTCGAAAAATGTCCCTCTCGGGTGGAAAATGGAAAAAAAGGGTAACGAATGAAAATCAGAGATCAAATGCGAAATACGAGGAGAGCTTTGAAAGAGGTCCGGGTTCAGGCTAATGTTTTCTCGAAGGATTGTATGGGGTTATTCGAAAGGAAAACAAGAAATAAAGGAAAGCAGCCGGCAAAGTATTAGTATTAGTATCAGTATTAGTAGTAGTAGTAGTAGTAGTAGTAAGAGGAAGTCTAGTCTAGCCTCCCCAGTCCCCAGAGCCGAGAATTCCCGCAGCGTCGTCGTCTGGCCGGACTTTCAGCGATTCTTATTGTTCTTCCTCGCCATTGGCCATCATCTTAAGGAATTGCTGGATGCAATCCAACCATCCCTCCCGATATCGTACTACTCTATTAACGTACTTTAATTAAGAAACAGTCGAAGGACCGTCTATCGAACTTCGAGTTGGAAGATAGCAAGGTAGCAAGGTAGGTAGGTACCTGCCCTTTCGCATACATTAAATTATTTCCATCCGTCTCCTCGGAACTACCTGCTCGGTGCTTACTTGCTCGCTTGCCTGCGAGCCTCCCATCGTTTCCCAGCCGAACGTCAATTTGTCAACCATGGGGTAAAAGCGAGCAAGCAAGTAAGCAAGCAAGCAAGTAAGTACCCGTAACTGGATACTTCGAAAGCGGAAGAAATTACATTATTGCGCGCAGGTGCCCCTACGTAGCGAAATTACGCTGTAAAATTACTGTAACATGGCAACATAAGCCGTCTACGCTGCAGGGTACGTTCTAACGTAGGAAAATTTGTTTCTGAAACCGCCAAAATTACAATAACGCGATAAAACTTGCCCTCCAGGCTCTGAAATACGCCGTGACGTAGCAAAATTTGCCGCTTGTCGCGAAAAATACGTTGCAACGTGGCGAAATTCGCTGTATATTTTGTGTAACGTAGTGGTATTTGCTCTCTACGCCGCCGAATACGTTTGGGCGTATCAAAATTGGCTTAAAATACGTCCAACGTAGCAAAATTTGTTGTTACGCTATAAAATACGTCACAACGTATCGAAATTTGCCGTTAAATTACTGTAACGTGGCAACATTTGCTCTGTACGTTATGGAATACGTCTGAACGTACCGAAATTTCTTTAGTACACTGCGAAATACGTCCTATCGTAGCAAAATTTATTTTTGAAACCGTAAAACTTACAGAAACGGGGTAAAATTTGCTCTCCAGGGTCTAAAATATGCCCAACGTAGGAAAATTTATTTTTGAAACCGTAAAAATTACAGAAACGGGGTAAAATTTGCTCTCCAGGATCTAAAATACGTCCTAACGTAGCAAAATTTATTTTCGAAACCGTAAAAATTACAAAAACGGGGTAAAATTTGCTCTCCATGATCTAAAATACGTCCTAACGTAGCAAAATTTATTTCTGAAACCATAAAAATTACAGAAACGGTGTAAAATTTGCTCTCCAGGGTCTGAGATACGCCCAACGTAACAAAATTTGCTGTTTCACTGTAAAATACGTTATAGCGTAGCGAAGTTTGCTTTTTACGCTACAACCTAGTGAAATTTTCCCTCGCCACCGAAAAATACGTCCGGCGTAGCAAAAATTGTTGTTAGTCGTGAAAAGTACGTTGCCTCGTAACGAAGTTTTGCAATTTCGAAATGCAACGTACGTTCCTCCTACCGTAACGAAATTTCTATACCGCGCTACGTTCCGTCATGGCAAAGGGAGGGCATTGCTTTGCAAATTGCGAAACTCCCTCTCCGCTTTGGCTTCCACCGAATCCCGATAACGGATCTGCCAAAGATTCGAGCTGCATTGCAGCGGTGCACTCGATGCACCGCTGGCAAAGCCCGAACCCGCCGATGCAGCTCCGGCATAATGGCCGGTATCAATTAGCACCGGCGATTCGTTCGATTTGACAATGGGTGCACTCGTTATCGTCATCGATCTCATCTCGCGCGCATCCACATGCACGTACGATGCACATGCAGGCTGCACTTTGCCGGATTCGTCCCTTTCAGGATTTGCATCTTCTCTCTTTTTTCGGGTTATCATAAATGAATTTTTATTCATTCACGAGGAATGCGATCGCACGGGGACGCGTTGCAACGAGAAAATGCAACGACACTCCAAGTAAATGAATGAACAAACGAATAAATTGAAATTAATGGAAACGAAGTGACGTCGGCGAGTGTAAAAAAAGTGCATTAGAAGCGGAAGATGAAAAATCGAGGGGGAGGAGAGCCAGTCGGTCGCGTGTCGGCGGGGCTATGGTGCTTCGGTGTGAAGTGCAGTGGGCAGAAAAGCGGCTGCATCGATTTTACACGCGATCGTAGAGCCGGAAGTGAACGGAGTAGTCTACGTATCTGTGAAATCGCATCCAAGGTACGACCGACCTCAACCTTCCTTTTCTTTTCCTCCTACTCTCGGTCCTCCTCCTCCATCTCCACCTCCACCTCTTCCTCTGGTGCAATAAAACCGAGGGGAAAGAGGAGGAGGAGGAGGAGGATGGAAAGTGCAGTCTAATGGAAGATAGAGACAGTCCAGAGCCAGTCAATCCAGGCTACTCATTTATTTTTCACCAATGGTCACGCCGCTTTACGAGGCACTGCAGTGAAACGATGCATACGATGCATGCGCTGCACTCCGACTGACTGAACCTCCAAGTTTAGGAGCTAGTTTTGTCGCGGCGGAAAGAAAGCGCGCAGAGGGTGGGAAAATGGGGAACGGCAGCAGCAGCAGCAGCAGCAGCAGCAGAGGCACTGCCAATGCAGTGATATGCAGTGCAGCAGTGGCGTCGAAAGTGCAATGCGGTAGGTAGGAAGGTGCATACGCCCGGAACTCGAGCGTCTGCGTTACGTTGGGGCGTGGCGGGGAACTGACCTCTCTTCTAGCTTCCACTTTATGGAGAACGTCGGCCCTTTGCTTTGGCATTTATCAAACGTCCACCGAGGCTTCCGGTCGGGCTGACCTCCACGGTCTTCCTGCGCGTTACCGGCCTTGTCGTTATCGTTCTCGTTATCGACCATAATGATGCTTATCGTAGACACGACGATGCTATTGATTTTCATTGATCGTTGTCATTATCGTTATCATCGTCATGGTCGCAATCGTCGAGTATCATCATCCCGTCGCTGTAACGAGCATCATCGGTATTGACATTGGTATAATCGTGGTCATCGTCAGTTGCAACGAGATCATTGTCATTACCAAATTTAACCGGATCGCAATTATGCGTCATCGTAAAAAAAAAAATTGTTTTATCCCATTATTGCAATCGCCATCATCTGCAAAATTAATTGTATATTTATCGTAATCGTTACGATTGATCGTTATCGTTATGATCGTCGCTATTGGTACGATCGTTAACTTTATCGTTGCTATTATGGTCCTTTTAGATTCTATCGAGGTCGTCACCTCATTGGCATTAGCATCACCTTCATCATCAATCATTATCATTGCTATTATCATTATTATCGTTATCGCTATTATTATCGTTATTATTATTATTATTATTATTATTATTATTATTATTATTATTATTTAGATCCTATTTATGTAGTCACTCCATTGTCCTCATTGTTATCATTACCGATCATTATCATTATAGTTATCATAATCACTAACACTATTACAAAACCCTATCAAACTTCATATTGTTATCTTTATCATTATTATGGTCCTTTTCCATTTTATTAATGTCATTGTCTTATCTTCGTTCTTATTATCATCACCATCGCCATTGTTATTATTACGGTCCATTTGGATTCTATCAATGTCATCATTGCATCATCATTATCATCGTTTACCACTACTACAGTCATCAAGAATCCAATTGCAATCATTATCACTGTTATCGTGATCCCTTTACTGATCATTATAATTATCACTGTCATTATTATCATTATTATTATTGTTATCATGACCATCATCGCTGTGACAACTACCAAAATTCACATTGTCCATCATTATCATTGTCATGGTTCTCTTTAATTCTATTAATGTCATTATCTTATCTTTATCAGTATCATCATCGTCATCCTCATCATCATCGCCACCATTACGATTATCATTGATAGTTATCGTTATCAGTTGTTATTATTATGGTCCATTTAGATTCTCTCAATGTCATTGCTGCATCATTATCAATGTCATTGTCATTGTCATTGTCATTGTCACTGCCATTGCCATTGTCATTGCCATTGCCATTGTCATTGTCATTGTCATTGTCATTGTCATTGCCATTGTCATTGTCATTGCCATTGCCATTGCCATTGCCATTGCCATTGCCATTGTCATTGTCAATGTCATTGTCATTGTCATTATCATTATCATTATCAACACCAATCACTACTACAATTATCAACAATTCCAATCGCAAAACAAACAAACAGACGAAAAAGATAGATAGAATTGTCCTCTATTGTGAGACAAATAACAAATCGGCGCTGCTGAGAGTCGGAAAACACTTAATCCGACGATAACTGTCTAAAGGGTGAAAAAAAAAAACACGCGGACGTAGATACGCATACGCACAGGGAGAAACTTCCAATCGTTCGGAGTGTCATTAGACAGAGAAAGAGAGAACGAGGGGGGAGAGGGAGAGAGGAACGAGGCTGGATAAAGCCAGGGATCGCAGGGATCGGGAAAAATATGGGACCGGTGGCGGCTTATCTAAAATACGAGCGGGGCTGCCGCTAAATTTGTCCATCGGCGCGACGAACAATTCCATTTTGATGGAAAGGTTTCTTCTCCGTGCAAATCATAACGCGTAGCCGTTACCGGCGGATGGATGCACCCTCTCATCAACGGCGACCAGTGGTGCGTTCGTTGCCGGGCAACCAACCAACCAGACGGTTGAAGCGAAGCGCCGTCTGCTGATCCGCCAGAGGCTCGGAAAACCGAGAGGAAAGAGGACCGATGACGTTGCTTCAGCGACAGCGAGGGATGCTGCTGCTGCTGCTCTCGTTTCCTCTGCCATCGCCGTCGCCATCGCCATCGCCATCGCCGTTGCTTTCTTTCAGTTTTCGAAGGGTAATCCAGGAAAACTTAGCGGAGAAGGGGTTGTTTCACCCCGTACTAGAGTTGACTGGACTGCAGATTACAGCAGGGTCGAGGAGGGACGGTTAATGAATGAGCAAAGTAGGTGTCAGAAATTACGCTGATCATTATGCCGCCTATAATGACGATAACGAGGACGGGGGTTCATCTTGATGACGGTGAAGAGGATGGCGGGTGATCTCGATGACGGTAATGAGCAGTATGGGGGTGATCTCGATGAGGGTAATGGCGGTGATGGGTGTCACGAACTTTTTTTTCCCCCCCGACAATTTTTGCTATACGTCGTTCGAAGCGATTTCTGGGAAATTGTCTGCCCTAAAATTAATAATATTTCTTTTTTGAAAATTTTATCAAAAGTTTGATCGTAGAATCTTTTTATCGAGTGGGGTACTCTGGACCCCCAAGATTTGCAGTAAAATATTTATTTCACATAAAAATTCGAAATACCGAAATAAAATATTATCATCATTATTATTGCTATTATTGCTATTATTGCTATTATTGCTATTGCTGTCGTTGTTGTTGTGGTAGTGATAATGATTGGAATATTATAGTAGCAGCGTTATAATAATAATAATAATAATAATAATAATAATAATAATAATAATAATAATAATAATAAAGATGTTATAATTATTATTATTATTATTGGTATTAATTATATGTTATATCAATACAAATTCAAATACAGCCACGCGATTCTTTCCGAGACGTTCGAAGCTTTTTGCTCCGAATAAACTTTCCAACAATTTCCGAAACTTCCGTCCTTCATCGCTCACTTCTCGTATCAGTACGTCACTCCGCTACTGGAGTCAAAAGTTGCCGGGTTAATAAAGTTATTTTAAGTAACTCCACTCCCCGAAGCTCGTGCGCTCTCCCAACGGTTAAATAATAATGTACCGCAACTTCGGCGAGCAACAAAAAGAAAAAGGCGAAAGAAAATGACTTTATAATAATAATGATGATGAGAACGCGAGACAGGATTTATTAACACCCATTTATTTCTTTAATTTGACAAATTGAGAGAATATTAACATTACATGAATTTTTATTTATTTACAAAACTCTTAATTTTGTTTCTTCAATTAAATATTTGTCATTTTCTTAAACTATTGGTTCTTTTGAAAATTTGAACCGTCTCTTGCGTCTTTCTTCTTATCGGTATAATCCTTTTTTTTCGTAGTTCCATAATTTTCATTATTCCAGAATTTCCATAACTTCCATAATTTTCATTTTTTCCAGAATTTCCATCATTTTCATTATTTCCATAATAGACGTCCTGGTCTCAGATTTCTATCTTTCCAGAAAACACCACAGTTCCAGTCGAATAACGTATAATCCTAGAAGTTGTAATAAACATCCACCCTCTTCCTCGAAAACTGAATTCGTCTCCAAAAATGGACCCGTAATGGAACGGAAGCCACGGAACAAAGAGGCTGTTTCTTCTTCTTCATCTTCCACCCCTTGGGCTGGTTGTTACCTGGAACTCGTGGAAACAAAGCAAAGCAGTGCTAGAAGCGAGGGGTGGATGCTGGAGCGAGGCAGGCGAAGCGGAAAATTGTGATATCATTTCCACCTAATTTCGTCTTCGCTATTGAGTGGAGCGAGTGAACACAGTCTAATGAGTACCTACCTACCTACCTACCTACCTACCTACCTATCACACTGCCACAATACGATCGCGTAAAGGCACCGATAAGCTTTCAGATAAGAGCGAGCTGTCATCGCCGAAGTGTTTCATTGAATCTCGTGTAAAGGTCATGTCCACTATACATAAACACACACACACACGCACGTGAATTCCTGGAAAAGTGGAGGCGTATTATTCGCTGGATTTGACTTTGCCAATGACGCGTTACGTGATGCATGTCCTTTGTCTGTTGAATCTTCCAGAAGATCCAGAGCCAAATTCGAATCCAGATTCAAAATTCGTGTTCAGATCCAGACTCAGATTCAGATTTAGATTCCGATTCAAATTTACATCCAGGTCCAAGACCGGATCCAGATTCAAAATCCACGATCACGTCCGAATTCAGATCCAGATCTAAACCGAGATCTAGATCGAAATCCCGATCCAGATCCAAATCGAGATCGACATCTAAATCCAAATCCAGGTCCAAATGTTGATCCAGATTCCCATCCAGATCCAGATCAAACTTCAGATCTAGATCCAAATCGACGTCGATGTCCAAATACACATCCAGAACCGGAACCATATTCGAAATCCGCGTCCATATCCAGATCCAGATCCAGATCCAGATCCAGATCCAGATCTAAATCCCGATCCAGATCCGAATCCAGAGCCAAATTCAGGTCTAGTTCCAAATCGAGATCCAGAGCCAGATCCAGATCCAGATCCAGGTCTAAATCCAGATCCAGATCCGAATCCAGATCCAAATTCAGGTCTAGCTCCAAATCAAGATCCAGAGCCAGAGCCAGAGCCAGATCCAGATCCAGATCCAGATCAAAATTCAGATCTAGATCCAAATCGACATCGAGGTCCAAATCCACGTCCAGAACTGGAACCATATTCAAAATCCGCGTCCACATCCAGATCCAGATCTAAATCCAGATCCAGATCCGAATCCAGATCGAAATTCAGGTCTAGTTCTAAATCGAGATCCAGATCCAAATCCAGATCCAGATCCAGATCCAAATCCAGATCCAAATCCACACTCGATATATTTATAATTTTATCGATACATCGATATATTTAGACACTATATATCAAATGCGATGACAATAACGTTGACGGTGGTTTTCAGGTCCAACTTTAATACAGCATAACGCGTACCCCGGGGATACTCGAGAACTTCTCTTTCCCCATCAAAGACGATAAAAATAACCATAATACGATTCTCGAAATCGCAGTATCCTGCCGATTAAATATTCATGAATTTTCATCGGGAACATTTTTTCCTCGCATTATCGGAACTGGCACAGAAATCGCGGGGAGTGATTCGCGAAAGAGCAACATGCATGTGCATGCACATATATGTATATATATACGTCCGCACACCTATCGAACCGTGCATTCGACACACATACCTCCATGACATTTGCAATCGAGTGATGGCACCGAACGTATATGTACGTGTGCAGCTGGCCTGGAGAAAATAATGGAAATTGTGGAAATGCCATTTTGTTGTTGCAGAAATATCCTGCAACCGATTTTCTCTCTTTGTCTCTTCCTCTCACCGGCTGTTGCGGTGGATAACGCGTCTCTCCCTCTCTCTCTCTCTCTCTCTCTCTCTCACTCTCTCTCTCTGCAACTGCACAGCGCACACACCTTCCTCTCTGGCGGAGTCTCTATGGTATTTCCAGTTAGCAAGCAAGATAGCTTTTTCGTAGGAACGCCTCATCAAGCTGACGCAATGCTTTTGTGATAGAGGCTTCTTCCTATGGTAGGAATTAAACGTCGCGAATCAATAAGCGCACAAGCTTCTCTTGTTGAACAATGCTGCATTGTTCATTTGGTATGTCTTTCTCTCTGCACTCTCTCTCTCTCTCTCTCTCTCTCTCTTTTTCTCTTTCTCTCTCTTTCTCTCTTTCTCTCTCTCTCTCTCTCTCTTTCCACCTTTAGTTTCGTTGGATCTCTTTTCTTTCGACGTATAACGTCGGCTGTGACACATTGACTGCTGGAACAACCGAATACCTATATCTATATGCCCATACCCACACCCACCTCGTACTTCTTTTCACAAATTAAGAGTTTGTTTTACCACAAGTGTCATCCCTCTCTCCCCAGCCCTTGCCACATTCGGGCTCCAATTAACCGGTTATCCTTTTACCCCGTCTTTCGCCCTTTGTGTTCGTGTGTATGAAAATGTTCGTGCGCGCGTGTGTTTCGCCGTACACATATGTACGTCATTTTTGGGGAAACTCGTGGTGGTTGAAACCCCCTGGGGTAAGATGAAAAAAAGAAAAAAAAGAGGGACGCGGTTTCTGGTATGGGTTCACCGAATTCGGGAATTCGTTGCGCGAGTCCTGGGACTTTTGGGATTTCAGATTTTGCGGTAGGCGTTACGAAAGTGGCGAATTTGTGATTTACTTTGTTGCACGTTACCTCGACGTACAAAAACGTGAAATCCGAAAATACGTTAGGACGTAGCGAAAGAAAATGAAAAAAAAAAAAAAAAACCATAACCTCTGTTCTACCAAAAAATTACCCAAACCGGAGCTACTCTCCATGGAAACAAGAGTTACCGCGACACAGAAATTCCTGCTGGAGAAGAAGAACCAACTGGAATTCCTGCAGGTGTCCAATCCCATTAAATTCCATTTCGTTCCGTCCCTTTCCTTTCCTTTCCCCTTTTTCGCTCCAGAGCGAATCCTCGCTCCTCTGATATTATTAGTAGGCATTCATGGAAATTCGTATCCCGAGGCTGATATTCCCGATATCCACTAATTACTCGAAGCTGGAACAATTGTTGTCGTTTCTTGGATGGAGACGAAAGGAACTGCGTGACTCAAAAAAAGAGCGGCTAATTGTGGCTGTGTTTAATCTACGAAGGATATAATAAGTAAATATTACGCGAGTTTATCAGATGTTCGAGGAGGGGAAAAAGGAGTGAAAAGAAACGGGTTTCCAAAGTACGGGTACAACACACATTGTAAGACCGGATATTCCGGCTAGCAGATGTTATGCGGGCTTGAGTTCCAGTGTTCAAAGCCAAGAGTACCTGTTAATACCTCTTTGCTTAAAACCTTCTTCTCTTTTATTCCCTGAATTTCACCTATTCTCTCTCTCTCTCTCTCTCTCTCTCTCTCTCTCTCTCGCTAGGGTTTATTACTTTTGTAAATTGGTACCTTACCTCATTTAACTTTACTCTTACTTATTATTGTACTCTATTGTCATTTTTTTTACTATTCTATTCTACAATGTTACATATAGCTGTGTCTCAATCTGTATACCTTTTATTGCCTACAGTCTCCTATGGCAAAATATATTATCAATCAATCAATCAATCAATCTCTCGCTCTCGCTTTGGATTTTACCTAAAATGGCATTAAATCCCATCGTACGATTCAATTTCATGTTCTAGAGGACCCGGTGCACCCTTGTTAGCAGATCATCTCGTAATCCCAACTTCTCCAGCGGGAGATGCAAGATTTCTGGAGAGAAAAGTAGATTCTTTCGCGCAATTATCCGGAGGAATGAAAATTTGAAATTAGTAATAATTATTTTGAGAACGATTATGACAATGGCAATAACAACGACAGTGGCAATGGTAGTTGCAGTTGCATGTGCAGTTGCAGTGGCAATGGCAGTGGCAGTGGCAGAAAAAATTGACACGGGCTGTCACAAACATATATGATGGTTGTTTGTCACTGAACCAACGACAAAATTGGTTAAACAAATTGATCGAGTACCTGACGCATTGTTATTGTTGTTGAATGAATATAATTTTTTTTCCATTTGCGCTAATGCAGTTGAAATGTAAAGCATTTTTTTTTTCAGTGTTCTTCGGATGAGCAATTCTAAAAAAGATGTTTATAAATTAGTATACGTTTGATTAGATTCTTATCTTCGTTATAAATAAATTACGTATAAAAACGAAAACAAAAAATGGGATTATTTTTCACAATGTGTTGATAACTTACAATAAATATTAAATAAATAAATATTTATAGACAAGCGCCGTATAGTAGTCGAAATTGAAAATCAAAGCAAAAAAACTGTAAAATTTTGAAAAGATACGATTTTTTTTATCACCTCAGTGCCTAAGTGTTTAATTAGATCGTTCGAAAGGAAATTATGTAGATGTAGAAAGAAAATGTTTTTTTAAAATTAAGTAGAGATAAAAATAAATAAAATTTAATAAAATACCTGAGACTAATAACAATAATAATATCGACAACAACAACAACAATAACAATAATAGTAATAATAGTAATAATAGTAGTAGTAATAATAATAATAATAATAATAATAATAATAATAATAATCCTACAATCCCCAAATTTCTCGTTTTCCAGAGAAAGGAAATCACCCCCTGGGCGTTAGATCAAAACATCGCCGATACCGAGGATCGAGAGATCGCGAGACGCGATGAACTTTATCATGGTAAAAAGCAACGGGAAAAAAAAAGCGAAAATGAGATGGTGAAGGTGAAGGTGGAGGAGGAGGAGGAGGAGGAGGATGAGAGCGAGGAACGAAAGGTGGAGAAATTGAAGAGGATATGTACCAACTTCGGAGAACTGCGGACTGCGGAGCATCATTTTACGCCTGCCCCTGATGCTCTCGCCTGGCCGTTAGTTCGCCCGCTTGCCTGCCTCCCTGCCTACTCATTGCAATAACATTCCTTTGTTAGAAACCGATTCCTCGACCGACGAATAAGTCAGTTGCCCGCCCGTGTGACTCATAAACTCACGAGTCCCGGGCTGACTCAGAGCCCGAGATCGCCAGCAATGTCCTGTAACCGAGAGAGACTCGACTCGGTCACCACCGTCAGCCCCGAACCTGAATCTTAAATCTTCCGCCGAGAGTCCTTCTGCCACGAAATGCATTTCGAATGAAACGAGACATTTCGTGCCTCGAAATTCATTTCGAATGGATTTGAATTTTTATTATTTATTGCTTTTTATTTCGGGAAATTTATGATAATTGTTAATTTTTATATTTGCGAAGCGAGATTCCTTTATTGTTTATTAATTTATTTATTAATTTGTATCGTGTATCATAAAGAATTTTATAATATTAGGGTGTCCCATAAGTTTTTTCCGCGCCACGCTACGTATTGGGTTGGCAACTAAGTAATTGCCGATTTTGTCATTTGTTTGCTTTGGAAAATCGGCAATTACTTAGTTGCCAACCCAATGTGACCTCGAGGAAAGGAAGAAACTTATGGGACAACCTAATATATAAATTGTTAAGTTTTGGGTGTTTATAATTTATTTATTTATTTATTTATTAACGATTTATTGGTAAATAATTACAATGAAGTAAACAAGGAGAAACTATCCCGATGGAATTAATCGACGTATAATGCGAAAAATATAATAAATAAAAAAAAGTATGAAATTATAAGTAAAAAATATATGGAAATATAAAAAAAATATGATGAATCGCGAATAAACCTCGATAATATAAAATTCTTCGAGAAAAAAGTGAAAATTAATAAATTAGATTTCTTCAAATATTAATTCTGAAAAAATCCCGTTAGAAACACGATAGTTTATAATAATATAAAATTTAAAAAATAAAAAATGCTTATAATAAATGTTTAATTTGTTAATAAAAATGTTTCAAATGTTTAATTTAAAATGTTTATAATAAACTAAATTAAACTAACACAAGGAAATTACTGTAAAACCATCGACCCGACATAGTTACTACAACTACATCGGTCCAGATAATGAGGCACCGTGAAAGGCCTGCTTTCCAATAACTGATACACTGAAATCTGAAATAACGAGCCTGGGGTCGCAACGAATGCACCGCGTGAGCATAGAGCTTGGATGGTGATTCATGGGATATTACCCCTTTTGTAAACTACTATTACAGCCACTGCTGCTGTACCATTCTGTTACCGGTACCAACCGCACTGCAATGCAAGTGCAGATGCACTTTTCGAATAGTCACGGTGCATTACAGCTGAGTCGACTCGGACTATAGTTCCTCGGAGATGGACGTTAAACAAATGCATAGACCGGACTCTGACCGGACCGCACCGTCTGCACCTCTCAAGGTGCAAGCGTGTGGCGCCTGTAACCGAGTGCAGTGCAGCGTGACCTCTCCTGGAATGACAAAAGTGCATCTTTTTGTACTTTGATCGGCTTCTTATGATTTTCTTTCCATTCCATTCCTTTCCTTTCCTGTCGATTCCATTCCAATTTCAATTTTATTTCAATTCATTACATTTTTCAAAATACAGTGGGTGCATAAGTACCGGAATTAGTTGCATTCGGAATTTGTCGTGTCCATTAATTGCACTTTTTCTTTTACCAATTTCAGGTTTTTTTCCGTTTCCTTTTCTTTTCATTTCACTCCATTTAATTTGATTTCATTTTGAAAATGCACTGAGTGCATATATACCTCAATAGGTGCATTAAATTTCAAATTTATAATTATCCACCAATTGCAAACTTCTTCTACAACAACGAGGCTGATTTTGAAATAAGATTTTTCGTTTGTATGAATTTCCTGGATACTCAATTCGGATTTATTATTTTATTGCTAGAAATAGTAAAGTGGACTTGAAAGAAAAATAATTAAACATAATTTCGTTATTTTTAGGAATTAAAAATGATTTAATTAATCTCTTCATTATTTTATAGAAAAAAATAATTTATATGAATTATTATCTCGATAAAAATAATTGATATAAATAAATAAATATAAAATAAAATATTATAGTAAAAATAAAAATGAAATAAATATAAAAAAATAAGTAAAAATAAAGACGTTTCCGTCAATTGTGAGAAACAAGTATGAAGAATTTGTTAGTTTTAGTACTTTTCGTAATTGAGCCGATTATTTTGAAAGTGGCCCAAGTCCAATTTTTTTATGAATTTCGCAAAATGTTTTTTTATCACAGATAATGTCAAGTGGCACATGTTACTACAGTTAACAACAAAAAATTCACAAATGGACTTGGGCCACTTTCAAGATAAACGGCACAATTAATTCATAGTCAAAATTATTTTTGGCCCAATTACTTTCTTGGTAAAAATAATAAAAAATATATATCCAGATATAATTATATAAAATGCTGACAAAGAACGAGTCTTTTTTTCTCAGCTCTCAGCTGTGACGTATGCATGTATTTATGTACGTAATGGAAACAGTGGATGAGTCAGAAATACATCCATACGTACCGAGAATTGGATTTCATTCCGAAGAAACACGTTATCGTAGATGATGGTTGGAGATGAGAAAGTCGTCGACGTTTACAGGAGAAAATGATATCGAAGTAAGCGAAGACATTAGGGTTCCGTTGTTTGGGCATTTCGGATTTCTCCCTCGGACTCCGTTAAGTTTCATGTTCCCGAAAAAATGATACCGAAACTCTTCGTTTCTTCAAAATTCCGTTTCATGCAATTTTTCAGAAATTTTTGCTTTTTCGCTACAAATTTCGAGTCGAAAATCTAAAAATTTTAGTTTTCGAAAAAAAAATTCTTTCGAAAGCTACAGTTTTTTTATATAATGTGCAATTTTGTTATTTTTCTGGACGAATATTCCTTTTGCCAGAAATTCGCTTGAAAAAATAACTATAAATCTGGAAAATGAAATTCTAGATATTTTGTGGTTTCTGGTATTATAGAATTTCAAAAGATTTCCAAAGAAATTCCTTTGAAAATTTACAAAATTATTTTTTCAAAAGGAAAAAACAATTTTCATATATTTTTCTGGAAAAAATGTCATTTTCTCGATGACATAATTGCAACATTTATCAATTATTCTTATCCTCCCTAACAAATTATTCTTTTTTAAGATTCCTCTTATTCTCTCAAATAATTTTAAAAGCCCAATTTTATTTTCTCAAATTTTATTAAAAGGATTTTCTCAAATTTCATTAAAAGCCCAAAAAAATTACGCACAAATGGAATAACAAAAATAAATAAATAAATAAATAAATAAATAAAAAAACTACAGATAAATTCTATATTTACATTTTCTCAGAGAATCCTACTAGAAACATTTTTGTCTCCTTCGCTATGCTGGAATGATGGATCCTCCCTCTCTCTACAACTATACATATATATATATTTTTTATCTGAACGAAAATCCGCCCATATTTCGAACCACCTTTTTTTTTCTTATCATCGACTGTATATTTGACCCAACCTACACATACACTCTCCAACTTATTGAAACAAGAACAACACCAAACAAACCGCAAATTCGCAACCAAAAAAGAAAGAAAAAAGAAGTTCGAATCAGTCAGTTCTCCTAATTTTGCACGAGGGAATGCAGTTTTTTTAGATGCTTAATGCCGAACTTCCTGTGAGTCACGACATAAACGTAGAATGAGTCCAAAGGCCTGTTTTCATCAAATCCGAGTGGAAGTTATTGGTGAAAAATAGATTTTTTGTGAAAAAATCGTATTTCTGGTGACAATATCGAAAATTTTAATAACAAAAATGGATTCCTCGGGAATCGGATGAAGGCAAAAATTGCGTCCAAAAAATCGAATTTTTGGGCTTACCTTTTGGTCCTTACCCAAAAAAAATGGAATAAAATAAGAAATTTCCAAAATGGGATTGAATTCCAAAGGACAATTTAATCGCGAAAAAATACATCGAATAAGGGTTTCCCGAAAGTGCCCAAAGACAGATTCCAAAATTCCAATTTTTTTTTGGCATAGCTTCAATTTTAATTCAACATACACTGAACAAAAAAAAACTCCGGATTTCAACTAAATCAACGTAATTGGAAAAAATAAAACTGATTCAATAGTCAAATATTCGATATTTTTGTTTAAGAAATTTTGTCATTGGTTCAGTGACAAAATTGGATCAAATGTTTATGGCAGCGCGTGTCAATTTTTGTTTTTGAATCAATAATATTTTTTTTTCTGCGTATAATCACCGAAATTTTGCCGTGACAGCCAATAAAGACGCAAAAAGCGTGCGCGGAAAAAGAAAGGAACCCGCCAGCTGCGTAAATGCCATTCGTGTAGATATACGGCGATTAAAAAACAAAAATCTACTCGTGTCGCAATTTTATCTCCAGGAAAAAAAAAATAATTTTTTTTTTCTTTGCTTTCCTTTTCCTTTTCCTTTCTTCTCTTCGGGGACCGGAAATGTGTACCTGTGTATTTCGGGACCGAGGATCCTACCCTATCCTACCCTACCCTACCCTGTCCTATCGGGCACTGCGTGAAATGCCTCCAGCGGTAGGAGGGAAGTGGTCGTTCTCGTTGCAGGTGCCATTGGTGCGTTTCGAAACGCAACTTCGGCTCTGCGGATATGGACAAACCGTGTGTGGTTGTCATTGTCGGTGGTTTCGAGATAGCGGTCGGAGTTTATTAACAGAGTCTGCAACTGTACTTGATTAACTCAACAGAATCCTGATAACGGGCCGCAGATACGCTCCGGTAGAAGCGACATCAGAAACCCATTATTCCCTCCCATTCCATTCCATTCCATATGATAATTCCAAGACAGAGAGCCAAAGAACCAGCCAGACAATCGGACAAACCGAGTCTCTTTAGCCGTGAGCCTTTTCTCCCGGAGCTTCCGAGTTCCTACGGAAGAAGAAAAGGGGCACGATAAGAGCTTCCCTAGTATTTCTCGATAATTTGGATTTTATCGAAAATGGAGGTCACTTTTGAAAATTGAGATCTCGTCGAAAAGTGGATTTTTATCGAAAAGTGAAATTGCCTCAAGAGTTTGAATTTTTTCAAGAATTGGTATATTTTTTCGAAAATTGGGATTTCTTCGAGAATTGGGGCTACTCTTGTAAATTAAGATTTTGTCCAAAATTGGACATTTATCGAATAGTGAAATTACCTCGAGAATTGGAATTTTTTTTCAAGAATTGACATTTCCTGGAGAATTGAATTTTCCTCAAAAATTGGAGTTACTCTGGAAAATCGAAACTTTGTCGATAATTAAGATTTTCTCGAAAATTGGGATTACTCTCGAAAATTACGATTTTTTCCAAAATTCGAATTTTATCGAAAAGTGAAATTTCCTCGAGAATTGGATTTTTCTCGAAAATAAAATTGGAGTTGCTTTCGAAAATTGAAACTTTGTCAATAAATGGGATTTTACAAAAAAGTGAGATTTTTCCGAGAGATGGGATTTTCTCTCGAAGTTACGGGTTTTTACCATGAAAAGGAGTTTTTCTTTCTCAGCTAAAATGGAATTATGAAATACGGAAAAATTATAACGGGGAAATGGTAACTTTTGGAATTTCAAAGTTTCGGATTTTCCTCAATTCAGAAAATGTTGTGTTCCAAAAAAAATGTCTTCTATTATTATTTTTTTGTACAGAAAAATTATTTTCCTCTGAGGAGAAAATTCCATTTATTGGAATTTCGAATAAAAAAATTGTAACATTGAAAAAGGCTATTTTTGACTTTTGAGATTTTCAGAATTTCAAAGCTGCGATTTCTTCCTTTCAGTCCCATAAATTGCAAATTTTCGAAAAACACGTTATAAAAAAACTGGAAAACCGCCACTCCCTTTAACTTTTGGGAACTCGTCAAATTAAATATCGCGAATTTCGCAATTTTACACCCAAAAGAATGAAAGAACCAGGGAATACCCGGAAAGCAACATCCGCGTGTATTTCAAATCGGCTTGGAATTATGTAAACGCGGATATAGTACTTACAATACACAGGTACCTACATATAAGAGGAAGAAAGAAAAGGAAAAAAAAAAGGAGGATCTTCCTCGTAAAGTAAGTGCACGTCCGCGGAATAAAAAGCAGATATGAAATATCTGGCAGATTACGCGGTAAGTTGAATTTCAGATGCGAAAGTTTTCCACAAGACGAAAGGAGGTAAAGTCGGAGTTATTAAGTAAAGTGGAACGTAAGTACTTACGTATTCTCTTATGTTCATTTCATATTAATGGACGCTATCGTTTTAGCGAATGGAATAACGAGGCTTCGAGCGGCGATTAATAGCGAGCTTTTATTTATAACGTTAATATCAATGATTATTCCATCCAGCCTCCTCTTCCGCCATGCACAATACATATGCATATATATATATACATACATATATACGTCTGTATACGTACGCGCGTCGTACTTTATTTAATCTCCTCTTTTATTTATTATCGCGATAATAATAATCATCGCGAAAAGGGAATATATGTAAATGCAAACGGCATGGCTTCCATTTGCTATTTACTCCGATCACACCTCATCCTCATCCTCATCCGCATCTTCCTTCTCCGAAGACGAAGCTTTTTTTCTCGCCTGTTACCGGCGAGAAATCCCTCATAAGTTTCAGTAACCCGTTACGTTCTTTCAGTTTCCGATAGAAGATTATATAATAATTATAATTATAATAATAACAATAATAATAATAATAATAATGATAATAATAATAATGATAACGATAATAATGATGATGATGATGATGATGATGATCATAATAATAATAATAATAATAATAATAATAATAATAATAATAATAATAATAATAATAATAATAATAATAATAATAATAGCGATAATAATAATAATATTAATAATAATAATAATAATAATAGCGATAATAATAATAATAATGATAATAATAATAATGTTACTATTGTTACACGAAATATATATAAAGCAATAATTTCAGAGAAAGACGTTTAATAATTTCCGCGAGAGACGTTTGCCGGCTTTACGGCTGCATGGTTACCATGCGTATGGGTAATTCGTGTTACCGGTAAGTACATCCTGTAAAGTGTGATTAACGAATAGCGTTTAACTGATAATTAACTTTTTAATTGACGTTACGGTGATGCTATGAATTATTATAACGCCCGACTGTGCTATAATAACGCTATACAGGGGAAAGAATAGAATGCCGTGCGTCGTATACGGTTCGTCCTATACAATCGATCAACCGATACGTATAGTAGTCTCCAGTTTTTCAGGGGAATTCATCCCCTTTTCCCCTCCCGACTACACACTGCAATTTCCAAATTTTGAGGATCGCATTCCACGCGTGGGGATATACCTGCAAGCCTCGCGGAGAACGGCCGTTGCATCGCATGCCCATTCGTCATCAAAAGAGAGGGAGAGAATAGCTCTTTTTGGATATTATACCATGAATTTCGGTTAGGTGATGTTACGTTTTCTACTTTACCGACGTGCCAACGTTCGATTCATTATGGCCGCGAATCGTGACGATGAGGAATCGTAACCTCTATTATTGTTGTTGTTGTTATTGTTATTATTAATGACAGTAGGTAACAATGATAATTCCCATGATAATTGGTAGCAATAATATGCATTATATCTATTACTACCACTACCGCTATCATGATTATTATTATTATTATTATTATTATTAATTTATTTGTTATTATCGTTATCATTATTGTTATCATGATTATCGTGGTGGCAGCAGCAAAAAAATTAAAAAGAAAAATAATATTAATAATTATGATGATGCTAATGGTACTTATAAAAATAAAAAGATGATAATAATAATGATAATAATAATAATAATAATAATAATAATAATAGTAGTAGTACTAGTAGTAGTAGTAACAATGAAAAGAAAAAAAATGATAAAAAATAAATCAAAAAGTAATAATAGTTATAATAATAATAATAATAATAATCAAAGTGATAATAATAATATTAACAATAATAACAATAATCATAATGATAGCGGTAGTGGTAGTGGTAAAGGTAATAACAAAAGAAAGAATACAAGTAAGAATTTCAAGATTTTGATTTTCTCCATTTTATTTCTTATGTATTATTTCATTCTTCAAAGTAGTAGTAATAACTACTATTACCACTACTTTGTTGTCCAACGACAAAATAACGCAATCCTAATAGCGTGGTTGGTAGTGGTAGTAATAGGAGCAATAACAGAAGTTAGATTTTCAATATTTTGGTGTTGACGTCTTACTTCTTTTATAATTATTATTTCTACCACTACTCTTCATCTCTATTTTTCACCTTCTACCACCACCTTTCGGCTTCGACACCTTATGCCGGACACCCTGTATAATCAGTTACTGAACAACACTAATAATAATAGTAATAATAATAGTTACCACAGGTACCGGAAATAATGATAATAATAATAATAATAATAATAATAACTAAGAATAATACGAGTAACTGTATAATTACTAGTAAACGAGACAAATTAGTCTCTCGATTGTAATCGAAAAACCTTAGGCGATGGAAGAAAGAAAGAAAGAAAGAGAGAAAGAAGGAAAAGAAAAAAAAACTCTTCTTCTTCGTCCTCGCACCTTTCTCAAAGAGAAGGAGGGAAGCATAGGAGGAATGGCGATAATGGAATCCAAGCAACTTCCGGTTGGTTCGGGTTGTAAAGAGAAGCGCATGCAAATGATAATTATTACCAAACGAATGTCGTCTTCTTTCTTTGTCTTTCATTGATTCAACGGAAGTTAAATATATACATACATATATACGTTCGCTCGGTTTTGTTTCAAGAACCCGCAGATGATATATTTTATCTTCATCATCACCGCCATCATAATCATCTTTATCATCTTCGCCATCTTAATCATATTTATTATTGTTCTTAGTATCACGATTTTTGTATGGTTACTAATTATTACCATTACTGCTAGTACTATTACTTTCGTTATTATTATTATTACTACTACTAATACTATCACTATTATTATTACTACTACTAATACTATTATTATTATTATTAAATTACTAATAATGTGGTACTAATATTCTTGTTGTGATTATTTTTATAAATAATAATGTAATATTACCGTGATTCTTATGTTATTACTACTGCGGTAAGTTCATATTGCAAGAACACGTCGATGTTATAAAAAGAGAAAATATAAATCTCGAGTAATTTCGCGAAGGTACATATGTGTCATAAAAGAACTTACATATATATATATATATATATATATATATATATATATATATATATATATGTATGTACTACAGTATCTAAAAAGTAGCGTGACGTCACAAAAAAGATTGAGAAACAAGTAATAACTTACTTACCTGCCTCTCTTCGCTTCGCTACGTTTCTCTTCTCGCTCACTCACTTACATACTTACTCGCTCTTTCTCTCTTTTTTCTGACTTCACTCTTTTTCTGTTCGCCTTAATTTCGTGAACATCCAAACCTTTCACACTATCCATACATTCACATACATATTCATACATGCAAACATGCAGCGCGCACGCACGCACGCACACAAACATATGCATAATTCTACAAAATTTTTTACGTATATTAAAAAAAAATTGGACAGAATATTTCATATTCATACTCTGCCCGTTCTTTTTCCTATCCCCCCCCCCCCCCCCCCCCCGCCAACCCTCTTTCCAATCCAATCTCCAAAATCCCCCTTTTTCATTTTCTGCCTTTCTCCTTTTTACCAGCTTAGTCTCTCGCATAAACAAATATTTAACTTATTTTTAATTCGCTACGCAAAAAAAAAAAACCAATAAGTACATACACAAACGAATGCGCGAACACACTCGCATGCGTATGCATGTACGCGAGTAATTGAGTGTCGCGTTATATGTATGCGTAATTACACACCCACACGTATACGTTAATAATATACTAACTTGGTAATGTGGATTTGCCCCCATCCTTCCATCCATCAATCTGTCCATCTGTCCATCCATCCATTCGTTCTTTCATTTTCATATGTTCATACATAGAAACGGGAATCGTTACAGGCACGATGCGTGTGGTAAAGACAGAGTCGCAAATACATAAGCAAATTCGCCGGAACCATCCAGTAGCCGACAGTCGTTGCTTCGATCATCGACCAACACCTTGTTCCATCATCCATCTTTTTCTACAACGTTTAAAAATTCATGAATTTAAATTACTATTATTATTATTTTTTTTACAAGGGATGAAAAGAAAAAAAAGGAAAAAATAAATACTGTCAATAAGCAAAGGAGTTACCGGTACCAATTATGAACGTACCTTTCGATCGCAGATGGTATTCACTTCCGCTTCCGGCATGGGTTGGGCCAACAAATAAATCACAGAAATCACCGAAAATGACTTGACGCGCGATAAAAAGTTAACCCAAACCCAAACAGCCCACCGATTCCGGTACCAATATCACCGGCTTTTCTCGCAAATTTTGGTTTTCGCGAAGAGGGCAGCACTCGTTAGCCGCAGTCTAATCTGAACTCGCCGGCCGGCAAAATTCAGGCTCGTTTACATGTAAACTTCGAAATTCGGCAAGAGGAAACGCGGCAAATTAAAAATCGAAAATTTAATTATAAGTAATTGGAGGGAACAATATTTTTTTATTAATTAGTAATTCGATACGAAATTCAAATAATTAAAAAAATCGAAGATGGGGTTAATAGAAATTTTCGTTTTAGAATTAATGGATTTTCAGAATTTTTTAATGGAAAATTGTATTTATTTTAGAATTAAAAAGAATTTTTGTACAAATAAAGAGGACTTTTTTTATGAATAAAAAAATAAATCAGTTATACATCAATTATCATCTTCTCTTTTTATAATAAGAGATTCAATAAATGGAAATTTGAAAATAAAGTTGATAGAAGTTTTTGAATTAAAGATAAGATATTTTGTAAATTCATGAATAAAAAAAAATTTCTAAAAATTACTATCAATTTTTGTTGTTTTCGTCAGAAGGGAAAATCTCTAGTTTAGGAGCACACATTTCTAAACAATTTGGATAAGGACTATTCTGGAAGTAATGATAATAATCGTAATGGAATTAACTAAATTAATAATAATAATAATAATGGAATTCGTTAAATGAATAATTGTAAAAAGACTGACTGAAAAAGCAGACAGGTATGACAAGTTTTGAGGAATTTATTTGCATTTGTCCTAAAAGGAAAATAAAAAAAACAGATAGGCGTTTTTCTATTAAGATTGTCGAGCTGTTAAAAATAAAAATTTGTTTGTAATGATAATGATCATTCCTTGGCATGAATAATCCAAGCGATGGAAGAAAAAAAAAAACATTTGCGTGAAATTGTTTCGGAACTGAATTTTTTGTTTTTTCATCGTCTGATTTTTCATTTTACAAATAAGGACGTTCGACTAATCTTCGTCGAAATTCTCCGTGATAAAATGATATAATTCGTTATTGGAAGAATATTAGAGCTGTGTAATATTTTTTTGTGTAAAAAAAAAAAATAGTACCTCCGATATTTATATACTCGAGTACATCTCATCCTAAAAAATCAATTACTCGTTCACAAATAATTCCAGTTTCAGGAAAAGGTAGAAACAAATCCAAACTTGGAGGAAGAAGCATTTTAAACTCGAAAAGATTGAAAATCATGGGAGAATTTTATGGAATCAATTTTTTTCTCACATTCTTGTATCCTTTTGGACAAGCCAAAAGATTCGTACGTTTTGAAAAAAATTGAACACAAGGTATTAGAATTTTAAGAACGTCAAAAACTGTATTAGATACGTTTAAGAAAACTCCCAAAGATATCTCCTGAATTTAATTATACTGAAAATTGCAAATTCCTCTGCTTTTTTTATTTTTTCCGGAACTGCATTTTATTTTGTTTCTTATCTTTCAACAAATATATTGGATTTTTCCGGAATATACTATCCAACATTTAATTTTCTACTACAATATTTGCATTGGTTTGCAGAATCTTCCGGAAAAATCGAATATAATTAAAACAAAGAAAATGCAGCAAATAAAAAATTAGCATTGGACTCCAATGTTCAGTTTCGTCGGATTGCACAGCTCTAATTAATCCCCCGAGTCGTTTACTAACTACACATTGTCTCAAAAAATTGCATGTCAATGATTTCCTTTGTTATTTTCAATTTGTACAAAATTCATAACATACAATTTCGTTATCTACTCGTGACTAGACGTATACCTAATTATTAATAGGTAGTACAAAAGATATATATAAATATATATTTATTATATTTTCTCAACAAAACCTTATTAACAAAGAAAAAAAAATCATTATCTTATCGTAATACTTTCTTGTGGCACTCAACTGCGAGATATACGAATTAAGGATTATTGTTAAAATAATATCTTTTAAAATGCACTTTAAGTGGACAAAAGTGTAAGTCGTCATGGATGCTGGAGCGAAATTTTCCCGCAAAAGCATGTGGATTCTCTATTTTCTCCCGGTTCAAACTTTGTAAAATAAAAAAAAGGAAAAAAACAAAATTAAACCCTTATCTTGCGTCAAAATTAACGTTTTCCTCTTAAATATTAATCCCATTCTTTTTTTCTCGATAATTCGATTCCAAAAATTTGTCAGTTTTTCGCAATTACAAAATAGCACAAAGTTTCCCCAAAATCTGACGAAACTCCGAAATCAGGTTGTAAAAATACGGTGAAGCTGTAACTTCTAATTCCTATATCGGCAATTATCATACCACAATAATGAAATAAATTTTCACGAATATGACTTCGCAAACAAATATGTAGTTAGTAAACGAGCGTTTGTGTCAATTTCATGTTTGTTCTTATTGTTGCTGTTGCTCTTAGCCGTCCAAGTACGTGATCGTACGAGTCGCTCAGTGGTATTCTCGGTGTTTGTCAACATTAATCAGGTCGTTAATTCTCGATGACATCCTCGTGAGATTTTGTCATTGATCACATTTTCAAGCGGTGACTTTCAAGACGCACGTCAACGATACAAACGAGCGAAATCCCTCAACGCGTGAGTCACTGACTTTGATGTTTCGGCTCTGCAATGAAAAACATTGCGGAATTATTTTGCGAATCAGAATATTTTTGCTAAATATATTTTACGAGACTAGAATGGATTTCACAATTTTGTATAATTTGAAATCTGCGAAAAATTGGACATTTCTCCTGAAAAGAATTTGAAAAATTAGTTTCTAAAATTCAGTTAACTGAATATTATTTCAAATGGGTATTAAAAATATCCCAATATTTTTAACTGTTACGTACATAGAAAGAAGTTTAATTGTCATAATACTTGATAATTCTGGTAATTTATTTTTAAGGTTTATAAAAAATATTGTTTACTACTGAGATTAATTTAAAAATTCGAAAATTATACCTCGTAACCGCACTATGAAATTCCAGCAGCTGTTCGGGCGTCGCTGTAGGAGATCCACCGGCGTTTTGGGTTGGCATCGTTTTTATCGCTTCTTCCAACCACTTCGAAACCATCTGAGAAGAAAATGAGTTGATACAAAAATTACTGTTTACCTAAAAATCTTTTTTGTTTTTAAACCTCCTTGGAAAGAATCTTATAGATCCTTGAAAGAGGAACTAAAAATAAATTAGGTAAATCCTAAGAAATTTTATCGGAATTTTTACAGAGATCCTCGACTCAAATGAGAGAAAAAAAATACCTCTTTCTCGACGGCTGTGAGTTCAACTAACACATCCGCAACGTCAGATAACATATAAGTTGGCAATGAAAATACAGAAGCGTGGAGTAGCCTGGTAACGAATGTTTGCCCTTTTTCCCTGATGATATCTTGAACTAATTGCTTCCTTATCGGGAAATCCGATCGGGTGCAACCGCGGTTCTGCAACAGAGCGAGCACTTACCAGTTGTAACTCAATTTTTAATTATGTAAATAAAGACATGAATTCAGATGGTCATTCGATGCCCGAACAATTTGTTTCCTGGGCTAATTAAGTTGATATGCATCTCAGAAGGATTAAGAAAGATTTCATGAAAGAATTCCCCTTTTTCTTCTTGAGTAAAATTAAAATGAGCAATCGCGATAACGTTACTCACCTCGTTATTGCGAGCACTGTGGAGTAAATCATAGAAGAATTTCATAAGAGAAGCATTTGCGTCTCTATGATCGAGACTGCAAGCCATAAGGGCGCAATCCACGATGCTTCCGACCGCTGGCGAGTGTAAAAATGGAACTGGAGCTCTTTGAAGAAATCTGAAAGATTTAGTGGGAGTGTATTTATTCAACTGTTCTATTAATAATAAGTGAACATTTATCTAATTAATGTCCGTGATTTAAATATTGAGGAAACGACAATTATATATATGTCAGCAAAAAAATAAATCTTGAGTAAATATATATCGGGTTTTTACAAATTTATATTTGGACTTTTTCCCCTGCTTAAAAATAATATTCATCTAAATGGTCTATTAATAAAAATTTTAACTTTAAAAACTAATTAATGTCGTTGATACTTAAGAAAATTTTTAGTATTTAGGAAACACCAGACTCAGGACAAAATAAATCTGGACTAAACTTTGAGAAAACAAATATTTGTGTTTCTCAGAAATAAATTTGGATTCCCTTTTTCATTCCCCTAAAAATTGTTTTTGAACCTGAAATCTTACCTGGCACACAAACGGAAAAGGTCATCGACTGTGTCAGGATGGTTCTTTAAACCATCCTGTTCCTGAAGTATCGTAAAAGTAGGGCCGATAAATGCTTCCAACATGCTTAACAAACCCGAAATGCAACCAGGCGCAGTTGCATATTCGTCGACCAGTATCGAACCAAGATATAAAAAGCAACTGTGCTGGTGTCCGGCGTATAATTGTACAATCTGAAAAATTTATAATTATCATTCAACGCCGTTCTGGCTTCTTTTTAACGAGTTTATTATAATGTAGGAAATTAAATTTTAATTATTGGAATAAAAATGTGTTTAAAAAATACAACTCATAATAAATTGCGAGAAAATTCTTTTTATAATTTGATTAATTCTCTGACAACAAATTCTAAAATCCCATTCCAATTATCCAATTTACAAATAATTGAAATCATATAAATTAGACATTTAGCTACATTTTTCTATCAAGACGAAATTTCGTTAATTCAGAAATTAATTGTATACGATCATACATTACCTGTTTCACTAAAGGTTCGAGTAAATGCGCCGATTGCGTTCCCACACAACGCACTGCGAATCTCAGACACCGGCAGCATCGTTCCATAAGCCTAGCATCGTGCTGATATGCGTTGCAAACATTGGATAACACCGGCCACATCTGATAAAATAAAAAAATAATTAAAAAAAAAATAAATAAATGAAAACACGGATGTTGACTTTAGCCACGTGAAAAAATGGCAAACTCACTTCCGTAATCACACTTTGACAGGGATGAGGTTCATTAGGATCGTCGATCTTTGGATTGGTATGCCTAAAAATTGCAGCCAATCTGTCCAACCATATCACAGGATCAGTCTTTGTGCCCTTTTCAATCCCGACTCCTCTCGCTTCCAGAAGCTCGCAAAGCGGTCTCGCTTGGAACCAACACAATTCCTTCATCGCTGCTGGAATCTCCTCTCGCGGTAATCTCGCCATTATTATCGAAACTCCTGCGAAACGAAAAACGCATAAAAAAATTATTAATTGATTCATTCAAAAGCTATATATGAAATTGATTTTTAGATAAAAATGAAAACATCGATTTGTCTTTAAAATAAAGTTTTACCAATTTTAGATTGATAATAATTATATTGCAGTACGTGAAAAGCTACCTTTTAATAACCCAATAGCTGCTTCGTTGCTAATGGCGTAGTTGTCGAGGTTCCTGGCAATGAGCAAAAGTCCCGAAAAGTGCGAAGCCATATGCATAGGACAAGCTGTGCAAATACTTTGCAAGGCCCCGGAAGCTGCACTTCCCAGTCCTCGTTGACTCAGACACGCCAGGAGGAAATTTAGTACAGGTTCTGGAAAAAAGAAAAGCTAAAGTGACTTCAAAAGGGTCCGCATTGCAATTTAATGGAAATTTCAATATCACTGTAAAGCATTAATAATTTGAATTTTGGAATTTGTAACTAAATGTATGTAAAAAAATTCAAACGAAAATTTTTTATTTGTAATCAAAGTATATTTGAAACTAATTTATATAAAAAAAAATGGAACGGTAAAAATTGTACCTAAAGATTGCGGATGACTATCAATCCATTCGCACAATTCACCCAATAATAGTATACTTGTGTGTCGAACGGCGATATGAGTATTTTCAGGTAAATGGAGTATCGCTTCGACCACTTTTGGTACTACATCATTCTCTTCGCTGGAAAGACAAATCTTTGTTAATTCCAGTTCGCTGCAATGTTACATTTGAAAAAATAAATTAGCTGCACATTTTGTCGAATAGAAATTTTAGACGTTGGAAATCAACGGAACGAGAAAAAATACTTACGGTAAAATGTTCTTCGCGACGGCTTGCATCACGAATAACGCAGCTTCCGTGGAGTCCCAGGTGGGTGTTTGCGACGGTTGTCCCTGGGGTCCGGGACCGCCCGTTAAAGTCGAGAACATTTGTCGGAAACAGTGACTACTGCCGACGACGAATATCACGTCTTTGATCAACTCAGAAACTCGAGTTCGAAAGTCTGCGAACTCCTCGCCACCTCCACCCTCTTCCACCAGACCCAGCTGGAGATAAAAATATAATTGAATTAAGTTTTTGGTTTATTATGTATGTTGAATTTAAAAAAAATATGTAGTTATTAGCACTATGTCGTCCGGTGGCACCAACGTGCAAAAACTATCGGGCAAGCACCGGTGGCACCACGTTGGTGTCATACATAAAGATTTATACCTGCATCAAACGAAAGAATCCCGATCGGATGTCCGGACGGCAAAGTGTTAATCACTAATTTTTTTGTCGTTTTATGAAACCGAAAATTAAAATCTCTCATAAATATTATTATGATTTTCATAATTATTATATTATATATTATACGTGAATTACGTGTTTCATTATACAAAAATATTGCAACGAAAAATTCTTGGAAATACGAAATTTGTAATTCACTTCAGGATGTAAATAAAAATGATGTAAAATATACAGAAATAAGCCATTGGGTCTCACATGATCCGGTTCCATTTGACAGTGTCTGCAAAGAGCGCCAATGAGTCTCTCGAAATATGGTCGGAAAACGGTGTTGAGTTCGTCGCAATTCCTCCGATATAATATTTCTGACAGTTGATACCATAAATTAAACGTTATTTGCGCCACCTTTGAAAACGAAAGGAAATAAATATTGCACGTGTTTTCCGCTTTCATTATTTTGGTACTAACTTTTTGCCTTTATTTACCTCGTAATCGTGATGCCCGACGCACGTTAAAACCAGGTCCAGTATCTTCACAGCGTAATGCTGCTTCCCTTCCAGACTTCCAGTAACCATCGTGTCGAGGAAAGTTTCCGCCAATTCCGTGAATGTTCGACAGTAATTCATTGATCTGAAAAGAAATTAGAGTTTCAGGAGGACCCGCGACGTCCAATGAATTTTTTTAGGGAATCTTTTGCAATCTTTTTTTCTAAATATCTTTTTAAATATTTGGAATTTTTCAAAATTAGATTTTGAAAAAAAAAAAATTTCCCCTTAAACGTACTTCTCCATGTCCTCGTGGGCTACCGATAAATGATATGGCTGTTCCAGGGCCATGACACTGGTGAAAAGGCACAGTTGCAATTGTTGCAACTGAACGCTGTTCAAAGGTTCGCTGTCGTTGCATCGGCAATTGGAATTGCTGTCTTCCTCCAGCACTTGTACTATTATAGAAATACAGTCGGCTGCAGCTTCGTGCAGCTGCGAACTCGTCATATGGTTTCCAAGGACCTGGAATAATTTGAGAGCTTGTGATGAAGGTGATAATTATGATGAATATTTTTTAGAAGAAATAAATAGTTACAGATTTTGTATCAATTCTACGAGCAAAAGAAAATTTCTATCGAAGGTTACTTTTTAGAGACATATCAAATTTTCTTAAAAAATTAACCAACTCTCGATTAATAAAAATCTTGACTCACTTGAAAAGCATAAGCTACTATGTCGCTAGTCGACACAGCTTGAAGAGGTATAGCGTGGATAGTGATCCAACTGGTGAAGCATCTGAAGATTCTTGTGTGAATTTGTACATTGTCGCCTCCATTCTTTAGACAAAGTTTCTGAAAAAATCAAAAGAACGAATTTAAAAAAAATATTAAACCTAATATTTCGTACATAAACAAAATATATATGATTCGTCCGAGACCCAAATTACCAGAAATTCCGTTACTATGTCGGCACATGTTGTCAATTCCATTATAACGTGCTGTCTTCTGTTAGCTCCTAGTCTAGAAAAAACAAAACGATTGCATAGTTAAGATGTAATTGGTTAAAAAATTATTACCATTTAGCTGGTATTAGTGCGAAAAAGAATTTAGGACTTGTTAAAAAAAATTAAAATTATAAGTTTTTCATTTTCATATAATTGTATAAAAATGTGAAAACTTTGGTACCTGAGAGATCGGGAGTTTATCTCCTCTGGAAGAACTGTCATAACTTCTAACAAAGGCCACCAACTCGACGAAGATCCTCCGAATCTGTTTATTAAATCTACTACTGGCTTCTGCCAAGAAGACATTTGTAAAGTGAGATCCGCTAATGCTAAACATAGCTGCGAAGAGGAAGGACAATTAATAACAATTAATCGCAATTAAAGGTAATTAATACTAAGAATCACAGTAATGAGGTGAAAGTAAGTTTTCTAAAAGTTTTTTGTGATAATCAAACTATATTGCTTTCAAATTTAGTCGAAATGGTACAAACCTGTGTAACTATAACTGTATTAGTATGTTCATTAATTTGAGATATATGTTCCAGTAGTGAGTCTCGTAGGGAGGTATGAGCCGTTGCTGGTAATTCGTGGAACGACAACTGAATTTTAGTTCGCATCGTTTGAGCAGCAAAGTAGCAAGATTCCACGTCTCTCTTTTCGTGTAGCATATCGTCTGCTACTTTCCATGCGAATACCTGTAAATAAATAAAATACAACTTCCAATGTGTGCGTATGTTATCATTTTCATTTATATAACTGACAGTATTATCATTTTAATTTATAAAAATGTTAATAGTACATCGAAATAAATATCCAATTTTCAGCCAACTCTTTGGAAGGTCATCGCTCTATAAATCCAAAGAAACAGGTGTCATAATTTTTAATGGAAAGCAGATTACTCCAATTGACATTAATTAACACTTTCGCTCCTGACGCCGTATATATCCGTCATCCGCTTTATGTTCCCTGGAGCCGAACGCCGGATATATCAACTATTCTATGTCGCGATTCTTTTACATAAGTATATGTTTCATACGCATTAGAAACATTTGTTCTACCTATTTTTTATGAAATTTTTTGTTTTCAAAAAACCAACTTTACCAAAAATCTATATTTTTGATCCAGAGTTCCCGTTTGAAAAAAAGACAAACGGCGAAACGAACCGCCGTAGCGAAAGGGTTAAAATCTAGCATCTTGATGTTTTCTCTTTTAGCATTTGAGTTTTTCAAAATATTTTTCTTTGGGGTTGCGATAAAAAGTCAGTTTCTTCAATGACAAACGACACTTCTTGAAAATTGGTATTTTACTACTGATTCCAGGAGATTGATGTTTTTCAATATTTTTCTATGGAAAGTCAATCATTAATATTACTATCATTCAAATTTCTCAACATCAATCGACATATGATCCAAAGGACGTGCGATTAATAAAAAGCCTGTACATTAAATAAAATCTAGGCAATGAAAAATAAAAAAACAACAGAAATCAAGAAATATCTATGCTCCGAAAAATTTTGAGGTTAGGAACCCCTTGAAAAACACTGGGACGTCTCAACGATCCAGGGATCGGGTTGGAAAACCTCCGGGCGGTTTTCGAATATTTGCGAGAAATGAAACGAGAGCGAAAAAAGGAAAGGGCCAAAAATTGCCATTTTTTTTTAAAGCAAAGCCGTACAAGGACTTGACTTACAGATCGCTGTAATTCTCCAAGCCATAACGAGGCCTTCTCCTTTTCCGAGGGGTTCGGGACATTGTACAAGGAATAGACGGCTTGGTAAACGGTGTCCAGACTAGGCGGCGAATCCATTCTTCTTTCTCGGTACGGGACAGCTAAGGATTACTTGAGTGAATTATCCATGCATCCAACTTGCTCTTGCTACTGACAAACAGAGAACAGACGTGCGAGACGTGACGTGATGCGAAACGATACGATGCGATTTTATATGTATCTATATACATATATAGAAAGATATACATGTATATATATGTATGGGTGTGAATATATATACCGATCCGTCTGACTTTAGGCACTAGACTCTACTGACTCAAAGTTCCGATTGACAACGCGTGGCTAGAGACGGCGCGACAAGCAGGGAACACGTGACTGTCGCCATCTGTGTCCGTAAGTATCAACTTTTATGAATCTGTCTTTCAGGAGGAAATGTATTGGTATTTTTTTAAAAAGGAAAGTTGTTGAGGGGCGGGGGGGGGGGGAGCCTTTAATGATTGAAGGTAATTTAGGTATTTATTAGGTTAGATACCGCATATAGGTGCTTTTCAAGTCTTCTTGGTGCCGAAAAAAATCGATTTTACGAAGCAACTTTTGAGGGTTTTTGGAAGATCCTTATCTGATGTATTTTTTCTGAAGAATCCAATTCTGTTATTAAAATTCCCGATATTTTATCAAAAATATGATTTTTCAGAAAGAAAAACTTTTTTTTCATCACTTACGCTAGGATTTTGACGAAACAGACCTCTGAAATCCATTCTACGCGTCAAATTACCCTCAGAAATGAGTTTTCCAACTCCGTTTTTGAAATTTTAATTTATACCTCATTTTTTAGGGAAGACCAAAATATTCGGCTGTTTTGGAACCAACTTTTTTACAATAGAACACCTCTAACAATTTATTTCGTGAATCGTATTTCTCCGCGTCGGACGATATCGGCACCATCTGTGGGAGGACAATGAAACTCTTTTCGCGACGTAGGTTTTGTAATAAGAATAATCATAATAGTAGTATTCATTCTTTTTGTTTGTTTTATATACATATATGTATTACATCTGGATCTGTCAGAGTTCCGTGGCAGGCCAAAAACGAGAAGAGGCAATTTCCAGGATAGATCGTCATTTTATTATTATGATTCGTTATTTAAAAAGAGTTCGATAATTAAACAAAATCATTCGCCCCCTCCTCCCACCTCATATCGAAGAAAACACCGAATCGATAATGAGCAATTATGATCCGCCTATTATCGAACCCACGATTGATTACACGAAGGTTAGTTAAGGATATTCATTTTTCTTTTGTTTATATTATTAGATCACGTGGATCCGGCGAATTTTTTTCAAATTATATTTTCAAAATATTTTTTTCATAAACCAAGCATGGCAAAATTAAAGAAATAATAATAATGATGATGACAATAACAATAATAATAATAATACCTAAGTATCCAATTGTTTAATATTCAACCATACAAAAATTTTAAAAAAGATGATAAGCACTTTAGGTTTTATGCAATTAAATAATTGTATTTTCCTTCTCGCTCCATTCCAGGTGCCACCAATTAATCAAAAAAGGACAATTAGTTTCGTGAATCATTTTATAATTCACACAGTTACATTTCTAAATAAATTTGCACTCAATTGCGAGGAGAAGTTGTTTGAATTCGAGAATAAATTGCAAAGAGTGGAAGCTTCACTGGCAATTCTCGAGTCTCGGGTATGTAATAATTTTTGCAATTTTGTCAAATTTTTAATTTCCTGGAGTTCAATAATAATAATAATAATGATAACTATATAATTTGTAAGAATTATAAATTTTAGATTTTTTATAGCCAAAAATAATAATAACAATGACGAAAGAATTTTCATGTATGCAAATATGTTGTTTACATAATTTAAAATACTCTTTCTATAACAAGTTATATACCCAATTGTTTAAAAAAAAAAATAGTATCTAGTAACTATAAAAATTTTCAACTTTCGATATCAGATATCGTCGATACCCGGCTTAGACCAAGAACCAGAAAGTACCGAGCAGACAACCAGCAGTGACATCCCAGAACCAAAGTCCGAAGAGAAACCCGAAGACAAACACGAAGGCCAAACTCAGAAAATAGACGAACCAGATACCGCCGTTCCAGAGAAGCCTGAACTAGAAACGACCGAGTCGATACCGATAAGCAAAGATCCTCGATTTGAAAAGTACTTCAAAATGATGCGAGTCGGAGTCTCAAAACCAGCTGTGAAGCAGAAAATGGAGCAGGAGGGACTGGATTCTTCCGTACTAGAGTGAGTAATCGACTCTTTTTAACTAATATTTTACATTAATATCAAATTATTATATTTTAATAGTTTATATTAATCATAGAAAAAAAAAATATATATATATATATTTTCTTTCTGTTCTGTTCCATTTCTGTAGCGATCCACAACAATTAGTACCAAAAGCGAAATTGGAAAATGAACAGTAAACTCACGACTGATTAGTTACCGATTCGACTAGAGAAACGATTATTGTATTTTATATATTAATTAGATGCAAAATATAGAAAAATGTTGTTAAGAAAATTGGCGTGGCATGAGAATAATAATTATAATAATATTGAAAGGATCGTACAAATCACTCCAGATTTATTTTTGATGTTAATGAAATACAGTTATAACGCTTAGAATAGATCTTCCGGGCGTCGCTTTACCTTAGAACTGAATCATTTGACCCTGTGAACAAAAATTTATGGGATTCAGATTTTTCTTTTTCAAAGATTTTCTTATTTTTTTAAATTTCGTATGTATATTGATTAGATTAATTAAATAATTGGGAAATTGATCATACCTTCCTCTTCTTGTCACCTCCAAGTTCGAAATGTTTGCAACGTTTAAGTGGAATTTGTTTCCTGTACTTGCATTCTGTGCATTCCATCCTTAAGACGATTTTCTTTGTGGTTTTAGCCTGTAATGGAAAGAAAAAAGAACAGTAATTGAAAGTTGATTCTCTTACGAATGATTATTCCTTTAATTCCAATATTTCATCATTTATTTATTATTTTATTGCTTTATAATTTATAGAAAATACTATAGACCAAAAATAGACCAGTAACTAAAAGATGCAGAATATTGGAATTTAAACAACAATGTCTTAAATAATAAACAAATCTATAATTCTCCTTTTTACATCCAACATTTTTTAATTCTCTAAGTTTAACAATTATTTTAGACTCCTGTTAAAGCAAACTATAATCAATTTTTAACATTAGAAGTTCCCTCATTTTCAAAAAGAAACTGAAAAACTCTAAAAAATAACACAAGATATAATAATAAAATTTACGAGCATTCATTTGTAATAGTGTAATTAATTTGTAAATGTAATAATTAGACTTGTCGACGATGAGAAATTTATTCCCATACCTTCTTCCTGAAAATAGGCTTCGTTTGGCCACCAAAACCTTGCTGTTTACGGTCGTAACGTCTTCTTCCTTGGGAAGCGTGTCTTTCCTTGCTCTTCTTGTACTGTGTGACCTTGTGAGGCTTGTGTACTTTGCATTTTTTGCAAAAAGTACGCCTTTGCTTCGGTACGTTCACCTTAGAAATAAAGAAATCGGCATTTAGAAGAAATCAGTTTTTCTTAAGTTCGAAAAGATTTGACATTTATCGTAGATGTAAAATTTTTTATTTTAAATAGTTTCCTCTGAAGAATCCTAACAATTATATTAATAATACCAGTAATACTATCAGCAATAATGATAGTAACAACAATAATAAATAATAACATTAATAGTAATATTTTCAAATCTTATAAAATTTAAAGGAAATACTAAACCTTGAAACTAAAATTTAATAAACATTTTCCTATTGTTACACTGACTATTGATAATAATCACAATAAAAAAATGAATTATTTTTACTTATAAGAATGTTTGAAAATATTTAGGTAAAAATAGGAATTTATATCATAAACGGGAATTAATACACAAATTACAATTATTTGCACTCAATTGAACAATAACAGTAGTAACATTATCAGTCGTAATCATCATTACTGCATTAACTATTATCATTACAAATCACCAATATTAACATTGATTATTACTATTATTGCAAAATATCAATACAGATGAAAATAATATTACTACCATAGTAATCATTTAATTACAAATGTGGTCAAATTATTATATATATGTAAAGATGCATTTACATAAATGGAAAAGGTTTTTAGAGGTTATGTTTAGGGACGTCAGGTCGGAACATTCGCGGGACTGAAATTTCCCCGTAAATATTATCGAAAATACAAAAGCCACCGGTTTCTCGATACGATCGCATTAATTTCCCGTGGACCCGATACGCGATCGCTCCAATGCGATCGGATGCGATATAAAAGTAACAGAGACTTCACCTACCATCTTGGATGTTTCAAGAGAAAAAGGAAGTTATCCGTACACGATTCACGATAGCACCGGAAGTCACGACGGTGTCTCGAAACGCGCATGCGCATGTTTGGAAATTCGCCGAGACATTGCTGTGGCCGCGTACCTAGGCACTTATACTATATTTACCGCATGGCTTCCGGACGCTTATGAAACTTTTATATATATTTTGTTGTTTTTTTATTTTCAATTTATTTTCAACTATACTTATTTCAATAAGTCTTCTTTCGAAAAAATTCAGCTAATTGGAATTAAATTCCTATTTTCGTTTAACCATTTATTTATAATCGATAGCCTAAATTAGGAATTTTACGTAAATTCCCCAATGTTCGATATTTTTGATTTAATAACAAGTACAAAAAGGGAATTCCTCTTTATAACAACAGTAAGAACAACAACAACAATAATAATAAGAGGAGAAAAAAAAACTTTTTATTCCATATTTTCTACATTCTTGGTGACGCGCGAATTGACAAGATTATCCTCGTCAGCATTTATTATTATTATCATTATTATGAAGAAAGAAGAAAAATGGATGCGATATTTATAATAAACGCATTTTCCGAAAGCATCCATTCGAACCTCGGGGCTTGAAACCAGCGTCTATCTCGCGTCTGCGTGTTTCGGAAAACTTCGGATGCTTTCATTTCCTTTTCTTCCCCTATCCCCTTGGTTTCGTGCTTCCCTCCAAAGCGAAGTTATATGTACTATACCATATACTTAACATAGCTAACAGCAACTCGGTATATACACGCATACATAGCACCAAAGAGCATGTATGTGTTTCAAAGCGCATGCTCGAAAGAGGGTACCGAATTTGATCGGACATGAATATTTGGAATATCGCTTTACTTTCAAAACTACATGACATCAATCCTTATTTGTAATGACGCTAATTCCAAATCTAAACTAAAATTTAGAAATACGTCATGGCGGACCCAATTGTAAAAAAATCACTGGATTTGAACGAAAGTTCGTATTCAGGTATTGGCAAGTTTTTGGGGGCATTGATTACGAATCCGTGCTCAATATTCGGAAATTGAAGATGGCAAATCCAGTATGGCCGACTGAATTGCGAAAACTACAATTTTCCCACATTTTCCAAACATTAGTAATAATAATAATAATAATTTAATATTATATAACTATTAACCAACACGATAATAACGTTAATTAATTTTATTTGGGTAGTTTCCATTAGCCAACGTATATTAAATCATTCGAATTTCTTGAATTCTTGCTTCGACTTTCCCGTGAGAAAAATCGAATTCAAAATTTAAAAAAATTAATACAAAAGTCACGTAACCTACATATTCCATAAAATAATAATAAAAGTATAAATAGTAACGCCGGAATAATTAAAAAAAGGTGAGAACGCAGGTTAGGACTCTTCCCGCGGTAAACGAAGCGAGCTCAATTCCGCGCAAGCGCAGTGAAATGGCTTCTCGCATGGTTTTCGGATCCTCTTTCGTTTTCATGTTATACAGTCGCTACTCAATATACAAGAAATATCTATACAACGATACAAGGGCGTCGTTATATTACACCCATTTTCACCCTGGAAAGATCGTCGATTCCTCCCTTTCCGGAGGGCGACCGGAAGTTCCGGAGGAAATCGGCGTGGGTTCATCAGGGCGCCGGCTCGTCCGCTTATTTGAACCGAGGCGACATAATCTCGAAGCAGACCGCCAACGCGGGCGACGTACTCTCGAACCCCTCGTCTATCGGCCGGTGTTCTTTTATCGCCAGGCCAGCGGAGCCCCTTGCAAGCGCAATCGGGTCTACGAAAGGGCACGATCGAGCCCCGATCGCAATTCCCGATTTTTTCGCTCGCTCGCGTGCCCGCGAGGGCGGACCAATCAGCGATTTATCGGCTTTCAAACCCGCGCCATCTTCCTTCTTGAACAAAGCCGCAGGTATTGCAAGTAGTAGGAGCGACGAGTCCAGACCGGCTAGTAGTCCGCTCCGCTTTGCGTTCTTCGCGCCACACTCGTCGGGACGCGATACTCGACTCAATTCTCACTCCGGTCTGTTTCTATCTCTGTCTCCCTCCTTCTCTCCCCCTTCTTTCTCTCTCTCTCTTTCTAGTTTGCTTCCTTTCCTCTCCCCTGACCCTCGAGTTCTCGCCTGACGACGCTCCGCTCTCTCGGGCATTTCGCCGGAAACCGACGCCGTGCGAGGACGAGCGGACAAACGGTTTCGTACGTACACGCTGCTACTGCTGCTCTTATAAGCACACACACACGCATACATACATATATATAGATATATGTAAGCAGAGAGAGAGAAGGAGAGCAGTTTTTTTTTCTCCGACCGACCGATCGTGAATCGAAGATCCCCGAGCGACTCGACTGCAAGTTCGAGGTATCGTCATCATCGTCGTCGCACGCTCGCTCACTCGTTCGTTCGAGGGAAGAAGTATTTATTTATCGTCGTTCTCGTGGCCCGGCTCGCTCTCTCTTTTTTTTTCACCGCCATGAGCACCAAGGAAAACAACGAAGTCGCCGTCGAGAAGGTGACGGAGAACGATAAGGCCGCAGCCGACGCCAAGTGCGAGATCAAAGGACTTAAGAGGCCCGTCGTCGAATCGGTGAGTTAATTCATTTATTTATTTATTTATTTACTTATTGGGTTCTCGCTCGCGAGCAATAAGCGCGCCATGCCGCTTCCAACCAGCTACACGCATACGTACATACTCGTACGCATACGTATACAGATGTACACGTACGCATCTCTGTGTGTTTGCACGCATGTTTTCCTGGTGCGAAATTCGAATAAATCCGAGATTCGATAACAACCGACCCGATTTCGGCCGATTTCCAAATGACTGAAAAAAAACTTAAAGCCTGATACCGGCCGGGCGGCAAACGGACATGCGAAGGAAGGGGGAGGAAATATATAGATATAACGCAACACGGACCGGCAATGGACATCTTTTTTTTTATTTTATCGAGGCCCCGCGTCCCATTCGTCAGAATATTTCGGGAAAAGTGATGCTTATTTGCCGCTCAACGAAAGGACGCCATTGTATTCGTCGTGTGGTAATGGAAGAAGCAGCAGCGGTAGTAGTGTAGTAGTAGGAGTTGTTGGTAGTAGTGTGTGTACCCAGTGTAGGTAGGTTTATTAGAATACACGTTTAGTTTAGCCTCGGACTCGTAGTTATTGGTTGTTTGGAAAACATTGGAATCTAGAGATTTTGGAGAAATCATTGGAAAAGGGGGTGGTCGGGGTAGCTGTTGTCTAACCGCCATGTGCTTGGCGGATTATTATTATTATTGTTTCTTCTTTTTTTTCTGGGCATCGGCTTGAATTCCAAATCTGGGGTGGGAAGAAAATATGTAACGTAGAAGAAGCCGGGAAAAAGAGGTACCGAGTACTAGCATTTTCGAGGGAAAATTGTAGGATAAACGTAAGGGACGCGCAGATCGCGGCGTTTGCGGGGCTCAGCATTTCCTCGCGGTGATATACATAGACGCCATTTTATCAACGTCGCTGTCATCGTTTACATCGTGGAAAAGCGTTCCTCCCGCGCATTTTTCCGACTACCACTGCCACCTCTACCGCTACCACCACTTCTACCACCAATACTACGCTACGCTATTATAGTATACTATCTTTGCTACCATACCATACCACGCTCCACCGTCGTTGCCACTGCCATCGTCATTACTACCATTATTACTATACTACTTTACTCAAGTACGATATTCCCGATACAACTCCATTGGATTGTTACCATACAATTACCTTTACTATACTACCGACTGTACTGTTACTTTAGAGTGTTATTAGCAGTTCCTGGTTAAACTATTATTTCTATGGAATATTGTTGGTTTATAAGAACTGTTGGAATTGTTATTACATTTGCTGAACTACTATTACTATGCAACAACTGTTAATGTTACTATACCATTATTTTAATTATTATATTTTATTATATTATAGTAATTATTATTACTATAATGGCAGTTACTATGTGAATACGATACCCCAGTATTACCAAAAATATTACTATACTACCAGTGGAGTATAGTAGTATAGTATGGTAGTTGTGATTTTATAGTAATGGTATTAGTATTTGTGTAGTAACAAAAATGACAATAGTACAATAGTAGGGCAATATATGCATAATAATTACAGTTAGAAATAATAGTAATCGATATTGTGTAGTAATAGTAGATATATAAAAGTAGCAGCATCTAATATTCCATACTAATAAGTATTAGTAGTTGGTGTATTGTAATTGTATAGTGGTAATTTTAAAGTAAATAGTTGCGTCGGTTACATTAAACTTGGGTGGAATAGTGGTATTACTATACTATAGTGTTCCCTGATGCTGCTATACAACTACATTACTAGATAATACTATTACACCACGCTGCTACTACTACTACTACGCTACTACACACACAACTACACAACGTCTACGCTACTACTGTTACTAAACATTAGATACTGATTGCTGTAACTATTATTACTACAACACTACCACACTTTAACCGAAATGCAACAGTATTCCAGAGCAATACAACTACACATTGCAATCTCACACTTTTCCTACACTCTACCACCACTAAGCTGCTAGTCCTCTACCACATCGACGATTCTACGTGTATACAAGCACGTTGATATCCTTGGTGGTGGTTGGGAGCGTGTTCCCATTATGGCGACTAAACCAAGCCCGCGCGTCCATCGCTCGATCTCTCTCTCTCTCGCCCTCGCTCTCCCCTATCTCCCTTTCCCTTTCTATCTGTCCGTCTCTTTCCCTTTTGTAGTAGAACTGTAGTACTGTAGTAATTGATCGATATTTCATTACAAAGGGGGTTAATCTTTATAAAAAGAGAGGATCGATGGCACGAATGTATGTCTCGAACCGACACGTTAGCGGCTCAAAATTGTTTACCACTATGCATAAACATCATGGCTTCCCTCCTTTTCTCCCACTCTATCTCTCTCTCTCTTTCTCTTTTTGTTTCTGTCTTTACCTTCCACCATTCTTTCTTTTTTTTCTTCATCTTCTACAACAATACAGTTTCTAGAAGAAAAAAAAGACTATACGCACAGTTACGTGTATATCGCATTGTTACAATACACGCCAAATTATTGGAATCTAAATAATCAATCGGTCATTGTTTTCCCAAAACTTAACGTTTGTCCGAAACGCACTGGATCTTAAAATAAGTTACGTATAAATAAACCTTCTATGTCAGATACCTACAATTCCTTATCTGTAACTCGTATCAAAATAATTTAATTTACTAAATTACAATGTTAGGACAGCCCAAATATTTATAGTGATTTATATGCTCATACCCCACCCTGACACCCACCCCCTCCTACTCCGAAATACCTTTACTATATCGAAATCTAATAGTTGCAGAAGCAGTGGCACAGCGGCAACGCCATGAATTATAACCGCATGTCTCTATCCTCCTCCCCGTCCCTTCTGTCTTTCCATGGAGTCTCTTTCTTCTCCCTCCCACCCTCGCCCTCTCTTTCTCTGTCTCTCACTCTCACACATCAGACACACCACATGCACATGCCTCTTCGTTCGTATTCCATAATGTAAGCGCGAGTGTTACGAACCTTCGAGAAAACATCATCGTATGATTATTTCTTTGCCTCGTCTTTTTCTTCTCCTTTTTTTCTCCTTTTTTTCTTCCATTTCTTTCTTGTCTTCCTTTTTTGTCCCTTGCATGATACTCGCGATTACGATGATGTGAAATTATTTTCAGGGTGGTTATATTTATACGTGTATATACATACATACGTATATTATATGTGTGCGTGTATGTTTTATAATCGTGATCGTTAGACGATCTCGGTCGAGTCAAGTGCAGTCGCATTCTGCGCGACGGTGGTGTTGTTGCACACACCTTTTCCAATACATGCGTCTATGTGTGAGTGTGTGTATATATGTATGTATATATAGCGTGGAAAATGGACCGGCAACGTAAGAAATAGCAGACGGCGTCTACGCGCGGCAAAACGTCACGTGGAAACTTCAAAATCCATTACTCTTACTTACTTCTATTATTTCATACGTAGAATCTTATATTATTGCAATAACAATAAAAAAATAACAATAAGAATGGCGGTGTGGTGATAATAATCATAGTAACAGAAAAAGTGATGATATTGATAACGATAATGGTAATACCTCGTGATGCAACAAAGATTATAGAAATAATAAATTATTATTAGTATTATTATTATTATTACTATTATTACTATTATTATTATTATAATCAATGATATATAATTCCCAGTGAAACTTTTTAAATTTTTTTTTCTCGACCTATATTATAATTTAATCTATTTGAGTCAACACTACATAATAACTTAAATATAATTACTAAATTAAATCTCATTAATTAAATATTTATAATTGACATTTTGCTTTCATAAGAAAAATATTGTTTCTTCATAAATCGCTTAGATTTGAATTTTCAAAACGACCACTTTTTTTTCGATCATTTTGGAGGAAAAGTAATGAACGAGTCACGTGATCCCGAATTATCAGAACGAAAAAAAAATATTTATAAAAATCAATTGATGAAACTTCTGCAGATTGCATGACCTTGAATAAAACAAGTGCTTGTATAACATTCCGGAGCATTACGTGGCTCAAAAGTGTAGTGAATGACGAAAACGGGTAATTGTTACCGGATTTGTTTTTTTATCTGTCTTTTAAATATTATGTTTTTCAAATTTCCACATACAATAAATTTCCCGCCATTCTTTGTTGACAGTTTTGAAATTACAAGAATAAAAAAAGGTTTCTAAATATAATGGACACGACATTATATGTATATAATAAAATATGAATATGAAATAATGTGTATAATCCGAGGGACTTATTACTCATTATTTATGACTTATTATTATACATGCGATTTTATATGAAAGTAACTAAAAATAATGAGGATCTTGAAAAACAGCGATTACAATTTTCATGAGGAAAGAAGACACTTAATATTTAATGTATATGGATGAAGTTTCGTAAAGTGATTTATTTTATTGCAATTTTATAACCTTGAGATGTTCCATTATTTCGTCATATTCCTATTACCCTTTCGTGTTATATCTATTTCGTATTATTATTTTTATATACTCGAACTTTAAATTTCCGGTTTCTTTTCCAACAAAATCAGACAAACATTGGATCAAAAAGTAATGATAAAATAGGAATACTGAAAACGTAACCTATTTATTTGGTCCAATAGTTCTCGCTCCGGAACCTACTTTTTCTATCTTTTTATCTCTCCGTGATGAAATTTTCGTTGCAGAGCTGAATTACATATAGGGAAGTGCTATATATACATAAAATGTAAACTTGGGTTATCGTTCCAAGACCTCGTGATTATTACCGAGATGATAGGTGGTAATCGTGTCGTGGGATAACACAACACACGTAAACTCTCTATTAATACCAGAAACCAGACATTAATAATAATAACAATAATAATAATATTAACAACAACAATAACTAAAAACCCCTACTACACAATACTACTGAAATGTCTTTTTTTTTTATTTGGACCTTTTCCATTGATTACAATTAACTCGGTAACTCCTCTACTCCCCCCTCCCTAAAAATACATAATATTCCAGTTGGATGGGGAAACTTATAACTTTTTCCCCTTCTCCCCCTATACCTTTCCATCGGAAACAGTATCGAGAGAAAAAACGAGGGAAAATGCGTAGTTAGTTCTCACTTCGGAGGTTGGAAAATCCTTACTCTCCTCCGTGTTTTTCCGGATTTCTGGTGTTTTCGGTTTAACGTACGTTATATGCCGGGCAAAAGCGGTAAGGGGCATGCAAGCACGCATACGTACATACACGCACACCCTCTTTCGATATCTTTCCCACCGTTCTCGTAACACAACACAAACAAACACGGTCTCGTTTCCCCTACCGTGCAGCATCTGCCAATCGCCGAGTGCCTCCCTTCCACGACCTTCACCCACTCGTTAATTTTATTGGTCAGCTCGTCTCTTCTTCCCCATGTGTGCAATTTTTTTTTCTCCCTATATTTCGTCTTCCCTATGCTACGCTACACTATACCATATACTATACTATACTATGCTATGCCCATACCTACTATTCGATGCTATATTAGACTGAACTATATTGTAGAGTAGCACAATATAGTTGTATATGTGTGTATTTGTTACCATACTGTATAGTAACACGGTATTATACATATATACCGCGCTGTATAGTAACATACCATACTATAGTTGCATTATTGGTACTTTACTATACAAAGAAATATACTATACTGTTGGTAACTTTTCTATTAAAAATTGATATGTGCGAATATGCGCATGTGTGGGTACCAAATACCAACACATGCGTGATAACGATGCTTTGCGAGCATAGTACCTCGCAATGCCAGCTCACACCGACGAGGCTCTTGGAAACAAGCCGGATTCGACTATCGCGTGTGTAAGTGCATACGTGCATATGTGACACACGCAACGGAGCACGCGCATCTATCCGTCTTTTTCTTTCTTACTCGCGTACCTGGAACTGTGATTTCTTATTTTTCATACTACTCGCATACCTCTTACATACACACACTGAAAAAAGATGGAGGCACAAATTGTTTAGTTATTAATTGAAGCAACCATGAATATACTTGGATTTACTAGAAATATTTGATTGACGCCATACTCCAAATCCTAGATATTTAATTACAGCAATAATTAAAATTAGTACACATGTTTTTTCGGTGCACTGACGTTTTTTGAGAAAAAAAAGAAGAAAGTTAAAGTACTGACATTAAATAAACGTCGTTTATCGAAAATTAGCAATTAATTCGAATTTTAATGTAAACATTTGCGTCGAATGTTTCATTAATTTCTCATATTCATTATTTTTTTTAGTTTTTATCTTTTTATTACCTACTCAGTATCATTATTTGTGTAAAGAAATGTTCGTTTAACTTTTATTAATTAATTTTTTATGTAATTTTATTTATCGCATTTTTATTATTTTCTCAGCGTATTTTATACAAATCTACACACACACAAACGTACACACATACACAGGAGCTGCTTGTCTCTTTCCTCGCGGTATATAAATAAGTCCGATAACGCGAATCAATGTCACCAACACTGACATCAGCCATGGGTGCCCCAATGTTTCTTACATTTACAATACGGCAACTACAGAAGACAACAATTATTGTTATTATAATACCCAGTTGCATAAACTATTCGTTGTTACTGGCGGAGCAGCTTTGCTTTTATTCTTGTTTTATTTTAGAAAACGGGGGAAAAATCAATCGGAGATGTAATCCTGCTCTTGTCTATCTTCTCCGTGTTGTTGTTATCAGTCAGATGCACGTGGCTCGCTTCCACTGGTTGGTTGGTTGGTTGGTTACTTACTTACTCTCGTCACCGGACCACTCCAGCACAGCGTCGATTGATAACAGCAACTCGTTTACGCGCAATCGGACGTAGACTTGGCGCGGGGTGGAAGAAGATTCAATTCGAGCGCGCGGGTGTGTTGGAATTTTTCTGAGGAAAGAGACTTTTTTAATCGAGATTTTGGTATTTCTCGATCCCAGGCTGTGGAAGTTTTAGAATTTTCGAGTAGAAAAGTATATACGAGAATTTTTGAGCGTAAAAAAATAACACAAAAATGCTCAAATTTGAATTCCATAAATCTTAAGTAATGAATCCATGAGTTCAGAAATTTCAGAACTGAATAATTGGAATTCTTGGATTTGAAATTTTCCCCAAGAGACTTCAATTTTTTTACCCATAAATTGGTAGAAAATTGCATAGAAATCTTCGACTGCAGAATTTCCAGGATTCTGGACTAAAATGCTGGAATTTTCGAGGTCGAAAATCTCCAGAAACGCGGGAATTAGATTTTCAAAATTCAAAAGTCGAAATTTTCAATATCAGTATTTTTTGAGATTAAGAAAATTTCCGATTCTAATTCTAGAAATTGAAGACAGCCGTTTTTGATTCTTCAAATGGAAAATTTCTAAATATGCCAAAGAAAACTAAAAATTCTAGTTTCATAAATTCGGAGTAAATTGCATAAAAGTACACTGTCAGAGAAATTCCAAAATTGGAGGAAGAAATATTGGCATTATCGATTCCTGGATTTGGAAATTCTCTAATCTGCTGCAGATAGGGATTTTCAAATCCAAGAATAAGAAAATATTCAAATTGTGGCATGTTTTTAGTTGCGCTTCAGTTCCACTAATCGGTTCGAAATTGTAGTACGGAGGTAGTTTTCTAGAGGCTCGTGGGGGGCAGCTTAGAATCAGAAGGGAGTGCAATCCCAAAGACGCCGTTACAAACCTTCCTGTACTGACTTTAAATGCATCTTGTTGTGGAGAAATCGGGGGTATTATTACACAAATAAATACAACAACAACAACAACAGCAATAAATAATAATAATAATAATAATAATAATAATAATAATAATAATAATAATAATAATAATAATAATGAAAAGGGAAGCTTTGAAAAGACAAAAATAAAGAATTTTCGAGAATTGTATAACGAAATTCTATAATTTACAGACAGTCAGTCATTCTTTGTGGAAATTTACATGCTTCTGTACTTCCCACGTATGGGTTCACAGGAAGAGTGAAGACGGGAGGGTGTAGAATTTCCAGCGTTCTTTCCAACCACCCATCCATCCATCCACTATACCTCAAACTTAAAGAGGAAAGCGGGAGGGTAGCAAAGCCAAGCCAAGCCAAGCCAAGCAGTCCACCCTCGTGTACCCCTCGCATCTCGTATCTTTTTCTTTACCCCTAGAAGAATATTCCTCGATAGTAGAAAGGGAAAAGCAACCGGCAACCACCACCCCTATCGTATCCTATCCCATCCTATCTCTGTTCTCTTGAAATTCTGTGTTCTCCCTTTTTCTGTCTGCTTGTGCTGCTGCTGCTGCTCCTCTGCTTCCTCATACCCTTGCACTAGTATGCACGTACTCGCTTCTCCTCCCCAAAAACTCACTTCTCCTCCACAACTTTTCTGTGTGCGTATGTATGTGTGTATATATACGTATATATCCTATCTACTTTTATGTATATACATGGTACTTGCACATATGTACCTATTTACCTCATCCTGATTATTTTCTATGCGCATGATCCGGCTAAGTACATACGTACATATGTAAATTGGGAGTACATGGTCGGTTCGTTTTTATTAAACTGACACGTAAGGTGCACTCAAAGTAAAAGTTGCATTCAACAACCGTGCAAGTATTTACCCACGGCGTTGAATCGGTGCACGAGTGGCCCCCGAAGCCCCCGGCTTGGCTTTCTTCTCTTCTCTTCTCCTCGTCTTTGTTGGCCCGAACCTCCTCGGGTACAGCGCAGAATCTCGTGGAATTCAGTGCCGGGACGAACGAATATTTATCCTTTTTTTTTGTTTCTCCCTTGCAGGAAAAACTAGCGCAATCGAAAAGGCAAAAGAAAGAGGAAAATGGCGATGGGGAACCCGAAGCCGAAGCTGAGGACGACGACGTCGACGAGGAAGTGGAGGAAGAGGAAATCGTAGACGGCGGAGAAGACGACGAGGAGGATGACGAAATTGCGGAAGGTGAAGAGGAATTAGACGAAGGTGAGAATCGCGATGAGTCAGTCTGGTTTCCGTTTTTGGGGGATTTTCGAGAAATTCGCAAGTTTAAGCTCGTTAGTTTTGTAGATTCTAGTGGAAGTTGGGATACGGTGTAGTTTTGCGTTTCCCGAAATTGTAGAAAAATTGGAAGGGGTTTTTGAACTGCTTTTTCGTGGGTTTGAATAATTTTTGAGTGTTTTGTGACAAATGACGCATTTCCAAGTTTGAGAGCAAAATTAGGGATACATTGAAATTCGCGAGGTTGAGAATGAAAAAAAAATTGTGAAGTTCCAAGTCAGAGAATTTGAAAATTTTTAGGCTTCGAAATGGAAACTAGGATTCCATCAAATTAATTTAAATAATTTTTGTATTTATTTGAAAATTATTTGTTATTTTGAAATTAATTATTTATATGAATAATTAATAAATATTAAATAAAATTAGTAAAAAAATAAAATAATTAAAAAAGTGAAATTAAAATAATTATTATAAAATTATTTATTAGTAAATTATTTATTTGAAAGGAAATAAAAGAAGAATAAAATTTGTAAAGGGAAATTATAGATTTTACAGGCCGTGATGTGTATTTTTATTTTCCATAACAGTTTTGGGTAGAAAAAATTCCAAATTCTTTGAAGAAGGAAAAAAAGAGATCAAATTAATTATTTTGCTCTTAAAGACAAAACAAAATCGAATTTCGTCCCGCCTCAATTTTCCAATAGTTTTAACCGAAATGTAAAGCACAGAAAAAGACAACGATAACGCGACAATTTTGTAATTCTGATTTTTTGTTATCCAACAGATGAAGAGGAGGACGACGTCGAGGAAGGAGTGGAAGGCGAAGTCGAAGAGGACGAGGAAGACGCATAATGAAAAAAGGGAAAGAATTCTATAAGTAAGAAGGGAGGAAACAGAGGGGCACAAAAGGCGGTTCGATCTTCGCGGCAGTCTTTTTCGAGCAAAACTTACTTACTCTCATATTGAGTGGTCGGTAGCGAATGTTTCCAGATGCCCAGAAAACAAATTTGGTGCCCTAAAACATGTCATCCAAGTTACCGTTGGATCGATCCCTCCTGACTCTATACAAATAAACCAACAAACAAACAAACAAACAAATAAACAAAACAAAACTAAACTACAAATTGCCACCTTGCCAGAGTTGTGGTGGGCTGACACGCGGTTGTAAAATGCCAGAGAATGGAGAAAAAGATGCAGACGAAGACGAGAAGAAACATCGACAAGAGAAAGACGAACTTATCACGACGAAATCCTCTACTGGGTCTTGGCTCCGCGCAATTCTGGCTTACTTTAGCCATCACCAAATGCTGATAGGTCGTTTGTAACAATGGAAATAATGATAAATTCACCGGTTTTATTTTTAACACTTTTTAGGAACCTCGTTCTTTCCTCGTCCAATCTGTATTTATGTATGTCAATTTTAACAACGATATTCGTATCGTATTTCGTACGATTAATATTAAATGTTTGTATATTATTATTTGTATATTTATAAATAATCAATATTATTTATAAATATGTAATAATTGTGTATTTCGTTGATACGACCGGCTCCTGCTGATTTTTTTTTAAGGGAATTCATTATTCGGATTTTTATTTTCATCTTTTCTTTCAAACGAAAACAAAGAAAACGTTGAAATTCATCTTATGAGTGAATTTATCATGAAACTTATCCATCTACAAACCGCCTAAACTGGTATTCGCCGTCATCTGGCTTCTTCGCGGGACAGTTTTATAACGAAACAAAAAAAAACTTATTTAAGATATAAATGAAAAAAAAAATGAAAAAGCTCTATTGTATTTAAATAGTGTAAAATGGACATTTGTGGGTGATGATTCTCTTTTTTTTTTACATTTTTCAAATCAAATTTTACGTTTGTAGTTTCGACGAATGTCTCTCACCAGCGCGCGTGACTGAGTTTTTTTCCTTCTGATCGATATACATATATGTGAGAATAATGGTGTCTTCGTCGGGAGCGCGAAGCCAAGTAGAATCTACCACCACATTTCATAGAAAACGGTGCATGCATGCAGTTGGCGAAAAACGCAATTTTTCATAAATAGATTTTTTTTTTTATTGATTTGAGAATCGGAGGAAATCCGACTGGAAATCAGAAAAAAATACTCAGATCCGCTGTGAATTCCAGAGAATCCTAAATTGCGTACAGTTTTGTTACTAATTGCATGCAGGGAAATTGGCAACGGTGAAATTATGCAGCCGAAAATGAATGAGACCGAAAAATTCGTTTTAGAAATCCCGATATCGATTTTCTAAGAGAAAAAAAAATAGAATTGGAATCGATTGAAATCGGTCGCCAATGAACGATTTTAATCAAAGCATGGATACGACGTCCCACATTCATTTTCCGACTTTCAATCATTCAACCAAAAATAAAAGATCGCGAGCGAATTTGAAATTCGTTTGTATTTTTTAATCGTCGAATTTCCGCTGCAAATTGTCGCTGCATAATTTCACCGTCCTAACCGACCACTAATTTTCCTTGCGTGTAATTTCCTGTTTACCGAAACTCCGCCGTAATTTATTTTCCTACCGAAAGAGAAGCAACAAAAGAATGGATAGAACAATTCTTTCGGCTTCGAGCTCCCTTCTGCTACAGAGACAGGAATTAAATGAATTTAATAAATGCAATGTTCGCGCCAGGTAGTGTGTGGATGAGTAATGTGTGACTTTATGACATTGCATAATAATTATACATAGCATGTATAAAGTTATGGACTAAGAAATGATAAGAAGAAGAAGAAGAAAAAAAATACACATTTTATTATTAACGATTATAATATTATGTAAACGTAATTGTAATACGGAGCGGTTGTTAGCCACATTTTTAGACTTCGGGCAATGGAGTAGGGAGAGAATCAACCATCCTCCTCACCCCTCACTCCTCGATCCTTAACATTTTTCTTTTCTTTTCTTCAAAAAGATTTCCCCTTGCCCTTAAAGTCGAGCGAAATCCCGTGATTTTCTGGATTTTTCCACCCCCGAAGCGAAAAAAAAAAGTTTCGAGGGTCGAATTTTCACGGAAATTCATTTCCCGATAAAAAAAAATAATGGAAAGGAAAATTCGTAAATTCGTGAAACACTTTTGTTCACCCCCACCACCTCTCCTTCGATCATTATCGATAGCAATTTCATTTTTCACAAGAGGAACACTTACATACTTGTAATATTTCAATGCAATCAATCGAGTAAAATCGTATCGAGTGATGAATTAAAATAAAATACAAAAAAAAGAGGGAAAACAAGGAACGAATGAAGAAGAAAAAGAAAATGAAATAAAATAATATACTTCCAAATGAACTTTTGCAAATTGTATAGACAGTTTGTTGAACAATGGTGACGAAAAAAAAAAAGAAAAATATATGTTTATATGTATGTATGTGCGTGTGCGTTGGTATGAAGGTGCTGCAGCATGTTACTCTCTCCCTATTCGACGTGTTTTCTTATTCGAGCGTTAATCAGTTGTAATTGATGCCAACGTGGATTCATTTTATTCCTTTTCACTTTTGTTATTATTATCAGAATGACTTTGATTAACATTTTGACACCGTAGATCCACTCTCCGATTGTTGGCTCCGAATTTCTCGAGAGTAATCGACACTGCATTGTTATGTCGACAAAACGAATTTCGCAGGAAATTGTTGCAATACTGCAATTCTTGATAATTGATTTTCGATGAAATTGCAAATTTGGGAGTTGCAAATTTCAGCCTTCGAATGCAGCGTCACTTACCGTGGTAACGATCAAACTCGGGGACACCGATGAGGATAAGAGAAAAACGAAATAAGTAAAAACAATACCGGACGCTATAATTATTGAAAAAAAGAAAAGAACACGAAATAACAAACTGCAAAAAAGCGCAACGGGTTCGTCGACTGTCGTAGAAATAAGTGACAGTAATCTTTGTACGTAGACTCGATTTTTAATTTCTCTCAATGCTTTTCGTTAGTACCAGGAAGACATATTTTAGTTTGTATAAAATCATCATGCGTAAACTTAGGAGTTTGTCGTATACGAATTTCATAGAACGAAAGGAAAAAAAATTGTAAAAGAAATGGGATTTGACTCGATGGGAATTCGTAGGATCACTGCGAATTTCCCTTCAAGGAGATCCGATCGAATGGAAAATGAATTCTTCTGTTTGAAGTGTGAAAATATTTCGGAAATTTTCTATTTTATTTTCTCATGTGCTTTCGGAAGTGATAACTCAGGAAAAAAATTGGAAGAATTTTGAGATTCATTCTAGTTTTTCAAATTTGACTTGCAATCGAATGAAATAAAAATCTTGTAATTTCTGTGAAAAAATTGAATTTTTTTTACAGAAATTCTATTAAATTCTTATAAATTATTTGTATCAAAATTGAGTAATAGTATAATTTTAATACAAATAATTTTTTTATACCTTTTTTGAAAAATATGATAAAAAGCAAAGAAAAATCATTTTTCTGATAGAATTTTCCATTCGACTTGGATTAAGAAAGACATTTATAACGAAAAGTATTTAAGGCGTATTTAGGAAACGCTTTCTTTCGCTATTTATCCGTGCTGTCACTTATTCTGGGAGACTGTGGCAGGCAAGAGAAATAAAAAGGTGATGAGACATTGCGGTTACGATACCAATTTGTACCATAGCTGCATAATAAAAATAAAAGAAAGAACAAAAAAATGTGAAGAACGATAATTTTTGAATGCGAGAGACGAAGTCCCACGTTTTAATGTACAAATATTTACGAAGGAGGTATATAGTTGAATAAAATACAGAATTACAAAGAACAAACAAATCCGAGAAAGATTCGACCGGTGACAAAGTGGAAATGCATTTTTGGCGGATTTTAAACTTAATAAAATAGGATAGTGACTTTGTATTGATGTAAAGTTACCTATTTTCAGAACTCGCAGGGGATCCACTGAATTTTATGTATAATTCAGTTCCATTGGAACGAATTGGAATAATTTCGTATTTTCGAAGATTTGAAATCGGTAGAAGTTAATTTTGACTTGCAATTGTTGGTACGAAAGCTTGAGAAAATTCTGGATTTTGTAATAATGATTCATCGAAATTAACACTGCCGTCCGCGCGTCTGATCGGGATTCTTTCGTTTGACGTCGGTATAAATCTTTATGTACGACACCGACGTGGTGCCATCGGCACTTGCGCGATAGTTTTCGCATGGCACCAACTTGGTGCCACCGGACGGCATAGTGTTAATAGATATTCAGTTTTTAGGTGATTTCTAATACCGATGAAGTTTAAAATCATCGGATGAATTTCAGTTTGTCTTGAAGGAAAATTGATCTTTTTCATTTTTCAACAAATTATTGGTCGAGTCATAAGTAACTTCCGTTTTCTTACTACATATCTATAGCTTGTTTCGGAAGTTATTTATGACTCGACCTAATACTTAATTTAATATCCACAAATTGCATTCATGAATATTAAATTCCTATTGTCTTTTTTAAAAATATTTTCTTCTACATTTTTTCGAAGTTCTTCGAATCTTTATTTTTTATTTGCGATCGTTGAATCAAACGAAACGCAAAATAATCTGAAGCATCTACGCAGCAAATGATCGTTAGAACTTTGCCGCCATTGTCGTCACGGACGCCCTTCTTTTACGAGGCTACTCGCTTCGAGCGACAACCTAATTTACTGATTGCCAGATTTTCGAAGCTGACTAAATATTTTGGGACTGTATATTTTAGAATTAAATGTTTTGGCAAGAATCGCATGTTGGGATTCGATTTTTACAAGTAAATGTTTTGAAACCAAGCGTTTTAGGACGAAATGTCATGGAATATTTCGTCCTAAAAATATTCATGATTCATAAATAATGTCGCAGTAACGAATGCGCATGCGCGTGCCGGATGTGTACAAGAGCCTGCGCACTGCGTTCTGCGACTGCGGAGCGCGATTGGGCGTTCGTTCGTCGATCGTAGCAGTTTGTTTTGAAATATTTGAAAAGACCATCCCCGACCAACCGACCGTTGGCGTGTCATTGAATCCAATTTTCGATATCCAGTGAAAGAAGTAAGTAACGTAACGCGAATCGCCTGGATTTGAATCCATGTCTATTTGAGTTCAAGTGCAGTAAACTAAACGGATTTGCCAAACCGAATAGCGAAATATCTGAAGGGAAATATCTGGTTGCTCACCGAAAAGCTTCGTCCGGAGAAATGCCCAAACCTCGAGGGACGAAAAAGAAGGATGGAAAAGCAGAGGAAACAATGCTTCAGCCACCGGAGGCTGCCGGTGCTTCGAATCGGTAAGTGTTTCGATTTTTTCATGAATTTTGAATTTTATCTTCGGACGGAAACTCGATCGGAATCTGATATTTTGGGACCGAATCTATTTCGTCCATATAATTTGAACCCGAATGATTTAAAGTCAAATGTTTTGGAACTCAATACATTTAACAAAAATAAAACTGAGTATTATTATTATTATCTTTATTATTATTATTATTATTATTATTGTTATTGTTATTGTTGTTGTTGTGAGGTACAAATTACAATATATATCAATTATATATTAATAATTAGATATTATTAGTATTCATATTAATTGCATTGATTTTGATAAGATACATATTTATGAAAAGCAATTACTTAATCACTCAATGCCTTAAATTATTAATCACAATTTTCAGTCATTGTCTACATACGAATTTCTTCATTATTCTAACTAATTATCAAACAACAATATCCCAAATGTACGATTCAGAATGATACTCCCCAATGATCCCTAATTAATAACACGCATATATCAACATATGACACCTAATTACACTAATTATAGATTAACACTTTACCCACCGCTAGCGATTCAACAGCATTCCCGTGTCCAACCGGCCGTTCGATGGTATTAATGCTAAATTATATTTATTAAGCATTAGCGAAAAAAAAGCCGATTAATAGGATATCGGTTGATATGTAGGCGTTGGCAAAAAAGAGCTGATTAATAGGCTACCGGTCAGTAAGGCATTAAGCAACAACAGTAACGATTTAACACGATTTGTTCCTTCTTCGTAGCAAAGGGCGACGAAGTACCAGCGAAACGGCTAAACCGGCCCTGGTGGGGCTTGCCCACAAATTCCACGATGAGTTAAAAACCGAAGCAGCCGTCGAAATGACTCGGAATCCGGAATTGCTGGCATCCTTGATCGGGCAGCTGCAGCAACTACAGCTGGTTGTCTCGGATGCGAACAAACCGGTCGATCCGAAGAAAAAACCAAAAAATGAAGCAGCACCTGTGGAAGAGAAAACAATTGCGAATATGGAAAAAGAAAAGAAAGTCAAAAGTCAGAAAGAGACTACGGTCCCAAAGAAGAACACCATGGTCCCAAAGGAGTCGAAGAGAAAGGTTTCCAACAAAAATGATATCTCGGACAAGGAGAACTCGAGCAAAGTCGCCAAGGTGCCACAAAAGCTCAATGTCGAGCTGGACGTTTCGAGGAGGAGGAGGAGAAGCCCTCTCAGCGAAACAATTGGAGAAAGCAACACTCCTGCAAGAGGTACACCGCGAATGCGCAACAAAAGCACCACGAAGCCAGTCGAGGATAAGGGTTGCGGTTGCAAGGGCAACTGTGCCGGTAAAATCTGTGGTTGTGTTAAAAAGGGGATTTTCTGCAACGATCTTAAATGCAAGTGCAGCAGCGATGCGTGCAAGAACCAAGAGCCCAAGATCAAGCAGGAGGGGCAGACCGAAGCTCGAACAGAGACTGAAACTGAGATCGAGACAGAGACTCCGGCTCGAGATCAAGATCACGATCGGGATCAGGATCAGGATCAGGATCAAGATCAGGACCAGACTCAGGTCCAGGCTCAGGCTCAGAGTCGGGTGGTGGAGAATCTCCGAAACGGGAAGCAGACGAGTGTGTTCAGTCCAGATCTGGAAGATAACGTTTTCCAGGAGGAAGAGGATTATAACCAAACCGAACTGTCTCCCATAGGGATTCGTTCTTCGGCGAAGCTGAGTTATGGGACCAGCGAGGAAGAGGAAGGAAGAACAGGAACGAGTACGGGTGGATCAGTTTCCAGCGAGGTGAATTTTCAGTTTGAGTTTTTCAAGTGGGTGAGGGAAAGCAAAGAAAATTGGAAGCAGAAGTTAAAGGCATTTTTCTTAGAAAATTACGATTGATTCGATGTGAACTTTCAATTAAAAATGTTTGATTTTTTGAAAAGAATTTAAAGGTTCTGGGGAAAAATTTTAAATTTCATTTGTTTAAGAGCTTCCAGGAAAAAGAACTCCGATTTTTGTTTCCATTAATATTAACCCTAGGACGCTTAAGGTCTTAGTAGGTAACTACCATTTTGAATGCTCTGTGGACATTTTTTGACTCTCCCTGAAGCGTCCTAGGGTTCAAAATGATATTAACAATTTGACATTTTTGAAATTGGAAAAGTTATAAGATAAAAAATGGAATATATTGAAGAAGTTAAAGTTAATATTGAAGTTTCATATTGATATAGAATTTTACTTGATAATTTTCCATATTATTTTATTGAAATTAGGAAAAAAACAACGCTGGAGCAGCAAGAGATACAGCAGAAGCGGACTCGGAATTTAATCCCATGAAACCGAGGAAAGAATTATCTCGAAGCCCGGTTCAAAATTCGACCAACAGAAATCAGACGATGTTACTGGACGTCACCGAGGTGCCTTTGAAGTTACCTATCGATGATGTCGATGAGTCCAAACACGAAGAATTTCCCGTACCAGAAGGTTTGTTTCATATTTTTATATTACTAACGTGAATAGTTGACAGATTGACCAATTACAAAATTCATTATTCAAATACTCGAATGATCGATCGCAGTTTCTAATCATTTAAATAATTATTATTATCCAGGAAATTTTATATGAGGTAATTATTGATAACCAGTTAAAATTGGTAATCAAACAAGAATTGAATGGGTCACCTCGGAAACGTTGTAAGGTACAAATTGTCCAAAAATCCCAGAAAATGAAAAAAATAACGTGATGGTGCAGTATTAATTGTTTTAAAAAATTTGTACCTTACAAACTTTTTGAGGTGACCCATTAATAATGTACTAATTATAGTATAATTAATATATAAACATTAATTAGTTTTTAAGTAAATAATTGTTTTTCTAATTTTAATTTTTTCTAATTTTTAATTGCTATATTATTGCACCATCAGGTTATTTTTTTATTTTCGGGGGTTTTTGAACAATTTGCAATTTGTACCTACCTTACAACGTTTTTGAGGTGACCCATTCCATTATAAATTGCTACTTGTAGTAATTTATTACAATCAAGAAATTAATCACTAAAAATTTAATCGATTTTAATAAATTAAAGTTTTGATTAATGAAATAATTATTTTAACAATCACATCGATGTTGATTGCAGGATTCGAAGAGCCGGTAATCGATTTGGATAAAATGAAGGAATACATGGTTCAGTGTTCAAAGTGCAGCAGGTCGTTCCTGAAAAATCGGATACAGAAGCACGAAGCCGCGTGTTTGAATAAACGCAAGAAGAGGTAACTTAAAGAATCGATATTCGGGTAAATGAGGAAACAAAGTGGTTTTCGAATTGTTTCGGCCCCCTCATCGCGTGAAAAGTGCAGTCCAAAACTCGAATTTTCTACTCAAGAGACTCAAAAATCTCGGAGAACTCAAGATTTTGTAGCTGCATTTTTCAGCGATTTGGGGAATTGGAATATCGGGGGAGTTATTTGATTTTCGAAACAATTAGCTCTTAATCGGGTAAACTGCGGATTTTATCATGAGGCAAAAGTGATCATTAGTATTATTAAGGACTATTTTTAAGAAAATTGGGGCTCCGGCATCTGAACAGAATTTCTGGTTTTGAGAATGCAGTTACTCGTTCGCGTTTTCCAGTTTTATATCTTGACTTCTATCAAATAAATATTTTGTATCCGATTTCTTTTTTTTAATAAGCGAGCTTTAAACATCGGATGAGCTTTTTTCCTTGCCCAAATTTCAGTCGACTTATTTCAGAAATAAAAATAGCGATATTTATCAAAATTTGTGGGAATTTTTTTGGCAAATGAATCACCAATTTTAATAATTAGGATATTTACCAGTTGTAATTATTAAAATTTGCTCTTTCATTACTAATCTTAATCGTTGGAATCTATCAATTTTTATAACTATTAAAACTGATTATTGGGTTACTAATATTCATATTTCGAATGCTTATTAGTACTATATTAATTAATATGTTATTAATTAATTATCATCATTATTAATTATTTATTTTTCATTAATATTAGAAGGAACAAACGAAACGTTAAGAAACACAAGAATTCCAAACAGAAACGCTATAAATTTCAAAAAAGAAAATTAAATTTCAAAAAAACGAAAAATTTCCGAATATTTTCCCACATTCATAGAATCTATTATTCGAGTAATTAAAGAAAGAAAGAAAGAACTGGCTCTATTTTTGGCCCATTTAAGACAATTCTATTGGTAATACGAACTACTATACAATATTTCTGTGCCATTTACCGTTTCTACCAGAATGACAATTTACCATTTCCTAGCAACGACGCGATCGACCGATCGCGCGTCACATGTATACACGTACTTACTTATAATTTTTCCAATTTTCTTAGCATTTTTTTTCTCCTTTCTTTCTTGGAAATTCAGGGTGAGTGATGATTTGGGTCTCAACTACATTTACGCACAAACACAACACACTCGCATTCAACTTCGGCCTCCTGCCTAATCTCCCAACTTCTCTCACACGGATACACATTTCGGTCACATTCGCAATCATACATTCGCGGTATCGTTAATACATATGATGTTTATTATCAATCGATACATTCAAATTATATTTATCCATTTTCTAGGATGTTCCGCACTATCGGAACCTGCTTCTTCATCCTGCTTCTCTTGACTTTTTCTAGGAAAAAACCATTATTTCACTAAGTTGCTACTTTTCTCGTCTCTCCCTTACTTTGTTTATTTACATACAACTACAGTTTGAGGTCTCTTTTATATTTTCAATTTTCAAATCAATAGTGGGAGTTTTCCCCCATTGTGTTCCATTAGTTTCCGGTTTTGTAACTCTCTTTGTTTTTGGTTAATTTGTTTCTTTGTCGTTTCAGTAATACACGTTTTCCCTTCTCATGAAATTTGCATTTCTCACGAGGGTGGAAGGGTGGAAGATTGAAAATGAGAAAGTTTCTCGAATTTAACTAATGGATTTTCGCATTTTCAAAATTTGCAAATATTCCAAAAATTGGGGAAACTAAATTAACACTTTGCCGTCCGCAGGTTTGCTCGGGATTCTTTCGTTTAGCGCCGGTATAAATGTTTATGCACGACACCAACGTGGTGCCACCGGCGCTTGCCCGATAGTTTTCGCATGGCACCAACGTGGTGCCACCGGGACGGCATAGTGTTAATAAAAGTTTCTCCGAAATTTTTACCATCAAATTTTGTAAATCGATATCGAAAAAAAAAGATCCGTTCGGTTCCAGGAATTATTTTGAACCCGATGGATTTCAAATTTTAGAGTTTTTCTTTCTTTTCCTTATTGGACATTTGTAAAGCATATTTCGAAGATACATTTCCGTGTTTGATTTCATTTGAAATTTCCAAATGTGGGGAAATCATAAATTTCCTATTTTCCCTGCGAATTGGCAGATTTTATTAGTCACCGACTCGAATTTCACTTAATTTCATTTAATTGAATTTCATTAGAATTGAAATTCGAGTTTCCTTCCTTTCCTCCCTCTTTCGATTTCGAAATTTCAGTTTCAAAAATTCAAGGTTTTCTAAAAACCAAAGAATTTTCAAACTAGACGATTTTCGAGAACCGAATCCCGTAGAACTGAAATTTCTAGGAACCAATGAAATCCCGCCTCGCCTTTTTCACATTCCAGATCCCTTCGGTTCGAGTACCCGACAGAATCTTATAATAACATTAAAGGCACACCTCGCGTATTTTTGACTAGATATCCCGTGCCTCGAATAAATGCGGTTTCTCATTCACTCGCTATCAATTTGTATTTTTGAGAAAATGACATGGTAGACACAAATATTGTCTCCTCTCTCTCCCTCTCTCTTTCTCTTTTTTCAAAATATTTTCTTTTGTTTTTTTCCATTGTGTGTTTAAATTACAGTATTTTTGGTGAAATGATGGACTTGAAAAACGATGTTTCAAAGAAAAGGGATTTTCAAAGCAAAAAATCCCAAATCGAAATTCAAATCCAAGCCAATCCTCGTTTCGAAAATTTTCAAATTCACCCCGAGTCAAGTATCATCTCAATCTCAAATTTTAGGAAATTTGTCGCATGTAATTTTTTTTTCGGCATTTCCGTTTCTCTAAGAAACAATTTCCAGTGTCTTAATTTTTTAATAAATGTGATTTTTTTTTCATTTTGGTAATTCTAAAGATACATTTGAGAAAAAGTACTTGTTCTAAGTTTCTATGGATTTTGTTAACCCATCTCTTTTGGTAATAAAAATGAAAAGACCAGTCAAAAAGTTCTTTAGAATTCTTCGAATGCTTCGACGGCATTTCTTTTTGTTTGTATTCCATTGATTACAATAATTTTTTATACTCTCTCTCTCTCTCTCTCTCCCTCCCTTTTTTCACACAATATATATTGACATTATTAGAAGATTGATGAAATTGAAAATTGAATTGCACGGATTTTTTGGAATTTTTTTTTCATCCAATATTTAGAAATATTTGAATTTATGGAATTTTGAATTTTAGTTCTTATGAATTCTCAAAATTTAATGGAAATAATTTGTAAATATCCAAATAATTGAAATTGACTTAATATCTTTTCGAATAAAATCAAGACTAACAAGATAAATCATAGACAATTTTTTTCTTTTATAATTCCATCAGTCAATAAAAATTTACCATTTTTTTTAAATTTGTAAAACGAATAAATAAATTGATGTTAAAAAGAAAAAATCGACAAAGAATTCAAGGTTTTCAACTTCACAACCTTTTTTAGACTCTACGGATTAAATATTATCCTTTGTTGTTTAATATATTATTAATATTGTTTTGTATCAGTATTTTCATGTCTGGTAACTTTTTTTTTAGTTACGATTTTTCATCCTTCTATAGGAAAACAGATATTTATATTTATATTCTATATATTATAATGTCTTTCATTAATTTCTTCATTTATTGATCTTTTCATAGAGAATTCATTAATTCATTTATTTATTCCTTCTGTATCCCAACACGGTACAGTGAGAATTTGTATCTGTATCGTTCGCTTTTTTTTTTTTTTACAAAAAAGCACGGAAATAAATAATAATCAGCGAGGCTACGAAAAAATCAATATTCCGAATATTGCAATTTTTGTGCTTACAATTATTACATTCATCGATTGGTCAGTATTAGACTTAAAAATACTGCAAAGAGAAGTTACGACAATAGTTCAATTTTCCATTTGTTCTATTTTGTTTTTTTTTATACTCTGCGAATCTGATTTTTATTAATCGAGATAATGAATTTTTAGTTACGAGAGAATTCCAGATTCAAATTCTTTCTCGATCGACAATTATTGAAAATAAAAATCCTCTCTCGACGATCATCGAGTCAAAAACAAATTTACATAAATTACAAATTTAACTTAATTCAACGATTGAAACATTACATGCAGGAATTATAATATACTTGGATAAGAAACATTTAAAAAAAGCATTAAAAATATTTTAAAAAATTGACAAAAATAAAAAGTCTTGTTTTCCTGAAATGTCCGATTTCAATTCCACCCAAATTCACTGTCCCAAATTCCTCCTGCTTAATTTTTTCTTTCTTTTTACATAATTGGAAACGATACATATTCATACATATATATATATTTTTTTTCTTTCTTTTTCATGTATGATTTTTGTCACTCAGTAAACAGTGAGAAATAACAGTAGTAGCTATAGGCTTTTTTCCCCTTTTGGTTACTTAAGTCCGTGTAAGTATTGTCTAGTATATGATTATTACATGCACATTCTATACACATAAGGTTTGCGTTTTCTCTTGTTACCAAATAACTCATCGATCGAAAGAAAATTAAGCGGATCGATGGATTTCCTTACGACAAGATTTTCAAAAACGAACCGAAAGGAAAATCGACATAATCTCTTCGATCGATCCGAGCTACCTTATTTTACAGTTCAATGGAAAGTAATCGATTGGGCTTGGAAAATCAACAATTTTTTTTCATTTTCTTTCAACTTATTCTTTATATGAAGACACAAAGTTGCAAATATCTATTCATAGGAATGAAATCAATTTGAATCAAGGATTTTTAGTTAAAAGCGGATTCGAAGCTCGATGGAAATCGAACCGACTCGCAGTCTTTTAGATCGATATTAAATTTGCAAAAAATTGCAAAATAATGGTATCGAATTCGAGTCGTTTCTATTCCCACTTTTCTTTTTCATGTTTTTATTTGGAAATGAAAATTTTATGATCAATTTTGGTGTTTTGACTTCCGAAACTGAGATTTTCTTGAAAAAACGTAAAATCGTTCCAGTGGGACTTAAAACTAAAATATAAAGAATATATATATTAATTATAGAGTATCCGAAGTATCGTTTCAATTGATCATTGTGTTATACATTGAACTATAGGAAAGTAAAAATCACAGTTAGCGTATATTTATAATATATATCAGATATAACATGATATCGACTTCTTATGAATAAACATTCATGATTAATAATAATCCTACCGGTTAGACTACTTTATATTAATTATATTTTTTCTCTTTTCTCTGTTTCCTTTTTCCCTTCTCTTTATATGGTATTTTTATACATATACATTATCATTATTATTATTATTATTATTTTTATTACTATTATTATTTGTTTCTTAGGAGAGCCAGATCACAAAATTTAATGTAAATTCTTTGAATAATCGTTTCTTGACGATGTTGCATTTAAAAAATGTCGTGCGCAAATTATAAAACGTTTGAGTAAAATATTTTCGAAATCTCAAAATAGAGAATATTTATTTTCATTTGTTGCCGAAACAATAGTGAGTCAAAAATCATCCTAATTAAGTGAATGAATAATAAATAATGAATTTCTAGTATCTTTTGGAATTTTTTTAGTATTTTTAGGAATTCCAAAATATTTGTAAGAAATAAATATAATACTCGTTTCATTCTCGAAGAACCTCTTTTTAAATATTCCAAAAGACCCGAGAAGAATCTTTCTTAAAATGCGCTTGCCAAATTTGGAAAACACAAATTTTTCATTTCATTTTCAGAATTCGACATTTTTCTCTGTATTTTCCGTAAATTCATATGAATGAAAATCTAAAAACAAGCTTTCTGTAGAAGAGCACAGTGTATAAAAGTAAATTTATATTTCAATAAAAACCATGGAAGAGTGTATCAATTAAAATCAATAAAAATAACAAAATTTGGTAAATAGGAGAATTCGAAGTCTCTATAAAATGGAGATTTCGAGTTTCTCCTTTTGTATCCGTAAAATGAATGGGGTTCATTTTTAACCCTCCGAGAACCGGTGTACAAAATGTTTTCAAAATATTCAATGTTACCAAGGGAGGGTCAATTCCGATGCTAAGTGTTGAGGATTGAGAAGCAATTTTTGCATTAATTACACGATTCATAACACGGGCTTGAACACATAGGCATTCAAAATATACAAAAAAATAATTCGAAAAATTCGATATTTTTGACACTTTTCTGCTCAGTTTTGGAATACGCGCTTCGTAAAGAGAAAATCACGAATTAAGGAGTTGAAATTGGAAATCAACAGAAATATGTAATTTGACCCAAAAAAAGGCATAAAAAATTAATATAAAATCGAGTAAATCGATACTTGATAGTTATTGATTCATAACAATTGAACGGAAATTTGAAATTCGCCATTTCTTGATTCCCATTTAATTTACCTCCTTAATAAGTTTATCGTCTCCATGAAAATACGAGATTGCATATAAAAAAGAGCCTCGCAAGTATCACAACTGGATTTCGAGGAATTAATGATTGAATTAATTCATTAATTCCACGAAAATCCCAATACTGATGCTTCCGACAATTGATTATTTTTATCGATTGCTTTGCAACGTTTGGATAAGGATTAAAATCGATGGTATATAAATTTGTGCTGAATTAAGAAATGAATAATCAATTAATGAATTAATTCGTTAATAGAGCGACCAATAAAATTCTTTCAAATGCGACATTGTCATAGTTCTGATGATAAAAGCAGTAAACTTAAAGCATAATAGGACTTTGGCATGTTATATATAATCTCTCTCTTTTCAGAATTTTGTTCGCGAGTTATTAAATAAAAGAAAAAAGGGGATTCATGTACATTGAAAAAATTAATGAATGAGCTATGTAAAAGAGATCGAAATAAGTGACGACGTTGGAGATTTATGAATATTTACAAATCTTTCCTAAGTTGCTCATCAAAGCTGAGAGTCGAAATGATAACAAATGATTTGAGATGATTAAGGGCAACAGTAATAGTAATCATCGAGTAGTTACTGTATTAAGTGGTACTCTCCGTCGAGTTCTGAGAACGTAACGTCATGTAGCAACCCTGGCACACCCTCACGGGTTTCAAAATCCCGAGTCTTGAAATCTTCGATTCGAATCTGCTGCACCTGGTTTGGGGAATGAGAAAAGTCAAGGAATTAATGTCGATACAATTATTATTATTATTATTAACACTGCCGTCCGCGCGTCTGATCAGGATTCTTTCGTTTGGCGCCGGTATAAATCTCTATGTACGACCCCAACGTGGTGCCACCGGCGCTTGCCCGATAGTTTTCGCGTGGCACCAACGTGGTGCCACCGGAAGGCATAGTGTTAATTAGTGTTTATATCGGTGACTCTGGGTCACCTTTCGAATGCGGGGGATAATTACTAATTATGAAATAATATAATTTAGAATTTTATTGAACTTCAAAATGTAAAAATAAATTTAACTTAACGCTATGCCGCCCGGTGACACCACAGTGGTGTCCTGTAAAAACTATCGACCAAATAGCACCACGTTGGTGTCATGGCGGCACCAAACAAAAGAATCATGACTAGACGTGTGTTAAAAAAAGGAAGTAATCATCCCCACTCACTTTGAACAGAACACTTGTCCGCAATTGCGACAATGGTGTCTCCTCTCGTAAAGATTGAACCTGACTCCGCATCCAACGCAGGAATCGGCGCCTTCGTCTTTCAACCAGTGATCGGCGACGTTCCTTCCCGGCTGTTCGCATACGCTCCAGGAGAAGACCCTTCCCCTCGTGTCTCCCACGTAAACGGTTTTGTGATCCCTGGAAATTGACGATAAAATAAAAAAAAAAGAAGAAAATTCGTCATCCAATTTTTTGTGATTTCACGTCCATGAATGAGGTTGAAATGGAATCGAACCTGGATACAGCGAGTGCCGTGATGGAAGCAGGTTCGGCATTGTCCTTGCGATCGTAGGCAGTGTGCATTGTCAGCTTGCTGCGAAAGACCAGTTGCCTTTGCCATTTGAATCCATCTCGCAGGATATTCTGCGGATTCATCTTCCGAGGCTTCGTATCGGCTTCGTTCACCATCACGAAGCTGTCCGTCAGACTCGTGTCGCTCTTGCTCGTCCTTAAAGCTCCTTCGGACTCCCCGGTCGTGTTCGTGGACTCGCTGAAATTACGAGCGTTATACAAATATTCTAGATTTTTAAATAATATCAACACTATGCCGTCCCGGTGGCACCACGTTGGTGTCGTACATAAAGATTTATACCGGCACCCATGCGAAAACTATCGGGTAAGCGCCGGTGGCACCCCGTTGGTGTCGTACATAAAGATTTATAGCGGCACCCATGCGAAAACTATCGGGCAACCGCCGGTGGCACCACGTTGGTGTCGTACATAAAGATTCATACCGGCGCCAAACGAAAGAATCCCGATCGGACGAGCGGACGGCAAAGTGTTAATATATATTTTTTCCGTCTATTGATTCCAGTACCTGGTCTGGGTTCCCTCGCTATCGGCTCGTCCACCACCTTCGCTTTTCCGGAACATTGGATTTCCTCGACTCTTCCTCCGTAACACGACCGTAGGGGTGTGATTGCTCTGAGGCGAAGTTTTGCTGCCTGATCCATTGCTGGACTCGTTATCGGAACATTCCTCCTTCTCCTCGTGCAAACGGGACGCCTCCTTGGTGTTCTCCGTTTCCGAGAGGCTGCTTTCGGATCCGCTTTTCAACAGGATACCTGTAAAGGTTACAATCCAAAGATGAATATTGTATTTTGTTAATAGTTTTATCATGGCCATTTTAACAACTATTTTTTAGATTAAAATAAAGAAGGTAGGAAAGGTAAAGGTACCAGTAGTTGACCATTTTCTAAAAAAACCATAAAAAATAAGATTTTTATAAGATGTGCACTTTCATCAAAATAAAAACATCGCATCTTATAAAAATCGTATTTTTTATGCTTTTTTTTTTAGAAAATGGTCAACTACTGGTACCTTTACCTTAAACCTACCAGTGAATGGCCGAATTGTTGAGTTTACGTACGTTCGAGGATATATTTGAATAAATTGATTTGTAATAATCAAACAACTTTTGAAATTGCATAAATAATTATTAATTGTTACTATTTGTTTTTATCACACTTAGAAAAAAATATAGTAGATCGAAGCTCCAAATAAACCAAATTTTAAACAGTTACTCATTTCAAAGCAGATAATTTACATTTGTTTGTACAACGGTCATTCACTGGCATGCGGTCAATTACTGGGCAGTTTACCCTAAACAACTTAAAACAAATGTCGAGACAAAACACGCATTCTATATAAAAGGCAGAAACTTTCATACCGGATTCCTCAGCGGATATACTCATTTGCTTGACTAGCTCGTGAACTCTCTTTTTCGTGGTCTCCGTTTGACCGGTATTTCCATCGGATTCGTCTTTCTTGTTCTTCTCGATACTGAGAAGCTCGAGTTTCTCCTCTTCTACAGGCACTTGCACGTAATCCATGGACCACATCTGCAACGAATGCGAGTGACAATTAAGAAAGAAATCCGAGAATCGATTTGCTGTAATTGCGTAATTAGCAGCGAAAGAGAAATTTGTCCCTTTCGGAGGAATTCGTCGTGATTACCCGAGCAACTCCGTCCGTGGAACCGGTCATAATGACGTTCTGGGAATCCCATTCGTGCGTTTGACTGAATGCAACGCACAGGATCTGCTGCATCCTATCGGCCCGACCCACGCATGTGTTCACGCTTGCCAATTCCTCGCCGTTGATGCTCCAGACGTGCAACCACGTAGCCGCACACGTCGCTATGTCTCCCTTTGAAATAGGAAAGAAAAAAAAAATGAAAATGAAAACAGTAATTTCGATAAAAATGAAGACCAAAAAAATCGTAGGGAACGATAATTGATACAGAAATTGCAAATAAAAAAATGTATACCGTTAATTCGTTGATAGCGACAGCGGCAACTGGTCCCGCGTGTCCTCGAAGTTGCCGAACGAAGAGACATCGAGATAAATCCCAGATTATCGCTGTTCCGTCTCTGGATCCCGACACGATGACGTTGTATGCAGGACTCGAGGACAGACAGGTAACCGCATCCGTGTGACCGTAGAGACACTGTTTGATCGAGAGCTGCCTCTTCGCGTACTCCCAGACCGTCACGACCTTTTGAGCGATAAATTTTCAAAGAAAAAATTATTATAATAATTATTCGCGAAGAATGGAATTTTAAAAAAGCGTGAACGGTAGAAAGCAAATTATTAGGAAATAGTAATGAACAATAATTGGAAAACACATATAAAAGAGTAAAAATAATGAAAAAAATACAGATACAAATTTAAAAATAAAAAATGTAAAAGTAAAAATAAAAATGTAAAAAAATAAATAAAAAATTCGTAAAAAGACAAATGTAAGAATTAGAAAAGAATTAAATGGAAAGATTCATTGTAAGTACTGATGTTGATAAATAATATTGATTATCGATTTTGGTTTTGCTCACCGAACTCGTTCCCGCAGTGACAATCAATTTCGACGAGGGACAAACGCAAGCGACGATTTCCCCGCTGCTCTGCATCATAGCTTCGCATACGAATATAGCTTTATCGCTGTCGTAGTTTCCTATTCTAAGGGAATGATCGGCAAAGCCCCAAGCCACGTATTTATTGTACGACGGAGGTATCAGAGTCTTGTTCTGCTCCACCGCTAGCACAGCTTTGTCCACATGCAAGATTTGTCCCACGGGTCCCTTCAGCTCTGCAAATATTATAAATAGCAATTTTTTTTATTAATCATACGTTTAAAATCAGGAGAAATCTGAATTACGAAAAATATATAAAACGTAAAAATGTATAAAAATAACGGAAGAAGCAATTTGAGAAATACGAGAGGAATGAGAATAAGAAGAAACGTACCTTTTATAGGCTGCAGGGAAGGTTTAAGGTTATCGAGATTATGGAAGAACAATTTATCAGACGTTGTAATACTAAGTCCAGGAGTTATCGGTCCGGGATCAATGACGCTCGTCCTCTGGGTCATCTTTTTCGCGGGGTGTGGTTTTTTGAACAACTGTTTTGGAATCTGTCCAAAATTATTGATGAACCCGATCGTGGCGTTCTTTTTCAAAGGATCGTCGATACTGAAACAATAATATTTACATTTTTGCACGTTCTTGTTGCTCCGAAAATTATTAGACTCTCGTAGAAAATAAGAAACAACGGTCATGAAAATAATGTGAACTGATTTCCAGTCGAAACTAACTTATAAATGTCGACGTTGCCCTCGTAGAAAAGATGATGAAACACATTAACGGCTTCCACGGCAGCTGGACCATTTTGCTTGTACCCAAATATCAGGTCTATCCATTGATGCAAATGCTGCGATACGTAATCGCATTCTAGAGCTAATCTGTGCATTCGAATGAATTCTCGAGGATCTTGCTTAGCCCAAGGTGGTAAGACTATGTCCCCGAGTTGCACTCCGCTTTGTTTGGAACCTGCGAAGGATGCACGTGTCATACGAATTAGAGAAATAATAGTTATTCCAAAATTCTTGGAATAGTTTGAAATAATTTAGAAAAAAAATAATTGAAATATAGGAAATGCATATATGCGAAGTTTGCGTCTCGCGAAAAAATTACCTAAATCAAAATGGTTCGAATTATTGAGAAATTCTGGAAGATAGAAAAACTCCGGAATGAGTTCCTTCACATCAGCCATGTTGTGCTTAGATGCCGATAGCCAAGCTTCTTTCACGCTATTGAACATTCTATCGGCTAAATCGAAATGACCTCCCTGAAAGAAGGAAAATTTAAGTAAAAATTGATAATATAAATAAACTAAAATTTAATAATATAATTATGAAAAATAATTAATTGAAGGAAATTGACGTTCTATCAATCGTTCATTCGATCGATTAAAATTGGTACCAACAATTAAAGTTCGCTATGAATTTATTTACATATTTGATATTCATATTTATGTACCGCAGAATATCAAAATTTTTTCCCACCTGTAATCTCAAGAAATGTTGCGTAAATGGTTCCATTCTGACTAGGTACGAACACACTATCATAGCAGAAGAGTAATGAGTGCCGTAATGGTAAGGCGGCGTCTCTCCATGGGGATCGTCCCATTCCTTATACCTGAATTTTTGGAGTTTAAATCGATTAATATCAATCCCTTTAAAATTCTTTTCTCTATTCCAACATTTTTTTTATATTATAGAATATTAAAAATTTCGCAGCCACGCGTAGTATCGTAGTATCAGGGAAACTTTGTGTTTCGAAAATTGGAAAAATATGGAAAATAAAAATAAGTTGTTTCCTTCATACCTTTTCTTAAATTGTAACAGTCTTTCGGGACTTTGTGCACCCATGGGTTTGCTGAAATCTCGAAATGTCGAGGAATCGGTTAAATCGAGCTCTTCGCTATCGTAATCCGCCAAAATCCACGGGAAAATCGGATACTGCATTAGATCGTTATAGCTGCGCCCAGCCAACGTGTTCAAATGCATTAGATATTGGAAATTCGAGATTTCGCCTCTCTGAAAAATAAAAACGGAGGAAATTAAAATGAAAAAAAGAATTTTGGAGAAAAATGGAGAAAAATACGAACCACCCAACGTTGCGTCACCGATGTCTCTCCAATAAGATTGGACAGCAAACCGGTCGCTTGTTCGACGTTAGCCGTTCTTTTCTGACCAGCTACGGATTGCTGCGCGCTATCGGCGATCGCTGTTGCGAAAGTCATGAACCTTTGGTACACCTTGTTACGAACTTTTCGCGGGAAGGCTAATAAGTAATTTCTACCATCGCCACTGAATACTTCTAAGGCCATTGGTTGCAATAAATATCGTCTTTTGTGTACTTCCCTGGAAAAAAAAATTATAAAAAACACGTCTTTTTCAATTTTCCAAAAACCAATCATGCATAAAATAATGTATTCCAGAATATTTTAAATCTATTGTAAAAAAAAATTATTATTCGTAGCTTGACAATAAATAAATAAATAAATACCTGATATCTTCGTAATTAAATTTCGAGCATTGCCTCATAGCTCGCGATCTTCTAGGAGATCCAGGAGACGGTAGAATTGGTTCATAAGCGTCCGGCAAACTCTCGATGTCTCGAATTTCTCGAGTTTTCAGTAAAGTGAATCCATCGATTACGTAAAAATGTTCCTTCCCGAATAACAGTAGTCCTTCCGTGGTGTCCAAGCCTTGAATTCGAGCACATCGGAACATATGACTGATCTGGAATAAATTAAGAAAGATTAATTTCAAAATTTCGAAAATTCTAAATATGATATTTTGCAATAATTAAATCGAATTCTATATTTAATTTCTCAATATATTTTATATTAACGAAATTAAATTTGACACTCATAAATACATGAAATTTGTAACAGAGTATCCATGAATTACCTTCTCGTGTTCTTCGAGTAATCGTAACAAAGTCTGATTGTCCGGCACGGTTTGATTGGTGTCCTCCTCTTGCTCGTTATCTTCGGTGATTTCATCGGGTTCGCTTGCATGTCTTTCAAGAGTACAAGGAACCATAGGTGGTTCGCTTTCGGTGGAAGTTTCGCTTACATTCAAAGGTGTATCGTCGATTACAGGGTCTCGTTCCCTTTCAAACATACCTGAGGAGTTTCCTAATTGTTTTAAGTAGTACTCTTTGCTATCCATACTTGTCGCTACCTTGTACTTAAGTTGTTTCTATGGGATCAAACATTCAAAGAGTTATTGTTTATTTTCCATTCAGAAAAAAAAAGTTCCTACATTACAGAATGTTATTCTCAAAATCATTAATTTTCTTTGATAATTAATAATTTTAAAAAATTTATCAAGAGAAAAAAACTGAAAAGTAGTGACTTACATTGTCGGGATTTTCCAGTTCGGGTCTGTATGGATAATGAATGTAAAACAATTCATTCTTCATCATTTTTTTCCGCATCCTGCAAGGACCCTCTGTCATATCCAACATCCATTTGTCCAATTTAGTGGGAGTCGGCGGACCCCATAGTCCCCGTTCTCGGGTTAACTCCGTTTCCGTTTGAAGCCATTCCTAATTTAAAAAAAACATTCATTGGATATTAAATTAAAATACATTTTTCATAAATGAATTTTAAATAAAAAATTAAATAATATATTTTAATTCCAATAATTCCGAATTTCGCGTACCTGGTAGACGTAACGCTGCGTGTGTTGATTAATCTGTTGATGCTGCAGTCGTCTGGCAGCTGCCAATTCCCGAACCAGAGCCACGTGTTGTTCCGTCCATTGAGCCACTGTATGATGATGTAACCGTAACCGAACTCTAATCGATTCCTCTTTGCGAACTTTGGTTCGACTTGCCAGACGAGTTAGACCTCCGGTTACTTTTTGAATTTTCTGCAACATTTATTTTCAAAGCCAATTAGCTTCTACTTTATTTTTTCAAAGCCATTTATTTCTACGTTAAGAAGTAAAATCTTGTGTTTACCGATTGAATCTGATTATGGAACTCCCAGGGAACTCTGTACGATGCTTTTCGTTCCAGAACCACGTAGTTTAGCCACAATCTCGTAGCTGCTTCGTGAACTTGCTCCCGAACGACCGGTAATTCGGGTGCCCGTTCGTTGCCCGCCGGTGGAGGCAGAGTTATTTTGAAAACCTCCTCGATCGCGGGTTTCTTGCAAACGTACAGCTCCTCCCAGACCCGGGTAGCAGCTACTGCCATCAAATTGTGTCCCTGATGCGAGGTCAACCGGTCGTCACTGGACTCCACCTGCGGATTCACGTGCCACGTTGTCTTCATGTTCGTGTCCAACATGATCTTTATGTCCGCCGTTAATTGCAGCAGACAGTACGTCAGGCACCCGATGAACTCCAGTTCGTGATTTCCTGCCCCGAATACAAGCAGCCTGTGGAAGAATTTTCGAAATAAGGAAATTTCCAAGCACTCGATTTGCTAACTATTTAATTAGGGGATTGATAAAAAGATGGTGAAGAAATAATTGCGGGTTTCAACTACTGACGGTAGGTAAGAATCATAATTATTTATATACCGATTCAGTCGAAGGATGGAGAGGAAAGCGGAGTTACCTGTGAGTAGTGAGTTTATGCAAGGCTTCCAGAACTGCCATTTGATCGGCGATCGAGTCCGTGGCTCGTGACAGCAAAAACAGAATTGTCCTGTTCAAGCAGTGATGCAATCCTTCCATGCTAACAGCTCCCGGTCTGCGTTTTGCCTGACCGATGAGCTTGACAATGAAATCGAATACCTCGTGGGGATCTTTCGTCAGAGCACCTGTAAATCATTCACCAATAATAACTTTGTATTTCGAATGTCCCCAAAATTATTTGAAAAATAGTCCGATTTTTGGAAATTACTAAATTTTTGTAAACAACTGACCTGAGAAATTTTTGAACCCCGAATATCCTAAATTTTTTTTTATACTATTATTGGGTTGTTCGGAAAGTTCCCGCCGATTTTACCTTACGCCATCCATCAGAAATCGGCGGGAGCTTTTCGAACGACCCAATACATTATTTTTTTTTTCTTCCATCCAAACGCACAATTTTTATCCCATTTGAATTTTTCTTTTACCAAATTTCCAATATATAATTTTCAAAACCCCACCCTTGAAACGAAATTCCACAGAAACGAGTTCTAAATTACCTTGCCACAATTTATCCACGATTCTAGCCGCGACGTAGCAGACGTTGGCCGTGATGTTGTTCACGGAACCACCGGGAACAACGGGTAACGCCGCTTGTTCGCCTATCAAAACGTCGGCAGCCAGCAAATGTTCCATCAGGATAGACAGGATCTCCGTTTGGTAGCAGGTCTGTTGCCCGGTGGAAGCGTGTTCGGGCCAAGCTTCCAGAACCAGATCGATGGCCGGCGGGCTTTTCGCAGTCACCGGCAGAGACAACGAATCCACGACGATGACCCTCAGGAAATCCATGACGAATTTTCTCGCCGGGTGATTGGTCAAACCAATGTCTCGGGATGGCGAACGTACCAGTACCGGTTCCTTGAACGGAAAGAGAAAATTAGTTACATACTCGAGATTTGTAAAATTCATTTTTGAGGTCGAATGCGGGCGTACCTCATCCGCTGGAGTGCTCGCACCGCTGCTGTCTTGACTAGAACTTGGCGGTTTTGGAAACAAGGTGCCAGCTAGAGCTCCCAGGACTTCAGCGGTCATAAAGACTTGCATGAAATCCGTGAAGTTGTGGTACAGGAAGAAGAGGAACTGGATTATCGTCACCGGGTAGTCGTTCAACCATTCCGGTAAGGCATCGGGGCTGGACACAAAATAAGTTTCAAATTAAAATTAGAGTTCAAATAATTTTTCTTACGTACCAAAAAGAAGTTAGCTTTTTTTTTTAAATTAATTAGAATAATCCGAAAGTGATAGTTTACCCCAAATCAAAATTTGTATCATGGTCTTTAAAAAATATGGAAAATCTGGTTGCTTGAGAGAAATAAACAAAACATCTACTCACCTGTTGGAATAACTATTCAACATAGTTCGAACCATTGCCAGTAAAGTAACAACGGCTTCCGGGTAGATATTTATTTTCCCGGCTAATGAAGACAAGGAATGGTTCGCGGGGACTCCGAACATGAAGTTCCAGACGTTATCGAGATCCAACTGGAAGGAAATTAGTTAAATTTAGTTACTAATCTATTAATTATGCTGCAATTATTAAATTAATTGGAGTAATTATTTTTCATAAAAATAACTTAAATATAATTTTTTTAATTCTTAAAATTAAAATACTAATCTACCATATGATGAAATTGCCCAAAGATACCTTCGAATCGGCCGGCAGCAATTTCACAGGTTGCCCCATCATCAGTGCAATGAAGAGGAAGTAAAGTTCCGGTACCAGATCGACGTGTTGTGGTAGTAACCAACCCAAATGTTGAAACCCAGGCACGTGAAGTCCAGTGGTCTTGCTTTCACCACCAGTGATTTGTTGGTGACATCCTGAGAGAAAAAGGGAACAAAATTGTTACCCTCATTCCTTTACTGAATTTTTGAAAGGGCATAATCGGTAAAAACGGTAGGTACCTAATGCCAAAGCCACTTTATTATGATCCGTGTGCCTCAACCAGCCTCCGTTGCTCGTCCCTTCCTTAAATTTCTGCAAAATCGGTTGTATCGAACATAGAGCTACTAGAATACGTAAACCCCAGACGACAGTCGTGCTGTGAAGTCCAGCTTGAAGAAACAATAGTACCCAATCCAAACCCAAAACTCGACCCACTTCGTCGCACATTCTAGAAAAAAAGAATAATAATTTTTATTGTGCAATTAGCTTTGTTGACTTTGAGAAAAGAAATTATTATTGGATAAATAATCGCGAAGGATTTTATTAATTTTGAAGTTACTTCAAATGTAAAATTATTAATTAAAAAAATTGTACTTTGCGAATTTATTTGTAATTTATTTTTACATTAATTTTTTGTAATTTTCATGAGAAAAACGTCTCTCTTTGTACCGAGTTCATTTTTATCATAAAATATAATTCTGTTAAATTTGAAGAAAAAAAATGCTGAAGTTATATAGGCTTAAAATATGATTTTTTCCTTCTTCAATAACTACTTACGTAGCATTTACTTTAGAGCCATTGAAAAGCAAAGAATGCAACAGTTGCAGACACCGATTTCGTAATAAAATACTCTCTCCTTCTCCTCCGTCTTTGATTCCATCATTTTCTCGTAAGACTAGATGCTTTTCAGACGCCAATGGTAAAGTTGCAACAATAAACTGTCCAAACCTGTTCGTAATAATTAAAAAAACCAATTAATAGAATCGTCGATTGTTTCATAAATTAAATTAAATTACAATTTTATTGTTATATCCGATAGATTGCGTTTGCTTATCATAATTCATACGAACCATAACAAATCAGCCTGTCGTGGTTGGCTCAGCAGAATACTGAGCAAGGCTAGCAACACGTGACGCGTTGAATTTTGTTTCACGTCACTCAGAATGTGCAGCAATTTGTGAACCAATTGCAAGTCTCTCATGAGTCTCAGATTTGTACGCTTCTCGCTCGACTCCGCTATCAATTCGTACAAGTGTTCTAAAAGAGATCTTAATAATTCCCCAGGAGCTTCGTGCCAGACCTGTTTCGTGAAAAATTTTATTATTATGTATAATCGTTTTTTAAATTGAATTTGTATTAGAACAATTTTCAATTTTCATTAATTTTTAATTTCTTGAAATCGAGAATTGGATTTCACGAATAAAGTGCCAAATTCTTGCCTGTAAGTCACACAATAAATCCTGGAAAGCCGTGACGTTTGGAATAGCGCTGGTTTCCCTGCCACTATCCACTGTTCCGACCAAGCTGAAGGTGAGGTGCAAAATATGGCTATTCAAAAGTGGACATTTCCGTCTCAGCAACATAGCCAAGGTTTGATATCCTCGACGTCGGTCCATTTCTTGCTGGGCCGCTTGATTCGACCGAACGACGCACACCAAAGCTTTTACGGCTGCATAGAGGGACTCGACGTCTTGTGCCATTGCGATCAGACCTGTTACCATAATTTCGAAATTTTTTTTATCACAATAGTATGAAGATTTAATATTAATCTAATATAATTTTTAATTGCAACTTTCACCGATTCATTTTTCGAATTCATCTACTTATGGAATTGTGTGTATTGCAAATTTTCGAAATTTAAATTTTATTTATTGACTGAATAATAAATTTCATGATTTATTATTAATTTAAGTTAACCATAAATTATTATTAATTCCAATAAATAGTTTTAAATGAGATAACCATTTGCTTGTTTGCTTGTGAAAATTAAAGTAATATGTTTTGTAACGAAAGGCCGTAGAAGGGATGAAATTCCAACTCACCCAATAAAACTGAACATCCACCGACGTTATCAATCATAGTAGCAACGGGACGTGGACTGAAAACTCGCACTCCGAGATAGCCAACGACAACACCACCTAATGCTCTTGCAGGTCCACTCAAATGCCCCGCTGAATTATGTAAGACTCTTATAGGCGTTGCATTTTCATGAGAAGACATTCCAAGCTAGTAAGCATTATTTTGTTATGGTTTTAGAAATGTTAAGAGTGTTAAAAGACTGAGAAAAAAATTTTCATACATAAAAAAACATTCGTCTTTTCGATAGAATTATCTTTTTTTTTATTAGTATAATTTTTCGCATCGAGTTAACTGTAATTTGAGAGTAGGAATTTTTAAAATACGATTATCGATAAATCAGAGAAATTTGAGATCCAATTTTAGTAAATTGCAGAAGATAAATTATGAGAAGGTTTAATTTTTATAGAGTAATTGGAAAAGCGTCACGATTTTATTTACAGGAATTTTAACGAAGTTTCCTATTTTTCTAATAGAATAAAATTTTGTTTCTCAGCGTAGGAAAGTAATTATTTAAATTATATAAGGATAATAGCAAATAGGTGAGTACCTGTTTAGCGATAGATTTATTATCAGCTCGACTGTAAACTTTTCGGATTTTAGCGAGTGTTAATTGTGACATCGCTTTTGCATTTAATCCAAAAACTACCTTTTCCTCCGCTACCAGGGAAGAAAATGGTTCTAATCCTGCAAGGAAATGTATTAATAATGGCAAAAATTAAATGTTACCGAAAACATTAGTTTTTTTTTATAATAAACATTTTCTCTAATTTCGTGAATCACAAAAAAATGCAAAGTACCTTATATCGAATGAAATTAAAACATATTTTTTATCATCATGAATGTTTTATAATTAATTTTGAAATCAGTGGAATCATTTACATACCAATTTGAGGTGCTTGTAAACTACCCATGTAATGAGGTCCAAGTTTGAATAGAGTGGCTATGTTTTGAGAATTAAACACTTCTTCGATTAAATGACACGGTCCTTGTTTCCAAGTCAATTTGGAATATCGTCTCCAACAAGGTGGGGTTCCAATGTATCCATAAACAGGTGCAGCTACTGTCAAATTTGCAGCACCACCTCCTGGTACTTGAGTTATATAATGCAACTGAAATCGAAAATTTTTAATGAGGATATAATTATAATATTTTTCGAAATAGCAATATTATTTATTTAACTGTACATTTAAACAACACTTCCAAGAAAAAAAAACCAGAATGATTTCCTCATTCTTATTCAAATTAAAACCAAGGATAATTAACTCGTACCTTTTGACTATGAATATGTTGGCCATCCAAATACAGCGAGAAGCTAGAGTTCTTCAAAACTGCCCGATTTAACACGATGGCGATATGATGCCACTGTCCTTCGTGAAGCAAATCTGGACACCAAACTCTGGCACCACATTCGCCCAGACCTTCCGGTTCCCATTCACCTACATCTGAAGAATGTTAAAATTAGTTTCAGAACTTCCCGGGTTCCACTAATGGGTTAAATCTAATTTGCCTTTCTTTTTACTGCAAAAAATAACAATTCTATTTATTCAATTGTTAGAGAAAATGATATCACTCACTGTGGGACAAAGGTGTTTCCTGCGTGGACACAATAATTGCCTTATCTCTAGCGCTAAGTACAGCCGTGAGACAAATCAAATCCTTCGAAGATTGATGCGTCCGAACTAAAGTTAATAATCTGACACAGTGCGGGTCCGTCCTGGGATCGCTGAATTTATCAACGCATATCCATGTGCTGTACGTTAGACCAGTTTGTGGAGGAAATAATCTATCGCCTGCAAAATCCAATTCATTAACAAATTAAACTATTTTATTACGACCTAATATTTCAGGACAGGTTTCTTTTTTCTAGAATTCCTGGAATACATAATTATCGAGGTATTTATATCGTTAATCAATGCGTATACGCGTAATGCAGATAAAAATATCCTTACCAGATCCAATACCCCCGAGAACACTGTTATCAGCAGCTACGACAGTGGGCGGAGTGGTACTTTGAGGAGCTACGCTGGGTAAGTAAAGACACGCGAATCCTTCTGCACTCATATCTAATTCAACGAACGGAGGTAATGTGCAGGATCCGTGTGCTCGGAAATCCTTCGGAGTTGTCATGGAAACTAAAGTCTTGATACGAGTCAAAGGTACTGGACCACCTCTTGGCTTGTTAGGCTCTATATCATCCAAGGATATGCAACACAGAGGATCGCCGAGACGCAAAAAATGCCTGAAATAACATTTACCGACATTTAACACAAAAATCGAATTTTTCGAATTTTTCTTCGATTTTTGGACTTTTTAAATATTTTTTTATATTTACCGCAAATCGGTCGGTTCCAGTGACTGAGCAGCAAGTCTTTCAATGATATATTGCAAAGGTTGATGCAGCGGATGGGTTTCGTCTTGGAGAGCGATTCTACCAATAGACAATAATTCCCCAGCCATTCCCGCATCGCACATTACTTGCTGATTTCGTTCGGATCTCACCAGACTCTTCACGACTTCCGCTATATACAGTTGCAACGATAATGCATATTGTGGATTGGACGTTTCTGATATCGATGGTAATAAATGCAGCATCCCAACGACTACTCCTGGGTGAACGATTATAGGTTCCGGTACCGGCGGACTCAAGTTTAATGAGTTCACCGTGGATCTTTTACCACTTCCAGGAGAATCTAATGATTTCTGTCCCTGAAATCAATCGTAAGTTTAATAGAAATATTAAGGTGATTTATTGTGTCGGTGGATATTGAGAAAATCAGGCATAAAGTGACTTTACGTAATTTACCTCCAATACCGTCTGTTTGTGACTCGGGGACCGAACTCCGACTCCCGCTAAATTGGGTTTATCGAAAGCGTCCAAAGCAACGTCGTACAGGAGTCTTAATATCAAACAAGCGTATCCCAGGGTCTGGGGCATATCGCTAGGAAACACCGGCTCCAACACACTCCCAGTGAAGAGTGCTAACAACGCGTTGTGGTAATTTGTCGTCAACATCAAGTCCATTTCGGTGAGTTTCGTGACGGTTGAGAAGCAGCCCAGAAGTCGCAGTGTGTCGCATAGACTCGATTGACAGATCTGTTAAAATACATTTTTGTGTGTAGATGTATTTTTTTTTAGGGAAGGTTAATTTAAGTTATCAATCTTTGAGTAAATTTTTTAGAAAGTAATTTTAAAGAATTAATAATTCTGTAATTTTCATAATTCAAATTCCTAATGTTCAGGATTCCGAATTTTAGAATTTCGGGGACAAGTTTCAAAAATATTTCCCTGCTCGAAGAATTGTGGAAATTGAAATTCCATCTTTAAGAAATCGGAAAAATCTCAGGGACTCTTGAAAAAAAATATTGAGTGATAATGTAATTTATAAAACTAACTATACCTCGTGATGGAAAAATTTAGCATTCGCTGGTTCGAATCTCATAGCCGTGCTTATCGTGTGAAAGACAACATGCAAGAGGGTGAGAAGGTGAGCCTCGTCTTGAGGTGTCCTTTGTTTAATGTCATTGCAAGGCTCATTAGACTGTGAAGGTGGAGGTCCTAATTGACCTTCTAGGGATACCAACACCGACATTACGTAGACGAATCCTCCGACTTTTCGGAAAACAGTCCTCGTGCGATGCGACTCTCGCAGACAGGCCAGCAAAGACTGAAAGAATGAAAAAAAAAAGAGGTGTTCGAATAAACTGGAAATGAAATGGAATTTAAAATATTTATTACTTCCAGTACCTTCAAGATATGAGTCTTCAAAACCAGGGCATTGCAAGGCGCGGAGTGCATTACTCCGAGTAGCGTCGCCATGTCGTCGTCGCCCCCTGCACTGAGAATCAGTTCCCGTACAATTCCGAGTGCTTGAAATCTGCAGTCGATGTATGGCACCAGGTTGTGTGCACAACGTGCCCCCCCGCATTCTCGGAACACGTTGGCATTCTGTACATTGCCGGCTAGTAAGGTTGTTAAAGCTTCCATCACCAAACCTCCCAATTTTTCCTGATCCGGACACATTTTGTACTCTAAAGATGAACGGATATTACAAACCATTGAATTAATGACAAAGTTGCTGATGGATCGAGGTAATTGTAAATTACAGGGTTATAAAGTAACAATTATGATGAATAATTTATAAATATGATTATAAATATAATTTTCTTGGATAGTCGTAACATTTATTTCTCCTTTTCTATGAGACAGAAGATAAAATTGTGATTAATTATAAAAATGCATGACTCACCCAAACCTTGATCTTGAGCAGCTTGTTTGTCTTTTAATAAAGTAGCGTAACGATGAAGACAAGTTACAAAAACTTCCAACATACCGACTTCCCTATATACGTCCTTAAATATCGTGTTGTGTCTGTAAATAATAAAAAAAATGGGTATAATAATTATGAGAATTATTGACACAAAAAGTAGAAAAAATTCTGTGAACTCAGTGATAAAATAAGTTAATCAAAATATTATAAATGAAACATGAGGATATAAATAAATAATAAAAAAGAAGAATACGTATTAAGAAAGTTGTATAACAAAATTAAAGTGAAAAATTCGAATGCAAATTAAATTTTAAAAAAATAAAAATGTAAATGCGATGGTATAATAATAATTGATTAGATACCTTAAGATATTAAGAAGTGTCTCCATGCACATAATACTGCAGCTAACGGAATTATTCGACTTCAGTAAAATAGAAAGAGATATGAGTTCTTTGCAAGGCACGAAATTAAGCTGAAACACTATAAATTCCAATAGCTGGAAAAACTTCTCCTGTATCTCGGGATTTTTTAAGTGTATCTTCTCTGCGAACTGCGAAAGGGTGTTCTGTCCTTCGAGGATGAAGTAATTGGCGTTGTCGCTATGGTATACACTTGATATGGCGTCGAGAATAGTACAACACAAAAGTGGCGAATTGGATTTGACAAATACTGATTGCAGGACCTGGAACGCTTGAATGTTGCGAACGCTGCCTCCTGAAAAAATCGGGGGAAAGGGGAAGCAATTAATTTTTGAATTTTCAGAATTGAATTTTCTTCCGTACTAATCAAATTTAGTATTCGAAAGTATGAAATTCCTTGGTTATTTGTAAAGAAAAAAAAAGAATAGAAAATTATTGGGGGTTGTAATAATAATTAATAAGAACCTCTATTGCTTGGTTGTGGTAAAGTGAACCCGAGCATTTGAAATAACGATCCCATGCTCGCTTGACTAGGCTTCAATTCCGTGTGTCCACACATTGTCAATGAGGCTAACATCAATACTAAATTTCGGATAGCATCTTGTGCTTCCGCTCTACCATCTTGCTCCAGCCGAGATGGAGCGTGTCTGCAAGGAAATAGAAGAAGTGAAAAACTGGAAGTATTGGGAAAAAATAATAACAAATACAGAAAGTCAGTTATAGAATTTAAAAATTATGTATGTTATAATTTATATAAAAATTATAACATACAAACATTGGAATGATCGATTCTAGAAAAGTAACGGTATCAATGGGGAATAAAATTAATAATGATAACAATACGATTGTTCACTCCAGCGATAGAAATTCCGTTGGGACGTGAAAACTTACTTCAATAGAAATTCCGATAAGAAAATGTATCCCTGACACGCGCGAAAGTCGTCCAATAAAGTTTGGGATACTTCACTGGAGTCCTTTAAGAAGCAGAAAACTGTTACGAACATCTCAACGACCTCCAAAGGTGCTAATTCCGGTACCCGTTGCATGTTCTCGATACATAATGCTATACAACCTTTACCTGGAAATTTCAAAGCGATGATAAGCCTTGGATTCAATCGGCAGAAAAGAGGAATACAATAAAAAAATTTTTGTTCAACATATTTTTAAAATCTGGAAATGGATTGTGCATCTGGATTGCAGTTTTATCCTATTGATTATTTTTTGAATAACCAATTAGAATTTTTTTCTTATACAATTTGTTGGGATTTTTTGGAATGAGAATTTTTACCCCTAGATTTTAAAAAAAACTTCGACACCGAAAATATTTTTACAATTGATAATTTTTGAAACATCGATTTTTTTTTTATTTGTGGAATTAGAAGGAGATTTTCTTACTGTGAATATATGCTACGACATTTTGCGTAAGGCCATGTCTAGATAACGTCATTAGTACTTCCGCGGCACTTTTACGCCACATAACATTGTACTGTGGGCACCAACTCGTTATGGCGGAGAAGAGCAGGGTAAGATCATCTTTACGTGCCAATTCCTCTGCTGGATATGGATGACTACATAATCTCACCAACAACTGCGAACACAATTTTGAAAATTTCATAGTGATAACTAATTTTCGAACTAAGTACTGAATCTCTAATTGAAAATGCCGAATTATCTTGAACAACATAAGGAAAACATTTTTATTGTGAATTTGGTAAAATACGAAATTTTCATTCTAAATTTTCATTCTAAAATCTTCAGTGAAATGAGTTTTCACCTGCACGAATATCTTCTGCAACAATATTCTCCGCTCTCGTGGTGTGAATTCACTCGTAGCATCGGTAACATCAGCTTCGTCCTCGTTCATTTCAGGTAAATCGAAAAATAAATATAGGCATTTAACTAACGTCGAGGGAACGGACGCTGTAGTCATCGCCTGTAAAAAATGTATTTCGTGTTATTCTTAATTAAAAAAAACGTTTACATAATATGAATAAAAACAGAACCAAATACGCACTTGAATCAACGAAGTGTCTCCAGCAGCCAACAAATTCAGTGCCGATAGCAACATCCATCCATTACTCGACTCCTCGCTATTCTCAATCTCCAAGAACTTGACAATGGCACAACTCGCCGTCTCCGTACTCTGGTTACTGGCTCTCCTCCTGATCTCCGAGACCATTAATCTCGAAACTTGTTGTGTAAATGCCAGGATATCCCAAAACTTCTCGTTCATTTCTCCAGATGGACTCGACCCAAATACCTGAAAATTGGAACTGCGATCAGCCTTCGGAATCCCATCGAACTATTAGAAAGAAATTTTTTTGGTCGAGACACTGCATTATTAAAATTCACACACGGTTCGATCACACGAAGTGGACATTGTGCCTGACTTTGGCTGAATCTCGAATTTCTGTTTACAAGTGCAGATAAATAAGCAAGCTTGCAGCGAACCCTTATGGTGGTATTTATATCCGAGAAGCCAGCCAAGTTATTCTGTACAGATCATTTTCTACGTATTATATAGATTTCTTTATGTTCAAGTATGAATAGGGTGTCGCTGATAGGTACTGCCGGTAATTGAATACCCGCTTTCAGTTGCACACGAAGCCTATATAGAAACATTCTAACCACATGTTAACATGTATCCTCACATATATTTATTTGGTTAAAGCATCGCAAGTTTTCAAATTACCTCATTGATTGATATTAAAAGTGGGCAGATATGGATTTAGTAGAAAATAATTTGAATACAGAAAGGTGGGATGGGATAGGATGGAAGATAAAATATGTTCGGAGAGTTCGCTTTTGAAAAGTTGTACTAATAATTAGAGTAATATAGAAATTGCCATATTGTATGGTAAATTTTACTAGATGATATTTTTTATCACAGTTTCGAGTCAATATTAGAGTCTTCAACTATATATATGTAAAAACTTTGTTGATAATGAAACAAATAACTAAATTAATAGAAGTAATTAAAATGTTATCTCTCTATTTGCGTATTAATCAATGGAAAGCAATGTTATGTATACAAGCTGATAAAATGTTTTATTTTCATTTCCATTTCTAACAGCTGATATCGAGTATCTATATGCTGGAAGCAGAATATTTAATATTTCTGAAGTGATATGCTTGACAGTTTTTTATTAGGTTTTTTGAAAACATATACTCCAAAGAATGTTTGATTTCAGTACAGTTTGTGATAAGAAAAATATGGAAAAACTACCTTGCAAAATAAAGGTAACATGTTGTAAAGCTTGTCGTCTCGTTCGGCATCGCTGAGAGGATGCACGGGGTGAGTGTACTCGGAGAAGAGCTTTTTCAGGTGCATGAGACCCAAAGCGGTGTGTTGTGGATTTGCACCTCCTGTACAATCGTCCAAACCAGCACTACTCGAACCCATTCCAGCTACGCTGTTACCCCCTCGCAATTTGCGCATTATGTTCATATTTGGTAATTCTGTAACAAAAAAGATGATTCCCATAATTGAAAAAGACGACTCCCAATTTTAATTTCTTTGGAATAAAATATGCAATCTTGAAATATTGCGTCCCCTAATCCATTAATAATATTTAAACTTCGAATTGATTTTAAAAGCAAAGTTCTTAAATTATTGGAAAAAAAAAATTGTCGGTCCATTATAATTTGCAAAAAATAAAGTCTTTTACAAATTCACATTTATATTCCACAAATACTAAAATTTACTAATTTCTAGAACCCAAAATTCAAAATTCATATTAATTGTATTTAACAAATTTAAGTATTTTTGCTTTCTCTATAATAAAATGAAAATAAAGCATAAAATGTTATAAATTCCCTTGCACCTGTCGACCTATGGTGAAACAATATAATACAATTAAGACCCTAAAATCACGGATGAAGAGAAAGAAAAGAGGGTAGCGAAGCCTGGGGTAACAAAATATTTCAATATATATCAGGAATCTCCGATCTGTAATTCCAAAAAGTCAAACAAGGATTTCCCCCATTCTTTGGCTTCCACAAGTGGAGGTTTCAATTATTCAAAGATTGTTTCATGTAAATAATGCAGGGCGTATTCCCACACCACTCCAAAATGTATATCTGTGTGGAAAAAAAAAAATGGATTTATTTTTCAAAGGCGAGTGTCTGCATTGGCGCTTGCACTCCACTACTTTCGCACCCACTCAGTGGTGTAATATGCGTATATTCAACTTTTCAATGTTCCATTATATATGTATGTAGCTGTATATCTGTCTGCATATATATAACAAACACTGAAACATTTAATATATGGCTTGTTCTGCGAAAATAAGGAAACTATATCTTTGTGTGCTAATTGAAATAAAAACATACATTTTAATTTATTTTTTTCTTTAAAAACAATTTATAATTCTTCTTTTCATTAAAGATTTTAACTTAAACAATATTTTCATTAAAAAAAGTTTTGTTTTGATTTATATTATATTTTATTACACATGTATAATGCGACATAAAAATAGAGAAAACATAATGAGTTTTAAATTTCTTTTTATCTTTCAATCTGTTATTAAACAAGAACAAAATTATTTAAATAATTTTATTTGATCAATATTAATTGACTAATATTCAAAATCTTCATTTATTACTACAAAAAACACGAGTAACTGGATATGTTGCAAATTCTTCAATTGGTTCTATAAATTTATTTTTCCAATCATTTACGATATGATGCTATTTTCTTCTTTTTTTTTAATAATTTGACAGAATTTCATAATATGAAAGTATTGAAAATCAGAAATTTAGTGTTATAAATTTTTTATGCTACCCTGTGCCAATACTAACCTGTTTTCTGTTGCAAATCTTTAGAAAAATATTCTCATTTATCTATGATTTTTCAGTAATCTTTATTTGTAATATATAATTGTAAATATATAATTATACTTGATCAGAAAATAGGTATGTCTGATTTTTTGACTATAGTCACTATCTTACAAAAAACATCGATAATGTTAGAACCTTAAAAAATATTCTCTCATTTTGTGACAAAAAAGATTCCAGAATATAGTTTCTTTTTTATTTTAATTAAAATATGAATGCAAAGTTTCAAATTTCAGCCTTTTCTAATATATCTGTAAGATGTAGGTTTGTATATATATAAATACATCTAAAAAACAAATACATTAAAAGAAGAAAGAAAAACCCACTGAAGATAGATTTTATTTTTCTTATATACATATACATATACATATTCAATATTAAAGTTACATATATATATACGATATACATTTATATACATATATACCTTTACTATTGAATGTATATAGTCTGTCCCGAGGCTCCTACTATATAATATATTCCATATATACATCACACACATTTAAATCTCAAAATAAATCCAACATTTCACCGTTTTCTTATATGCCTATAAACATGTGTATGGCACGGGTACATCTATGTATACCCATACCATACATACATATTCTTTACATCTATACGTATCAAAAAAACACAGGAATATTGAGAGAGAGAAAAAAGAGCCATTGACGATATATTTTTCTCTTGTGTCTCAAAAAAAACAGGCACAGAATATCAATTATTACATCTCCTGTGAATTAAATGACGGCGTAGATGAGGTAAAACCCCTTGATACAGACACATATATAGATATACACGTACAGGGATACCGAAAGAGCAGCCGGTGAGCGATTATTGATAAGTTTCACGCGGAATAAAAGAATACACCGTTCAATATTTACATCTGTCTGCTGTCAAAACGTCAAATGAATGTCAGCGTAAAAGAAGACATCTCCGAAAACGCCCCGACGGGTTCGCGAGGATCCCACTGTTGGGGGAAAAACGGATCGCGATCGCGTCCAATTGGAATCGTATGATTTACCTTCGATATATCGGCCCGTGGAAAATCCTACATTTTCGCTTGGCTTTTCACTTTTCTCTTCACGGCGTTGAATATCGCAGTGTTAGTGGCCATTTTGATATTTCAGCCAAATGTGTAGTGTGTACCGATGCCGACGTCCTAATCAGAAGCAACATGATACGTCGATACTGGTCACGTGGTCCGCTTTCCCCTACAGCCGGCTCCCATTGGTCGTTTCGAAAGACCTCGGCTGGTTTCGAAAACTTTATAGGTTAGGTATGGTTTCAGTGGAATGCCCGGAGGAATTCCGCCAATAGGAAGCGTCGACGTCGTTCGGCCTCTAGCAGACGCGGAACAATTTCAAATTTTGTTTAAATAAAGAAAAATTATGTAGTTCAGTACTTCGTAGATCGGTTTAATTCTTGAGATTGTATTAATTTTCTTTGTTTTATTGATTGATCGTTGTAATATTAGGTATTAATTAAATTCCATTAAAATCATTATATAAAACCATCTCAATTAAAAGTAAGGTTATGTTTGCTACTATATTCCCGACCATGGAGCTTCCCGACCAAATGATTTCTTTGTCTATATATATTTTTTAATGATCGATTTTTTTCTCTTTCTAGCATGAAAACTTGGAATGTTCATGTTATAATGTTCAATGTTTTACTATGTATAAGTTTGGATGTTATCTATTTTCAAGATGTTTATGTAAAACGTACAATACTTGAGAAAGGCCTAAAACGGAGGACCAAAATGTACTTGTGTAAATTTGTATTGCAACAATCAATCAATAAAACGAAGAAAATCAATATAATAAAGGAAAAATTTTTTTATAATATTAAAGTGAAAATTTGGAAAATCCTATTGTTTTTCTATTTTTGTAAGACTAAGTAAAATACATGTGTAGAAAATTTGAGTTAAAAAATAATTGATAACATTAAACATTAAATCTTAACATCAGGAATTAGTAAAAGTAACAATTAAGCTGTAAATCTGAAAATTGAATTATAAAACTTAGAATTGAAACGTCGATTAAAACGAAAATCAATCAAAACGAAACTAATGTTTTTTTTAAATCTATACAATTTGATATTTCTACAAAAAAAAATGGTTAAATTGGGAGTATTAATGCCTCCGATACACATGTAAAAAATTATTATTCCTATATAATATTAAAATTCGGTGAATTCATTATTTATCAATACTCTAAAGGAATTGATAAAGTATTTATTTGTTTATTATTTAAATAAATCAAAATAGTACCTCAGAGTGTATCGATAAACTCAGTATCAATAATAACTTCACATTTTGCAGCTTTACATATATACAGAGAAACCGAAAAGAATTTGTTAGTTTAAAACTACAGTCTTCTTTTTTTTTTAATAACAGCTATTTCAAATTTACCCTCTTCGAGAGAAATAGTCGGATATCTTTCTCTGGTTCGTAGCAGTCGTGGAAGGAACCGTTCCGTTTTTCTCCTTCTCCTTGTTCTTATTGGCATCGACTTTGGATAATCTTTTATTGGATGTCTCCCCATCTTCGGGCATTTCGTCGTCCATCGAAACATCGACTGTACTTTTCAGTTCGAATACGTCAAGGACTGATTTCCTCTTCACCGGTGACCCATTAATTTGGCTCGGAATGGGAACATCCCAAGGCGAAAAATTCGTTTTCGAAGAATTGTTCATCTTCTTCGGTTCCTCGAAAATTGAAACGAGATTATCTTTGTTGTTACTATTTTCTTTGTCAAGACTTTTCGATTTCGGAGACTTGACGGGAGTTTTTTCTCCCAATTTTGCACTATCCTGAGGAGAAAATTCGAACTCGTTCTGAATAACTTCCCACGACGAAGGCAAATGTTTAAATCGATCCTCCCTTTTCCAATTTTCCGCGCGAAAGTGTGGCGTTGATTTCGCAATTGGTTCGGATTTCTGTCTTTCCACATTAAAACGTGGGGGTGTTCGGAGCATAGGATCCACGGTTTCTTGAGGTTCGCCGATATCTTCTTTGGAATCGTTTTTTTCTACAGATTTCTCCTTTTTACGAGAGTTGTCTTGTTTGAAGAAATATTTGTCTATGGTTTTCATTTTACTCCTGTTATATAAGAACGGATAAAAATCCGAAAGATGATTCAATTGGTGTTCGCGGTATTGCGAAAGAAGTTTGTACAAACGTCCTAAAAATTTTGGAAAAGAAATCAGTATTTGCATAAAAATGAAATCTGGTATTATGAAAACAATTTTTTTTTACTAATAAAGCATTTAAATAAGTCTGTGTTTGACTATTTAAAAAATCAGTTGTTTTCGGAAAGATTTCGTGTTTTTTTTTACTTAAAAAAGTTAGGCGGTCGACTTACCGACTGAAATATCGAGATCCAACAAATGCGTATACAAAGCTGCAACTTCATCCCGTAGCTGAACATCCCCGAATGTGAAATAAACCAGAGCTCTGCCAGCAACTGCAGCTGCCATGAGTTGCAGAAGTACCTTCAACTGCGGATTTCCACGGAAAGCACCGCAACCCCAGTTACCGGTCGCTATCGCTGGCAAAAGGTCTCTCGGTACTTCCGAAGTCGAGAATCCGACGTAAGCCTATATCAAAATGACGAAACAATATTTCTACAATTAGTAATTCTTTGCTTCCAATATTCATCAAAATTTTTATAAAACATATATAAATCTGGACCTTATTTAATTCCCGGGTGATGTTCCCCATATTAAACTGCGCATCCGGTTGTCGGAAATACAGGGCATCGATGGCCACGACCGAAGTCTTTCGTCTTCCGCTGCTGTCTCTTGGAGTTTCGTCCACGTAATCTCCAGTCCATGTAAAAGTGTCCCCATATCCCTCGTATTTGCTATAACGTTCGACTCCACTGATAATCACTGCTTCGGTGTCATCCAAAGCTTCGGTTATCAACATCGTTACCATCAACTCGGGACATATCACGAATCGAATTTCTTCCTGGACACATCCCCAGTTTAGGACACCTCCACCTAAGTATCTAAGAATAAACAAAAAAGAGAAAGTTTAAAGATCTGGAAATTTCTTTAAATAAAAATATTTTTAGTTTTTCTTTTTAATGTTTAACTTTTAGCTTATTTATTTACTTATATATTAAATGGGTAATTTTTATATTTTATATTATATTTTCATACACTTTATATTACATATTCTATTTTTGAAAAAATTCTTTCCTGATTCCCAGTTAAACTCACTTGTTGGCGAAATCCACTTGGAGCAAACCAGCACCTTCGGACTCAATGGTACCAGAACTTGTAATATGCATTGGCGGTAATTTCTGATCCATTGCGGCCCATTTCGGACACTCGCTTCTGGGTATGTACCGTCTTTGAATGGTTATCGTTCCTTCCGGTTCTACTCTATCAAAAAGTCGAGGTATTACATAGATTCCACGATTGTTAGGAAAAGTCAAAGTGTATTTGATACCAAAAAAAAGGTCAGAAACATACCCTTAGTCGTAACTCTCCGAAAGTAATGAATGATGCATTTGATTTTTTCGGTCACGGATTTGCATCTGTGCGTTTTATCTTCCCGAAAAGCTGAAAAAAGTCTGTAAAGAATTGAAGAGAAATGTTTTATGTGTTTTATTTATTAATGTAAATTCAAAATTCTTATTCGTTATTATAAATATAAAAAAATTGTTTATCCCAATAAGATTGAAATAAATAGCGAATAAAAACCTACCGGTTGAAGTTAATGTGTGGGTACGAGGCATATTCTGACTGAGGGTTGCTTGAATTCCGTCTTGGAAAGGTGCACAAGAAGGCGTTCGCCAGCAAACAAGCTATCTGCAGTTGACTCAGACTCACAGACGCATTGCGATGCTGTTTCAGTAACGGTATGGGAGCAGTAACCAAGTGTGGCAATCGTAATGCGAGAACGATGATTTTCGGCAAGAGTTCGTTGAAGAAAACGTCCTTTTCCTCTTCACCCACCTCCTGCAACAAAATTGGAGGTTTCGAATGCAATTTTGGGATATCGAAGTTGCTGCTCTTCGTTGAGTCATCAAACTAACCGTTATACCTCTGAAAATAGGTGATGCAAAGCAGAAAAGTTCCACCTTTTGGCATATTTATTGTTGTAGGACAGAATCGCAGCCTCAAGATGCTGACTCGACATGAAGCTTGCGAGCAATTTCTCCTGAATTATGTGCCACCTGATCCTCACACAGGTCCTTTCCGTATCCTGTAAAGCGAAAAAGGAATTCCGAATACATTTTGCGAATTTTAATAAACTTCTAGGACTGATGAAATTTTTTCGATTTTATTTTTGACCTTCAAAGTCTTTAGAAAAATATTCATATTTTGATAAAATGTTAAAAATAAAATCAGAGAAATTTCAACAAAATTGTACAAAAAGTTGACAAACGAAACCATAAATACTATTATTTAAATATCTGAGATTAATTAGGTTATTTTATAGCAAAAATGAATAAAAGAACAAATACGTTTATCAAACTGTGCTCGGAATGCGGCATTCTGACGTAATCTGGACTCCACTTATCAATGCTGTAGGATGGGTATGCCTTTGGTGGTCCTCGGAAACTTTGTGGAAGCTGAAAAGGTGGATGTGAGAATATATCGAAGTATATTATTTTTTATATCGTTTTGCGTCTATGGATAAAGAAGTAACCAAAAAATTTTTATATTTTTCTTCTTATCCTCATGAATTTACCTCGAACAACACTGTATGTTCCTTAGAGTACATAATCGGAGGAAGTTGCTGACACTGGTACTTATCGAGATTTCTCCAAATTTCGTTCATACTGACCCCCTTCCATTCCATCGCTGTTTCCGTGGGTACCGGCTCCCCAAGGGTATTTACCACACTGGTATCTTGGCGATAAAAAAATTAATTTATTATCATGATGATTATTAATCCACTTTTTGTCTCCAATGCTTAATAAATATAATTTAGCATTAATATCATTGAGCACCCAGTCGGCGGCGGGAATGCTGCTTTATTGCTAGCGGTCGGTAAAGTGCTAATGTATAAGTAAATAAATCTCATCATATGAATGTCTTCTTCGATCATATAACGGGACTCACCACATTGAGAACTTCCAGGACTACAAAATGTAGCTTCGTCGGAGAAGAAATCCAAACTTGCTTCTTCTTCTTCGAACACGCTGCTTCTGGACATCCTTGTAGTGGGTTTAATACCAGGGTGTAGCGTTACCCTTTAAAACTGCGTCGAATCTGCTGCTAAGTAGAAGAATAGGACAAATTTATGTTACAATTCAATATACTACAATCTAGGCCCGCAGACGGCAAAACACATAAATATTATACATATACATCATGGCACGTTGGAAGCCTCTAACATTTTATATATTTAACAAAAAATTTACTCAAAACAATGGCTGAACTTTTGTCCAAAAATAAATATCTGATTTTTGTATTAAATAAATCAGTAAAATATCAAGGGGTTCATTCAGTATCAATAAGTTCGCCGTATTGGCAGAGGCTTAACCTAAAACTTACATTAATCGGAATCATATATGTATACAACATTGGAGCGAGCTCGGGATGGAAATGATTCTTGTAATTGGGATTTCTCGCAATACCGAGAAACCCTTTTACTTTCTAATTCTGTTGTTTATAACCAGTCCTATACAAATAACTCCTTCTGTCTCCCTCGACTTTGACGTTACCCCTTTTTCGTGAATGAACGGAGCAACAAAAATTTCGTGTTTACGTTTGACTATATAACCTCAAAGATCTGGAGTATAAATATGGCCCTAAAAAAACTCATCCCCGTCCGAAGTGAAATTCTTTTACGGCTACGTTCACACGATAGAGATTTTGTTCAAACACTTTTTCATTGTCCTGATTGTGAGTTGTGGCGAATCGAAAGACAACTAAAGGCAATTTTTCCATACCAAAAATAATTTCTACAAACCTTGAGACATATATATTTTTTTACATCGAGCAATTTATTATAATTGATTGTATATAATATTTCAGAAAAATAACAGATTTTCAGGAAACAAAAGTGCGACAGAAATATTTGATTCTTCGCGCGAATTTAGTTCCGGGTACTGGAAGAGGTGGCGGGTAGGTCGCGCGTGTGTGTTATTTCTGCCATCGTTGCCGTGGTCTGGGGCTAACCAACCACAACTTTGCGGAGTACATACGAGTGAGGAATCGAAAAAATCTACATATTCAAGCAGAAATTTCGAAAAGCGTCGGATATAGGGACTCGTACCCATGTGCGGGAGATAAAAGACGCAGTGTTACGGTCGTAGGCTAATAATAGCAACAAGCTTTTCTCAAAAAAAAAAAAAACACGCAGAAGACATCGAAGTCGAGGAACGGAGCGATCATTTACACTACGTCGGGGATGATGGCGACGTTTCGGCCACTGTTGCTATAGATCGAGTGTCGAGAATCACAGCTGCTGTGGGCCCCGTGTGTATCCTCGATTTTTTTTCAATTATGAGTTAACCAACGATACGTGATGTCACATAAAGTGATGCCGTAAATCGCGAGTTTCAACACCGAATATATATTTATTATAAATATATATAGACACACACACGCACTCATTTTAGTCGTCATTCGTAGAAAGAGGAAGTGCATAATAACAATACCACAACAACAATTGTGTTTCTTTTATAAATTTCTCGGTGTGTAATGATGGATTATCGCCAAAAGGTAAGATTCCAAAATCGATTCTTTTCTCCGAAATAAAATAAAAATGTGGTACAGTTAGGGCCTAACGAAAGCTAATTTGTTAGTTTGCTGATAATAAAGTTGGAATATATTTCGGTTTTTTTCAACTAAATTTACAATAAAAATAATATTTATTGGTAACTCATTATATTTACAATAGGCAATTAACATAAGTCTTATACATTATAATTAACCCTTTTAGTGCCGAAGACTGATATATCGGTTAGAAAACGACGATATATCGTTGTTCGACACTAAAAGGTTTAAAAGCAAAAAAATATAATACAAAAAATAGGTAGAATAAATATGTCGTAACTTTAGCATTAGTCGTAAGTTTACCATTATTCGGGCATTTAAATGAGGATACCTTAGATGTCGGATATATCCGGCGTTCGCCTCCAGCAGACCATCGAGTGGATGTCGGATATATCCGGCGTTTAGCTCCTAGGAACATAAAGCGGACGACGGATATATATACGTCGTCAGGAGCAAAAGGGTTAAAAGAAATTGCAGCTAAAATAAGAAAAGTTATCTAGTTGAGCTAGTTGTATATTTTTTTGGTAGATTATTACTATATTTTTTTATTCAATTTTCTTTATTAATTTAACAGATGGTGGTACCACAGAAATGCAAGGTAAAGGAAAATGACGACGAAGACGACGAAGACTTGGAAGCACTTAGATTAGCGGCGCTTAGGTCCTTGCGAACGAAGGAACCCGCTGGTGATAAGCGAAGACCCCCTTCAAGACCGGTGTTAACAGCCCCAGGACCACCACATAGAAGCAGTAATTGTCCTATGTACAAAGGTCAAAGGCACGGCAGGAGAGGGTTTTATCACGGCAGAGGAGGACATTTTCCCAACAAAGGCGAAAGAAATGTGAATGGGGTATGTATTTGATTTGCTGTATTTATTACAAAATTTTATATAATTTATTTCTTGGGAGTGAACTTAATAAGAAAAGTTAAGGGCTGTATATTTAAAGAATAAGCAAAAATAATTTTATGACTTTCTTCTTTTTTGAAAATCATAAATGTATGGTAACATTTCTGTCATGTTCCAGAATTTATATTATCAAAGTCCTCGCAATCCAAATCTTATAGCCATAGTTCCTGTGGAGGAAGATACTATTAGCGAAGTAGCCAAGAGGAGTAACGATACTTTGTTGTTCCCTACGAAGCCGGAGAAAGCGAATACGTTCGAATCGACTGGTGAATATGGAGGTACATAATTTTTAAAAACAGATGATATTCAAAATTTCAAAGTATCGATCAGCAGCTATAATCATACGTATAATAATTTTTTTCAGCGGAGGTATCCAAATTTCAACGTTACAAAGATGCCGGTAGTGGTTCGGAAGAGGAGGATTCTAAGGATCAGAAAAATGTCAAATGGTCTGATAAAAATCCCTCGATTAAAACCGAATCGACGAAATATAATGACAATTTTCATACAGCGGCGCCCAATCAAGCAAAAGTTGAAGTTAAAAATGAATCACAGTCGAGTCCTCGGGAGACGATCGACGAAAACGAGCTTTTGGAAGAAACTTTGGACGAAGATAAGAAAGAATCCGAGCGGATAACGAATGTCGGTGGTGCAAGTCATAATAATAACAACGAGGAAGAGGAGGAGGAGCAATTCGAAGACGATCAGGATCGAACCGATGGGGACGGGGCTGAAGACGGGGACGGAGATGGCGATGGCGATGGTGAAATCGACACCAAGGACGAAGACGACGACGACGTGCTTCTAATGGCCGACCACGAGGAAGAAGATAGCTTGGAACGGTTGATGGACGAAATGGAACGAGAAATGAACGTCGATAAGCCATTCGAAGACAAGATCAAACAAGCAGCCAACAAGAAAGAACCGTCTCGACAAAACCCAAAGACTGTGAAACCCGTGGAGCGACAAGGGGTCGCTCGTAAACGCAAAAGCGCTAGTCCTTCGAATAACGTCTCGTCGGCGGCTGTTCGAAACGAAAGGAGATCCACTTCTCCTCGTAGAACCAACAAGGCTTGCTACCGGCGCCGATCCTCCTTGTCTCCGAAGTCACGCGCGCGGAAGAGGTCTCCCAGAAGGTCCCCCAGGAGATCCCCACCGAGGCGATCATCGCCCGTACGACAGCTTACGAAGAGGTCCAACGTCCCGAAGAACGAACCCGTTTCCAGGTATCGTTCGTCCCCGGTGCCCAGGAAGTCTCCCTCGAGGTACTCCCCGCGCAGGTCTCCGGTCAGACGATCACCGGAGAGACGGCGAGCGTCCCCTTTGCAACGCACTCGGAGGTCATCCTCGCGGTCTTTGTCGCCATCTTGCGCGATACCGCGTCCTATGAGATCTCATCGTTCGTCGAGATCACCGACGAGTAGGTACTCGCCTCCCCACGGTTCCTCCTTGTCGCAGCCACTGTCGCCCTGTCGAACGAAACGTCTGTCGAGGTCGAAATCACCGGTCGCCAATCGGGACACCGGGAAACTTTCCCCCAGATTGTCACCCCGGAGATCCTCACCCTGGTCGAATTCCCCCAGAAGCTCGCCCTACTGTCACGCCGGAGAGTCGTCCCCGCCCAGACGAAGCAAGAGGTCTTCCCCGAAATGGTCCCCGAGGGAAACTTCTCTACGCAAAGCTACGAGACAGCGATCCGTTTCTCCGGACAACGGTAGAAGGAGGGCTTCCAACTCGCCGGAGTTCAACAGGAACAGCAAGTCCAAGTACCACCGAAGGAAAGAGAACCCGGAGAAAAAGGTACCGGTCGTCAAGGAACAACCCGCCGTCGAGGTGACGAGCGACCCAATTTTGGAGGCGCGGAGACGCAAATTCGAGTCGACGAAGCCAATCGACCCGGTGACCGCCAACAAGAAGATCAAACTGAGCCGAAAGGACAACGACAACCACGCGAGCAATGACGTTGCTTCGGAATCAGGGAATAACGAATTTTCTTCGCGGAAGTCGAGGAAAATGGTGGGTTTAGAAAGTACCGCGTTGACCGATTCGCAGGACGCGGCAGATTCGGTGATTTACAACAGTTACGAGGATTCCCACGAGGATGGGATGTACGCCAACGACGTGATTACCGTGGAAGGAGACGACGAGGAAAATAACACCGACGAGAACAACGGTAGTCCGAGTATAAATTTGATCGAAGAGGGAGTAGTCGATGAAGCTTTGGAAGAAGAGGAGGACGAAGAGGAGGAGGAAGAGAAAGAGGATGACGATATGGATCGAGGCGAAGAGGCCCATGATTTACCGGTTTTAATATCGCTTCCTAATTCCAACAGCAGTGACGTGGATTCCTCGAAGGAGAGCAAATCACCGCCGCCGAGGAAAAGGAAGAAACGCGATAAGGAGATTTATCAGGTCAGCAAACTCAAAACCGAATTGCCTCTCTCCGAACGAATTGTCAAAGAGAAGAAGAAACGGAAAAAGTGTAAAAAGCGTAAAGAGAATGCGGTTGCTGTAAACGTCGATACGAGAGAACAAGTCACTAATATTTTCGACGAAGTCCCGGTTGACGAGGAGGCTGATCTTCGAACGGAATTGAGCAGAAGACGCGCCGAAAGGCTCAATCGGAACGTACCGATTCAATCTGCCCGGCTTTTACAATCAGCGTTTAAAGGCGTCGTCAACGAGTGAGTATTCGTGTCTTTCTTTTTGTAAAAAAATGGTGTTTATGCTATTTTATTTAAATATTTTAAATATAATATAATTTTTTGTGTTTCAGTGCCGTGAAAAGTAATGCAAAAGTCAACCAACGACACACCACAATGAAACTTGAAGATAAACGTAAGTCAAAAATGTAGAATTTCAAATTAAAATTTGGAATTAAAAATTGAAGATTCTAATATTTTTCAACGATAAAGACATTAAATTTGCCATAATTTCATAACACAGTATTAGTATAAATTTTGAATTAACTTTACAACGAATCGTTTTCTGAGTAAAATTGTGGAGTAATTTTCTTTTAGAAATGTTGAACCTCCTTTAATAGCGGAAACTTCTGTTACAGCTCTGCAGAAGGAGATTAGAAGAGTAACTGTGCTACATCGTACCATTGCCGATTTGCATGATCAAAAAGGTATAAATTTGAAGTAATAGCAAATATTTTAGTCAGATGAATAATTGACCTTGATTATTTATTTAAACATTTAATTAGATATCTATTAATTTCCCCCTAAAAATGGAATAAAAATCAAAGTTTTAAAAAGTGGGGTTGGACATTTCATTTCTAGGGGTAATTTCGCGCAGTCAATCAATTCCAAGCGTCTATTTTTATGACGTCCTAGTGGAAGTTGGAAAAAAGGAGGTTTTTTACGGAAAAATAATATTTCTCGTATATAATCACTTAAATTTCCACATGACCGCCAATAAGACCGCTGCAGCGGGCGTTGTTGCTAGTTTCAATGAATTCCACATACATTTAATTATACGTAATTGAAACAGTTGTAAGGAAAAACTATTTTATATTATTCTTTCAGATCACGAAAATCCTCTGGACACGAAGATTCCAGTGCGTTTCAGATTGGGATTGAATAAAACACCGGCGAGTACAACACAAACGACACAAGATGAGAGAGAAGCGACAGTCTCACGAAAGTTACTAAAGAGGCAATCTCGTAAGGTAAAACATAAAGTTGGTAACAAAGAATCTGATCACATAAAATGAGGCATTTCAATTCCTACTTTTACATGAATATCATAACAACTAATGTTAATAACTTCAATGATGGTAATAATAATAATATTAATAATAATAATAATTATTATAATATAATAGTAATAATAATGATAACTGCAGCAACAAGAATAATACCTAGTCGATGATGCCTAAAGTTGGTTTTTGTTTTCTATCAAAGAAGTAAAACAATATGGTTTCAATATCTCAAAAGGATGAACACAAAATTTCTTACAAGTAATATAAAACTTTTTCTTTATATTAATTACCTAATCAGTTTAAGCAGCGGACAAAAAAAAATCATCGAAATTATATTGATTAGAAAGGATGAATGGAAAAGGGTAAAACATAAGTTCTCCCAAAATATGTTATAATAGTTTTGTGATTCAATAATACAATTGTATTGTTATATTGTGGTAGCATTTTTTTAACTTACTGTTATGATATTCCCCCAACGACGGCAATTCTCGCGAAACTAAAAACAAAATCGATGATTTTATCAATACTTCACCCAAATTTTACGAAATCCGATATTGAGATTCTTAGTCGAATTATGCACATATTTTGAATATTCACGAACATATAAAACATCAACCGCTGAATACGTAATTTCATTTATTTATTAAAAAAAACATCCTTCACCCAATTTCGTAAAGTTTCATTAAGGAGATGAGCGCCACTGAAAATATACAATATTTTGAAAATATATTTTCCCAGGCGGAAATAGTACGCAAAGTCCAATGTTCTATAGGATTCTTTTTCTTGTAATGTACATAATTTATTTACAATGTGAGTGTGTACCTATATACAAAGATAGACGTGACGTAGAATTTTACAACATCACAAAAATTCTTCGACATCGGAGTACTTGAAATATCGTCGCTAGGAAATTGTACAAAAATTTGAAAAATTGTTCGATAAAAATTCAGATGTAAGGAGCATCTCGAAATAATCGTCTCATAAATATTTCGCGATGAAAATTTACGTTTCCATTTTTAACGAACAATTTTCATATCAGACTTTTGTTACCAGATTTAAAACGGCTTTGCTTTTGTATTACTGGTGGTTGATATCGGAATTTTTTATCAATGAAAAACCATTACTATTTCTTGATCCATATAGAATCTGATCGGAGTCTTTTTAAATTTTCAACAATTTATTTGAAAACATGAAACTCGAATGTGTGAATCAAAATTATTTACATATGTTGCAATGAGAGATTCTTGAATTCGATGGAAACTGTGAATTCTAATAGGGGTGTAGTCACAAATACGTTAATTATCACAGAATTTTTTTGCTTTTTCTCATGCTTTTTAATTTCAATTCTACAGTTTTCATCATATTGACTGCTAAGATTTGAAAAAAAAATCTCCAATTCGTACGCATTGGGATAGAATCGAATCTTAATAAGTCGATATTTTTGACCTTATCAGATTTCGCACATGGAGAAAATTGTATACAAAAAGTTATTATAAATTATAACAAGTTTGAGATAACGTAGTACCTCTCTATAACAAACTTGGAAAGTTTTCATGACAGGGTTTTTTTTCTGTGGAATATGGGGTTTTGAATTTATGCTACAGCCTTTGTCTCTCCCATACGCATATTTAGTATATTCAAATGATAATTATTTTACCGAATCTAAATTGTATTAAAATAATACTTCAAATTTTTCACTCGAATGTCAACTTTGAAGAGAAAGTAGACATACTTTTAACGTAGAAAAAAAAAATCTAGTTTATTCGAAGGAATCGAAAGAAATGTTTGTTTCATGGAGTAGAATCTTTTGCTCGATGTAAAAGCTTGGTTATTTAGTTAGGAAAATTATTATAGGTACATCAAAAAGTTTTATTAAAGCATGCGCGGCTGTATTTAGAATTTTTTGTACCTCTCTTGTTTGAAGAGAATTTTTATATTTTCTTAAAAGGGTCGAGGCATGATAAAAATGACAAAATAATTAAATTCTGCTTATTTCAATTCCTGTCAATGTCAAGTTTTAACACTATAGGTAGAATTTTCTAATTTCTTAATTTGCCAATTTATATCAATCTGATATAAATTGTATCAATCAGCTTTTATTTTCTAATTGAAAAGATGCACTTTATTTTCAACGTAAGATTTTTTTGAAAATCAAAAACTATTTTTGTATCAAAAGATTAGGTAAAACTCAACGTTATTTTTTAACGGCAACTTTTTAGTGTCTAGTAACAAATTCTATGCTTATTTATTGCGAAGAATAATTGGTTAGAAAAAAAAAATTAAATTGAGAGGCTAATTTGAAATAGAAATTACAGTTCTGTAGTTATTCGCATTGATAATTTTCATTCTTTAGGATTTTCTTGAGACTCGATTTGTATAGCGAATCGAAGACATGGAAGTTATAATATATAACTCTTATCGTGGTGTGACTTCATTAATTAGATTTATTGTACATTAAAAGGAAAGGTACGAACCTAGCTGACAATTCCGCTGTGACGTGCAAAATAAGTTACTTAATTAAATCACTGCAAATCTAATCAGTTTTCCTGCAAATTGCACATTAATTGAATTTTAACAAATCAATTTCATTTACAGCGATTCGTTTAAATAAACTATTTCCCACGCGGTTCGCTATTTCAAGCTAGTACTTTTGTTAATAATTATTCAATGCACTTTGAGAACAGGATATAAAAGATAAATATTTTATCTTTGTAACAAGAAAGGGTTGGTTCACCCTGAGAATTTATAAAAAACAAAAAAGACCCAAAAAAAATGTAAAACAAATTTACTTGAGTTCCTATGAAGAATAAGTATTCTCGATGCTAGATTAACCCTTATCTAAATCACATAGTTGGCACACTGGGGCTTTTCAGATTCCGCTGATAGAAATTCGTATCGTGTGGCAGTTATTGACTTTTTCGACTCAACAAAAATTGTGTGATAGTTGTTAAATGTTGTTTTAACGGATGGTATAAATTATTTTGTGAAAATATAATATTTAGTGGGTGTACAAAAATTCTAGAATTTTCGTACTAGAAAGATGCTTAAATTGGAACTGAACTAAATTAGGGCGTCAGATCCCAGTGGCCCGGCTAAGGGTTAAATTTGCCCAATTTGTAATTCAGAATTTTTATTGAAATGCAAATTAGTTATTATTATGATGATAAAGTAACATTACTAAAAAAATTTGAATACCGATGGACTGATTTTCTTTGTTCCGATGCCACTTTCTTTTTCAAAGACTTCCTTCCTACTCGAAGAAGAAATAATACAGTTCAATCGATATTTTACAATTTGCTGATATTTGTGATGAAAATAAATACTCTCTATAACAATCTTCTGATAATGTTTCACAATTGAACCGACAGAGGTTCATGGAAGAAAAGATTGAGACCGTAACGAAGTAAATCGATCCATTATTTTTTATTCGATCTTTACAAGCTGTTAATTACTAATGACATGGTTATCGACAGGAATGATGCAATTACAGGTACCCTGGTGTGAAATCGGGTGCATGCTATTGTATGAAATGTACTTGTAACGATAATTGTAAAATTACAATCGAACGCATAATTTTTTTTAGGCGATTCACTTTTTCTTTTGAATCATAAGAAAATTGGGTTACTCATAAGATTTGTTTTAAAATCTGTTAGCGACGATAATTCCAACGTACACGTGGATTGTTATTATAATGCATAATATTTTTGATTATACAATTTTCTGCGTGTAAGCAGGAGGAAAGGAGAGACTTAAAAAAAATGAAACTACTTGTTTCTTGGTAATTTTTGTCACGCCTTTAAGGGTCCTCTCCACCGGGAGGGAGGATTCGCGTATATATTTGAAAAATATGCGTAGGAATATATGTAGATAAAATGTTTATGTATATAAAAAAAAATACTGGTTGTAAAGTGTGAGTAGTTGACGTCGCTCGTGCTACAATTATTGACTCCTTTGCATAATAATAATAATAATAAAATAATGATGTTTGTCGTAAAATGAGAGAGAGAGAAATGTCATGTGTAACATAATGAATACCTTCCGTACATACCCAAGTGTCTTTCATAAATAATTTCGGCAAGTGAAGAATAATAATAAAAAAAAATGAGACGAAAATGGAAAAAGAAGTTATGATTACGACAGTGACGATAGAACTGGAAGTGTATGCATATATATACACTTATATATGTGTATTAGAATTTTCAAGCAACACATTTTTTTGTACATATCGCTGGACTTGTATATACGATATATCCCGGTTTTGTAAGAATCATTGAATGTTATTAATTTGATAGCGGTTCCTTTTTTGTACATTATCGCGTCGGCATCTCGATCTTACACTCGTTAGTTATAAACGATTAAATTTTCTTGTACCTGTAAGTCAATTGTAAATATACTTCTAATCGCGAATCGAGGAACGATCAATTAGATATTAATCACGGCGTTTACTTGTACAAAAAGACGAAAGAAAAAAACGAGACGATGGATTTCAACGTTGCATTTTATTACAATTTTTTTGTCAGAATATATTTAATGAGCAAGGAATAAGGAACAATGGCAAAGCTGGAGTGAGTGTACAAAAAACGGTGGTATGGCTTTGAATGGTTGTATCACGCTATATTGTACTTTGCTCCTTTCAGTTATATGAGGAATGAGAGAGAAAATGGAAAAGAAAAGAAAAATAGTGAAATGAAAAAAATAAAAAGAAACTAATCCAAAACTCTTATTTCAGAAGATAACGAGGAATAAAGATATTTTTATATATACAAAATTGTCTGGTTATTGACGTCACCGGTTCCCTAATGTTTCAGAAAAGCGTACAGAGGCTTCTTTTCGCGTTGCAATGGAATTTGTTGCATAATGAAATTTCTGTGAAATTGTTGTTTCTTTCACGGAAGCATCCGATACTGTTTGTGGAATTTGAAAGAAAATTTGTCTAGTGACAAAGAGCGGCTTCGAAATTGCATTTAAATAAAAATTATGTTTGTAGATTTGGCATAAAGTTGTTATTTTTATTATTTTTTTAATCTTGTTACAAAAAGAACTTTACTAACTTAATTGGATTTCATTAATTTACAGAAAAATTCCCCAGTTCAACAAAAAATCCAATTTTTCTGAAAAATATCAAAGGTTTGATACAAGTACTGGATTTTAATTCAACGTAACTATTTAATTGAAAATTAATTCAAATTTAGCGTTAATTTGTGTTTCATACAAAACAATTACCTTTTTCATTTCTTTTTTCTTATATTTTTCAGCTACAAAAAGAACTTTACTAACTCATTTGGATTTCATTAATTTACAGAAAAATTCTCCAGTGCAACGAAAAATGCATTTTTCTGAAAAATATCAAAGTTTTGATACAAATACTGAATTTTAATTACTATTTACAAATACTGGATTTTAGTCACTATTGAATTAAAAATAAATTCAAATTTAGCGTTAATTTGTGTTTCATACAAAACAATTATCTCTTTTATTTCTTTTTTTTTTAAATATTTTTCAGCTACAAATAGAACCTTACTAACTTCATTGGATTCCATTAAATTCCAGAAACAGCTGCAAGTCCAACGAGAAATTTATTTTTCTGGATACCATCAAACATCCCTGCAATAAAGGCAAAAAGTTGGAAACTTCTACCACCCTTATTTTGGCGAACTCAAACAAAGGGTAGAAAATAGAAAATAATGTTCCAACTGTAAAGAAAGGAAAAAAAGCATGATACGATTGTAGAATTACTTGGAAGTTAGCTCGTTTGTGGAAAGTATTTGAAAAATCATTCATTGCATGTCAAGGTCTCAAAGGAGGGGTGGTTTGCAAGAATATACGAGCTTGCGCGGCAGCAAGTACTTAGATAAGCGTGTGGTGGCTTTCCACCCTTAAAATTCACGCTTTTCAGAACGCGTTGCTAAATAAGTGAATTCAGAATGAATAAACAAATGTGAACGAATGCAGCTTACGACTTGGAGTGTCCGTCACCACTGTCTCGCAACGCCAAGAGGACTTCGCTGTGAGTAAATAAATAAAAATCCCTTTTTTCCTGCATGAAAATCGCATTTCCTGCATTTAACGTTTTTTTTCACCAGCAATTATGGCAGAGATTCCATATGAAATGAAAGAAACGAGGAACATGTGTCACACAACGCATGATAATCAATGCAAAGCCATCTTCTTTCCTTTTTCTCAAAATGTGCAGTCCAAAATTTCCAAATTTCGGGGTTTCAATCGCAAATGGGCTGAGTTGACTTCGAATTTCCCTTAAAAACGCCAAAAATTGTCCCAATAATAATAGATTGCAGTTGCACTTACTCCATACCGCCAAAACTCATTAAAAATAGGAGCCCTAATTTCAGGGTGAAATGTAGGTATTAAAGATTGCCCTCATTTGGGGATTTCCCTTCAGGAATAAAATCTTCATTAATTAATGGGCGATTAATTGTTTTGAAATATGTATATTTCGATTTACGGTGGATCTCTTAATTCTTCAAATATAAATTTTTGTTGGAAATTCAAACAGTTTGAGACAAAATTAATTGTGATTAAATTCACTTTAAATGAAAAGAAAAAAATATTTAAAACTAATGGTATTGAAATATGTTTTGGGAAATAATTTCCATTTCTAGAAAAATGTGACATTACAATTTCAAAACACATTTTTCAAGTATGTAGTTTTCGTAGCTTTTCATCCAATGTATCATTTTGGCATTTATTAGCATCAACGTTGGTAAAAAATAATTGTGAAATTACAGTTGATTGAAATGACAAAAATTGTATTTTATTTATTGATTTAATTACAGAGGGAATTTTTCGGCCAGCGATTTGCATTTTTTTAGAGATATTGGAAAATAGATTTTTCAAATACTAAATTGCATTATTTTGTTACATTATTATTAGATTACACACATTACTACAAATATGTAACTTTTCTTACTTGTGGTGTAATATATTATTGCAGCATTTTTGACCACCTTTGAAAGTTTATAAAAATAATTGTTGAAACTGCGATTGATCAAAATTGTATAATTTAAAATGCATTGATTTACTCGAGGTCCTTGTGAATAAAGCATTACTTTAAAAATAAAGACGGTATAAATTTGCATTGAATCAAGAATAACGATGGTATTAAACAAAAAATAATTGAAACAGAAGTGTCGAAATAACCTTTACTCTCCTAAAATATGATCTAAAAAAACTTAAGAATCGATTTCTTTGAATAATACATTTCTTTTTGGTGTAATTACAATTCTTGAAGTTGACTTAATTTTCAATTCGATGAATATTCCATTAATAATATATAATTACTACATTTACAATCGTTAACATTTTGTAATGAGGCATTACATGAATTCTAATTAATTGAATTTATAAAATTAATAAAAAAAGACTGCTGTTTATCCGGTTAAGATAATTTAGGATAATGAAAGTATAGTTATAAAGTTTTCTAGTGAATTAGTTTTATGAACAAAATTAATTAAACGAGGGATCGCGTTTTTACAGTAAATTATATTTCCTTTTATGGTGGTCGAAGTTCGCAAAACTTTTCTAATTGCAGTTAATGGAAAGGCAGTTTGCGGGAAAGGTATAATCATATTTACATTTATATTGAGTCAGCAAGAACAATATTTAAAGTAACTCAATTCCTTCAAAACGCAAATACTGTAATTTAAGTGGACGTATTATCACGGCATTCATGGTCACAAATTGAGAAAATGAATTTCACCTAATTTTTAGTTGATTGGTTCTCCAGTTCTCCACTGCAATATTTAAGTTTTTATTAAAATAGATAATATAAGTCTATTGAGTTCAACCCAAAAATTTTTAATTTATTTTAATATACTTTTATAAATGATAAAAAATTCAAGAAATTGAATCAATAAAATTAATGTAGGTCTCATTATAATTATTAATTTCAAAAATTAAATAAAAATAATTTATACCTAAAATTTCAATTTTTTAAATAGGTCTCATTATAAATAATAATTTCTTAATTTTCTATTTTTTATCATCCCTGAATTTTTGCTAATTCGTATAAATTTCCATTTTTCCAGAAATGAATTAATCATGGATATCGGACAACTGAATCTTCTGCGAGGAACGGGGATAAAGAATATTTCGAATGTGGAATCGGATTTTTCGGGCAATTAGGACGAAAATCCCAAAATTTCGGAAATGGGCAGTGGAGGTGGCAACAACGTCTCCGAAGTGCCCACGATATTTCATCCCCGAAGATCACGGGCGCCCAGTATAGTCCTTAGCGAGGATCAACAGGATCAAAGACAAGCGAGTCCGGTGCAAGTGATCCTTGACACTGGATCATCGTCCGTTAATCCTGGTATATTTGCAATTTCACTTTTTCACCTATGGATATTTTTTTCATTCCCGGACCTGCTAAACACTTACGTGAGATTAACGCTATGCCGTCCCGGTGGTACCACGTTGGTGCCATGCGAAAATTATCGGGCAAACGCCGGTGGCACCACGTTGGTGTCGTACATAAAGATTTATACCGGCGCCAAACGAGATGGAATATCCATGGAATATTTCTCAAATGTTTGATAAATATTTCATAAAAATCTAAAAAATGTCATTTTTGGAAATTTTCGGAAATATTTCAGAAACCTTTGGCCACGTACTCCTGGAAATATTATTTTATATATTTCCACAAATGTTTCTAAAATCGTTCAGTAAAATGTTTCAACACAATATTGTGAAAAATATAAAATATAAAATGTAAAATATTTTTAAATGTTTGATTGAAATATTTTTTGAATTATTCGCGACGTGTGGGTATATGATAAATTATATATAAATAATTGTACGTATACAAAAATTATTTACACACCATGTGAAATTGTGGACCAGAGATATTCCTATTTTATATCTTATTTCGAATTCCATAACTTTGAAATATGCCTTGGCAAGGAAACGAGGTTTGGAAGTAAAATATTGCATTTATATCATATCCACCGAAGCAAACAAAAATTATGTAAATGTCCCGTTTTGCAAAGCTACTCGTCTGCTTCCATTTTTACGAGAGCCAAGGGAAGTGCCATTCAAATAATACGACTGCAAATTTTTATTTCTCAAGTTACTCCCTCCATATACGAAAACTGCCAAAACGAGAAATGCGATTGCCCCGTTTTTCAACTGGAAACGGTTAAAGAGGACGTACGGAAATCGGAAGTCGAAATTCGTCCTGGATTTGCCGTAGATTATTTTCAATCCAAGTAAAATCTAATTCTTTCGCTTGAAATTTTTGAAAAATTATCATTTCCAGGCGTACCTTGCAAAATAAAAAATAGAAATAAATTTTCCAAAACTCCAGAGAAGTCTGACGATAAAATTATTCTGAATCAAAATTGCAAATTTGAAAAGTTTGAAAAATTTAAATGGTCCAAGCATTCGTTTTCAAAATTCATCCTGGATTTGCAAGTAAAATCTAATTCTTTGACTTGAAATTTTTGAAAAATCATTATTTCCAGGCGTTCGTTGACAAAACAAAAAATAGAAATATTATAAATTTTCCCAAACTCCAGGGAAATCAGATAAAAATATGAAATCAACAAAAAGAAGGGGGTCAGACGATAAAATTATTCCGAATCGAAATTGCAAATTTGGAAAGTTTGAAAAACTGAAAAAGTTCAAACATTCGTTGCCAAATAAAGTACAAAAAAAAATGCCGAAAACCGCAAGGAAAGCAGAAAACGACGTGAAACTGAGAAAAAAGGTCGGGGTCAAGCCGACCCGGCCAAATTGACCCGGAACGCCTACCGAGAGAGTCGGCATGACTCTGGCCTCAACGATTACCCTAATTTCTTTCCGGACGTAAATCAATGCATCCCCGCAGGTTCCGGGGCTGACCATCAAAGCCAAAATCCAGGTGGCGGAGGAGGATGCGGCGATTCTTTATCGAGCTGCAGCGGTTCTGTCGGAGGTAACATCGGGATATCTGGTCATGCGAGTGGATCTGGAGGAGGAGGAGGAGGAGGAGGAGGAGGTGCTGGAGATTCTGGAGGAAACCAAAGTCAAGGGTTGACGTCATGCATCGCTGGTTCCGCTGGAGGAAATAACAACAATTGCGTTTCACAGGAAAATTTCCCCAGAGAAAAATCATTGACTTCTTGTTACGCCTCTTGTTGCGCGGAATCCGCGAAAAAGGTAATATTTCCGGTACCTGTGAGACGCCTGAAGGGGATTCTTATTTTTTTTTTTTTTTTTTTTCATTTTTCGGGTAGAGATACAGCAAAATTTGGAATTTTTGTTTTTCGAGGAAATAATTTATTAGGTCGAGTCATAAATAACTTCCGACGCAAGCTATAGATATCTGGTAAGAAAACGGAAGTTACTTATGACTCGACCTAATATATTCAATTCATTGCATTTTAAATAAGATCTTTAAGGACGAAAATGTGACACAGCCGAAACTTCTTTGGGTGAAGTATCTCCTTAGAGAAGGAGTGAATTATATTTCAACACTTTGCCGCCCGCACGTCTGATCGGGATTCTTTCGATTGGCGCCGGTAGAAATCTTGATGTACGACACCAACGTGGTGTCACCGGCGCTTGCCCGATAGTTTTCGCATGGCACCAACGTAGTGCCACCGGACGGCATAGTGTTAATAGATTTTTCCAATTTTCTGTGAACCAAGCGGAGTTAAATATTTTATCCCTTCAATGTTGAAAACAATTTTTATTATTCCGATTTTATAAACAAAACGTTTGATGAATTTTATTTTTTCTTGGATCTGTATTTTTCTTAAATAATGAAATTTTATTTATTTTAAGTTTACCTTTTTTATTCTAGAAATATATTATCTTAGTATTTTTTTTATTTTAAAAACGTACATTTCAAAGTCGATAATACTCAGGTTAAAATCAACCCCATGGGTTTCAAGGTGTGACTTTTATTCGCTTGGTTTCATAACTCAAAAAAATTAACCCTTATTAACCCCAATGCGCTAGGGTTTTGCTAGGGGTGTAAAGTGGAGGAAAACAGGGTACCCCTTTACTTTAAAGACCTATGTTTCTAGTTGAATAATATTCAGGGTAAAATCAACCCCCTGTGGGTCCAGGTGTGACTTTTATTCACTTGGTTTCATAACTCAAAAAAATTAACCCTTATTAACCCCAATACGCTAGGGTTTTGCTAGGGGTGTAAAGTGGAGGAAAACAAGTACCCCTTTACTTTAAAGACCTATGTTTCTAGTTGAATAATATTCAGGGTAAAATCAACCCCCTGTGGGTCAAAGTGTGACTTTTATTCACTTGGTTCCATGAATAAAAAAATCTACAAGTGAAGGAAAACAGACAAAAATATGAATTATGGAATAAAATCAACCCAAATTGTTCCAAAGGGATGAGATTGACAAATTCAAAAATTTCCCATTTTTCGCAAGCGTGTGTTAAAATTAATATGATATTTTTTTGCAATAGGGATATTGCGTCATATATTAACCCCTTCCATTTTGGGGGGCATTGCTTGTTACATGTAAAATGTCCCCTTAGGGGTGCCATTGGAGTTCGAGGGATTAAAGAAAAAAGGAAAGAAACGGGGTTACACACTGAGATACATAGGTCAGTCGTGCACAATTTATATCAGAATAAAGAAGCTGCTGTAAAAATGGAGAATAAACAATGGAAGTATGACAAAAGAAAGGAGTCAGGTGCATCAGGGAACGCTCGTTATCGCTTCTCAAATAAAATTTCCATGTGGGAAAAACGTCGACGGAATTAAATAAAATGTAGAAGTAGGTTTATGTTCGGTACCAGCCCTAAAATAGACGCTCCAAGTATCTTCTCTATCTTTTGTCATACGAAAAGCAAAAACACCAAAGGGAAGGGTAGTTCGCCATCGAGGCGGAAAGTGTGAAGTAAAAAATGCCTTTTCTTCAAGGCTCTGACGGTGGTTATTTTCTTTCAATCGAATTACATGTTTTTTGTTAATACGAAGTTACAGCTGACGCCGAAGTTTAACTCGAGAACGTATAAAGAATAGCTTTTGGGTGACCGTCAACCTCGAAATTCATGGCTCAAGAGTGACCTGGAAAATTTATGTCCCCATCAAATGGAACCTTCCCCCCGAAGTTAACGATCCATGAATTTTCTACGTATATTGATTTGTTTGCCTCAATAAATGTTTTTTAATAAAGTCTCGAAATTTCATTATGGAACTCGGCTTATAATAGATTGTAATTGGTAATAACAATCTATAATTACATGCGTATGACGTATGATTATTATTTTGAAATATTTACTGTAGAAATTTTGAGAATTTAAAAAAAATATCTATTCAATGCAGAAAATTTTGATATTATAATATATTAAAAAAATAAATACAGTTAATACAGGACACCTTGAAGCCAAAAATTAAAACTGATTATGAAGTGTAATTTATGTATAATAATAAATAAAATTGTGAAAAGCTATATCTTTGTTGATCGAAAAGTTATGTCTATGTTAATCTATGTTAATGTATTAAGTTAAGGAAAACCGAATTCATTTCGTGGCTGTAAAAGCTGAAATTACTGAAATAAATAATAAAATAAATAAAATTGTGGATGACAAGAAAAATAAAATAATTTCTGAAGGGAAATTTCAGTAGCTAAACAGTTAATAATAGAATAATTAATAATTAATAAAAAAATTTATTTAAAAAGCAAAACTTCCTATAATTAAATTATTCTTGAGTACCATGTCGGTTTTATTGCTTCAATGTTTGTTAAGAAATAGACCACAATAGTAAAAAAAAAAAGAAATTAGTGAAACAAAGAAAATTTCCATAATATGGGTACACGGTCTTTCAAAATCGATGGTTAACGGTCTAATAAATCGGCTGATTCTTATATTAAGAGCGATAATTTTTCTGTTTACAGATTTATTATGGAGTTTGCGTGACGATATGCGTTACGGCTACGTGGGTGGGTGCTACGCATTGTATAAAATATTTGTATCTAAACAAAGTGGAAACTTCAACGACGTACTCGCCCAATTCATCAGTGAGCGAAGTCTGGCATCACAAACATGTGAGAATTCATTTTTATTTTATTTAAATTCATGATACTACAAAATAAATTGTTTATATTCAATATTAGGAAAACAAAGAACATTGAAATTGGAAATTTCGAACATTCTTACCTTTTTGGAAAATTTATTAAAATGATTTTTAGTAAAAAAATAGCAAAAGCGATTTTTTTTATGCAAATTACAATTAGCATCTATCAATTTGCAGATAAACAACATAATAAATATTGCTCAAAAACACCATTTTGAAAACCACAGAAAAAAATTAAAGCCAATAATCATTAGGAATAAAAATGGGAAATTAAATTCTTCAAAAAAATATAATTTATAAAAATAAGTTATATTTTTAAATATAATTATATAGAAATAAAATTGATAATTTGAACTCGAGGAAGCGCATCTTTTGTCGCCTTTGAATTTTCTTCAACCAATCGCGTTCGAGTAATGAAATAAATTGAACAAATTATTATAAATTTCAGGTGGTCTCTTACAACGCTCCTTTCTTTACCACCTGGTTTTGCACGAACTGGGCGGTACTCTACTTTCCAGTGTACTTCTTATGTCGTGCAATAAGTTCGAAATGTATAAACACTTCAGAAATAATCGCTGAAAGTTTACGTGGTTTCCGTGACAAGGGTTTTACGGGAGGTCGTTTTTTAACGAGGTGCAGCCTATTCTGTGGACTGTGGGTCGCCACGAATTACATGTACATTCACTCATTAAGAATATTATTAGCCACTGATGTCATGGCACTTTTTGCAACTAACGTTTCATGCGTTTACCTCTTATCGTGGGTAATTCTTCACGAGCAGTTTGTTGGTATAAGGGTGAGTTTTGCAGTTGGGGGTGTCACATACACTCAGCTGCGTGAAAAATAGACCTTTTTCTCGATTTTCTTTTAGAAACGTAATTTATCTAATTACTCCTAAGTTTCTGTATTGTAAAAGTCAAATTTTCTTTATTTTTCTTTATTATTTTATTGCTTATTTATTTTTTATTTATTTTTCTTATTTATTTTTCCTATTTATTTTTCTTATTTATTTTTCTTTATTATTTTATTACAGTTATTTATTCTTCTGCTTTCCAACAGATAGTTGCAGTGATTCTCTGTGATACTGGAATCGCATTGTTGGCTTATATGGATGGTATTACCGGAAGCCCAACGTTGGGGGGTGTTGTTTTAGCGGCTTCCGCTGCAGCGGGATCGGCTGTTTACAAAGTAAGCGGTGGATTAATAAAAATATTTAAATAAAATATATATATACATTAATTGAAAATATTACAAATAATATAAATATATACCATTTCAGGTGCTTTTCAAGAAGGTGATAGGCGAGACAACATTTGGCCAAATTTCGTTGTTCTTCTCTCTAATTGGATTGTGCAATGCCGCCTTGCTTTGGCCAGTTTGTTTGGCTTTGTACTTTTCTGGAGCGGAAAGTGTACATTGGGCCCGGTTACCCTGGGCAGCTCTGCTCTCTGCCAGTATACTTCATCTTGGTCAGTACCACCACTGAAAATTAATTTAAAAAAAGTAAAACAGGTTTTATTGGGAATGGGTCATATTTTTGAGGGTGTATCGGGAATTTTATTAATGAAAATGGATTCCTTCCAAAAAAATACATTGAACAATTACATAATAATATTAAATTGTATATCCAAGTGGCGGGTTATTTTTCCATTTATCACTTTTTCGCTTAAAAAATGCGAGAAAAATAGAAAAAAATTTGTCTTAGTATTACGAGATTTGCAATAAAAATTAATTAAACAGCTTTGTCTTGGCATTACAAGATTTTCTGTTAAAAATAATTTCACTTGATTCAGAATAAGTTTCCAATCATTCCATCAGGATAGTCTCTCCTTGTTTACTTGATTCTAAATATTTACCAGAAAGTCGAAAAACCGGAAGGAAAAATAACACCTAAAAATCTCATATTAAATAATATATTTAAGGTAAAGGTACCAGTAGTTGACCATTTTCTAAAAAACCTTAAAAAATAAGATTCTCATAAGATGTGCACTTTTGATGAAAGTGAACTCCGGTTAATGTGGCATCCGAGGTTCACTTTCATCAAAAGTGCACGTCTTATAAAAATCTTATGTATTTTTTATGGCTTTTTAGGTCAAGAAAATGGTCAAGTACTGGTACACGGTCAACTACTGGTATCTTTACCTTAAAAGGGTTTACCAAAAAATTTGATTTTTAAATTCGTTATTTTTTCCTAAGAATCCCACTTACCACCCCGATTAACATCACCTTTATTCAATTGCAGTGGCCAATATGTTGGGAAACTTCAGCATTGTTATTACCTACGACCTGTTTATTACTCTGGGATTGATAACGGCAGTTCCTGTATCCGCTGGTACGTTATGAAACTCCGTTTCATTCATTATTTCTCATCGTATCTTCTACATATATTTGCTATCGTACGTTAAAATGAGAGAATACACGGAACCTTGGGTCTCGACGTAACGATAAGAAATCAATGGAAATCCTCGATTCTAATTTTGCCTTCGAACCATGGTCGCCGATAGATGACGAGCCATTGGCGATCTCTCATTCTAGCGGACAGTGAATTTCATAGATTCATTCGTTCGTTGAATTGGACGCAACAACATCATTATCCATTTCTTTATCATTGGGGATTAAACACGCAGCTTTGGACGTAGTACTCTACGGAGCACATTTTATGGGTATGAAATTGGCTGGTATGATTCTCATCGCCGTAGGCTTCTTCCTCGTAATGTTCCCGGATAACTGGCCTGATTACATAACACGGCTTTTACGGTTTGTATTTTTTTTACATACCATTAACATATTTATATTTACGATTTCAATATTTTTCTCGATCCCCCCTTTGGTTCGTTTTTTTTTTTTTTCTTGCGTTATTACTCCAACATATTATATTTGCGCATGATTTTGAGGTATTTACGTTCGTTACTGCGTGTCTTGAACGAAGGATCTCGAATCAGCCCCGATACCAAATTTTGATAGGAAAATAAAAAAATGCAAACGCTCAAGAATTTAATTGGATCCGACAAAATTTTCTTCTTTCCAATTAGGTTCTTGCGGATTTTCATTTTTTTTTCTTCGATCAACATTTGTTTCCAGGGGACAAGGGTTGTATTTTGCTCCAGCAGAGAATTCGGTGAAACACCGACAGTCACACTCTTTTTTGTATATACTAATTTGCATATGCTAATTATATTTAATGGAAAATCGATAGTTTTCTGCTAAAGAATTGTTTTCATCGGTTTTAATTATTTATTTTTGTATGGTAACAATTAACGGAAAAGCTCGCGATCAATGTAGAATTTTATGGATAAAAACGGGGTTCTTATTTTTTTATATATTATAGTATCAAAATTTTGTGCATTGAATAGATATTTTTTTTTGAATTCTCAAAGTTTCTACAGTAAATATAATATTTCAAAATGGTAATCATATGTTATTCGTATAATTATAGATTGTTTTTAGCAATTATAATATACAATATTATAAGCTGAGTTCCATTGTGAAATTTTGGCCGGTTGAAATAGGGGTTTTCTGGTAACAAAACCAAATACACATTTCAATTAAACACGAGTGGATTTTAAATTGTATATCTGTTGATATTAGAGTGTCTGTAAGACATTTTATACAAAATACTGGGTTGGCAACTAAGTAATTGCGGATTTTGTCATTTATTTGCTTTGAACAATCGGCAATTACTTAGTTGCCAGCCCAATAATTAATAGTTTAATACAATAGCTCCAACTAAATATTTATTTCTGAGAAAAAACATTTCTAAAAAATATTATTGTATTAAAAATATCATTATTATTATTATTTAAATATTATATTTAAGATAATTGAGAATTACTGAGCCGTCGAATTTCAAATTTATGGGAATCAAAATTTCTTTGATTTTTCGAGCTCCCATTTATTCCTACGCAATTTTTGAAATATTCTGTAACCTAAATTTCCGAATAAAAATCAACAAAAGAATATATTTGTAAGAAATACCTAAATAAATTCGTGTACAAAACAGATAGAGGCTTGAAGTTTTGGAATTGGAAAGCAGAAACTATACTCGTGTTTCGATAAAACCTTTCAAAGGGAAAATAAACATTTGTTCTGCGTTTATTCACGATAGAAATAAAGTCCGTAATTCTACCGCTGGTCAATATCAGCCCTTGTAGCTTCTCCTTCGTTGACGATACGTAAAATACACATGGATGTAAACCTTACAAAAGTCAAATGGATGGTACAATAGATGCACGGTTTTTGTGTGCATATGTGTATGCATACATTGCGATGTATATATATGACGATTTTTGTTGAAATTTGCAACGTTTTTGTAACTTTCAAACATGCCAAAGTTCAGTGAATTATATAACATAGAAATTAGGATGGTTGCCAAAAACTAAGGAACTTGATAATGGCCCCTTGTTCTTTTCGAATATACATCTTCAAACACATACCTATTATGAATTAATAATATATTATAATATATATTTATTGCTAATTGTTGTATTGCAAGCTGAGTTTCCTAGTGAAATTTCTCTTTAAAAAAAATATTTCACAATTTAACCAGTAAAAGTTTGTCGAAGACGAGATTGAGACAGAAACGAAGTATTATTTTATTCATATTTTACAAGCTATTAATTACTAATGAGACGATTATCGACAGGAACGATGCAATTACAGGTGTCCCGGTGTAAATTTGGGTGCATACTATTGTATGGAATAGCAAAACGCTATGCGTGATGATGATTGCAAATTTATAATTGAGTGCATAATTTTTTAGGAGATTCAGTTTTTCCGAAACACAAAAATCTGTTAGCAGCGATAATTCCAACGATAATTCCAACGATAATTCCAACGTTTGGGTGATTAACACTATTTCTATCGCGCTAATTACGCGAAATAAAGAATCCGAAGCCAAGAATACAGAAATATAATTAAAATAGATTTTTTTGATTAACAGCAATATTTTTTACAGACGCATAATTGCTCTACCGAGCACCTCCCGTTTGTGGATTTCAAAAAAAGATTAAAATAATTCGAAATTCAAGTTCTAAAAGGTGTCTATTGACACCTTTGGTGGAAATAGTGTTAAGCAGGAAAGGATGAAATGAAACATAATTTTCATAGTTTCAGTGTACATCAAAGTAATATTAGATATGACACGTATCGATTGTACAAACTTTGTTTGCAGTGTATCAGCCAGTTTAGTAACCGATTGTAGCTAATCCCACGGTACTGTTGCTCCTAAAAAATCATTCTTAGCTACAATTTGCTAAATTTAGTTGTTTTGGCGAAAAATCCAAACGAAGATGTATAGTCTAAAATTACAATGCTATTGTCAAAGCTTCCAAGAAACCAGAACCAATTAGAAAGAAAAAAAAATTAGTGAAGACGAAAGGACATGCCACTAAAATTTACAAAAATTGAGGAATAAAACCGCTTTTCATTCAACAATGTTCCAATGTTACCACGAATGCGTTCAAATAGAACTTGTGCTTGCAAAAGCTTTTGGAAGGACGCATTACCTTACCCCGAAAAAAATAAGGGCACTAATTACTAATTTTCTAGTTGCCTTAATCGTGAAAGTAATTGGAATTACAATAAATGTAATTAAAATTATTGGAAATATGAAATTGATATAAAGTTTTATTTAATTACAGCAGTAGTTACAAAATTTCTATAAATTTTTTTTTAGCGTATGCAAAACCCAAGTTGCAATGACATTATTTTTTTAGACCAGAGACAATTGGCTCAATTTTAATTAACAACGTCCTTTTCAATTATTTTTCCCATATTTGTTGAATATATTTTTCAACAATTCGCATTTTTAACTGTTTGACGAAAGAAGGATTTTAAAGAAAATGGTTCTGGAGCTTTACTTTGCTTTGAATTACATTTTTCTGAGCTGTTATGCTGAAAACTGCAAAACTGCTTGGGACTAAAGTCTCAACTAGCTCAATTTTAATTAACAAAATCTTTTTCAATTACTTTTCCCATATTTGTTGAATATATTTTTCAACAATTCGCATTTTTACCTATTCGACGAGAGAAGGATCTCAAAGAAAACGGTCCCGGTGCTTGACTTTACTTTGAATTACATTTTGCCGAGCTTTTATACCGAAAACTGCAAAACCTGCTACCAACGCATTCATTTCGATACTGGAACAATTTTCGAACGAAAAAAAAAAAAAATAAATAATCCGAATTCCTCATTTTACTAAATTCCAGCGACGTGTCCTTATACTCAAACGGTGTTTGGAATCATCCTATAAAGATATGAACCCTGAGTGAGTTGAAGTTTTCTCTAGTAAGTTTGGTATTGCAATTTGCGCATGCGTAATTCGCTCTCTTTGTCCTGTTTCTTACTTGAGTACCCCGATACTTAGAGCAAGTAGTGTCCCTGCGAGGATCGAGGTTAAAGTTGACATGCACCTTACGATTATTAGCGTTCGTTTTTTTCCGTTCGATGAGTGTGCAAAGAATTGTCCCTTGTTCTCTCACCCCGCCTCTGCTCTCTCCTCTCATTTTTTTTACAAATATCCTGTAAAAAAAAAAGAAAATCGATATGCAACCCCCGAGACGGTCGCGAGGCTGGACGCTCTCACAGAGAAAAGGGTAAGATCCCATCCCGTGCATTTGAAACGAGGAATAAAATGCGAAGAAGAGAAGAGGTTTGGGGTGAACGAATCCCACCGGATGAAATTTCTCATCGTTTGATGGGCTCGTGGAATGATGCAGTACGAGCGGTCCATTGCAACGGAACGTCGGTGGCAAGGGAACGAGCCACCATCAGCATCATCATCGGAGCTTCGGAGTGCACGGATACGGTCACTCGAATTCGCACTCGAACGCGATGACGATGATACCGCATCGACAGTTTAAGAGGAATTACGGGGTGTCTTCGTCGCAAGGCGATGGACAGACTCTGCTTCCCGCATATTCCGCAAACAATAACAACAACAACCCACACCATAATCATCGTCATCACAATCACCACCACCATCACCAGACCGAATTGCCCAAACGCCATAGCGCCAACAACTCCTCATCCTCTGAACTACCAACTCCACGTAAATGCGTCCCTACCTCGACTATCATCAGTAGTCACCTCGGTCAAACGCAGCAACAGCAAGGTAAAATGAGTCTATTTAATCTTCCTTGTTTTTAGTTCCTTAACGCGTTAATTGCCACTGAAATTTTCTCTTCGGGCCAAGACGCTTCTGGGACAAATGCGATAGCGTTTAAGGGAGACCAGGGGCTCGATTCTACCGGAATTGACTTGAAAATGGACTAAAAAATGCAAAAATTAAATTTGTGGAATTATGTTTCCAGAAGGTAAATCCTTGATTCGCCCGAAATTTGGAATTGTTAATTGGAAATATTCAAGTTTTTGTGTTTGAGAGTATTGAAATGTTTTTTTTCCTATAGTTTTTGGTAAAATACTTTATAATTATACGTATAAATTCAAATATTATTAAGTATTATAATAATTACAAGGTATTAGTATATTATTTGTAGTATATAATTAGTATATTACTAAAAAATATACTAAATTATGTATAATAATAGATAAATAATAAAAATAGTATACTATTTATGTTATATAATCACTTTACAATTTCCAATAGACCAAATTAGTCGCTTATCGAATCTAATTTAAGAAAAAAATATTAGTAATTGGTATATTAGAAATATTGAAACTAATTACTAATATTTTTTTCTTAAATTAACTAATTTATCTATTAAACATTGTAAAGTAAATATCAAGCTAGTATTTTCTAAAAAAAAAAGGGATATTCATTTTTGATAATTCCAATTAAAAAGAATTATCAAAGAATTTTTGGTTCAATCGAGCCCTCTCTTCCCTTCGATAGCGTCCCACGCGGCGTGAACGGGTAGCCACGTTAATTTCACGTGGCATTCAACGCGTTAATCACCTGCATCTTCTACTTACACTCTCTCACCTCTTTCCGACTATCAATTGTTCTTCGGCCCATCCACTCTTCGGTATGTGAGCATTCGCCAACGCGGAGGGTAAACTACCCAGTAATTGACCGCTGCCAGTGAATGACCATTGCGCAAACGAATGTAAATTGTAAGATTTGAAACGAGCGAGGGTTTCAAATCTCGTTTATTCGGAGCTTCGGTCATTTATTGGGCTTTTACACGCGTTGCATTATAATTAATATTGTTTGATACTATTATGGAATCATTTTTATTAAAAATCGGTTCAATACCGTGATAGATTTTTCCCAAATCCGGTATTTTGTTACCCTGCTTGGTACTAAATAAACTATAGAAATTTTTCTGTTTCATCAATTTTATGAATTTTTCATAATTGTTCGGTTCCCTTTTTCCCGAGTAAAACGAGGGTGGCTGGTTTTGGGGCAAAATGCGAACAAACTGACAATAATTATTGAATTTCAAAATATGATAACGGAGACGGGGGGTCGATCGAACCTCGGGGCAATCGAACCGGTCGACCCAAAAATATAATAAAATGTCCTTTTCGAATTCTGTTCCCCAATTCAAAATGTAATAAAAAAAATTGCAAACCCTTGATTCGTTCGAGATCCAAAATCATTATGATTATTCAAATTTGAAAAATTCATGTTTTGACGTTGACAAACGCTAGAACCTTTTTTTTCAAGCTCTTGGTAAAATACTTAGCAATATTTTAATTTTTACACACAATCATAAAGTATTAGTTGTAACGTGTAACTATTTCTATATTTTGTCATTTCTAACTTGACTTAAACTGAAATAATTTTGCAATAATTTTTAATCCACTAATTACCCCGATGCTTGACCCCAACTAGCGGTTCAATTGCCCCTGGGCTGGGGTTAATTGGCTCACTTGAATAATTGCGGTTAAATAATTCTATCTTTTTGTTGAATTATATTCATTTAACGACCAAGTTGTCTGTAAAAAATCATAGAGTGAATATCAAAAGCTACTATTTTCTAAAAAAAAAGTTATTTATTTTTTATGACATATTTATATTAAAATATATTATAATATAATGTAATATATTATATTATATTTTTATATCATCATATATTTTATAATATATGTATATATATTATAATATATTGTTCGAAAAAAAAATTATGAAGGAATTTTTTGGATCAATTGACCCCGCCCCTGACCCCTCTTACTCATGGGTACCCCTGCAACAATGTCTCAGAATGAAGCATCGTGAATTTTGTGAAAGTAAAAAGTTTCTTATTACTATCAGTGTAATATTCGAATTTATCTGTAGTCGTACTTTCAGCTTTCTTCCTCTTTTTCTTCTTCTTCTTCTTCTTCTTCTTTTTCTTCTTTAATGTTCATTGTGCATTTCATGAGCTCCCTTTATTTTTATTAATTTGTTGGTAATGCATTTAGTCCTTGTATAGAGAAAAATCATCAGTTGTTGTAACGCTCTTCATTAAAACTAAAAGAAAAAAAAAGGTTAAATAAATAATAATGAGAAAAAGAAACTCGCCTGGTGCCTATCAAATTTTCAATGGGATGGTGAAATTTCAGATGGAGCAGGAGACACAGACACGGGATGCCAGGGGGATCCGCGCGCGACGTGATTGATTATCGTACAGGATATATCAAATCGCATCTTCGATCACCATCAGGGAGAGTTCGGTAACTATAGTAAGAACGAGAGATTTGCGTTTGAAAAACAGTCGTGTCTCTCATTCTTCTATATGCAAAAACAAAGACAAAGACAAAAAAACAAAAAGAATGACGAACAACAATGGTTGTTTCTTTTTATAGTCAATTATTACACAATAATCATGTGAAAGAAGACAGAAAGTAGTTTTAATTCGTTTTAACTTCAAATAAAATGTCAGACAACTATTTCGTTTTGTGATCAACCGAAAAAAAAAAAACGATATTGCTTCTTGTTTAACGATTACTGTCCCACGAAAAATGCAAGAAAATAGAGGACAGCCAATTTAGCTTTTCTTTTACCTTAGTTCAACCTAATCCTGGTATTTCATTGTGAAGTTTTGTTGTAACAAGTGGTATAACAATTTGAGATATTTATTACACACAGTTGATTTTTTTTTTCTAATGTAATTTGTGTATTATCAATTCTTTTGTTTGTGCATCGAGACTTCCCTGCTGAAGATATTTCTCTGGAAATTTTCTGAAAAACTCTGAAATGAATTTTCAAAGTTGCTCAGAAGAAAATTGAATTTTTCTATGAAAGTTTTACTTTTTCAGAATTTGAATTTGAAACAGTCGGAAATTTATTTTTTCCTTTTAAGAAAAATTATGATTGTTTCTAACGAAATCCGATAATATTTCTCTGATTTTTATTCAAAAGATTATCCCATAATTTTTCTGAACTTCAAACATTTTTTGAAATTATCAAAACTGTTTTACTTTTCTCCTGTGATTTCAAAATTTCTCAATCTCGAAATTTTAACTTTATTTATACTTTTTCTGAAAAACTGTCGCGTTCTTTGCCTCAATTCAGAGAATTTTAAAGAAATTCAGAAATCCTCAGAAATTTATAGTGATCCTCAGAAATTTTCTGAAATGTTCAGAGAAATTCCTGAGATACTCTGGAAATTTCGTAGAAATTTCCCAAAATTTGTTGATTTCATTTTTTTATTATCAGTACTCCAAATTGTTTGAAGATTAATACCTTGTGAAAAAAGCAAAAAAAAAATAAAAATCAAGTATTTAATTTTTCTGAGCACGTTCCAGCTTAATTCTAATAACTGCAATTTTTTCCTTTGTAATGACTATTAATTTCATATATGTACTTTATTATACTCATATTTTACTGGTTCTTTTGGTATAATTTTTACATCAATTCCTTCGTTTGTTCCTCAAACCTGTTGTTATTTGTGACACTTTTGTTATTAAATGTTGTAGCCTCGGTGTTTAAAAAAACCCTTCTGAGTAATATGGTAGTAACTTTTGTTTTAAATAATTTTTAATAAATTTTATAATTAACCGTTACTATCCCTTGAAAAACCATTCCATTGCAGCAAAGGAAAGAATAGGAGACTGTTTATGCGACGTTCTTCCTCACGGGATGAATCGGATGTTCCATGGAAGAAAGATCCGGTGGATTTTTCTCAAAATGTGCGATTTCCTTCATACCACCTTCGGCGATTGCCCATAAATCCGGATGTTTCGCCTTAAAGTCACTGTACCATTTTTTGATATGGGGCCAATCGTCCAATTTGAAATTAATCGCTTCGAGGCACATAGTTGCCGTTACCAATGGAAAATCAGCAATTGTTAAATGTTCTGTGTACAAAAGGGCAAAATTGAGAAATCAGTTTTTGAGTTCCTTTGTTTTTATGATCCTTCGAATAAAGTGGAAAAAAAAGTAGAATGTAGAAATTCACTCACTTCCTGCGGCGTACTGGGTCTTGTCACGTTTTAAATAAGTTTCGAAAACATCCAAAGCCATTTTCATTTTTTTCAGTCCCAGGGGTGTTCTTTGATAGTCAAAGAAAATCGGTGCCAACTGTAAGATGAGAAAAGATTTTTTAATTTACGAATAATTAATTCAATTATGATTCATTAATTTATCGGTTTAGAGATTATTTTTTTAATTGACTTTATAATTAAAAGGTGCACTGTGTGGTGAAAGGAATCACAAATTGAAAAAAATTGCAAAGATTTTTGTTAAAGATTTAAATTAAAATTATATTAAAGATGAAATAAAATTGAATGAAAGCAGATTTTTTTTCTCCAAGATCATGATTTTCTTATCCCAGTTTTCAGTGAAATTTTGGAAGGTAATTGCTGCCCATTCATGGGAATTTACCATCACTTACCACATATTCGGAAATGTTGCGATAATACATGGCCAAATTGAAACAAAGCCGATGATTAATTATGGCACGAGATTTTGGATCTTTAGGGTAAAGTGAAACTGGTGACAAACCATCGTCGTACTTATCTCCAAGGTACTGCAGTATGGCATTGCTGCAACATTGAATCATGTGTGAATTAATGTTAAGTTATTAAGGAAAAAATATAAATAATTTAATAAGTGAATAAAAAGAGATCTATAATATTATAGATTTTTATGATAAATATATTAAATATTTTTATATTATAAAAAATATATAATATATAAAAATATATATATTAAATCACACAATATCTTTTATACGTTCAAGTATATCTGCTCGCACCTTTCACCCATGACAAGGTCTTCATCCACAAGCACTGGAATTTCTTTCTGTGGGTTTAGCTAAACACAAGTAATACAGATTAAGAGAAGTAATTTAATAAAAGACAAGTTTATGTTTCCAAAGAAATATTTTCTCGAATGAGAAAATCATATTGGGATTTTCAGTCGAAGAAAATTTATCGAAAATTTTTCCTGATTCGAAAAATTCTATATTTTTCTTACAATTAGTTTTCTTCTGTGTTATCAATTTTGTAAATATTGCACAAATTTGGTACCAAATAAGAATTGCCTTCGCTCCTCGAACTCCAGGATATAAGAAATAATTATACAAAGAATTTTATCGAAGAAACTGATTTTTCAAGTAAATTGTTTTCAAGTAAAATTAACTCTCATTTAAAGAATAGAAAATTCTTAGATTAAGATAACGAATTATTTCAATTCTAATTGAGAAATTTCTTTTCCTTCGACACAATTTCTTTCATTTGCAAAATTAATATTTCCATTTTGGTGGATTACTTTTAGAATTTTATAAACCAAATTATTTTTATATTCCTAGAATGTAGGAATTTCAAATTTGTGAGGAACAATACTATATTTAAAATTATCAATAAAATATATTTCAAATATAATTATCCAAAAATAGATTTCACTTCAAAGATCTGAAAATAAGAATTGTAATATTTCCACCTTGTAAATCTTACATTCCTATATTTACATCAGAGAAAGGACTCTAGTAATTTTCAAGGATGTGAAACTTGCATGATCAATTAAATCACAATAAATCATGGTTTCATGGTATCTACCTTGGCATATTCATCCGTCATATGATCTCCTTTCCCAAAATCTACATCTACCAATTCGTAATCAATTTGTAAAGCCTTGAGTGCTTGTCGACAAGCCAAAGAAGGTGGACCGTCAGAAACAGAGTACAGTTTCATTTTTATCTGTTCAGTTTTCAATCTTGTGCTAAACAACAACGAGACTTTTCACTTCAGTTGTTTTATTGAGACTAACGTAAAAGATAGAAGGTAGGTACGTATGTACATACCAGATACCAGATACCGGTTCTCAAACGATGAAACACTTTTGTTACACCTTTCACTTGTTCCCCCCTTTACTTATTCAAAGTCGTTTGTATCAAGATCAAACTCATAAATCTCGTATATGAATTGATACAAATATTGTTGTAATTATAATAATAAAATGATGAAAATCTAATTCCAATTTTCCCCCTTTTTACCTTCTTCCATTTATTTAATTTAAAAATGTAGAACGAATAGTAGATTCGAATTTTATACATATAAAGAAATATATATGAAAATCTTAAATAATAAAAAATAACATTTGTTGCAAGAAAAGTATTTAAACAATCATACTATTATTTAATGACAAACATCATTTTCAAATATTTCTTTTTTAATAATTATTCAGTTTTTCTTTAATAGGCCAGGGTTTTGTAATATTGTAAAGAAAAAAAATATGAATATTATTGATAATGCAAAATGCAGATTCGGAGATAAGTTACTTTTCTTTCAACAAACTTTATCTTTTCCTCCCCTTTTACTAGATTCTAAAAAGCAGAAATAACTCAATAAAGATAATATCTTTTGATCCGTTTATACATTTACTGTTACAAAAAAAGGAAAGATTTTACAAAAACTTAAGACTAATTAATTGTAAGCTTTGATTACAACATGCCTTGTAAAAACTACGACTTTTTTTTATTCTAACAGATGACGTCAAATATAACATTTCTATAGTAACCACAAGAGAACCACTCGAAATGGTAAATTATTATATTTTATTGTATAGCTATATACAGGTTTTAGCACTGGAAAAATCAATATATTCTTTACAAAACGATCACGCGTACGTTTTCTTTCATTGCATCGCCCAAACACGATACTATCGATAGTATCCCTATGAGATAAAACGAACACCTTTGCCGAAAGTTCACAAAGTTGAAATCTCGACGACGTATCGAGTCTTAACTTTACAGAAATTTGATGACGCGCAAAAGACACAGGGAAACTCATTTCCAAAAGCGAAGTCGAATTTTTTCGAATCTTCCAATCGCTCGACTCTTCCTCTATTTGTCAAAAATGCTTCACAACCTTATCGTCCAAACTGGTTCTAATAGTAAGGGAGTCAGAAATTTAGCGGAACTTTCACTTATAAAAATACTTTATAACGAAACAATATTTCGCACCCCTAGGTTTCAAGACCTCGTTTTGAGATACGAACAATTTTTTGATCATTCCGATACGTAGGAAATATTCGGTAACATAGAATCTTAAGATTTTTGGATTTCGAACATTCGTTTGAGGAGTAATTTATTTTCCTGGCACCAACTGGATTATAAACACTAATCGGGACTCTTTAAATTTCTCTTTCTTTAAATTTTACAAGTTTGTGGTAGCCGGAAGATTAACCTTTTACTTTTAATGAAACGACGGTTTATAAAATGCAATTGTTGCCCTTTTTTTGCTAAAACATGAGAAAGATACTAGATGACAGAAAAATTTCCATAATTTTAATTACTTTCTGGATTACAAAATCGCTACTTCCCCGGCTATGAAAAGTCTTTTTCGATGGCATTCGACCCAAAAAAGCTACGAAATACTCCGTTGGTTTTGACATGAGCTCAAATCAAGCTACTCCACTTTGCAGTACATCGAGAAAACTGCATAAAATGTGCAATTATTTACCATGATTCATCCGTACTTCATTAAAGGGGTTTAATCACCTGTAAAAATTAATGTTTGTAATTTTTTCTTTATTTCCTTCTTAACACTTTACCGACCGGTAGCGCGTAAACAAACCATGCCCTTCTCACTGGCCTCCTCAGCCACAGTTCAAACAAAGTCGATTAATCGACTACCGGTCGGTAAGCCTTGACGACAAAAAGTCGATTAATCGACTACCGGTCGGTAAAGTGTTAATTGCAATTATTTGCAAATTTTATCTTAATTGCAAAGTGCATCTTCGCATTTATTTTAATTTAAATTACGTTAGAAAAAATGGAAATAATAAAAACAAAATCATTAATTCTTACAGGTGTCTAATTCTCCTTAAAATACTGAAAACACAATTCTTTCCCCCCTTTCCCCTATACTTTGCCCATCACCATTTAGTTTCCTTGATGTAGTTCGCAGTACATCAAGGAAACCTCATAAAATGTGCAATTATTTACCATGATTCATCCGTACTTTATTAAAGGGGTTTAATCACCTGTAAAAATTATTTCTTAAACTTTTTTCTTAATTTCTTTCTTAATTTCAATTTTTTGTAAATTTTGTCTTAATTGCAAAGTGCGTCTTTAGATTTATTTTAATTCAGATTGCATTCACAAAAAATTGAAAAATAAAAAAACGAAATCATTAATTTTTACAGGTGTCTTATCCTCCTTAAAATACTGAAAACGCAATTTTTTTTTCCCCCCTATTCTCCTATACTTTGCCTATCTCCATTTAGGTTTCACAAACCGAAACACTGAAACGAGAAAAACCCAATCTTATTCCATATAATCAGAATCCGGGGAAGAGGGAGACGACTGACTGAAGGACAACAACGGAGGTTCCGTGTCAAGATTCGCCGGGGAAATAACGATATGAAGTTTGAGCATGTCCTTGTTAGGTCCAACGAGGAAGGGGGAGACTACGTTATCCGAAGTACTTTGAACTTGTTGCGGGTTGAGTTCTTCGAAGGGTAACAAATCGTCCAAATTGAGGACGCGCTCCCTGTTGCTGAATCTGTGCAGGATTTCCGTGACGCGCGAGATGTGTTCGACGCTGTCCTGGAGCCCGTAAATCAGCACTCCTATTTTAACGCGCATATCCGTGAAATTATTGAGAGGCGGTTCCTTGCAGGTCAGCGACAATCTCACGGAACGGATCACGTGTTCGGGCATTTCCACGGTCCCTTGCCAAACTATGAGAAAGAATTTTTTGAACCAGACTCCTTTGGGGTAAAGATCCACGACCCACTCGCAAGCTCGGTCGCCCGCGTACTCCGCGAGATGAGAGTGACTGGAAAACACTAGTGTCCTGGTGTGATAAGACGGCAAACTATGGAAATTCTCAATGGTCAGCAGCGAGCTGCAGGTATCCACCGTGTAGAGTCTGGGTTGGAAGGGAGAAGTGCCCTCCTTGCGTATCACCTCTCGCACTCGGTCGTGCTGTCCCGAGTGGAAGGACATTCCTATGGACATTCGCTCGACGAAGAACTCCTTGTAGCGTTTCGTCCAAGGCGACAGCAGCAGATCCGCTAGTTGCCGCGGCGACATCATCGGGAACCTGACCTCGGACATCACGGCGACCACCAGTTGCCTGAGGGTCCCCTCCATCTCCTCCAGAGTCAAATTTCGCTGCACCTCTTGAGCCTTCAAACGTTGCTCCTGGTGATCCAACCAGGACTCCAGGCACTTGTAAAGCGTCATTTCGTCGCGAATGACCAAACTGCTTTGACGCAAGAGCGATATCAGCACGTCCAGCTCGAAATTCCCGAAATCCGCGGTTTTCGCCACCAACTCCAAGTTCCACTTGATGAAATTTCGACAAGAACGCGCTATCTTGCGGTGACCGCAATTAGAGGCGTACTGCAACCAGGAGACTAAGGTGCCGTGGATGGCAGCTATCGCTATGTGTTTCTCCATGTAATCCAAGCAGAGGGAAATTAAGTCCTTCACGTTGTACTTATCGGCTAAGGAGAGTATCGGCAGAACGACGTTGTAGCTAATTCTTATTTGACCGGTATAAAAGTACCTGAGGAATTCGCTAAATATCGGTGCGCATTGTGGCGTTTCGCGGAGGGTTACTCGACTCTCCTGAGACTCGCTCCATTGTGGACTCATCAGCATCACCTGGAAGCATATTATATATACGTTGGTCAAAATATTTCTCTATAAAAACTCTGAGAATCAATTTCAAAGTTTTTCGGAGGAAAGACATTTTTTTGATAAAAATTAGTTTTTCAGAATTTTTTGTTCTGAAAATCTGAATTTTTCAGAAAAACTATGAAGATTTCAGACAAATTCTGACAACATTTCTCTAGTAGTTTTCTAAAAAATTGTCCCATTTTTTTTTCTAAAAAATGTACAATATCTCAAACATTTTCTAAAAATACCAGAAACTTTTCTACTTTTCTCTGAGAACTTCAAAATCGCTCTAATTCGATTTTTTAATTTAATTCACATTTTTTTTAATTCGCAGAATTTTAATGAAATTTAGAGATTCTCAGAAATTTTTGAAAAGGTTTCGTCAAATTTCAGGAAGTTTGTGATAAATTACAAAAAGGTTCTGAAAAATTTCACAGAAGTTTGAAAGATATTCAGAGTAATTAAAAAAATGTTCCAAAAAGTAATTATGAGAAATTTGATAATAATAATTTTATTTAAATATGAAAAATTGCATTACTTGAAATACGTCGCTAGATGCGCACAATATTAATCGATGCGCTGGATATTCCACGCCGTCCACTACTAAACATATATCGTTCATCAAACGTTCGGCATATAAGGTAGCAATTTTGAGAAGTACCGTGCGAGAATTATCCACCTGCAATTAAATTGAAAAGAATGACAACAACAATTATATACTTATCGTAATTGCATTCTAATTGTGATTCTTCATTCGACAACTGCATTTTTTAAACTCGTCTATTAAATTATTTTATCTTTGTCGACTTTTATTTGATGATCGTAAAAGAGCATCCTTAAATAGTTACTTCCTTATTTCACACTATTTTTTTTCTGGTAAGAGGCCCCCAAGTATCAGTGTAAACTTTAGTAACGGAATGTCAATAGCTTACCTCCACCGAATCCGAGGCCTCCGACTTCGATATCGAAGAGCACGCCTCGTCCTCGGACGTCTTCGTTTTTTTATGACTTCTGTCCATCTCTGAATCGTTTTCGGTACCGCTGCTACCGCCAGCAGTTGTCATCCACCTGAGTGTACTGCGTAATAACCGCACATGCTTGCTGGGCGTCGTTGAGCTTGCACCACCACAGATCAAATCGCTAAAAAACAAAATGTTCTTTTGAAAGTTATCCACTTTTAACTATGATAAAAAGTGACAAGTTAAAGATATAGGAAAAATTTAAATTTGTATATGGTTTTGGGTTTTTTTCCCTTAAGTCGCATATATTAAATAGGAGATTTTTAGGTATTATTATTTCTTCTGGCTTTTCGACTTTCTAGTAAATATTTACATTCAAGCACACAAGTAAATTTCAATTAATGTAGATTAAGTTTCGAATCTAAATCTCTGGTTCCATCGGGATAATCTCTCCTTGTGTACTTCAACGTAAATATTTACTAGAAAGTGGAAAAGCCAGAAGACATAATAACACCTAACAATCTCATATTTGATATCAGAAAAATTTTAAAAAGGAGCACAAGAAGGAATGTCTAACAATTCTTAATACTTTACCAACCACTAGCCCATTAATCGGCTTTTTGTCGCCAATGCCTACCGACCGATAGCATATTAATTGGCTTTTTATCGCCAATGCTTAATAAATATAATTTAGCATAATTATCATCGAGCGGCTGGTTGGATGCGTGAAGGCTGTTGAATCGCTAGTGGTCGGTAAAATGTTAATATGTATAAATTTGGACACCAATTCTCTTGAATTATATTTACCATTTGAATAAGGACTATTTAGAATCTGGGGTTTAACTGATATATAAAATGTCACATAATAGATTACAAAGTAAATAATCTGATATTTGTGAAGTTGTCCCAATAATAAAAAATGGGTGAAATTGTAATAATTAACAAGGAGCAATATTACATTAATCGGTAGGGGGTAAAATTTCAAAAATCAAAAAGAGGCAAAACTGGGATGAATATATACATGTTTTTTGTGCTTAGCTCAATAGATATACCTTGATAACTATTACATACAATGCATCAATGACTGTTAAATGACTAAACCATAATATTTATGACATTGACCCACCATTTCAAATGGGAATCGAAATTGTAACATTACCGAGATATAACATCAATTTCTACCTTATGTAAACTGTGATATTCAGTTATATAAACGTTATATACTTAACAGCTAATTGTGTAAATTGGGTTTGTGGAAAATAGTGAAAGTATAGTGAAATCTTAACCTGAATCTAAAAATTTGTGCTCTATCAGAAACTCACCAGTAGAAATCGGACTGTTACAATTGATTTACATGTTTGTTTATTCGTAAACCGATATTAACACCTGATGTGGACCTCGATTTGTATTTGTACCTCAGCTCTTTCTTATACGTGTATATATATATATATACTTTTAGGAAATGTTAAGGGTTGAAGGTTATAAGTCGTGATCCATATCTTTATTGTTCGTTATTGTCAGCACTAGGAATGTAAGTCTCAACACGCTGATAACAAGTAAACAGACTTTTATGTCTCTATTTATATTCTCGAGTTAACCATCGACGTTACCGAGAAAAATCATAGATACGCTCAACCGTTCAAGCTGAATAGCAAAAAAAACTGTATTCTATATAGATATACACATGTCTCTATATATGTTAGTATATAAAACACATTTGACATGTATATAAATACTAATACGACCATAGATCATGGAAGAGAGAATAAAGTCCATGGATATTTTCTTTTATATCTGAATAAATAGAAATACGCGTTACGCCTCTTCTGCTTTCAAGTGGAATATGTATCGGTGAAGTAAAAGTAGGGGAGACGACCAAGAGATGACGCCACCAAAACGATATCCTTTTTTTTATGTTATTCACAACAATAGACAGTATCGTTTTCAGCTATGTATTAGAAAAGCTGAAATATTCGACTGCAGTTGATGAATTTAGATGCATCGGTCGAATAGTCACAAAATATCGAAAGTGAAATTGTTTTCATGCTATGTCCATACCATAGGAATTTTGTTTAGGAACTTTTTTTACTGTCCCGTTGTGACCCCTACGCAAGTTTTTTGAAGGAGCGCTGAGTTTGAATTAAAAGATGAAATTGGTTTTTGCCGACGGTTTATCTAAAATTTCCACGATATTTTGATGGTTATTAACACTTTATCGACCACTAGCCTATTAATCGGCTTTTTGTCGCCAACGCTTAATAAATATAATTTATCATATTGAGCGGCCCCAGTCGGACGCGCGGATGCTTTTGAATCGCTAGTAGTCGGTAAAGTGTTAAAAGTCAAATTTAGTAGGCGTATTATTTTTAAAATTTTAATTGTTTCTTTGAGACGAGAAGTTTATTTCAGGTATTTACGTTTTTGGTGTAGAAAATAGATAGTTTTCGAAGAATATTAATTGTTTCGTAGGAACTAAGAAGTAAATTCCATATGTTATGTATTTATAAAGCTGTGTTTACAAAAATACTTGTACATTTAATAAGTAAACAGTTTCTGGCTTATTCTAGTATACATCTGAAATAATATATTACAATGATATTATAGGTAGAGATGCAGAATGTTCCTTTTAATTACACATTTATGGATACAAACTTTCTAAATTAAATAAAGATATAAATCTCTGGACAAAGCCTTTAAAGTTTAGGACACTGCAACCTTTATCCTGTTTAGGAATTGTAAAGATAATTCATAAATCCCGTATAATTCTCATCAATGACTTCCCACCTTTTTAAGGTTTGAGCATTGGGTTCAAAAATATTGTCTGTAGGACTAATATAATTACTATGTTTGTTCGGTTTACCAAATGTAGTTAATTTTCTATGTAATGTATCTTTTAAATTGAACTTATTCACCCAAGTATCAATAAACTCTATATACGATAGAAATTGGTCTGATATAACATCTTCGTTCCAACAGTTTTCTGTGCCTAAAACTTCGACATAAGTGATCATTGCTATACAACATTGAACTCCATAATTTAAAATGAAATTTGTTATAAATTCTTCTGGATTATTGTCAAACAAATAGTTAACGAGTTTGTTCAAAAAATATATCTGTGGTTTAGAAATTAACTTTATACACGTATCCGTTAAAGATTCTTGCACGAACCTCCTCTTTAAATAATTCTCATAGTCTTTTGTTATTTTTAACCAAGCTACTAATTTTTCTCTCAGATTGACTTGATCGCTGTTCAAAATAAACAAGTAAACACCAAATAAGCACTCTTCCTCGGCGAATCTGCTTTTCGCGATCTCTATCTTCCTCTCATCCTTTCCAAGAACACATTCCAACACTTTTTCCGACTGTTCGGTGGGCGTAGTGTACCTTTCGTTTTTCCACACTTCCTTGAAAACTGTATTAAAGGGAAAATTTGATTTAAATTCCTCCATTTCTTTTCGTCGGCCTCCAAAGTACCAAGATAATATTTCCGTAACTGCTTCGTAATCTTCATTTATTAGGAACTCCGATAGACAGTACTTTAGGCTTTCTTCGCTAATATCCTCCGGCTTTATTTTTTCATTTACTAAATTCTCAAACTTCTCAACCAAATGCGAATATCTTACACGAATCATTAAAAATGCCAAATAAATCAAACTGACATTTTCCGATTCTTTATCCATAGCTATCAAAACCACGTTTTCAATATCTCCAGCTTCCAATAATACCATAAAGGCTTGGAAGAAATTAATACATTTTTTATATTTCTTTGAAATATTTTTATTCCAAATCTCTGAAAATATGAATTGAATTTTTAATTTACTAAATTTTACTGCCCTCTTAATGCTTTCAAGAATATCATTTATGATAGTTAAAAACATATCTTCGGTTAAGTAGGCGAGATTATCAAAAACTGACATATAGAAATTTCTCCATGGCCAACTATCCAGTAACAGTTTTAAGATTTTATGTGGAAACTGATGTATAATATATAGCCTGTTTTCATCGTTCATTTTCGGTAATACGAATAAAATTATGTCGGCATCCAGTTGCATACTGCTCAGTAAAAATTTCATACAGCGTAATAAACTTCGCTGCTGCTTATCTTCTGAGATTTTGTAATACAAAAATTTAGCAGCCTCATTTTGTCCACATGCGACAGAATATCGAAACAAATTTTCTTCAAGGGTTTCATTTAAATTAAACAATATATCATCACCCCCAACTGAAATAAGTTGCATTATCTCCGAAAGTGTCCCATTTCGATAATGTTTCCAATACACAATAGAATTTGGATTTTTGTAAATGTCCGATTCATAAAAATTGCTATCTCGGATTTCTTCTGGTAATTTCCACCATAATCCATCGATCCAGTTTTCGCCCATACAATACACACATGATAACCGATAAATGTTTTCCAGATGAATGTGTTTAGTGTTATCCATCAAATATTTTAAACTTTTTTGTCTATCAATTATACCATCTTCGGTCCAGAAAATGTTTTTTATACAAATAGGTTCAATTTCTTCTGCCGAGTCATAAAACTTGTCGACCAACATGTCGGTATATTTCAGGGTTTGTTTCCCCACAGAATCAATTGTTTCAAATAAATCGGCTTTTAATACACGTGGCAAGGTGTTAGTGACAGAACCCATTACTCCACTTAACAGTTCTCGTTCGAATTCAGCTTTTGCAGGAATATCACGATAAGTTCCATGATGATAGTAAGAGAGAATTTTGTCAATTATATCATTATCTTGCCATAAGCTTAGAGCTTTTTGAAATTTGGATTTGTGTTCCAGGGTATGATTCAATCGATACTCCATTTTATTACTACTATATCTGTAACCTTCAATTTTACTGTACTTCTTTAACACGTTTTCAACAATGACTCAATCACACACGCACAAAACGGATTCATTATCTATGCACCCACCTCTTTCGTCTGCTCATAATCTCAACTTCTAGTGGTAGGATCTATTAGGTTGGCACCTAATAAGTAATTGCGAATTTTTCAAAGAAAATAAATTACAAAATCCGCAATTACTTAGTTGCCAACCCAATATTTAAATGTAATAACAATTTTTTTTAATTTTTAATCGTTTCTTTGAGATGAGAAGTTTATTTCAGGTACATTTTTGGTGTATAAAATAGATAGTTTTCCAAGAATATTATTTGTTTCGTAGAAAATAAGAAATAGATTCCATATGTTATGTATTCATAAAGCTATGTTTACAAAAATACTTATACATTTAATAAGTAAACAGTTTCTGGCTTATTCTAGTATACATATGAAATAATATGTTACAATGATATTGTAGGTAGAGATACAGAATGTTCTTTTTAATTATACATTAATGGATACAAACTTTCAAAATTAAATAAAGATATAAATCTCTGGACAAAGCCTTCAAATAAGTTTAGGACACTGCAATCTTTATCCCGCTTAGGAATCGCAAAGACGCATAAATACCCTATAGTTTTCATCAATGACTGCCCACTTTTTTAAGGCTTCAGTATCGGGTTCAAAAATATTGTTCGTGGGGCTGATATAATCACTATGTTTGTTCGGTTTACCAAATGTAGTTAATTTTCCATATAATGTATCTTTTAAATTGACCCAATCCATCCAAGTATCAATAAACTCTGCATACAATAGAAATTGGTCTGATATAAGATCTTCATCCACATACTTTTCTGTGTCTAAAACTTCGACGTAAGTGACAATGGCTATACAACATTGAACTCCATAATTTAAAATGAAATTTTTTATAAATTCTTCTGGATTATTGTCGAACAAATAGTCAACGAGTTTGTTTAAAAAATGTATCTGTACTTTAGAAATTAATTTCATACAAGTATCCGTTAAACACTCGTGCACGAACCTGCTCTTTAAATTACTTTCATAGTCTTTCATTATTTTTAACCAAGCTACTATCTCTTCTATTCGATCATGTCGATTGTTGTTCAACAGAAATGAATAAACTTCAAACAGGCATTCATCCTCAGAGAAACTGCGTTTGGCAACCTCTATCATCTTTTCATCTTTTCCGACAATACACTCCAACACTTTTTCAGACTGTTCGATAGGTGAAATTTCAGATTTATTTTTCCATACTTCCTTTAGAACTGTATTAATAGGAAAATTCGATTTAAATTTATCCAATTCTTCTTGTCGATTCCCAAAGTACCAAGATAATATTTCTGTGACGGCTTCGTATTCTTCATTTATTAAAAACTCAGAGAGACAGTATTTTAGGCTTCCATCGTCAATATTTTCCGGCTTTATTTTTTCATTTACTAAATCCTCAAACTTCTCAACCAAATGCGAATATTTTACTCGAATAATTAAAAATGCCAAATGAATCAAACTGACATTCTCCGATTCTTTATCCACAGCTATCAAAACCACGTTTTCAATATCTCCAGCTTCCAATAATACCATAAAGGCTTGGAAGAAATTAATACATTTTTTATATTTCTTTGAAATATTTTTATTCCAAATCTCTGAAAATATGAATTGAATTTTTAATTTACTAAATTTTACTGCCCTCTTAATGCTTTCAAGAATATCATTTATGATAGTTAAGAACGTATCTTCGGTTAAGTAGGCGAGTTTATCAAAAACTGACATATAGAAATTTCTCCATGGCCAACTATCCAGTAACGGTTTTAAGATTTTATGTGGAAACTCGTGTATAATATATAGCCTGTTTTCATCGTTCATTTCTGATAATACAAATAAAATTATGTCAGCATCCAGTTGCATACCGCTCAATATAATCTTCATAGCGCGTAGTAAACTTTGCTGCTGCTCATCTTCTGGGATCTTGTGGTACAAAAATTTAGCACACTCATTTGGTCCATAAGCGACAGAATATCGAAACCAATTTTCTTCAAATGTATCATTAAAATTAAACAAACAATAATCATCACCAATAACCGAAATATCTTCCATTATCTCCAAAACTGTCCCATTTCGATAATGTTTCCAATACACAATAGCATTTGGATTGTTGTAAATGTCCGATTCATAAAAATTGCTACCTCGAACTTCTTCTGGTAATTTCATCCATAATCCATCGATCCAATTTTGGTCCATACAATACACACATGATAACCGATAAATGTTTTCCAGATGAATGTGTTTAGTGTTATCCATCAAATATTTTAAACTTTTTAGTCTATCAATTATACCGTCTTCGGTCCAAAAAATGTTTTCTATACAAATAGGTTCCATTTCTTCTGCCGACTCGTAAAACTTGTCGACCAACATGTCGGTATATTTCAGGATTTGTTTCCCTACAGAATCAATAGTTTCAAATAAATCGGCTTGTAATACACGTGGCAAGGTGTTATTGACAGAACCCATTACTCCATTTAACAGTTCTCGTTCGAATTCAGCTTTTGCAGGAATGTCACGATAAGTTCCATGATGATAGTAAGAGAGAATTTTGTCAATTATATCATTATCTTGCCATAAGCTTAGAGCTTTTTGAAATTTGGATTTGTGTTCCAGGGTATGATTCAATCGATACTCCATCTTATTGCTACTATATCTGTAACCTTCAATTTTACTGTACCCCTTTTAACATGTTTTCAACAATGACTTGATCACACACGCCCAAAACGGATTCATCATCAATGCACCATGGACCTAACAATGCACCCACCTCTTTCGTCTGCTCATAAACGCAACTTCTAGTGGTGGGATCTATTGGGTTGGCACCTATGTAATTGCGGACTTTTCAAAAAAAATAACTTACCAAATCCGCAATTAGAGTTGCCAACCCAATATTTAAATGTCTCTTAATATAATAACAAACAACCAGTAGGAAATATAATAATATTCTTTGAGATTCCTAGTAAATAATTGCTGCGTAAATCATTTATCTAATCTTAAATTGAGTCGGCTTTATTCTCAATAGAAACTTTTCTGATTCATATAAATTGATTAACATTATTTATTATGAAAATTTACCGAATCACACTTCGGGTTTTTCAAATATAACACAATGTGGGGGTTGCAGCGAAATAATGAAGTATTAATTATGGTACTATTACAATTGCTTGACATGCTTACTTTAAAAAAGCACCGATTCAAGTTCACAAAGTACACGATTTTTTTTATTTCTAGTATCTTACACAATTTTTAAGTAGGAGATACGAATAAAGATTTAATGGTCTGAAAATGAAAATATCGTTATTTAAAGTATTTTAAATTACAACATTGTCTATTTATTTCATTTGAATTACAATAACATCTCTTTGATTTCATTAATCTGCTTCCCAAATAATAAACAATGCAATGATAATGAATTTTAAGAGTGATACGTATATAAAAACTAACAAATAGATTCCATATATTATACATTTGTAATGTTACATTTAGAAAAATACTTATACTTGTATAACAAAATAGTCTCTGGGAGATTTGTATATATATGAAACAATATTACAATGATACCATCGGTAGAGATACAAAATGTTTTTTATAATTACACGATTATGGATACAAACTTTCATAATGAAATTTCATATTTAATAATCCATAAGAAGACTCAAAAATTTGCTATAATTGCTATCGATTAGTTCCCACTTTTTTAATGTTTCCGAAGTAGGTTCATAAATATTGTCCGCGATATTAATCTCATTACTATGTTCACTCGGTTTACCATATGCGGTTAATTCTCTATGTATTGTATTTGTTAAATTCGACTCATCCACCCAAGTATCGATGAAGTCCGCGTATAACAGACAACGGTCCGCTATAAGATTTTCGTCCTCAAAAACTTCCAGGTCTGAAACTTCCACAAAACTGACTAACGATATACAACTTTTGACTCCATAATTTAAAATGAAATTTGTTATGAATTCCGTTGGGTTTTCATCGAATAAATAATTGACAAGTTTGTTTAAAGAATGTATCTGTGTTTTAGAAATTAATTTAATACACGTATCCGTTAAAGACTCTTGCACGAACCTCCTCTTTAAATAATTTTCATAGTCTTTTGTTATTTTTAACCAAGCTACTAATTCTTCTATCGAATCGACTTGATCACTGTTCAAAATAAACGAATAAACACCAAACAAGCACTCTTCCTCGGAGAATCTGCTTTTCGCGATCTCTATCTTCTTCTTGTCCTTTCCGAGAACACATTCCAACACTTTCTCCGACTGTTCGGCGGGCGAAGTGTACATTTCATTTTTCCACACTTCCTTGAAAACTGTATTGAAGGGAAAATTCGTTTTAAATTTCTCCAATTCTTCTCGTCGATTCCCAAAGTACCAAGATAATATTTCCGTAACTGCTTCGTAATCTTCATTTATTAGGAACTCCGATAGACAGTACTTTAGGCTTTCTTCGCTAATATTCTCCGGCTTCATTTTTTCGTTTACCAAATCCTCAAACTTCCCGAGCAAATGCGAAAACTTGATAAAAATAATGAAAAAAGCCAAATGAATCAAAAAGTCATTGTCCGTAGCTTTATCCATGGCAATTAACACAACGTTTTCGACATTTCCAACTTTCAACAATATCATGAACGCTTGGAAGAAGTAAATACATTTTTTATATTCCTTCAAAATACTTTTATTCCAAATCTTTGACAATATTAATTGAACTTTTAACGTATAAGATTTGTCCGCATCCTTGATGCCACGAATGATATCATTAAAGATAGATAAAAACATGTCCTTGGTTAGATAAGTGATCTTATCGAAAACCGATATATACAATTCTCTCCATGGCCAACTATCCAGTAACGGCTTTAAGATGCTATTCGAAAACTGATGTATAACGTACAGTCTAATTTCTTCATCCATTTTTGACAATATGAATAAAATTTCTTCTCCATCGGGTATCATATCGCTTAATAATATTTTCATACAGCGCAATAAACATCGCTGCCGCTGATCTTCTGCTATTTTGTTGTAAAAAAATACAGTAGCCTCGTTCGTCGAGTAAGCGGCGCAACATCGAAACAAGTTTTCTTCCACGGATTCATTGAAATCGAGCATAACGTCGACGCCTCTTAGCGACGATGAAAGGTGGTTTATCAACCCCGAGAGCGTTCCATCTCGATAATGTTTCCAGTAGGCTATAGCAAGGAAGCTTGCGCTTTGATAAATTTCCTTTTCATAAAATTCGCTATGTCGAATATCTTCTGGCAGGTTCCACCACAATTCGTGGATGAGATTTTCGTCTATACAATACATACATGACAATCGGTAACTATTGTCTAGGGCAAGGTGTTTGGTGTTACGAATCAAATACTTCAAACTGCCCGGCATATTGATCACACCATTTTCGGTCCAAATGATGTTTTCTATAGACATGCGTTCGATCTTTTCCAGGGATTCGTAAAAGTTGTCGGCGAGCAGGTTCATGTAATTTAAAATTTGTCTTCCCACGGCACCAATTGTTTCGCATAGATCGGCTTTCAATAAGTGTGGCAACGACGAATCGACGATAGCGTTTATTATTCCATTTAACAGTTCTTCCTCGAATTTGAATCTTGCAGGAATGTCGCGATAAGTTCCATCGCGGTAGTGACGGAGAATTTTATCAATGATATTACTATCTTGCCATATGCCTAGAGCTGTTTGAAGCTTGGATTTATGTTCCAAAGTATGATTCAATTGATACTCCATAATGTTATCACTGTATCTCTAACCTTCAATTTTGCGATACTCCTTTTACCAATTATACCACATTTTTCAACAACGACTAGATCACACATGCCCAAAACAGACCCGCTATCCATGTTTTTCCCCCCACTTCTTTTCCCGACAAATGAAATTGAAATAATTGGGCTTTGTCGGATGGGAGGGACCTATAAATATGCCGAAATTAAGGACAATTTTAAATATGGAGTATAGTTTTCGCGTGCAACCTTGAGAAGATCAGAGTCATGAGAAATGATAAATATGTGCAATTTGTGACTGGCCCGCTAAGAATCTTCAACAAAGTAATTTCGTTGAAGGACAATGGATTCTTAAAATCGGTAAAATAAAGTAAAACACGAGCGTTAAAACTCTTCGAGTACGATTAAAAGATTCAACCAAGAAATCGAAACGAAAATCTATTTTTGAAATGGAAAATGATACGATGAAGATCGCAACGGTACCGGCGACACACAGGTGTCGCTAGTACCGTTTATGTATTTTTGAGAATACTTTATATTCGTATATAAAAAATATCATAATTTGTGCTTTAATTTTCATAATTTTTCATTAAAATCTCAAAATTCCAAAATCAATGGAGAATTTTTTTGTAAAGAAAATATTGAAAATTTGGAGTCACGAGTATGTGAACTGGAAGTTTAAATGTATGAGTAGGTGTCCTGAAAAATTAGATTTGAAATAAAGAAAATATTGAAAATTAGATTTATGGTCACAATGGTACTAGCGACACCTATGTGTCTAAAAATCTAATTTTCAATATTTTCTTTATTTCAAATCTAAATTACGAAAAAATTTTCCATTGATTTTGGAATGTTGTTAGAAGCCATTTTACATATTTTTAAACTCTGATTAGGGAACGTATTATTTTTTCAGAACTTCTTTGAAAAATTTCGGAATTTTGAGGCACAAATTATAATAATTTTTACATACTAAAGTATTCTCGCCAATACATAAATGGTATTAACGATACATAGGTGTCGCTAGTTGCTGTTTCCAAGGCAGGGAATATCCACTCGTGGCTTTGTAAATTCCTTTTCCCCTCGCGCACTTGTGGCAATCACGTTGTTGGAGGAACGGTAACGTATTTAATGAACATTTCTTTCAATTTATCGAAATTCGAGTCGACGCTTTTTGCGTTGCTCGAAGAAATTCTTTTGTCCGTACGAAAGTATACTTCGCCGACTCGGTATGTGCCTTCGAAACAAGTGGCACTCGGCGAAACAATTGCACGCTCATTCACTCCATCGTCCTCATGTCACTCATTTCACGTTTCAAGCACATGCTCTGAAAATATTTCGACGACAAAATTTCCAAGTACACATTTGCCTCGTCGACTTCCCAGGTCGAGAAAATCACCGTAAATCCAATACACCTCTTACCGGTTCACGTTTTCCTTGGAATTCCTTGGTAAATATTTCAACCCATGAACCTTAACCTCGCAGTCTTCGGGATTAACCTTATAGAGCATTGTGACCATAAAGCTAATTTTTCAGGACACCTATCCAGATATTTAGATTTTTGGTTCACATACTCATGACTCAAAATTTTCAATACTTTCTATGCAAAAAAATTCTTCATTGATTTTGAAATTTTGTTGGAAGCGATTTTTGATAACAGCGATTTTACATATTTTTAAACTGTAACTAGGGAACGTATTATTTTTTAGCACTTCCTTTAAAAATTTAGGAATTTAGAGATTTTAATCCTTTACAACTGTAGATTTTGAATTTGTCCTATAGAATTACCAAATGAAATAAGAAATTTTGTTTTCTTTTTTACTGTAATGTGGAATAAAAAATCAATCAACTTTCGTGCTGTTCGTTTGGAACGAGCAACAATGCCCGAGCGGCTATAGGTGCTCTTTGCTCAGAGTGAGCTAAGCATTTATAGCTGAGCGCCTAAAGGCACTGTTTGTCGCGAAAGGGTTAACAAAAAATTATGAAAATTAAGGCACAAATTATATTTTTTATATACTAAAGTATTCACAACAATACATAAATGATCTTGATTCAATGTATGGATTACTTGTTACAGCTAAGCCACCATGCAAATTTTCGTGAAAACCCTCACGGGTAAGACCATTACCCTCGAGGTCGAAGCATCGGACACCATCGAAAATGTGAAAGCAAAAATTCAAGACAAAGAAGGAATCCCTCCGGATCAACAGCGTCTTATTTTTGCCGGTAAACAACTGGAAGATGGACGAACTCTTTCAGATTACAATATCCAAAAGGGTATGTAAAATGCTTAAAATTAATTATTTTGATTAATACTTTGAGTGTCTGGTGCATTTCCAGGAATTTTATGATAAAGAAATAAAGAATAAAATGAATAAAATCCAAGTTAACGATAAGTAAAATACGAATAATGAAAAGAAATATTAAATATAAGTAATGAAAAGAAATATGCAGAAAAATTGAGGAAAATGTAGTTTACAAGGAAACAAATATAGTTTGAATTTTCCTAAAATCAAAAATTCTAGGAATTGAAACGAAAGTAACTACCAAAAAAGTGGTAGGATCCTTTCATATCCGAGGAAAAAAATTATTTATACAACAGTCGTTTGTTTTTTTTTCTTTTTGGTCTTTCGCTTTGAAGTTTGGAATGAAAATTATTGATCGTCGTCATATATTGCAGAATCGACTCTGCACTTGGTTCTTCGTCTGCGCGGAGGTGTCATCGAGCCAACCTTGCGTATTTTGGCGCAGAAGTACAACTGCGACAAAATGATTTGCCGTAAATGTTACGCTCGTCTGCACCCACGTGCTACAAATTGCCGTAAGAAGAAATGCGGACACACCAACAACATTCGTCCCAAGAAGAAGTTGAAGTAGACGCTTTCGAAGAAATTATTCCAGTTTGCAATCAGGCTATGGACACGACTATTTTATAAACATCAAACACGCCTGTCTTTATTTCAAATTCAATAAACAAAATTCCGGATGATCTTCTAGTTCGTTGTTTTTATTTATTCATCGAAATTATTTTTATACAATAAATAATTCATTTTATTTACAATTCATTAACGCTCGATTTCAATGAGTTACCTGTACAAATAGCATAATGCAGTTGAATCTCCTTTTAAGTGGAGCGAACCAGCCCCCAGAGAACCTGTTGTTGATGAGCATATTTTTCGTAGAGAGATACATCACTTGGATTTGGAATGGATCCTCCAACCTTCGATAGAAAATAAATAAATGAAAATTAATTACGTATATTAATCGGCCGGTAAAATTTAGCGTGTTTTAAAAGTTTATTTTTTTACAAAAATTAGTGTATCTTTCGCAAGACAGTATTTTTTTAAACAACATTTTTATACAGTTCCAGGAGGGCATTATTATTTCTTAAATATGTTTCCGTTTGAAATTTTTATTAGAAACTGTTTCCGGTTATTTAAAATTTGGTTCTTTCTTAACGAAACGTTTGTTTAACATACTATTGATTACTCACTTTGGCACGATTTACGTATTGTTCGTAAATACTGAGACTCGAGTCTTTGACCGTGGGTAAACTAATCTTGGGTAGCACTGTGTCAGAAAAGGAAGCTTGCTGGACCAATTTCGACTTTATTTTAGAATGATCGGTCGCATGTGTAGCATTTCGACCGATCATCACAAACCTACAAAACATATAAATTCTATATAAATATTTTGTATGGAATATAAAATATATTAAAATATTCTGTATAAAATATTTTGTTATATTTCACAGCAAAATAATACCTTTTATAAAGAACAATGTCGGCCCGTTTTGGATATTCGGGTTGTGTGCCGTACACTTGTTTCATCGACGGGAACAGTGACTCGAACGTTATTAAATCCGAATTGTTGTCTCTAAAGCTGGTCATTTGTGAATCGTTCATTTGATGATGACTGTCCTCGTCATCCGTACTTGAATCCACGCTTGAACTGTTTTTTCGAAGATAAAAAAAATTCGTAATGTAAAAGTTCGTTACAAAATATGGTAATACGTTGAAATAATAACGATTACATGATTCGCTAATATAACTAAATTTCTTCTGTTATTATCTTTTATACAGGAAGATTATTTTCCTCTGAGAAGAAAATTGCATTCATTGGAAATTAGACTTAAAAAATTGTAACTTTGAAAAAAGCTTTGATTTTTGTCTTTTGACGTTTACAGAATTTTAAAGCTGAGATTTCTTCCTTTCAACTCGGGAAATTTCGAGTCTTCAAAAAAAATAAATTAAGTGATTAATTAGCCCACCTTGCACTTGAAGCCGTACTGCTGGTACTACTTTGTCCGGTCAAAGAAGGATTTTTCATGTTGAGATATTTGTTACCGGTTTCTTCTCTTCTTCTGCCAGGTCTAACTCGTACAGCAAAAGGACTGAAATTCGTAGTGAAATGTGGCATAAAATCCCGTACCGAGTGACTTATTTTATATGCATAAACGTCCGACAGTAATGATAGTTCGTACGGTCTGAAAGAAAATATATACCATTACTTTATTAAATTGCAAATTTTACAAGCCTCCTATCGAACCAAAAAATTCGGTTTCATTTAGGAAGCGCTACCAAAGATTTCTGGAATAAAATTCTAAAAAAATCCAATGTGAAAGATTCCAATAATAAAATATCTATAAAAAAGATCAGGATAATTTGCTTAATATTGATTAAGTATCTAATATTTAATAATAGCAATTTATTAAATCTTTAACAAATTTTTCTCAGATGCGATTTTGTGATGCAGGAATTGCAATAACAAAACTTATAATTTTCATAAATATTTCAGGCTTTGTGGGATTATGTAATCAAAATTTTAGCGATGGTACCTGTAATAATCATAGTAAACATCTATCATTTCTTCCTGACAATGCTGAACTTGTATCATTTCGGAACAGCTTTTCGTGACTTCGTTTAAAGCGTACGGTAAACATTTTAAAACGTTTTTGTCCCACCATTTAGTTAGTAGTCTTGTTTTACGTGTGTATTTGCAGGCAGGTTTGTGATGAAGGTAATAATCCGTCAACGTTTCCCAAATTTGGGGTTTACCTTCTTCGGGAATAAATAACCCTGTAAAAAATGTTTTTCTTGATAACCAACTAACTCCGAATGTTTTACAATAATATGGAGAATTACTGTGCAATGATCCAAAAAATTACCCAAAAATAAATTTATCGTGTGCTGTTTTTCCTGATCACTGAACGTGTTGCTGTAATACCTGCTCAATGTTTGCATTATGTCATTTCCTTGACTTGTCCATGGCGCGGTTTTCCTGCACAAAAAATTATAAATTATTAAATTACTGTTTACGTATTATAAGGCATCGAAAATGAAATCAATCATGAATTTTAACACATTATTTATATTTGGCAAAATTACCGTGATTTTATGAATGAACTATAGACATATATATATCAACTTTCTTTCAATTTTAGTTCACTTTCAAACAATTTTTTAAATATATATATACCTGTACGTTTTGATTCGGTGGACCAATTGTGAGCCACCATACTGCAGAGCCAAAGTATCGCCGTGATCTTCGTACAATTCCTCCAACATTCTAACACAGTCGGAATCAAACTCCAGCTTTGGCGACTCCAGTACACCTAAAGAACATAACTGAAATCCTAAAGCGCATTTGCCAATGGCAAATTGTGCGGTGTTTGTCCTATCCAAGCAGTCGACGCAATTTGTTCGGATAATTCCAGTTTGTAACGTCCTCTTATGATCGAACCATTCTTTTACTTTATCTTCTATCACTTTCAAATCCACACCAGCGCAGGAATTGTGATTTTTAGCATTGCACGTGGTTCCACAAGAGTCGGTTTTAGGTATTTTTTTGTTGTTCACCGTGGGTGCAAACAAGTTTCTCTGGTTGTAATACGAACTTTGGGACTGAAATATACCGGTTTTGAGAACAGCGTTATTTGCTATTGTTGCCAATCGTCCCATCACGTTAGCTTCTTTCCTGATGATAAAAGAAAGAGTTATTGGTAAATGCGTATAAAGAAATATGGTATTTGGAATGCAAGCCAGTAGTTGCAATTATTTGAAAAAAACTGTTTTGTTGGAGAATAAAATATTACCCTTTATTCATTCGTGCCATATCGAAGCTAATGTACTGAATATGGTGTTCTGGGGGTAAAAATTGATTTAAATATTTCACAGCCACGCTCAATTCTTCGCTTAGGGTGCTCTCGTGTTTCTTCTTTTCACGCTTTTTCACGAGGTTTAGAATAATTATAGGCGATCCATATCTCTTCAATAGCTGGTTAAAATGCGCTCCTGAAACAAATCGTGTCAGGAAAAAAAATCATTTTTATTAAAATAGACCAAATTAATATCAATATCACATTATTAAGTTTTGCCGAATTTGTCATATTTTTACAATAATTATTTTTCATATCATTTTTGCTCAATTATTTTTCTTATTTAATATATCTCCTACTCAGGCCCAAATAGAAATTCTCTTTTATTAAAAGTGTAAAAATAGACATATATATCAATTTTATTTTCAATTTTAGCTAACTTAATATGCAAATTAAAATAAATATTTACATACCAGCAGTTTCTACATATGGATCCGCCAGATCACAAGTAATTGTAGGTTTCGGTACCATTTTACTGACATCCTGGCTCCAATGCCCCGGAACGGAGCCACGCATTTGCACAAAAGAACTAAATCTACCACTGTTCAGTGAACTCACTCCAGAATCATGAACGATTTGTTCGGTTTCTACTTCATTCGCAACATCTCCCTGTAACAGAGTAAATTTTATGAAGAACACCTTAATTTTTTTCCTTAATTATTTTGTTTCAATCTTGTAGCAGTAAATTCATAAAACTCATTAAACGTCTTACGTCAAAGTTTGCTCCTCTTTTCAAAAACCTCGTTCCAGCATATTTGTTGCTTCTTCTGGCAATAATGGTGACGTACATGGATCTATCGAAAATACTGACATTCGATTGGCCTATGAAACCGTGTATGACATATAAAATCCAATCGGGATGCAAATCCTTCTCGGCTGCCGACAAAAGATGGGAGTTCCATACGAATCTTCGATGAGGATTACTTCGTACCCCATATTCAATATACTTTTCTCCATACCCATTTTTCTCCCATTTCTTTCTAAAAGTCCACATATTGAAAAAATCTTCCGAGCTTTCTTCTATTTCTTCCTTGAATTCTTTCTCGTTTCCGCTCGGTCCAAGTGGCAAGTCGGATTTAATGTGTTTCGGAGGTGCCAAGTTACTTTGCAAAGTATGCGTAAGATCATAAGAATAACTGTAGTAAAAATTGCTACCCAGATCTATACCCTGAAACATTTTAACATATCTTTGTTCGTCCGGATGGAAGAGTCTAACGGTATCGTTCGGTATATAAATCATCGAAGTATCTTCGATCTTGTAAATGGTATGGTGCCCGATGACGGCGACCCTTCGACGTTTGGTCACAAGAATAATGTAATATCCTTCCAGAAAGCGTATGAACCCTAAGAAGGAAAAAAAGAAAGTAAAAAAAGAAATAAAGAATTAATTATGCAAGTTAGTGAATTTCCACATGAAATGTTTTATTAGTCGATGAGTCGCATGCATGCATACACATCCGTAGTCCACCAATGTTAGACAAAAGTGCAGAAATAAAGAAATCTTTCGTGCATTGTTTAATTTTGTACATCTGTACATACCGAATACTCGAGATGCTTCTCTTTATTCGATGGCTCGATGATTTTGGTGTTAAACAGTTCGACAAAGAGATAAGAGATGTAAACAGCGATAGCAAAGATTGTCGAAAAGATATTATACAGGTATATCGGAGTCATTAGCCAAGAATGAAGAAGTCTTACCGAAAAGACCGTAAGCCGATATTAATCGGGGAAAGCTGTCACGTCGCCACATAGCTTTCCATGTAAATTTCGTTTGCGTTGGTTTGTGAAAAGGTTTCTCTCTCGTTTCTTGCTCGGGCTCCTCAACTTTAACGTCTTCCTTCGATGTACCCGCTTCTTTACTATTGCCTTTCGCGATCGAACATAAAAAGAGCTCTTAAATTCTTACTGTTTCTCGAGGAAACTGTACCTGACATTAAGTTCTTCGAAGAAAGAGGTTTTCAGCTAAATAAGTCGAATGCTATGTCTTCTGTTCTGTCAAGCACCTAAACGAGATTCTTAGAAGAATATGTATGTCGGAGAAAGAAAGGTCTCGAATGAAATCAATATACGAGGAGCCCAAGCTTATCCCAATGCGAGTATTCGTACCAATTGGAATTAATATCAATTTTAATCTACCGTCAACCCATTGCTGATCACAGCTGCATCTCGGCTTTGGTATATATTTTTTTATTTGTATATTAGAAATATTTAGGTTTCGCATCAAGTCACGAATAATCAATGAGCCAAAACTGCACGTCTGCAGTTGTTGCGATAAACAGAGGATTAACTATTATTCTACGTTACGTTCTACGATTACTTCAAGCAGATTCATGCATTTGCAAAAAGTATTACGATTTTAAAAATTAAATTAGCGACATTTGATACAGGCAAAATTTTACAGTGATTATGGCACTACGGTCGATTCTTCCTATAAACACACTATTTCTTTGGATCCTCCGATAGAAATTATATATCCAATGACAGAAATGAATAAAAAAATGTGTTTATAAGGTGAATCGACAACAAAGCGAGATTATTACTTTTTTAATATTGACGGGAATAGCTAATAACAGTTTTTAAGTTTTTTGTCTTATTATACGTTTCAAATGTGAAAGCCTTTCACCAAGAAAAACTGGATAATTAGGTATCTAGTAAAAAATATTGAGAATTATGAAACTTACAAGGTCTAAAAAAGTTTTTGTTATATTTAATAATTTTCTACTAGATACTATTTGACATTGTTCTAGAATTTTAGCGAAGCTACTATAAAACATAGGCAATTTTAAATCTACGATAAAATAATTAGACACCAAAGAAATAATAATAATTTTTTGTATAAAGTTACATAAATGGACCGCATGCAAGATTTTTGAATGTGGTAAGTTTCATAAATGTGAATTTAAATTAAAGGTTTTAAGTATTAATTTTATTCATTTAATCCATATGAGCAAAAATAAGAAAATAGTATTTGTAAGTCCATGCCTGTAAACTTATACAAAGTTTAAGTTTTTAAAGTATAAGAATGTGGCGCATTTACCAACAATGCCAAAGGCAGATACAACTCTAGCTACTCCTCCGGAACCGCTTCTTTGACCACCACGATTACGATTGCCCATATCTATCATATTTACCAAATCTCTGATTTCGTCCTGTGTGTATTCCATTTTGTCGTCAACCACTACTAACTCTCTAGGTTCCATACGATCTATTTTTAACACTCGAAAACGTGTTAACGTGTTATTCGAACCCATTAAGTAGAAACGCTGAAACATAGTTTCAATATATAAATAATTAATTTTCTTTTTGCACATTATTAAACATTTCATCGACCGCCAGCCTATTAATCGGCTTTTTGTCACCAATGCCTACCAACCGATAGCCTATTAATCGGCTTTTTGTCACCAATGCTTAATAAATATAATCGAGCATAATTATCATCGAGCTGCCGGTCGAACGCATGAATGCTGTTGAATCGCTAGCGGTCAGTAAAATATTAACATGAAATAAACAATGAAAATATTTTTTCTTCAGTCTGGAAATTATTATTATTCAACGCTGTTGCTTAAACATTGTACATGATAAAAACATCTGGTCAGAATGGACAAACAAATATGTTGTGAAGAAATTTCAGTTGGTGGCTCGATAGAATTTTGTTGGAAACTTAATTCAAATTGTTATTCAAGTGTCTGAATTTAGAAGTATTATATAGTGTAAGAAAATATTATACAAAAAAATATTCCAAAAAAAATATCATATAGAGCACAAGATCTACAGGTTCCAAAACATGTTTTGTTTACAATGGAGGAGGCTCGATGGTAACACTCACTTAATCTAACCCTAATTTGTAGAAACCTACCGATTTCGTTTCATAAAGGGCTATCTTTTGGATCGACGAAATAATTGGATGGAATATAATATTCGGTCTTTCCTCGTTCTCCATAATGAAGTTTTCGGTATTAATTAGTACGTAAATGTAATTCCTATTCCTTCAAACACTCCTGATTGTTCATCGCTCCGTGTTTGACGTGAAACGTATTGTATGTATACCACCCATTGACAGATGTCACCTCGGAGCTCGGGCATGAATGTAATACATACAGTATCCGCACGTGGGCTTGTTGGTATTACAATAAGCCCACGTGGCATTATTTATAAATACATATCTGTATTATTTATTAACAAATGAACTTTTCCAATTACTTTGGGTGTAATTAATATGTTTTGCAATACTTATTCAGCCCAGCATGAGCTTCGTCATTTCCCCTAAGTCTTAGCAAGTGTAGGCAGTCCCCATACCCTATACATAACTTCGACACCTCAACGTTACAAGAATTATACCAAATCTCCATGTATATCATTAGAAATCATCGATCTTTTTTATTAAATACATTAGTTTCGGTTGGATTCGATTCTCTGAAACGAAAATACACGTTTCACCGTCGAATATTACAAAAAGGGTTGTGGATTGACCATTTTAGAGTTTAGTTTTGGAACAATGCTCTTGTCCCAAAACAAAATGGCGTCATATCAACCCTCGGAGGAACACATACGTCATTGCATGCTATTTCATTTCCGGGCGGGATTCAACGCAACGACCACCACGAAGAAGATCTGCGACGTCTACGGCAACGTTTTGAAAGTCAATAAGTGTCAACGTTGGTTCAGACAATTCGCCAGTGGAAATTTCGAATTGTCCGATAGCGTTCGAAGTGGCCGACCCGCTGAATTTGACAACGATGCTTTGAAAGCACTGGTCGAGTCGGATCCGCGATTGACCGTACAAGAAATAGCCGACACGCTCGGTGCCACCTGGTCCACAGTGCAAAGACATCTTCGTGAAATTGGGAAAGTTTCCAGACAAGGCTGCTGGGTGCAGCAACAATTGTCGAACACAATTGTGCAAGCGAACGAAGGCAATGATCAAGCAAATGGGACCATTCACTTCTTGGTGGAATCCTCACCAGAGGTGAGAAATGGCTCGTATGCAGAAACTTGAAGGGTTCCGAACGCTAAACATGCTTATAAAGTGATCTTTTGACACATAAGCCAAGCCAGACATTGGAATAAGTGCTAACACGATGTGCATCTGGAACTGCACTGACATAATTAATTTCTATTTGCAAAAATGGAGTGATTTGTTTCTTAACACTTTGCCGTCCGCACCTCTGATCAGGATTCTTTCGTTTGTCGCTGGTATGACACCAATGTGGTGCCACCGGCACTTGCACGATACTTTTTGCGAGACACCTACTTAGTGTCACTGGACGGCATAGTGGTAAAAGAACGTTGACCAAAGATAAAAAATAAGTCCAGAAACTGCAAATATTCCAGAAATAGATTTCTATTTCAAAACAACTAGAAGTTGATCTACATGTTAACCAGGTTCAACTTTAAAACAGGTGCTGCTCTGCATTTGGTAGAATTGAATTAGAGCAATTCATTTTCGTTTTCTAAAACCAAGGCATTGTCGTTGACAGTTTTAGAGTGGATTCGTAACAAAGTATCGAAAAAATGTGGTTGGCTCTCGTAAACAGAAGTGTCTAGGAATATTACAACAGTTACCATGTTAACCGTATAATGTTTCAGGATAAACAATTTATAGTAAAGAGTGTCGATTAACACTATGCTGTCCAGTGACACCACATTGATGTCTCGCGATACTATCAGACGAATTCCAGTGACACCACATTGTCGTTGTATCGAAAGTTGTATCGGCGCCAAATAAAAAAATTCTGAATAAACGCGCGAACAGGATAGTGTTAATAGTAAAACTTTTATTTAGGCTATCAGGTTCAATTCTTTTTAAGTCTGTTGTCCACAAACTTGTACTATTATAATGAAAATAGTTGTGTGACTAGTGCTTCTGTATTGTGAAAAGAAAAGAACAAATACTTGAATAATAATAGTAATGAAATACGTATTTAACAATATTGTATCTATAGTCTGTAAAATCCTGATTAATAGTTAAGTTTACCTAGCAATCATTTGTTTCAATTATGTTAATCAAATTTTTTCAAATAAACCCTTTTATAATAAAAATAATTATCCAGAATTGATGTTTTTAAAGTTTACAAGAGGTGTCGTATCAAATAATAAATCACCAAGTTAAAGTACAAAATTGTATTTCAAATCAGGAATATTACATGTAAGGTATTATTACAGCATAAAGATCATTAGAGGGTTAGTTGAGCAACGATGGGTTCTCCCCAATTAATAATGCGAAGCCAAATATCAACATTTCCAACTACTTGCTTTTCCTTATTAAGAAGCTCGCATTTCCTCTTCACCACGAATGGCTTTCCACGTTCGATTCTCTGATTCTGATTTTCAGCATTTATGATATTGAATTCAGTCTTGCACAGCTCTTCATCATTTTTGCGGACTTCAACGGTAACAGGCGTCTGAAGCAGCCGTTGCATTTCAGTGTTCTGAGATCCAATCGTTTGATTTCGGTATATAAAGCTACTGACATAGTCTTCGGCATAAGTTTCATCGAACACCTCTTCTTCATCGATTTTCTCCAAGTTTCTAGCGTTCGATAGGAACCTCCTTTTGTAAATTTTAATCGGATATGGATATTCGGGAAACCCAAATTCCACAATACCCTGATTTTTGTCGGGATTCCATTTTTCAGCAAGATTCTTCACCAAATCCATCTTGTACACTAATAATTCAAATTCAAAGATATTAGTGTGACTCATTTTTGCGATTTTGGATTTGCTTGCTTAACAAATTTTATGGAGATAACAAATTTCTTAGTTTTACTTTTTGATATGATTTCCAGTAAGTATAAGAGAATAAGACAAGTGAGCGTGCTAGGCGAGTATGTTATTAAAAAGCTGCCAACTTCACTGTATCGTAAAACTATAGTTAATAATGGATGCAAGGAAACAACTGATTATATCTTCATTTATTACAATAGCTTATAAAAATTGATACGAAAAATCAAAGATTTGTAATAAACAATGATTCAATTAAACGACCCCCTTGTAAAATTTATGCTTTTGTTGAATATTTATATTTCTCATAAATGTACAAGAAAATTCAACTCTTATTTTTTTCGAGGTTTTTGCGATTGTTCTAAATTGGCGGTTTTGCGTGTCAGCGCCCTCTGCAAAGATATCACACCGATGGCAATGCAACAGGGCGTTGTTCAGAGAAACGATAATTAATAATTTCAAATTATTTAAAATCTTTAGCAAAAATGTCATTGTCACTATTATGTAAATGAAAGATTGTTATTAAACAATCAGTTAACAATCTGTTATTAAACAATCAGTTAAATAACACATTTTCATAAAGATGGAAAAACCGGAAGGCCAACCATCTTCAATGAATAATAACAAACAATTGCTCCTTCTAAATGTGAAATTTTGAAAATTAAACTTTCCCTAATGTTTATAAAAAATACAAACATCAAATAAAATCTTCAATATAGAAAAAATTATTCCTTTTTTAAATATTACTTGCGCTATAATTATTTATTTAGATTTCGCTAAATATTGAATTGTTCAAATTTAAGAATGACTTTAATTAGGCAGGCGTAGGTAATTGAATAATCTCCCATTGTTTATAATACCATTTTGCATCAATACATATTGTTTATCGAGTAAATTTTTAGGAGTTTCTCATTCAACAATCGAAACTGTTGCGATTTATACGCTTACCAACGAAAAACATCTATCTCACACTGATAAAGTCTCGATAACGATAGCTATGTATTTCTCGTCACCGTGTATATGGGAACTTCGCTAGAGGAGAGTGTACGTGTGTACGCGTTTTAGACACACATAGTTACTTCAAACTTGTGGATGCCATTAGGAGCATTCCAGCCCACTGTTGAAATAAATCCGTTTGCACATATTCATTGAAAGATGGTAAGCAATTTTCGACATCAGTAATAGCATGTTTTTTTGCACGTTTGTATAATTATCCAGTTGAGTATTTATGTTTTATCGTTACGCTCGAAACTCAATGCGTCAATTGATCCGTACAGGAATATAACCTGTCAATGATTCCTGAATGTATATATTGATGTTTTTCCTTGAAAACTGAAAAAGCACGATTTTCTTCAACTTCGCGAGTTTCATCAGGTTCTCATGTAACTGGAACCTCGCCTTTCCAAAATTGCAATCTGGAGGTTCCCAAAAAATAGTGTAATCATTTTATTATGCAGTTTTGTTGCAGCCTTCAACTTCATCAATTAAAGCTTCTATTTATATCCATTCTTGAACCTTAACCCATGAAGTACATATATTGATTGTATATTGTAATATTTTTTTCCTCTTTTTAGGCTTAAGTTTTCATTTCTTTCTCATTTAAGTGGATAAGGTCAACCCTTTGCACTCCCATGGATGTCTAGAGTTGACTACCTGGAAGTGCATGTTATTTGTAATATGATAATTTGATGAATTTTTATGTTTGTGGTTTAACCCTTTCGTTCCTGACGCCGTATATATCCATCATCCGCTTTATGTTCCCTGGAGCCAAACGCCGGATATATCCGACATCTACTCGATGGTGCACTGGAGACGATCGTCGGATAGATCCGGCATCCAAGGTGTTCTCATTTAGACGTCCGATTAATGCTAAAGTTAAGACTAATATTTTTCATCCCTACTTACGGCTCTTTCGCGATTCTTTTACGTAAGTATATGTCTCATACACGCTAGAAACATTGATTCTACCTATTTTTTATTACATTTTTTTGCTTTAAAAAAAAACCTTACCAAAAATTTATATTTTGGACCGAGAGTCCCGTTCAAAAAAGATGAACGGCGGATTGAACTGCCGTAGCGAAAGGGTTAGTATTTTTTCTCATAGAAATAGAACAAGTCCATCATTTGGAATCCTGTATGTATCTGGAATTGATGTAGCACAGGTATATTTTCTTTTCCGTGTCATTCCACAGACTAGGAAATCATATTAACTATATTGTATCTACTTGAAATTGTGATCAATCGTTTATTGGGCGTACTTCGAGAGATTCTTTAAAACTGGAACTATAGAATAATGTCAATAAATTTGATCCAATATTTACGATAATAGAATCTGCTGAACTTATGGAAGTAGCGGTATTATCTAAACTATGCTAATGCATTAATAAGATTAAAAAATAGCAATGTCGTCAGTGGTGCCAGTAGTTTGAAGAAAACACCTTCAGTTCTTACACTAGCAGTGTCGATAGTTGGAGTGCAAAGGGTTAAACTTCTCGATTACTTGAAAATTAGTTTAAAAAGTCAAAAATCAAAATTTGGTATTTTGTTAATAATACTTTTATGCAATATACAAAATTGTAAACAAAAAATGTTTTGCTAATGCCTGCCTAATATTTATTCTTTCATCTGTCAGAGTATCATTTTAATTATATTCATTTTTTGTAAATATATCGCAAGTGTTTAAATTTTGTTAGTATTTATTAATCCATATTATAATTGATAATTTGTTAATTTTGTATCTATCAAAATTATTTGAACTTATTTATGCCAGTCGATGGTTTTAGAACGAGAAAAACCTCATTTTTGGTAGTATTTAAATATCATTTCCAACCATATTTTTTCACAAAGCTAATGCCGTATATAAAAGGAGGGAAATGTATATATCAGATTTTATTAACCTTGATCTAAATCCAAAGATTGATAAGAGGTATTAAGGTTCGACATAATTTCAATTTAACCTCAATCATATATCACATGTATCATAATCATAAGGAATAATAAAATATATATTAATGGAATGTCCTAAATTATAAGGTAGAGTAGTGCACGTAATATTTTGAATGGCTTATCTGGCATGATGCTACTTGGCATCTTTGGTAGGTATCTTTATTTTTCTCGCAGCCAATGACATCCGCTATGACTGGTATGGAGGAGCAAGAAAAACTCCTGGAAGACGCCACTGGAGTTGTTAAAATACAAGCGTTCCAAATGAAACATTGCCTGGACAAAGATCGACTTATGGATGCTTTGAAACACGCTTCGACGATGTTGGGGGAGCTAAGGACTTCGCTTCTAAGTCCAAAAAGCTACTATGAATTATGTATCCTTTTCTCGACAATTGTAACTAATATATATAAATTATCATAACTTACTTTCAGTAATAACCTATTTTTCATTAAAGGTTCCCGTTATAAACCAATTACAATAATTCGTAACTGCACTTTTTCTTTTGATTAATAATTTCTAACAGAACTAGCAGTTTCCAACAATTATTTCCTTAGAAATATACTACAGATATGGCAATCACTGATGAACTTCGACACTTAGAGCTTTCGTTACTAGATGAATTCCAGAAGGATAAGAAAGTTGGGGATTTATACGAGCTGGTACAATATGCTGGAAATATCGTACCAAGATTGTAAGTCATTGCCACTATCGAAGCGATCGAGTAAATCGAACATGAAAATATTTTTCACAACATTATTACAACAAAAATAGAGCCTGACGTATGTACTTTTGTACTTTCGTAACGATATTATTGAAATTTCAGATACTTACTGATCACGGTAGGACTGGTTTACATAAAAACAAATCCATGTCTAAAGAGAGATCTCTTACGAGATTTAGTAGAAATGTGTCGGGGCGTTCAGCATCCTTTGAGAGGTCTTTTTTTGAGAAATTATTTGTTGCAATGTACAAGAAACATTTTGCCCGATGTTGCAGAAGGTGACGACGAAGAAGGAACTGTAAGTTTCTTTTAAAATTTTCTTTATGACTTTTTGTAATTCATTAATAACAATATATTAGGAATTATAATAACAGTCTCTGACATTTTTAGGTACGTGATAGTATAGATTTCATCCTCATGAATTTCGCTGAAATGAACAAACTCTGGGTTCGCATGCAACATCAGGGTCACAGTAGACATCGCGAACGTAGAGAAAGAGAAAGAGAAGAGCTGAGAATTTTGGTTGGAACAAATCTTGTGAGACTCAGTCAACTTGAGTCGGTTACGTTAGATAAGTATAAGAAAGTAAGTTTATTTCGTTACTTAGATTATACTTTATTTACTCGGGTATGGAATTTTTACACATTTTTATGCACCTGTGCTTGTTTCAGTTAGTATTACCGGGAATTTTGGAGCAAGTAGTTAGTTGCAGAGATCCAATTGCGCAAGAATATCTTATGGAATGCATTATTCAGGTGAGTAAAGCCGTAAATGAATGTCTGGCAGTAAACAATGTGCTTTTAAACATAGAATTTACTTCACAAGCAACGTATGATTGCTCAATATTTTTTCATGTTTTTTTTGTTTTTTAGGTTTTCCCAGACGAGTTTCATTTACAAACTCTGAATGCTTTTTTAAAATCATGCGCAGAGTTACAGAGCGGAGTGAACGTGAAAACCATCATTATCGCATTGATAGATCGTCTTGCGGCATTTAGTCAACGATCTGATGGTGTCGGTGGCCCAGGAAGTCCTAGTCAAATACCTGGAATACCTCAAGATGTTAAACTTTTTGATGTATTTAGTGATCAAGTTGCAACAATTATCCAGGTATTGTTCAATTTACAATTATCAAATCTTTGCAATTGCGAAGACACAATATGTGCTCTTTCGATTTTGAAATTCTGTGTAAAAAGTAAATTATTGTAATTTAACACTTTACCGCCCGCACGTCTGATCGGGATTCTTTCGTTTGGCGCCGGTATAAATCTTTATGTACGACACCAACATGGTGCCACCGGACGACATAGTGTTAAAATAATTATACAAATTTCTGCGATTTTTCTACAGAGTTGAATTACTTGTGCAAATTCTATTATGGACCATTCAGTGATGATCATAGATGCTACACATTTATCCTGACACCAAATGATTATCTTTTTATTGGCATTTCTTTACTCATCTAGTTTAAGTCTGAGAATGGTCACAATATTCATATTTATTACAGACACGCGAATGAATCGATATAATCATTATTTTCATTAATCTAACAAGTGGAGCCATAAATCTCCAAATAAAATATTACCAATAACATGTGAAGGAATTTTTTATTAATTTAAATTGCAATAATTCCGTTCCAGATATTCCACATATTCTCAGGTTGAACATTAAATTCATCCCTGAATTTTAAGGGTTTATTTTGAAACAGAAGAATTCGTGAAACAGCACATTATATGTAGGTACCTAATTTATTTTTCAGACAAGACAAGACATGCCGGCAGAAGATATCGTTTCCCTTCAAGTAGCGCTCATCAATTTGGCACATAAATGTTATCCCGAGAGAGTAGATTACGTCGATAAAGTTTTGTTGACGACTGTCCAAATATTCCAGAAGATGAACGTCGAAAAGTACGTAAAAGAACGCAAGTAGTAATATTTAACAAATTAATTTATCATTTTCTATTCATTTTTGAATTCCTAAAGTGGTCGTATTAACAATGAGGCTCTATCTATTTTCTTTCCACTATATTAATTTTTTTATTATGCTAATTAGGAGTAAGAAAGCTCAATTTTGAATAAGGAAATTTAATATAGTCGAAAAACTTGTAACAACTTTTTTTCTTCACCTTTTATAAAATTATTTAATTAATAGGTTGGACTACAGCAGTGCAGTTTCAAGGGAGCTGTCCAGATTAATGAAAATCCCAATAGACAATTATAAAAATGTATTAACTGTACTGAAGTTGGAAAATTTTGCACCACTCCTGGAGTACTTCGATTACAAGGGCAGAAAGTTGTTGGCTATTTACATAATAACAAATATTCTCGATAATGAAACGATGATACTCACGCAAGAGCACGTAGACGCAGTGTTATCGATGGTTTCACCGTTGATCCAAGATCAACCGGACCAACCGAACGATGAAGAAGATCCGGAAGATTTTGCGGAAGAACAGGGACTTCTTGGCAGACTTATTCATCATTTCAAATCCGACGTCCCGGATCAGCAGTACTTGATTTTGAGTGCCGCTAGAAAACATTTCAGCGCCGGGACTAATAAAAGGATTAAACATACGCTTCCTCCGATTGTGTTTCAAGCTTATCAGCTTGCTTTTACTTATAAAGCGTTGAAGGATCAGGTGAGGACAGATTTTCAATATTTTTGGATGAAAAAAAAAAAAACAAATAAATAAAAAGGAAAATTTCTAAGAATCTTCTATATTTTTCTACATTTTCAGGACGAAATGTGGCAGAAGAAGTGCCAGAAAATTTTCCATTTCTGCCACGTCACAATAACTGCGTTAATGAAAGCGGAACTTGCCGAATTACCATTACGATTATTTTTACAAGGAGCCATAGCCATCGGTGAAATTCGTTTCGACAATTTCGAAATGGTCGCCTATGAATTTATGAGTCAGGCATTTTCTATCTACGAAGACGAAATCAGTGATTCAAAGGCGCAACTCGCGGCTATCACGCTAATAATTGCCACGTTCGAGCAAATGAGTTGTTTCGGCGAAGAGAACGCAGAACCCGTCAGAAATCAGTGCGCTTTGTATGCCAGTAAATTACTTAGGAAACCGGATCAGTGTCGTGGAGTTGCCACTTGTTCGCATATATTCTGGTCGGGGAAATCCTTGGCCACCGGTGGCAAGGAGGTGCGTTAAAGAAATCTGCCTGACTCGCAATTATCATTAAAATTGTTCATTATTAATGTGGATTTTTGGGTTTTAGATGCAAGACGGTGCTAAGGTATTGGATTGTCTGAAAAAGGGTATTCGTATAGCGAGTCAATGTATGGACCCTTCGGTGCAGGTCCAACTGTACGTGGAATTGTTGAATCATTATATTTATTTTTACGAGAAGGGAAATCCGTCGGTGAGTTCTTTTAACGAAATTCAATTAGTCACCTGGAGAAATGAAAAGTGTATCAACACTATGCCGTCCGGCGGAAACTATCAAGCGCCGGTGGCACCACGTTGGTGTCGTACATAAAGATTTATACCGGCGCCAAATCCCGATCAGACGTGCGGACGGCAAAGTGTTAATTCCTTTTTTATTTCTTTCGTCAGTAAGAAGTATTTTTTTATCTCATTTTTTAATAATGTTTTTTTGTTGCGTCAATGTTGAAATTTGTGTTTTATCTAATTTTGTTCTTTCTTCAAATTTCTCACATTCGTGCCATAAAGTAACTATGTAATTTTAACTATTGAAAAAAGCTCAAATTGATTGGAAATATTTAACATTACTCTTATAACAATAAATTAGTATAGGTTTTCATTTTATAAATAGGTTTCTAGTCCCTAAGTCCAAATAATAATTAACGAATTTTTGTGTTAGGTAACCGTCCAAATTTTGAACCAAGTGATAGCGAAAATCAGAGAGGAGCTTCCAAATTTGGAGGTCAGCGAAGAAACGGAACAAATTCAAAAACATTTGACCAACACCCTGGAGCATTTACGAAACAGAATGGAATCACCGGAATCCGAGGGACTTTCTTATCAAGGACTTGTTCTATAAGACGTTAAAAAATATGCGTAAAATGTAATTTTGTAAATATTGAATGGTTTATGATTTGAAGACTTCATTTGGGACTTCATTTCCATGTTATTATATATATATATACATATACGCTTATTAGATCTGAATATATTTTTATTTGGACGATGAACATACTTCACAGATAGTTTCTGTAAAGAAAACAGTTTTTTTAAAATGATTTTTGCTATTTTCAACTAAGCGACAGCCGATTTAATTAATTAAGTATCAAAATATAATTTCGGTACGATTGCCGTATCAGTGCTGATAGGTTTAGGAGAACACGTATGCCTGTTGTGTTTGTATGCGTTCGCATTTGTATGAATTAATGCGGTCAAAGAATAAGAAGAACGAAGAAAGTCTGAATGTGTGTACGAGCGTGTGTATATACAGTTGTTTTAATAAAGGTATTGAGTATCGAATGCCTGCAGCAGCTTTGTGCATCGCTGCAATTCTTTCTCTCGCGTATTCTACACACACACACACACACACACACACACACACGAGACACACACGAGATTACAGACTGTATGTTCTTGTTTTTGGAGCATTATGGAAATGAAAAAGGCCTTAGAGAAAGGGTTGAAGTGCATATTTGTAATTTTCTATACGTTTTGTCCCTCTGCACAGTAAACATCCTTTGTTTCTGTGTGCACATACATACATATCAGTATATAGTCCATTCAAAGTATGCATATATAACATTATCGTGTATGCAAATGCAATGCATCCATTCCCCAATTTTTAGAATGCATGCATCAAAATGCACAACTTTGAACATGGCGATACCGCATTTTCTTCTGCGCATGCATATCAATAATTAGCATAATTTCAATAGATTGAATTTGAATAAATTATAACAAAAATTACGCGATGCTGTTCAAGCAGTTTTTTATTTCGGGGTAAAAAAACTATTTATTTACGTCACATCTAATGATTCTTTAAAAATGAACTTAGGCCAGTTTTAAAATAAACTCATTTTGTGTTATTTTCGGAACGAGTGTTTGTTGTATTTTTTTACTCTGCTAAATGTTTATGCTTATGCATCTATTCTGATGTGTGATTAAGCTTCAGCGAGAAAAGCTCAGAGGATTGTGAATTTTGATAACTTATTTTCCTATAAAAGATTGTTGTTATTCTCGTTTGAAAATTTGCGGCTTCGTACAACTTTCGATATGACGGATAGTCACGTGATCATGAAACCTGGACATCGACATTTGACTTTCAACCATAGCTTTCAACATACAAGATTCCAAGGGTTGTCAAACAAATAGAAACACGTCGACGGATGCAGCTGGAGCCTGCAAGCGAATTTCAATCTTCCATTTGACCGTGTCTGTGTTTTCTTGTTTCGGCACGTGATTACGAATGGTAGAAATTAGCGCAAAAGTTCTATTTTGCAAGTAAATATGGGAAAGGGACGAACTCATAAGCCGAAGAAGAATTTTGCCGAAAAGAGGCGTGAAAAGCAGAAGGTGAAATTCTATTTTATGCATTTTTATCACCGGCCGCTGGGATTGGAGGTTATGTTTGGCTCCGATTCATTTAACTGTTGATCAGCGGTTCTCAATCTCTCCCTCTTTTTTTTTTTTGCGAAACCAAAAACTTGTTAACACTATGTCGTCCGGTGGCACCACGTTGGTGCCATCCGAAAACTATCGAGCAAGCGCCGGTGGCACTACGTTGGTGTCGTACGTAAAGATTTATACCGGCGCCAAGACAAACTAAATTTTTGTATTTTTTAATATTTTTTAAGCAAAGAAGTGAAGCATGTATTTACACATTGCAAGATTCGCAATAAAATAATTTCAGTGGCTTCGCCTTGGCATTACAAGATTTGCCATGAAAATAATTTGAGTAGATTTGGATTAAGTTTCTTATCTGAATCTCTTCCCGGGTTAAGTCGATAGGCCAAAGAAATAATAACATCCAAAAAATCTTATAAAAAAAAAAAGGATAAATTATCACTTTACCAACCGCTAGCGATTCCACAGTATTAATAGGCTAGCGATCGGTAAAGCGTTAAGACAATTCAGAAATGAATAATAAATCCGAATAAATGTTAAAACGAGTCCTCGATAGTCTAGACTTAAATCTGTCGTATAACTTATCGAGGAAATAACAGATTTTGTACCGAAAAATTTCCAGAAAAAAGATGAATGGGATAAACGACCGCAACGATGTTACGAAGACATCATTAGAGAAAATAAGGATTTTGAAAATTACTACAAGACACAATCGATAGTTCCCGATGAAGAATGGGACGCTTTTATAAACACATTGAGAGAGAACCTACCGGTGGCTTTTCGAATCACCGGTTCGAAAGCAGAGACGAAGGCTCTGCTGGAAATTATCAAAGGAGATTTTTTCCATGAGATTCTAAATACGAAAGCCGAAGGGGAAGTTAAAGAAGAGGAAACAATGAAACCACGGTGCTTACCGTTTTATCCCGAGGAATTGGCATGGCAGTTGCAGCTTACTAGGAAGGACATAAGGAGATCCGAAGCTTACTTCAAATTGCACAACTTTTTGATCGCCGAAACCAATAGCGGAAGTATCAGTAGGCAGGAAGTCGTGAGTATGATTCCTCCGCTGGTATTGGGAGTGAAACCCTCGCACAAGGTTCTCGACATGTGTGCAGCTCCTGGATCCAAAACGGCGCAGCTGATAGAAATGATACATGCCGACGAAAGCGTTACTCATCCTGGTACGTACTTATTTTGCATTTATGAAGTCCTTTGGACTGAGTCCTGGTGGTCGACCGAGACTGAGATGGAATTGACCGATCAGTAAAAGTTACTTAGGAGTCTAGAATTTTTCATTGTCGTAACGATTTTTTAGCTCCCAATATTTAATAGAAAAAATTCAGAATTGCAGAGTTTCAGTAAAAGGAAGGGGGCATACATTCACTTGTAGTATCCTTTTTTTAAATCAATTTTAAGGAATTAAATATAATTCAAAATAGAAGTAAATAAACTCACTTGCTTACAATTAATAAATTGTGAATTAATAAATTATAGAGAAATCATAGATTATGTGACAATAAAAAATGAAGTTTATAGTAAAAAAAAAAAGAAAAATTCAGAAGCCAATTATCTAACGTTAATCTAATTTTCTTTCAGAGGGTTTCGTCATAGCCAATGATCTGGATAACAATCGATGTTATATGTTGGTACATCAAGCAAAAAGATTAAACAGTCCAAATATTCTAATAACCAATCACGATTCCTCGATCATGCCGAACTTTAATGTCACGAATCCAGATGGTACAAAAGGAATATTGAGGTTAGTAGAAGCTTTAAATACATCAATATGTAATTCATGTATTCATAATAATGTGTCAATTTTTAGATATAGGAATTGATATAAATGTAAATTTTACACTGTGTTTTTGAATTCAATTAAATTTTATACATAATTCTCTAAATCTATCAATGAAAATTCGTAGTAATAGTCAGTTTCGGAATTTTTTCTGAAAACACTTTTTTTTTCATAGAAACTTGATTCATTCACTCTTTCTATTGATCACACATTTCAGGTTCGACAGGATCTTAGCCGACGTTCCATGCAGTGGCGATGGTACTATGCGGAAGAATCCTGATATATGGTGCAAGTGGAATCCTGCCAACGGGAATAATCTTCACGGGTAAAATAAAATTGTGTAATTCAAATCCAAGTTTTTTCTTACAAATTACTGCATCCCTAGTAAATTTAAGAGATTTGGCATTGAAATTACCTTCAGAATATGACCTTCAGCTAATTAATTTTGTTATTTTTAATTTTTATTATCCATTGTTGCAATTCGTCTCTACATATACCAAAATTTCGATTCTTCAGGATACAGTATAGAATAGCGAGGAGAGGATTAGAAATGTTAGCTATTGGTGGACGTATGGTTTACTCCACGTGTTCTTTGAACCCAGTAGAAAATGAAGGGGTGCTTCATAGATTACTCGAGGAAACGGAGGATTCCGTGCAACTTGTAGATTGTAGCGATCTGGTACCGGGCTTAAAATTCAATCCAGGTAAATATAAATTATGTCGTACATAATCCCATTGAAACGTTACTTATTTAAAATAATGAAAATTGAAAAATAAAAAAAATGAATTTAAATTTAATTTCTAATTAAATTATTCAATACGTAATTAACAAGAGCTGCAAGATCGCATAGATTTCCGTTCTAAACCGTGTCCTTGTATTAGGTATGACCCATTGGAAGCCGGCCTCAAAAAATTTACAATACTACGACTCGTGGGATGACGTTCCTGAACAATGGAGGACCCAAATTCGTCCGAAAATGTTCCCACCGAAACCCGAAGACGCTGAGAAGTTTCATCTCGAACGTTGGTGAGTCGTAATTGTGATTTTACATAACCGAGATCCGGTCGTGCTACGACCCAACAGCAATTTCTTAATAAAAAAACGTCTGAAAATTTGTAATTGAACCTAGTATGAGGATATTACCTCATCATCAGGATACAGGTGGGTTCTTTGTGGCAGTACTCGAAAAAGTTAAATCCCTACCCTGGGAATCTTGCAACGATAATGAGACGAAGGAGGAGGATGAAGGAGAATCGAATGAAACTGGCAAGAACGAAACTGACAAGAATGAAACTGAAAAAAATGAAACTGAAAATGGTGATAAGAAGAAGAGGAACATGGAAGAAGAACGAAGACCATGGGGGCCACAGAGGAAACGTAAGCGGATACTCGGGTATCGTGAAGATCCCTTTGTATTTTTCAAGGACGAGACTGAAGATGTTTGGCCATCCATTAAGTAAGTGTTTTAGATGATATTGGAATTGGATAACTTACAGTGATAAGGGAAACTCACATTTTTTTTACATGAAATCAAGATTTGGGTGTATTTGAAATTTTTCATTACAAGCTTAAAATTGTTACACTCCTTTTTTTTACTAATTTCTGAAAAATGTTTAAAGAAATTTTGATAACTTTAATATTTCTACAATTACGATATTTGTATAAAACTTAGTATAACATTCTGGGAACTACTGGTGTAAAAAAACGATAAAGGAAAATTCGATTTTCTTTTGCAGGAAATTTTACGAAATATCACCGGATTTAGACCCACGTTGTCTTCTGGTAAGATGCCACGAGGGGAAGAAGAAAAACGTGTATTTCACGTCAGCTGCCATCCGCGATATCGTGATGTCGAATGAAAACAAAGTCAATATGATTAACACCGGTGTTAAAACATTCGTACGTTGCGACAATAAGAACATGAAATGCGCTTTTCGTCTCGCGCAAGAAGGCGTTCGAAGTGTTCTTCCGTATATCGGAGACTCCAGGAAACTACATATTACAAAAGAAGATTTAATAATGCTTTTACAAAATGACGATCCACACACACCGCCGGAAGTTTTCAAGTTGAGCCCACAAACGCAGGAACGTGTTAAACAATTTGGTAAATACAAGGTTAACATTTCCTTTATTCTAAGAAAATTTCACGAATCTTCCATATTTCGCAATTTCGAACGATTTATTATATAAAATAAAAATGTTGAATGCAATTTGATTACTGTCATATCAGTGATTATTAATTAATTGAGTATCGAGATGGATACAATATTTGCTTTTTTAAAAGTATGTACGTAAGTTGAGACGCTGCCTTTTTGATAAAGTACACCGTAATTTTTTGTTCTTTAATAATTTTTAATATTTCTTAGTTTACGCTATATTCTATTTTCTGTAGAAAAATCCGTTTTTACACGAATTCGTTAAAATAACGAAATTTAATATTTTAAAAAATTTCAGATACCGGAAGCTGTGTACTGTTATACGAAGAAAAAACTGACAATCCTTATGCTTTAAAGCTGGAGATGGTTGGTTGGAGAGGTACGATGTCCTTAAGAGCATATGTTCCTCTTCACGACACGATACATTACTTAAGATTGTTAGGAGCCGATTGTTCCAAATTTGGTAAGTTTTCGAAATATGATTCCTAAATAATTATTTATTTAAATGAGAATTAGATCAAATGAGGCTAAAAATGATAAAAATACGTTTGGCGCCAGTATAAATCTTTATGTACGACACCAATGTGGTGCCGCCGGCGCTTTCCCGATAGTTTTCGCATGGCACCATCGTGGTGCCATCGGACGACATAGCGTTAATTTCTGTATTGAACATACATTCGGTTACAGCATTTTTGTTTATTTTATCTCGTAACGAACAAACGATATTTTTTGTTTACAGAGAAAAACAAGTTCCAAGAGAATCGCGAGCTAGCAGCAGCTAAAGAATTAAATGGCGATGCGATTTCGGAGAAACCCGAAGAAGATGGTAGTTGTTCAAAAGAAACTACCGAAGTAGATGGAAGTTTACAGGAATCGGAAGCCTCTACGGTATAATTTTGTATGAACAAAATTTTTTTTTATTACTATTTTTAATGTGTATTGGAGTTGACTGGTCATTGCAGTTTCATTCCAAATATATCTTTTAACAATTCTATGAATAAGTAAAGGATCAATTTCAAAAGAACGATATTACCACGGAAACGTTACGCAAAAATACTTTTCGGAAATACATAATCCAAAGTCTCGACTTACCTTATCAAGAAACAAATTGATAATTACGGAAACCGCGATAGCACGTCACTTCTTTACACCAGATAAAAAAGTTGAATGTAATTTGATTACTATGATATCAGTGATTCTCAATAAATTGAGTATCCAGGTGGAGACAATATTTACTTTTTTAAAAGTATGTACGTAAGTTTAGATGCTGCGCTTTTGATAAAGCACATCGTAATTTTTTGTTCTTTAATAATTTCTATTATTTTTTAGTTTTCGCTATTTTCTATTTTCGTTATAAAAATTGTTTATAAAAAACCAAATCAGAATTTTCTTATATTCTTTTAAATTCTAAAAAATTCTTTAAAATCCAAAAAATTAATAAAAAATTCTTCAAAAATACAGACGTAAGAACACCAAAAAATGGATAATTATTGACGGAGTAATAAAAACAAAGCGAACCTTCAATGACAAAGTTTTTATTTCTTATGCTTCATTGGCTCTTTTTCGTTTTTCAACTTTATAATTGACCCCTTGCTGCCTAAACTTGACCTGAACTCAATTTCTTGTAAGCGCATTGTTTTTAATGAACACAATTCATTGAAATAAGCAACTAAGATTGGGAGATTTTTGCTAAAAATAAAAAAAAGACCTATTTTTTTTATTTTACGGCAGTAAGAAGTCAAAATATTTTTTTTCTCTGTTTTAGGAAATTACATTAAAGATATATATACTAAAATTGATTATTTTTTTTTGAGCGAAATCTACCCTTTTCAAATTCATATACGTTTCAGAATTGCTTAAAATGATTTATAATTATCATTTTCTTTCAGTATTTTATAGAAATATAGTAAGTACATGTCTTGGCCGGATACTGAGGAATCTTCAATTCTAAGATGACCGTAAACGTCACTTTTTATTTGTTACAGTTAATTAATTTAATATAATAGAAAGAGCTTTAGGATTATTCGCGTTTCGTGTATGAAAAGAGAACTATCTATTTTGTTTTTCAATTTGGTAAAAAAAATTTCTTCTTTGCAGCGTAAAATCACAGAAATATATACTTCGGCTAAGAAAATTTATAACAAATCCACGTAACTTCTTTCTCTTTTTTGAATTTTTAATTTTTTTCTTAAATTTCTTTCTTTATTTTTAATTGAACTGAAATATTGTTAATTGCATCTTTCTGTTTTCACCAGCCGTTCTTGAAATTTGTGAATTTCCAGCAAATAGACGAATTATCGCCCGGATTTTATCTTTCCCCAAATGAATGCATCATTGAAATATCAAAAAATTAAATTGAATATACAAAATGAAAGTATTTCGGAAAAACTTGAATCCCTCAACACCATACATCCTGTTTTTTTTTCTTTACACATACAAGAAATTAAACATTTATTTTTACTGAGAAAGACAACTTTTTAAAAAAATACTATGCCAGATTCCTTCCCCCAACGGGAAAATACTATTTTAAAAATTCTCTACGCAGCATTTATTATATAAACAATTTGAAACAACGACTATTGAAAATCTTGAATCTGACGGGACTGGAAAAAGTGATTTTATAAATTTAAAAGTTCTCTGTTATATAAAAATTGATCAACTTCGTTTTCCCTTCAAGTAGGATTTCATTTTTTATATGGAATAATAAATTTTAAGCGAAAGTTTTCGTTTTAGGGTGGGTTTCAACCGAAGAAAAAAATAATTAGCTGGCCTTCTTTTTTTTCTTGAAAAACGAACCATTGTCCTCCAGCAATGATCTTTCCAAAAACACTTTTCTTATCAATACCGTTTATCAAATACTTTTTTTTTCGTAACATATGACGTATGTATTTCGAAAAATTCGATTTTTCTAAAACTCCTAATCCTACAGGTAAAAGGACGGGTCTTGTTTTCTTTACAAAACATTTCAGTACAGGTATACAAACATGAAAGAACTGCCAAGCAGGTTAATAACGTAACAAATGTATAAACTATCAAATAAAAAAAATGAATCCAAAAATTAGCTAAAACTTTGTTCGATCTTTACAAATCTATTGACTTTGGCTTTTTCTTGAAATTGCCTTAATAATCTCTACCGGTCGGAGACGTTAACTTACCACTAAGATTTTGAGAATTCGATGGCGACTTTGTGCCTACAATTTCATTTCCAGGAATTACTATTTTGTTTCTCAAATCCGAACGTGGCGAAAGAATTTTCACAAAACAAACAAAAAATTTCCAAAGAATTATCAGATTATGGTTCTCCACGTAATTGTTTTTCTATTAAAATTAATATCCGTAATTCCAGAGCGAAAATTACTCTACTTTTTCTTCTTTATTATTAAAATAAGATTTTATTTTAAATAAAATAAATAAATAACGCAATTTTATTTTAAATTAAATAATAAAAAATTATTTTTATTCAAAATAAAATTACGATTTGAGAAGTATATTTTCACCACGAATCCGAAGATGATTACTTCGAAAAAGAAATTTGGAATCTTTGGAAATTTTTGTTATCAATGAAACAAATTAACACGTTCATTGTAACCCTTTTTTTCACTGGCAATAAATAACATTAAAGACGTGACTTTTGTCGTAAGGTAGCATACGTCGTATAACGATAAATTTATTCGCTTCACAGTGAACGTGATAATTACGAAATTTCGTGTTTAAAATTTTCTTTGGAACGTTGCGTTTAAAATGGCAATTTTTACATTTTTCCTGATAATCGCACTTTTCCATAAAAATCTGCGCGATTATCAAGTATCCAATATTGATATATCTGATTCAACTTTTTGACAAATGTTCCCACTTTAAATGCAAACGTCCACGTTTGGAGCAAACTTACATGATTTCGTACTTTTATTCCGAGGATTGCTGGGACACGGCTGTTCTCCCATTAGATGTTCTCTCCATTTATTTTGATTGACTAACATATAACAAAGTGGACAATGTTCATACCCATCCACGGGTTCTGAAAAAAAAGACACTTTTGGTGAAATTAAGTTCATTGTTAATCACAAATTAATGGATTTCTTAGGATTTGCCTTAAACATTATAGTTTGATTATATTAAAAAAACTATTAAGAAAAAACAAATATCTTTACCTGGAAAATTATTTTCAAAATACTTATTTTTAATTTTGTATTTCGAAAATAATTTTGAAATCAATTTTGCAATATGTTTTCTACCAGAAAATAATTGCACGTTTTGCATTTTTTATTGCAAATATTTCTAAAGAATATTATAATATAAATTTGGAACCAGCTTTTTTTACTAGACGTTGAAAAAATTATGCCAATTTTTTTTTCGTACTTCAATTCTAGGAATTTTCAAAAACGGCAGAAATTTTTGCAAAAAGGCAGAAGTATAGAAATCAATAAATTACTTACTTGTACATTTCTCGTTTTTCGTATGTTCCTCAAAGGACCTTTCGTGAACTGCTTTTTTGCAGGTGTCACACTTCACGTAGTTACTTCTCATGTCGCATTCATCTAAGGAGAAAACGAAGGACATTGTAAATGGTAAAATTTTCTATTAAAAATATGAAAATTTTTAGGTTGAAAATTTTTCGCTGAACCACTTACTCAACAGATGCGAATTTAAATAGGAAATTTCAACAACTTGTTTGCAGGCTTCACATCGCGTTAACATCGGACAACTCCTCCAGTAATGAATGTTCAAGCCTTCTTCCGAATAAACCTGTCCTTTCGATAAACAGAATATACACATCCTGGAAAAAGAAAGATTAATTATTATATAATAATATTGTTTACAAATATTTGAAATAAAAAATGCAAGACCTGCAATTATTTTCTCTTTGAAAAAAAAAAAATATTGCCAAATAGATTTGAAAATTATTTTCGAAATACAAAATTGTAAATAGGTATTTTGAAAATAGTTTTCCAGGTAAACAAAATTTTTTTTTCTTAATTGCAAGACGAATATCCAAAATTTCTGTTGCAATAATTTCGATTGCAAAAAATGTTCTTCTAAAACGTGATACTCCTACACAATATTTCTATTTATTTAAAATAATTTCGTTTCAAATGGAAATGCAAAAAAATAATAATTTCCATTTTTTATATCAAATTATTCCGCATTTCCTTTCAAATAAATTTTTGTTGATTTTCTGTCTTTGAAAATACACAAATTATAAAGTTTCTTCAGCCATGCAAAAAAAAGGAAAAATTCGGACACAGGTATTTTTGTGAAAGAGGAAAATTTACTAACTTATCGCCCTTGTGATCCGCGCTGTTATCCGATGGTGAAGTGATGCTCGCAGAACTTCCCGTACTGACAGCGGGGCTTGATCTTGGAGGAGATTTCGTTAAATTTGCAACAACGTTATTTTCACTGGATTTATTTCTCGACGGCGTGCCCTTGACCGCGCTTTGCGTGGATTCTAATTCCTTTTTTTTCTACAAAATCAGAGAAATCGAAGAACACGTCTATTAAAATCAGCTCCGGTACTTTTCTTTCACCGGGACCCATTTTCCAAAACATTGTTTCACGATTATTTGTACTAGGAGGCGAGTATTTTCAAAAACGGGATATTTGTGTTTGAGAATGTAATATAAAATACTTAAAATAATAATAAAATGATATATAACAATATATATCAAGAATAAGACCCCTAGCATTTGTCCCCTTACCTGAATATCTATCAAATCAAATTCATGAAACAATTGACGATACAATAAATTCCGTCTGGTGATATCATCATCAGGAGGTAGTTGTTTCCTTACTAGTCGAGGATTGACCTTGTAAACAAGAACTAAAATCCTTTCGGACACTTTTCTAACAGCTTCGGCGGGATGGTGCAAACCAGACGAGCCCAATTCCGACAAAGTGCGACACGTCAGTCCGCTGCAACAATTACAATGCCTTATCAGAGTACTTGCGTTGTTTGTCCCGCAAAGGTTTGTGCCAGAACGGACCTCTTTTGAACAACAAAAATGCCTTTGCTGCAGATATCAATTATATCTGATTTCAAAGGAATTCTTGTTGCTGAAAGTAGAGGTCCGATTTCTCGCAGTCTAGTTATTGCATTCTACAAAGTATATATTTTTTCTGTAATTTGGATTCTACAATTATAATCAGAAAAAAATCCAAAATGCAATGTTGCATAAAATGCAAAAAGCAGTTTTGCACAAAAAGCAAAATGCTCCTTTTGCATTTTTTGGAAACTGCATAAAATGCAAAAAGAGATATTCTTTGTTTTGTTATTATTTTATACAATAATAAAAAAAAAATTTTAAAATGCACTGTTTTAAATGCTTGAAAAAATAACTTGTCTCGAAATTTGAACTTCTTATCGACATCAGGGGAAAACGTAATACGTAAAATGCAAAAGGGAGTCATTGCAATTAGCTGCAACATCCGATTGTTCACCTTTGCTTATCCGTAGAAATTCCGTGGTTCAAAATAAGCTGTTCGACCATTTCTAATCTACTCAATGCCAGTCTCTGATGTGTACTACTGCTAACGGGTCTCGTCAGATGCACCGGTATTATATGCAAATCTCGAACGCATTTGCAATCAGCCATACTGAGTATCGTGTGCACAGCCATGTTATGTATCCTCGGCGTTGTGTCTCCAGATTTCGTTAACAATTCGGGAAGCAGCCGATCCACGCTTCGAGCGATTTCCGTAGACGATACTCTAAAGGGAACAGAAAAATGAGAAATAAGCAATAGGCATCTGAAAAATTGTACCACAATTAATAGCTAAAGCGCTGCAATATTTACGAGGTCGGAAAAAATATGCATTTTTACAAACAATTTAATATCATTTTTGTTTATCCAAAAATTCTTTTTCAAGAAAGAAATAGATAAAGAACCTAAATACCCCTTCCCCGTATCTCATGAATTTGTAAAGCTTGCGATTTCCCCGAATAGAACGTTATCTGTGATACCGAGAAAAAAGGCGTATTTGTTCCTTTCAAAAAATACCTATCAGCAGCAAATTCAGCGAAAAAGATTCGTATTAGTTGAGCGGCTAGACTGTAAACGCTAAAAACTTTATCCCTTAAGGCTCTGTGTAGCAATAAAATAGCAGCTCTTGCGGTTTTGTTCGCCGAGTGTTTGGAAATTTCGGCATCGAATTTCCGCAGTTCCTCTTTCAGTTGCATCAAACCCTCCTCCTTGTCGGTAAATTGTTTCGAATAGAATTTTTCCACCTGAAAGTACAAATTTATTTTTTCTTTAATTTTTTCCTTTTTAGGGAAACCCGAAAGTATAAATTTATTTTTTTCTTTCATTTTTTCCCTTTTTAGGGAAAACTGGAGAAAAGTGGAGGAAACTTACGATTTCCACCCCAAAAACAGCTATTGGCAAAGCAGCTTGTTTTTTCTCCCTGTCGTTTAATTTGGAAATGACTTTGATTTCCGTATTATCCAAATGACACTCTCTTGTAAATTCATTTGTATGGGAACTGTAATTTAATGGATTAATTATTTTTTTAATTTATAAAAAAAAATTGTCCTGCTCATCGACACTCACTGTCTTAAAGCTGGAATCGTGCGTTCTTCGTAAGCTTCGTAGCTGGATCTTAGCGCGGGACCAGCTGATTTTGTTTTTCTCCTCAGTGAACCCTTATTGCAATTGTGTCTCTCGATTACTCCGTTTGTGGGGCTATCGGTGACTTCTGTAAGAAATAATGAAAAAAGATAACAATTTGTCGGATCCAAAATATGTTTTCCAAGATTGCGAGGGAAAAGATATTGCGGTTTAGAAAATAGGATACTAACAAAAACATTTAGCCCCAAAAGGGATGAAGGTTTTTTGCCTCAAGGGAGCCCAGAGTCGCACCATCTTCATTTTTACATATGTGATGTGCTTCCATGTTTTTTACAACATACATAAAAGTGAAAGTTGTGCGTAATTGCGCTCATTTTAAAAAACGCGGTTGAATGTGCCAAAAAAGTTATTTTTTTTTCAATAATAAAAAGACTTAGGTTTGCTCGAATAAAATAGAGCTTAAATTAATTAAAAAAGACTTAATATCGTTCCGGCAAAACATTAAAATTATTAAAAAGGTTAGTTACATAAATCCGAGATATTACAATTTTTAACAATTATTAGGGCCAAAATCCCGCCTTACTTTTTTTTTTTTAACAATTTTTATTTATAAATCAGATTCAACTGCGTTATCTATAACATTTTTATTATTCATGGGGACGAAATTAATATGTACCAATAGAAAATCTGCTATTACTAAAGAAGGTCTCGAATTCTAGATAGAAACGTTTATCAAAATTAAAAATTTTAATCATTGGTTCCAAACAATAACTATCAACACAATATATTTATCTCATAGAGCTTCTTAGTAGGAATAATATGGGTATAGAGGCTTCTTTTGAAGCGTAATAGCCCTTAGGGGCAAAAGAGATGAAAAGGGATTTTAAAAGCCTTCGTTTTAGGGATGGAGGTCAAAGTTTTTGTGAATATGGTAATGAGCCGTCGAGTTCCAATTACTTCTTCCCTTTCATTTCTATTTCTGAAATTTCTACTTACCGGGACTGTTCGGCTTTTGATGCAACGGGGAAATAGGGGGTTGATGCGCGGGACCAGTTGGTGATAATGCACCTTCCCTACTTAAATTTGGTGGCACCACCAGCCGAGGTGGAGATGTTATATCCTCGGGAACGGTTGTGGACAGAGAAGGACAAGTATCCACAGATACGGCTTCTTTCCCTTCTATCACGGATAAATTGTTCTTTTCCAACGGCTGTGAAAAAAAAAAAAAAATTAAAATTATCGCATAAAGGATTCCCCGAGACCGAAAAAATTACTCATTTTCAGCTTCTTGGGGACAAAAGCTGGCAAATATTTCACAGGCATGGATATCGGTATCTTCAAAATTTGAGAATCATATTATGTTAAGAGAGGTCTAGGTTTTTGAACCGACGCTTCTTCTCGAAACTCGAACAATTGCCATACATTAGAATTTGGAGGAAGAAATACGCAAGAATAGCGATAAACTGGATGAACCAAATTGTCGGAGGAATTAAAACAGAAAATATACTCTCGACGACGACTCACTCCATTGAGTTCCAGCAGATCCTCGACTTCCAAACTTTCGTAAACTTGTTGTCTGTACTGCTGAGCTTGAGCTTTCTTGGCTTTGGCTTTATCATAATCCTCCAAAGCTATGGCGTATTTTTTTTCCAACTCGTACTTTCCAAGTCGCTCGCCGGCTTTTCGAAGGTTTTCCATGGCTACTTTCAATTTCGACGCGTACTCGAATCTCTCCTCTATAAAATCAGATAAAATCACAGATTAGTATCAATTTTTCGCAGAATTTATTTAATTTTCGACGTTTTTGAAGACCATAGATAAGATAGAAATAAACATTCCTCGTGGAATTAATGGAATTCCTGGAAAACTGTTTTAATCCCGAAAGATAATTTGTCAAGCACTCTTGAAACGATACGTGACATAGGCATGTATGTAAAAATGATATCAAGGAAATATGTCGTTACAAAGCAGCTTACCTTCAACAGCTTGCAATTTTTTGGCTTCCATCTGACGTATAATCTTTGCTACTTCTCGATCGACGTACATTTCAAAAGCTAAATCATCGTATGGGGAGGTGTAATGAGGATTATAAGGGGCATCTCCTTGGCCACTGAACTCCTGAGCCAGTGGTTCTCCCAAAATATTTATGGCTATCAGACCAACCTGGAAATATATACATACAATATATATATATATGTTAAATTAAAAAATAGAGGATCAAATTTTAGGATAAAAAATTTAAATAATATATATTAATAAAATAAACGTTTTTTGATAGAAATTTTATAATATCAACCACTTTAAGAAACTTCGAATAAAATTCTTTTTACAAAAAATCAGTTTTTATATTAAAAGGTGCATTTTTTTAAATGGGTATCCTTCTTAAGTGAAATAAAAAATTGAAACTTAGCGATCGAATATTTTTTTATCAAAATTATATACCAGGTATCAAAAAATGAGTTTCTTAAAAATAAATTAGCCAAATTTGAAAACGAAACAACTCAAAGACCTGAAACATGACGTCTCACACATCCCTTGTTCCCATTTAAAAATTTAAAGAGAGATATTCCACACGGCAAGGGGATGAAATGACGAGTGTCTACTTTACGTAAAAAAATGTCCCCCCGAGTTTTAAAATCGACCTGCTTGCGAAATGGTTCGTCTCGGCATGGGTATCTGGAAAAATTACCTGCTCATGAACGTTGTGTGCATTATTGTGCGGTTTGTGAAGTCTCAATTTCAGTGAAAGAGCTTCGGTTTCTGGAAGAGCGACACTTTTAAGTTCTCTGCTTTTGTACATAGTTGAAGCGTTATCGGAAAGTGTAATGTATCCTAAATAGGTGAAATCAGTGGATGCAGAGACATTCTCTTCCCTCGAGGTCCAGATCTCCAATTTTTCGGCTGGAACAGAGCCAAAGTTATTTCCCTTGCACGCGTCCAAGTATTTAATAGTTGGCTTAAGATATTGGATACACAAAGTTTTTTGCTCCCCAAAGAAACTTTGCCGGACGAAAGTTCGACTCGACTTCCAAATAATGCATTTGATTGATTACATGAGAAGTAGGTTACTAAAATCATCCAATTAATTTGAGGTGAAGCTGCAATATCACTGGGAGAGTGGTCGAAGCTTAGGCTGGCAGAGGAGAGATCCAGAATCGTTTTCACACTTGTAAAATGAAGTATGGAGGGAAAGGGAAGGAATGAAGAGAGATAAAAAGGGTGGATGTTTCCTCGAGGCATGCAATTATGAAGCTTAAGTTGATTTCCTTTGTCACATAATTGCTTTCCGGCTGTCGTGGAAAGGGAGGTGAAAATATAAGGAACTCGTGAAAAGAGATTGCTTTCAGCATTGAAAATAGATACATCCTTGTATTTTTACAAATTGAAATTTTGAGATTCGAAAGGAAGTACTTGTAAAGTTGAAAACGTTGTAAAGTACAAATTGCAAATGGTTCAAAAATCTCCGAAAATGAAAAAAATAATCCGATGGTGCAATAATATTTTGAGAAAAATTTTACTTTGCAACGCAAATTCTATATTATTGCACCATCAGGTTATTTTTTTTTCATTTTCGGGGGTTTTTGAACAATTTGCAATTTGTACCTTACAACGTTTTTCAAGTGACCCATTCAATTGTTGAGTTTCTTTAAATGTTTGAAAAATGGGAAATTATAGAATATATGTATTAAATAAAAACTTTATCTTTAATAAATTAATAAATCCTCCAAGGATATTTTTTGAAACTGTAAGAAACAAACTAAGAATTATTAATTTTTGTCGATGGAAAGTCCCGAATGTTAATGACATAAATTGTTTACTATTTTATATTTATATAGTTGTTATTGATATAAAATAGGGTGTAATTGTATACTGGCCCAAAAAAGCTACTCAGAGCACTCGTACCCTATTATCCCATACAAGCTTGCAATTAGGAGATAAGGAAAACATAGATTAGTCTTACGAATAAGATATTGATGCGCTAAGACTTGAATTCTGGTAAGTCTGGCCTCGTTGTGGAGTTTCAGGATAAGTTCTTGTGGATAAATGCACCTTCTTGCACTTTGCCATCCACGTACTGTCGGCCCGTGGACGTTTAACTCCAAAGAAGAATGTCTGTCCTCTTCACCTGTTTCGAAAGTTAATAATTATTCAATTATAAGGTTTTTTTGGAAATTCCTGTGCTGTCTCTATTTTTCAAAAGCGCTCAATTCAATAATTAAACTTCTCTTGTATTGTCTTCAGATTTAAGGTAAAGAAATTAAGTTCTTGACAATTGAATGGGTCACCTCAAAAACGTTGTAAGGTACAAATTTATTTAACAATTTTTTAAAAAATGGATGGTTTTTTTTAAAAACGAATCAGGTTATTTTTGTAATTTTCGGTGGTTTTTGAACAATTTGCAATTTAAAACAATAAACTTTAGTATACTAAAGTACAGGTGTATTAAGGTGCATAATTAATGACGATTATTTTGCAAGATTGCTTTTAAAGTAATCGTCGTTAATTATGCATCGCCTAATATTTATAATTACTTGATTATTATATTCAGGACCATATATATACAGAGCTGTTTATAATTTAAAAATCTATTTTATGATTCAGAATTCAAAGTATTCAATTTGACTGTATCCGAGGTTGTGCCAGAATCCAATTCATTAACTACCAAAAAATTATAATAGTTAAACTTATTTTTAAGCAAAAGTTCGATTAAAGCAAGGGACGTCGGATAATTTATTAAAGAACTGTAAGATATCCATCGCCGCAAATTTGCACCTGTCCGTCATTGAATGCCTCTTTCGCATAAATTCTCCCTCATTTGTCATGCATAAATAGCATATTCAAGAGGAAATTACACATGACGATGTTTCATTGTAATAAAACAGATACGTCTAATTGAAATATGGGTCATTCATTTGAGGAAGAGAACAACAGACTATTGAATTAAACGCACATGAAGAAATAGTCGAGCACGTGCTCTTTGTGTCCAGAGGAATACGGTGACACCAAAACGCCTGGAGAAAATAATTAAAATGATAAAGAGGCAGGAAATTGCAAAATATCGCTTCGGATATTGCCAAACAAATGCCGATGCAGCTTTTTGATTTTCCCTGCCAGCTCACTTAGGTTATCAGTGTCAAATGAGAGATTGGTCTGCAGACCTTACGTTATCTAACGACACCTTATCCGAAGGTGCACGATACCTACTTGTGGCGTATACAATGTTGAATCCAATTTTCCTTGGCATAATGAGTAATTTGTCTTCCGTCCAAATGACGAAACGAACGATCAACAAGAATGTAACAAGAATATAACCGAATGTAATGTGGAATGTCAAATGTAAAAAGGCACAGCCATCTGAAAAGCTCGTTGCGGGGGTAACTCGTAAGTTTTGCCCCGGCGCAAAGGGTAGAAAAGCGCACCCCACCTTTCCTCTATCCCACGTCTGCACCCGTCGAGGCTCACGACAAAACTGAGTTCGGAATCACCCCCCGAGTTCATTCCTTTCATTCCTTTCAATGGAACGTCTATGATTGACAAATAGTTACATTTTTAGTACCATTTTTCCATGTCTTTCCGTTTTCTAAAATCCGAAATTACCAATTTCTTCATTTTGTCTCCAGAAATTGACCAAATCTTGCCACTGATTCCCCATTAGCTGATATTACTACAATATAAAAATATCGAATTCCAAGTATCTTTGAATTTAATTTGTATCAATGCTTTTTTAATGTATTTATCAATGGACCCTCCCTTTTACGTACAAAAACGCAATAATAGCGAAACCAAGTCTAGAAAAATTCAAGACTTGGATTGGATCAAGTTGAATTTCGTCGACGATTCAAAATAAAATAAAACCTCGTTATTGAATTTTTAGTATATAGTTACCAAACTTCTTAGCCGGTAAAAGTATTGTCCCGATTCAAGATACCATTATTACAGTCGTCTTTGGTCAAAACATAGGCTGTAAATTCGAAATGGATCAATAAATGGAAGCTGCATGACGTCAGGGAGGGGTGCGCCAAGAAAGCTTTTTAAATGTATCACAGGAGGATCGTTACGTGCTTTCGGAGCATCATTCATACACCCCACGTGCACTTCCACGTGTCTTATTTCTAAAAACAAAAAGAAAACAACGCTTTTGTGGGGATTCATATTCTAGAGATTGAGTTATTTGGTAAACGCTCTGGAATAATTCCTTTAAAACGCGGATTTGAAATTTACAAATACAGAAGAAAAAGTATTGATATAGGCTCCTCGAAATTAATATAAAGGATACAAATAAAGTAAAATAAATAGTGTTAGAATTTCTTGGAACAAATTTTTAAAATACCTTCGTTTTTTTTGGTAAAACTTGAATAATCTTCTAGTAATATTATAAATGCTTTTCTTTAATTTACAGTTTCTCCTCCGAAGATAGATTAATTGTTTTTATTAATATATGACCTGCAGATGTAATATATTTTGGCATATTAATGGGAGAAACAATAAATTAAATAATAAAAAACTTACGATAAGGAAAGAAAACAATTCATGAAAGTGTAAATAATGGTTGATAATTAACAACGCCTCGGAATTTCCTTAATATTTGCCTTCAAAAGATTGCTCAAACAATCTTATTTTGTCTGTTGCTTTTGAAACACGAAAATTCATTGTCGCACCCTCAGAAGCTCGCTAACCATCCTCATGCCAGATTAATTTCGAGCATTCCCTTCCGAAGCATCTTGCTATACTGTAAAAAAAAATTGATGTAAGTGTAGGTGCCTCCAACATAAAAAGGAAATGCTTTTTATTAATATAATACATTTGAAATTTGTAAAAGTCAAAGTAGACGGTAGTTGTTTCGGTTTTCCAATAACTGGAGTGTTTCGCTTAAGTAGTTGCGAATAAGTATAACAGTCCTTTAACAAATTGCACAATTTCGGAGCCACCCAATTTCGATTCGCCATAAACTCTGTCCACAAACGTAATCGGAACCTCCCCTATTGTATAATTCAACTGTCTGGCTCGGACGATCATCTCCATTTGGAAGACGTATCCTTTCGAGACACAAGACTGGATAAGTTTCTCCAAAACGTGTCTTTTGTATAATCTGCAACAAGGAGAATTAGAGATTTACATGGGATCAAATTAATGGTCGACGAGGAATTCCAAATCCGATCGCGTGAATTTTACCACTGCATAAATATTTCAATTCGATACAATACCGATCAAAATGGTTACCTAAAGCTTCCAGTAAGGTCACTCGCACCTGGCCTCAATAATAACTGGGTTAAAAAATTAGCACCACGACTAACGAGTTTTCGTTTGAAATCCCATCCATACACGCCACCACCATGGGCGTACCTGGTACCGCTGACAACATCAAAGTTGCAAGATTGTTGGAGTTCGATCATTTTTGGAATGAATTTTGGCTGAAAAGAAAGATATTCATCAGTTTATTTTCGACACTCAATAAATTGTAATACTGCAATATTTTTTACAAGGGTAAATTCATGCCACTAACATGATGAGAAAGATCAGCATCCATTAGTACTATGAAATCTCCAGTTGCATGTTTGATCCCATGCATGTAAGCTGTTCCAAGACCCAGTTTCTTTTCCCTGGGTCTCAGAATGATTTTATCTTCGCCGTACAGTTTTTGGAGCTGTTTTGCCATTTCCAAAGTTCCATCGGGCGATCCATCGTCGATTATAATAACTTCGTATGGGAATCCGCTGAGAAAAAGATGTAAGATTAAAATTAAAATAAATAAGATTAAGGAAGCAATAAGTAAATGTCATAAATTCAGCAATTGTCATTGAAAGATTGATTATTTCTCTGCAACATTATATTCTTTATAAAGATAAGCAAAGATAAGAAAAATAATGTAAAGATAAAAAACAAAATTTCATGTATGATGTTGAGCCAATTACTATCAATCACAAACATTGATTTTAAGGTTAGGTTTTCATTTACCATCTTTCCTCTGTTTTTTCGCCAAAACTTCAAATTTATAAAACTTAATAAAATATTTATAATAATTTTTAAAAAGATTTGGGAAATTCTGATACGACAGAAGCTAAGTAGATACATTTCGGGAATTATTGTCATTTCTGTTTTGAGTTTTGAGGTTATGTTTCCCTGCCACTCACCAATCGTTCATGTATTTAATGATGAGCCATATTATAATCGGAAGATTATCGATTTCGTTGTATGTAGGTAACAAAATGGAATATTTATGTCCATTTGCAACGCGACTTTTCCTATTCTTTTCCGCGTCCATCTCGCCCATGATTAATCAAAACACCTGTTGGCTCTTCTCAGCGCGTCACCGGACTGCGAGTCGCACACTCGCACGTCGCAGAGTGTGTTATGAAAATCGAATTACACATTTTAGGAGAAGCACCGAATAGCGAGACTTTCTGTCTCTTATTATCTCATATACGACTGACTCCTACATGTATTTTGTTACCATGTCCTTTCGAATATTGATTTTCTCCATTTTCTTGAAAGTACAGTAAAAATATTATAAAATTGATATTTTTTTATACAATTGGTAGAAAAGAAAATTATACAGATTTTTTTGGATTATACCATTTTACAAAATCAATTAACTGATTTGTAATTGATAACATTCTATGAATGTGTGTATGTGTGTTTGTGTGTGGGTGAGTATATGAATGTAAAAGGAATGTCAAATATCCAAAAAATGTCTGATTTTAGAATCGAAAATGATTCGAAGAAGAATCGGTCAATTGGATTTTGTCGATTCCCATAATAAAAATTCTCAAGAAAAATAATATTTATGCAGTATTATTATATCAAGAGTTAATTCCTTGCACGAAATACTTTTTCGTGCGTGGGAGCGAGGAAATAGGTTGAAGAGAACGGTGGAACAGGATTTCCTTTTCACCTGACAATAGATTCCGAGAGGTATAGGAAGGAATTTGACGTTGGAATGCCTTCATACGTCAAGTTCATGTCTATTCTCGCGAAAAGGTAGCTAGTTTCTGTAAATTATCGTCTAGGAAGGCTAAATATGGGAAAAACTACGAGAGTCGTGGTGTGCGGAATGAAAGGTGTTGGCAAAACGGCTTTATTAGAACAACTCATATATGGAAACATCACTCCAAAGGCAGTAAGTTTTGTAGGTTAGGTTTCTTGTAAAAGCTTTCTCCAGAACGGGTAGACCAAAAAAAGTTGGGGCAACAAGTACAAAACATGATTTACAAAAAACATGACATAGGAATATTTTTAAAGTTTCATCCCATCCGAAATGTTTCTGAAAATATTGTTCGATATTCCACTGTATATTGTAACACAATTTTATTCCATTATTGAAGACAATAGATTTCTTAGAAATTGTTGAATGTCATCTGAAATATTGATAATTCCTATAAAAAGACAGTTCTGGTGAAAAAGTAGCCAAAAAGCGACATAAGTTCATTGAATGAAAATTGATGTCCCATTTAGAAATGATAAATTGCAGAACATTCTCTGTTGTAACAATATTATTAATATTAAGCTATACTTCCAAAAATCTGTTAAGTGTAAAAAGTTGAGTATTTTTTAGTTATAGAGCTTTACAAATAGGCACATACATTTCTGCATGATATTCAAAACAGAGCCGGTACTGGCGACGACCCCGCACCCAACCGAGTCGCTCTTTAGCGAGTGGCATCTTCAGTTAATAGCGGTCGATAAAGTGTTAAAAGACATCTTTGAAACCTAGTACCCTAATAAAGTAGTACTGTCTAGTAGTTTCAGACAAGTTTCTAATAATATGGTCTAGCCGATATACCGAATACGTTTTTTGGACACCAAGTTCTGTCTAACTTGTCACCACTTGATTACAAAATGTAAATTTAAAAAAAAAAATACATGAACAATTTTTTTAGGAAATTCATCCAACAATCGAAGACATTTATGTGGCCAATATCGAGACAGATAGGGGAACGAAAGAGAAAGTACGATTCTACGATACGGCAGGTTTAGAGCAACTACATGGTACTTCAAACAATCAGCAATTAGCCCGCCATTATTTGGGATTCGCCGATGGTTATGTGCTCGTTTACGATACAACTAAACCAGAATCCTTGGATGTGCTATTTCCGCTCAAGAAGGATATAGACAAAAATAAGGATAAGAAGGAGATAACGATTATCGTTGTCGGTAATAAAACGAGAACTGATATAGAATTAAATAGATTGGAAAATACATCGAGCAAAGCTGTTAATTGGTGCACAAGAGAAAAATTGAAACATTACGAAGTTAATGTCATGGACAGAAATACTTTATACGAGCCATTTATACATTTGTCTTCGAGACTCAATCCACCACCTAACAAAAGCACATTCCCCCAATTAAGTATGGGAAGAAAAAGTGTCAAGGTGGAAGTTACTTAAACTATGCATTTCTAAGAATCTCATTTTTCTTGCTTGTACATTAATTGATTTTAACGGTTTCGAAAGATCTGAGCGGTAAATAAGTAGCATATCTTCAGAATTAGGAACAATTGATCTCACACAAAAACCAGTGTTTTCAAAGTACTTATCTATATGTTAATTTATTGAAATTCCTTTCTTTTTATTGGATTCTTGTCCATTTTAGTAAATTTATAATGATTTATACACATTTTGATTTCCAAATTAGCATTTATCTCTTTGTCAGTAAGTAAATTAGTTACGAGTAAATTAAATTAGGAATAATTCATTTTCCGTGCTTTTAATTTATTGACAACCATGACCTGAAACTGCATGTTATAATTAATGAATAAAAATTAAAACAAAGGACTTTCAATTAATTAACGTTGAAATTTAAACGTTCATTCTAGTAATATTCAATTATATTTTATAACTCTATATTCTCTTTGATAATGGAAATTATGAAATTTCACGTGAATTTTGTCTACCTCCCTTACCTCTTTATCAGTAATTAACATATTTTTTCTAGTAATTTATTGCTCTTTTCTCTTTATTCGTTTTGAAAAGGAAGTCAAAGTAGCTGTATATTACTACTTAGCCAAAAATAAGAACCAAAATAATACAAAAAGTAAGTACTTAATTTTTTGGAGCTTATGCTTAATGAGTTTCTCAAAGAAACATAAAAAAACTGACAGGTTTTAATATTCTTCATTTGATTATTTTCTTACCGTTTTTGTTTTTGCTGGAAACCAATATCTGTAAAATACTTGAAATTGTGTTTTACATCAAAAGAAATGATGTATATGTAAATAATGAATTTTTATATTCCCGAATTTTTATGTAACATAAAAACATTCAAAATTGTTAAGTTAATCAATTATAGTTATTTACTTTATGAAAAATGTTCCAATTTAATTATCAATTATTTTTATAATGTACAATTAATTTAATCAACTGTTACACTTTACAAGATCATTCCAATTTGATTTACGAAACGTTCCGAGTCTCTACTGCAATGAAGAATCTTTAAGTTAAAAAATGAAGCAAAATTCTTAAAGTTCAATTTTTAACATAATTTTTGTCATAATTGGTGATTCATTTTTTTCTTTAATTTTTATTTCAATATAAATGTTTCTTAAAATATTTTAATGGGATCTATAGCATACACTCGTTCTCTGCGGCAGCTTTTATTAATAAGTTTAGTATAAAAACTAATTATGATGGATGTACTTATGAAATAATTTACGCTATAAAAAAATGAAAACGAACGTTCAAAAATGTTATCTTATTAACTAAAAAGTACAAATTTTACTATTTTCTAACTATCACTTGTTCCTTCGATGTACTTAAATAAATTCTTGTGCATTTTATTTATAAAATTTGCAATTGAAGGTCTCTTACATTACAATTTTTTGTCAGTTACTTTGATATTGCATCAAGTTAATTGTGTGATTTAATAAAAAATTAATAAAATCGCAAATGTCAATTTCATTATTCATAATTCCTATACATTAGTAATAGACTTCTAAATAAATTTTTTAAAATTTCAGTGACTCAGATTCAATTCAAAGAATGGATGACACATCAAAAATGAGCAATATAAAAAATCTCATGAAATAATAACAAAGATTACCATTAATATCGAATACAAAAATTCGATATTCAATATTTTCAAACTTGATGTTTCATTTAAGTTTGAAACACGGTGAAATCGGTTTAGGATCTTACCAAAAATTATTAGCACAAGGTAGCTCAATTTCTTTTTAATTTTTTGCAAATGAATTAATGGATACAACACTTTTGGTTATTTGATACAAGTTTCAACCAGATTTCTTTCGGAATTTGTATCTAACTTGCGTTTTTTTGGAACCATTCGAAAGATTAATTTTTTATGAATGTGCGAATTTGTAAAATCATATATTTACTAGTTTGCGTGCGATATCATCTTCAAATATTCATCACACAGTAATAATATGCAGGATAATAATATTTTGCAGGGTCGAATAAAAAATTCATCGCATTTCCATAAGAGCAAGGACTATAACGTCTAAAATACGATTCGCTTGATTTCTGGATAGAAATGTAATTTAATCTATGCATACTGTCGACACCTATCATGAGGTTGTTATTTGCTTTATTCCCCCTTTCAAAATAATAAAGGCGTATACCCATAATGGTATGAATCTATATGGAAATGTCGATGAGAATCTTGTAACGCTACTTTTGATGCATTATTTGCAATTACTGCCGTGTCATTCAGAACTGGACTGAGGAAAAACGCCCATATATTTTATTTATAACATATTTACTCACAAATCGTTTGCATTACAATATTTCCTGTAATGCTGTGACATTGCATTTCATTGAATTTTTTGTCCCAATGAAAAATTCATTCAGTCGTAAATTTTACATTTATTGCATTTAAGAGAATCTATGATCCAGAAAAAGGAAGCATTTTTAAAGATAACAAAAATCACCTGCTTAAAATGAAAACAAGGGTTTTGATTAAGATAAACCAAATCATGTATTTGAATTGTATCACAGAAATACTATTATGCTAATTAGGATATTAACACCGAATTGGAAGGTGCTGGTATTCAGATTAAACAGCCTTAGGCTTCTGCTTGAATTCGAGATAAAATCATCGCAAGACGTTTTAACACCAAATGTGTCCGATAACGGGATCTTGAGACACGTGTTCTGTGACAGCGAATTGATTTTAACACCAAATAAATTGAAAATTGATAATTACATAAAAAATTAAATATTAGATTAAAAATTGAAAATTAAATTAAAAATTAAATATCAACGCCAAATTGAAATATGCTGACGTTTCGATTAAAAGGTGTTAATTACAGCATTTGAACACCAAATGTGGTCGATAACAGGGTCTTCAGGTGCAAATTCTCTCATATCGAATTAATTTTGACACCGAATAAATTAGAAATTAATAAATTAGGAATCAACATCAAATAAATTAGAAATAAATAATTGAATGAAGAATTAAATATTAAAATATCAAACTGAAAAATTAAATTGAAAATGAAATATCAACGTCAAGTTGCAAGGTACTGGTTGTTTCGGTTAAACGGTGTTAATTGCACAATGGGAGTCTCGACGACAGCGCGAAATTGCTCTTACAGATTTTACTCCCAGTGTCCGGTTATCTTAATCTCAATCGAGCAATTGTCAAAATTAGAATTTTATTAATGATGTCGCTGCCGAGCTCCTTTCGTCTTCTTGCCAAAGAACATGAGCATGACCTTCTGAACAAATCCTACGCTTCTGCACATTTACTTGCATGTTGGAGGCAATAATTAACGTGATTCATGAATGACAATCATGTCGATAAGAGATATTGAAAAAAATGGAGCTCATTACCAATGGAAAGAATCACCGGAGATCTCAATGAAGGATCTGCCAGCAAGCTGTGTTCAACCTGTTACGACGTTTCAAGGGTACCATTGATGTTCACCATCCACAAAAAATAGCCATACACCTAATTCTCTTTTTACACGATAGATACTTTCCCAAATAATTCGTGTAAAAGAAAATTCGTGTAAAAAGAGAATTAGGTGTGAGCAATATTACAAAATTCTCGTTAGAGTTCACTTAATTTATTTCGTGCTTACACATTTTAAGTCATTGAATATATTATAAAAAGCAAATTATACTTTGAGAAAAAGAAAATAATATCTGAAATTCATTGATATAAAAAAAGTTGAAATAATATAAACGTAAGAAATATTTGCTCTATGAGATTCAAGAAAAATTCATGGAATATTGAAAATCGTGCTAAAACAAAACAATTCGTGTAAAAAGAGAAATTTTTTTTATTTTTAACTCGTGTTAAATCAAATTCGTGTAAAAAAAAATTCGTGTAAAAAGAGAATTAGGTGTATTACCATTTACGAACGATTTCATAATTTTCTAGGGGAAGTCTAAAGATAATGTTAATGTTTGGATTTATCGTTCGGCACAAAATGCAAAATTACTGGAAATATTTGTTTGATAGAACTGATATCAAATCAGTTTCCGAGGGAAAACACCAAGTTAGATAAGATAATACCTGTTGATTGGGTGTCGTAACATCAGAAATGATTACAAAAGTACGGATAGTTCTTTACAACTGATACATCAATTACGATCTGTAAATTGGAAATGTTATCGCGATGCGATTAGACGAAAATAAGTTCGAAAGATAATGAACCTTAGGCAGTAAGCTGAACGATGAGAATTGCAGTTTTTGGTTTCACTGGGAAATGTTTCCTCGAAACATTCGTTACTTTACAATGAAATTTCATCGAGGCGTTTTACAAAAATACATATTTATATATATGCTTCTACGAATGTTTATTTAAAAAACTAATTCACCGATTGTACTTATTTGTTAGTCGTCTTTCTTACAAAAATAAATTGTCAAAAGTCTTCGATAAATCTGGTCCTCTAAAAGGCTGCGATAATCCGCTGTACGAATGTTTGGCTGCAACATCTTCCGCTGCACATTTTGTATTTTTCCTTATGCGCAAAAAACACGTCAGAGTACCGTGCAAAAGTAGCGGCTAGAATTTCAATTTATGATTTGGCTGTCAGCTGTTGGCGCTATCATTTATTCCCGGCGCGTCTTAATTACCATTCAATGGCTTTCGTCAGATTTCGTAAAGTGATCATGGTGGAAAATACGTAATCCCACAATTTGTTGCTTATACCGAAACCTGGAAAATTGAAATTGCATGAAATTAAAAAGAACGTTATGTTTAATTACATGGTGAAAAAAAATGGACGTTGAGATAATAAAAGATGAAAGTTATGGAAAAAAATAACGAAAATGCCTCCGGGATGTAAAATAATAAGATCATCTATGGTAGAAATATAGTATATGTTCATAGAGAGATATTAATTAATTGCAATCTTGCAATAACTGTCTGAACCTATTTACAAATAATAATTATTTATGAATTGTATATTGTTATCTTATAAATTTATTTTATAGAGGAATGTTCTTAAATCTTTTATTATTTTTGCAATTAATTTGACTACTGGGTTGAATCATAACATTCCACTATTTTTATTATTTATTTGCTTCGCGTAATTTTTTATAAGTTTCTTTTTCTATGAAATGAATTTTAAAATTCACAAATTCCTGAAATAAAGAAAAAATCACATGGATTTTTATTTAACAGCCCTATTTTTATTTTTGTTTTGTGAAGGCATCCTTATTATTTTTTTATAATTTTTAAAAATCCATTTTTCTGCATAATTGAATTTTGTTTTTAATTTTGGAAGAGAAAAATCGAGAATCACCTTCTTCGTGATGTGAAAAGTGATGATAATTATGATACCTCTTCAGGTCGTAAAAGTAACTGCTAGGTCGTGGTTTGCCGTAGTGTAAATAATAATGCGTTAAGTCGTAAAATAAATATCCTGAAATATAATCGTTAATTAATTTTTCAAATGATTTTCGTAATTCTGGGATTACTTATTCTGCAGTATTTGGATCTTAAACGTTAATATTGAAAAATATTGTTACCAAAAGGACTGCGATAATCAACAGCTAAAATTTATAGCTGCAGCTTCTACATTTTTATAACAATTATTTCTTTTGACGTTAATATTTTTTATTATAGAATCTTCAGTTGGATTCTTTTTGTTTTAATTTTGATTTGATTTTGAATAAAAATCTCACCTACTGCGGTACCTGCTGCAATAAAATAAACCAATTTCTGTGGAAAAATTATTTTATAACAATACAACAGACAAAGTCCTATGAGAATGGCAGGAAACGGTGGGAATAGTAATCGCCGGCCATCGAATGGGGCCTAAAAAATGCAAAATTTTAAAAAGATTACTTTGTTTAAATATTTCTTTTAAATCCAAAAGTGTGAAATATGTATACCGGATTTTTAAAAAGTAATGGACCCACCGGTGAACCTTGAAACTAGTGTCCAGTCTTTTTTCTCTATAATGCACAGATTCTGAAACAAGGGGTGGGTCCATTGATTTTGAAAAATCTGTACATTTCTATACTTAAATAAGAAATTTTAGTATAAAACAAAAATATTTTTTAGTTCTAAAATCTAAATACGCCAGTTTTTTAAAATTAAAATAAACTTGAACAAAGAGACTAAAGGCCAAAGGTTTATTTATCTGAGAAATTTCATGGCCTTTATTCACCTTATGATGGACGCCATGTAACAGAAAGTGTAAAGTAATGAGAGTTTTGGAGTCATCCGGTGGCTTCAAGTGGAAAAGTTTCCGATGAAGTGCATATTCCAGTAACGTCCATATTAACACTCCACTTACGAAACTTAGTAATATTGTAGGCGTCAAGTGCACTGGAACCAATTAATAATTGTCAATTTCGTGTCGAAACAAAGATAGAACTTTCCCAGTTGCATGGGAATAAATGAAATTTATCTTTAAACTCATTATTTATTATTTTTTTTCGTTATTTAACTTTCAATTGAACCTCAAGAGAGAACTCGAGTTATAGGGAATTAACACTCGGAGCACAACTCTCTTTTCGATCATGGATCACATTGTGGGTCATTTCAAAACCCGATTGACTTCTAATAAATTCTCAGATATTCTTCAAAAATTGGAAAATGGATGTTCGTGGTTCAAATATCTCGTTAGAAATATTAACACATGTAAAAAAATTCAAGAAAAAAAATTTTTTTAAAATGGAATTTTTGATATATTTTTTTAAATTTTTGTAATACGGGATCCGGCAGACCCTGTATGTGCTCCGAGAGAACGGTAGGATACCCTTAGTGACGGTCTTTGTCTGTACGAGGAAAATTTTCATAAATAATTCGTCCACTTACCGATGTGTTCGGACGTATTCGTGCGAAATCCTAAATAAAAAAAGTATAAAAAAGTCGGCACCCAAATCAGGGGTATCATACACCATGGGGTTATGGTTAAAAGTTCTAGGAAATTGGACTGGAACAGTCGTATCGGCCGATTTACCGGTAGATTTACCCATTCCCAGTAATTCCCCTTTAGAGAGCTGACTTGTCGTAACAGCGGTTGACGCCAATCCACCAAATTCTAACACAGAAGGAATTGAAAGATAAGATTACGTTATCGCCACGCATCTGTAACGATTATTCTCGATACATTGTATGAAAATGATTTCACCGACAATGACTGTTACTTGGAACTCAAATCACACGATTTCTGTTTCGTTTTGTCACTAAACCTTTAAACCTTTGGAGTGGAGAGGTATTTCGAAACTCCAACTTACCGTTCCATTGCGAGCTTTTTTAGAAATTCCTGTACATGGATTCTAGCAATCTTGACCAGATATATGGACCAGAAACGAAATTCGAATATTCAAAGTCAAAGAATTTGACTGTCTTGAATGTAAGAATGAAAAGTTATTCATCAGTATAGTTTTTATTGGTTTTTTAAAAAATTTATCTTTAAAGTTCAACTCCAAGTCTGCGGGTTAGATAATGGATTATCTAATGCGAATAAATTACGGGTTTATGAATTATTCAAATGTATTCCTAAATTTACAGGAAGTTTCTTCCTGCTTAAGCAGGTATTAAAAATTTAGTCGTCGTAAGTGACTTTTTTTTACGCGTGTAAAAATATTTATTGACAATATATATTACGGTACGTTATCATAAGTAAATGTGTACCATACAGTTTTGGAGTTACAATTGTATATTAATGAGAGGAGAAAAAGAAGCTTAGTTAAAGACAAATAATTAAATGTATAACATATAATATATATTTTATATATTATTATATATTTTTTATTATTACATATTTTTTAGATTAATACTTATTCTATTATAATATGAGTTAAAAAATCCTTGTATTGGAATATCAATTAATCTTGATCAGAAATTGCTCGGCAATGAGTACATTGTGGTCAAGAAAAATTTAGGTGGCTCTTGGATAGATTTAAAAAATAATTAACTATTCATAGATATAATACATTGACTATTCTTTTTTCCCTGTATATTTATCTATTTAGCTGCTTTTTTCCTCTTCTTTGAAGTGTAAGTACTCCACATGTGTAAGCTACCTAATATCCATAAATCATAATTCTTTTAGCTTCTAAAATTCACTATCTATTTAAAGTTTCCTTTCAGCTTAAGAAGATAGGCAAGATTCAGATGACGTAACTCATTTTATTTCTTATTTTTGAGTGTAGAAAGATTTATTAATAATAGGTATCATGGTATATTAAATTTGTATTATACAGATTTGGAGTTTTACAACTATCAAAACCAGGTACAATCAATTGTATTTCATAAAATGAAAAAAAAAAAAAAAATTTTCTAAATTTCAAGTTAGTTGCAAGTAATACAATTTGATTTGATTACGATATTTTTGTTTTCGGGAATCACCCAGTCAATATCGCTGATGAATATAAATAGAAACGTTGCATGAGTGATTGCCATTAACAAACTCGAGAAATCTTAAATGAACAAATGGAACAATCCCTGATTGAATGTGGTATCGCTTTTGCAAATAATGATATTTCTATTCTATACTAACGACATGTAAAAAAAAATGTTAAAAATTGTATTCCTTCATTCCATATAGCAACTTCCTACTGGATATCGATAGAATACACATTTACATTTAATTCCGTTGGCGAAAATCGAAATTACCAATTTTATATTGATATTTTCATGTTTCCCACGTTAAACCCTCCAGAAAGTTTACGAATTGTGTAAAAAATAGTTTATAAAAATTTGGATTACAATTTCAAGTTACTCCAAATTTAATTTTAAATTAAATACTATTAGTATCAGTAACTTTGATAAAGTGCCACCCGGAAATGAGTACATTGAACTTATGAAAAATTTCATTATTCAAATTTCATTTTATCTTCCTTTTCTTAGTTTTTCCACTAATTCAAAAATTTCACTCCGAATCTGTTTGTTACTTTCTATAAAAAAACATTAACGGCAGAGTTCGACTTGCGCGTTTAATAGTTAATTACTGAAGGTATCTTCGAATTTAATTACAGTTGCAAATGTTCCTTGAAAGTAAAAAATATAAAAAATATTTAATAAAAAATATAAAAACATAAAAAATATTTGTATGAAACTCGGTACAGTAATTTTCAAGTTAAAGTGTTGCTTTGGAATTGAAAGTTCCATTTCCACGATACTTCAAATTTGATTTGAAATCGTGTTTTATTAGAATGAATAAGATTGACTATTTGACGCCCGAAAATAAGTGAATCTTAATTACCAAAATTTGTATTGCTTCTTTTTTCTTCTCTTTTCTTAAGATAAAATTCCAAATCCAAATTTGTGTGTTACGTTTTATCATGAAATATTAATAGCAGGAGCAACACCCTGATAAGATACTCTGCTGTTTATTGGTCATAAAGCTACGTAGAAAGTTCACGAATCACGTACAAAACATTTACGCGAATCAGTATAACAGTTTTCGAATGAAACTCTAGCCAAGAGATTTGGAGTTACTGTATAGACAAACGGATGGATATAGATGCTCGACCCTGCCCTATTTCTACTTTATTATCCAGGTCCAGTACCAGACTCCGCCATAAGTTCCCACTTTGGCGGATCTGCTCATTTCGTCATTATAATACGTCATATATATATTTTTTTATTATAATATCTTTTTATATTATTATACATTTTTTATATTATTTTTTACTCTATTATAATACGAGTCAGAAATCCTTGTATGGGAATATCAATTAATCTTGACCAGGCAAGAAATAAATCAGTTTTTTGCTGGACTGCCTCTTATTCTTGCCTCTCATGGATAATATAAATCCATGGAACAGTAAGTTTTCGCAAAAATTACCAGCACTTCAAAATTCGAGAATTTTAATTAAAGACATTGCGAAAATACCTAATTGGCAATTACCCTCAAAAAAAAAAATTACGTAGAGTAATTACTGAATTACCCTACGTATTTTTTTTTTTTTTCAATATTTTCGGTAACATCAAGTAGCTGAGGGTCTAATCCTTACCTCGATTTCTTGGTACTTATTCTCGTGGGTCAGAAGGAATTCTTCGAAAAGGTGGAGAGCCGCGGTCGAATGTGGAGTATTCCTTAAAGCCGTGTCCAAGGATAAGCCTTTGTACGCCTTCAAATAATTCCTTCCACCAGGATGGAGAGCAAGAAGCTCTTGAATGTCGTACTTTTTGCCGTTGTACTCGACGAGAAAATCCTCATCGCTGTTGTTTACCGGCGGTTTTTCCATCGACGTCACCGATTTCCGTTTTCGAGACCCGATCTTTCGTTCCTCCGGATCGTCCAAACTGTTATTGTTGAACAACGAATCCTCCGTTTCGATCATTGTTCGGTTTGTGTTTGAAACGAAAAACTTCCAAACATTTCTTCGTTCTACGTGTTGCGCTACGTAATTCTTGCAAATTTAAGAAGTTATTTATAACTTTATGGTAGGTAGGAGACTCCTTTAGAGCGTACTATGGAGCCAAGGTGTGTATTCCCCCATTCGAACTAGTTGCACGCAAGTGAATCATTCGCGTAGACATTTCATTTCGGTGAATTGGAAATCCCGACTCGTGAACTCTCGAATTTGGCAGAAACGAATATTTCGGCCTTTTCAGTTGGAGAATTGCCTTGACGATGTCTGGCTAGCCGATTGAGCGCTGGTTAAATCGAACAAAGGATTTTAACACCAAAAGGTGGTCTATGGGGGTTTTGGGAATTACGTATTTCCTAACATCACGCTATATCGCGCAAGCTGGTGTTATTTTTTGGTTAACACAGGTTTCAATAGCGATGACGCTCAAATTAAAACACCCGCAGACACGGGGGAAAATCGATACACAGTTTTAACACCGAAAGTGGATTGCAGTAGTGTCAAGAAATACGTATTTTCGAACGTCCTGGAATAGTAACAGAAATAACACCATGCTAGTTGGTGTTATTTCTGTTAACACCGAGTTGAGAGGTGCTGGTGTTCGGATTAAAAATCCTTCGGCTTCTACTTGACCACAAGAGGCATTGTAACACCATTTTAACACTAAAGGTGGATTACAGTAGCGTTGGGAAAAAAGTGTTATCTAATACAATGGAATATCAGGGTGCGAGGTGGTGTTATTTTTAATAACACCGAAATTAAAGCGAAACATCATTTGGCCTATACTCCATGACAAGGAAAAATCGTAACGCAACAATTTAACACGAAAAGTGCGAACCAATGTTATTTCTATTAATAAAAAATTGAAAAGTGCCGGTGTTTAGATTAACACGTTCACGCCGGGGTGGATATTTACTTTTTTTTCGTGTGAGTCAAACGTGACCCACCGGTGATGCACGCGGCCCGATGGGACAGTCGAGTGTGACCCACCGGTGATGCACGCCGGCGTGAACGTGTTAAACACCCCCAAACTTCTATTCGAAGACGAGGAGAAATCGTAAAAATGGCGTTTTCGCGCTAAAAGTGGTCCACTTTTATGAAAATGAAAAATCCACAACGAGAAAAAATGGAATATTAACACCGAATCGAAAGGTACCGGTGTTCGGATTGAACACCTCCAGGCTTATACCCGGGCACAAGGGAGCATCGTGAAACACCGGGCGAGCGATCCATTAACACGACATACATCGAACGTTTCGTTAAATCCCTCAACAATGAAATGATGTGAATTTACGCAGCATCGGTAACACTGGTGCCTTTGTTCAGCCCCCACGCGGTGCACATTTTACAACTCTACAACAACGTTGCTGTCATCGCGATTGCGAGTAACACCGAAAGTCTGGAGGCCGGCGCGCAATTCCTACGCACTACAGTTTTCGTGCACGCGGTGCATTGTTGTCCGACGCATCGCAATTGTCAAAGTTGCAACTTTGACGAACAACGTTGTCGACAAGTCTCCGTTATCCGTTCCATGTCGATTGTCGTGGACACGACCTTCTGAATAAATCCTACACGCTGCCGCACTTTTACCTCCGAGCTAGCGGCGACGATTAACGTAATTTATGTGTGATAATGAGATATAAATAAATAAAAAAAAGTATGCAGCTCATTACCGTGAAAGGGATCGATCGACTGGGAAATATTGAAATCGGGATCTACCGGCAAGTTTGCCGTTCGAGGTTCGACTGGCGCATGTAATAAGGAGGTGCCTGCTATTATCACCGTTGATGCCGATGCTTTAGATATCGTAATCGTGATGTCATTGAGATGGAACATACAAAAAAAAAGAGAGAGGACCGAAGCTCTCTTACTACTCTCGAATGTAACGTTACACATTCCTTGATAACGTCATTGATTTTTTTAGCTCAGCCATTCTAGAAAGCCTTTATCATTTCCTTCTTTTCTCGCCGATATTTGCTCACGATATTTCTCGATAACGCGTTTCAAGGTATCTAGGATATAGGTGCGACTAATCATTACTTCCTAATCCGTAAAGTGCGGATTTTGACGAGCGTCAACTTTTCACGAGACGCTTATCCCTCGTGTTATTTTTCGTTTCTTTTATTCCGCCTTGGAATACAAAGTCTCATGAAAATTTCCCGAGTTTTGGTAAAATTGGACTGAAAGAATAATGAAAAACTCATTTTTATTGATAATTATCGGATTTTTGAAATTAAAATCATTTTATTTAAAATATTTTATTTTTAAATATTTAAAAATATTTAAAATTATATTTTAAAATATTTTAAAATATTTAAAATTATATTTTTAAATATTTTAAAATATTTAAAATTATATTTCAAAATATTGAAATTTAAATTTTAAAATATTTTATTAAAATATTTTATTAATTTCCCCCATTCACAATGAAAATCTATGGAATAATAAATTCTGGTGAATATTGTCCAAATGTTTGTGTTGTTCGACTTGAAAAAAATCGTTACAACTCATTTTTGGCTATAAATCATTTTTCAACGTTTGATACCTTCGCGCTTTCTAAAATAATCATGGATTTTCCCAACTCGCAATTTAACCCTTTCCACTCCCAGGGAATTGCTCGTTACGCGTAAAATGTCGCCTTAGAGGCGACATTCGAGTGCAAAGAGTTAAGTTTTCATGAAATAATAAGCTTCCACCAAAATTAGCAGAATTTTAGGAACCGACAGCTCTAATTGGAAGAACAATGAAAACTCGTGTTTGGCAATAAATAAGCTTTTTATTGAAATACCTTTATATTTTTGTATACAATGTGTTCTAATACGAAGCTATGATTTCTCTCACTTGTAATATAATGGTTATATGAAGAACACGAGAACGATGCGGACGAACTTTCGCTTTGGAGAGAATTTGATTTCTTCGTTAGAAAAGAAGATCGAATGAAAGAAAACTTTTGGAATGACTCTAGAGCGTCGTTATCATTGAAATACTATCACTCGGAATCACTTTCACCTCATCTTTTTCAATTTTTTTCATGAAGATTTCACGCATCGACCATCAATTAGGATGTATTTTATTAGCTTTTGACTTGCCATTTTAGTGTTTAACTCAGAACTGATATTTATTCGAATTAAAATATTATTTTCCTACCTTCGTGGATTCGCTATCATCTCATTGATATATCGACATTAATGACTCACGCGAAGAAATGAGAAAGAGCAAAGAATTGCAGCATTTGTTAATAAATTTAAGGAAAAATTTCGCTTGATGTTAATTACAAATTTCGATTGAATTTTTAGATGTCAGAATTTTGTATTTTTCAAACGTTTCATTAATATTTGAGAGTGAGTAAGAAAAAAGGCATGATTTTGGAACCGGAACAAATTTGTTCTTTTTTGTTAGTTATTGTTCTTTCTTCGTGTGGTTTTAATGTGAATATAAAAAGAATATCTTCGGTGTTCACGCTTTGTTTATAATTGTTTATTATCGATATTCTTGAATCTAAGGATGCTTAAGCTTTTGTTTTTTGAAAATTAGAAAAGAACAAATGGTTTATTTTATCAAAAAAGTGAATATATTTTACATTTCGTAGAAGGAGGAAGCTTGGATAGATTTTATTCCGTTTCTGAAGTCCCAAAATCGCAGTTTCCAATAACTTTCTCGGTGAAATTTTTGAAATTTTCCAATGAAATTATTATTATTATTATTATTTATTAAAAATTTTGCAATTAAGGTATCATAAGTATTTGCCGTTTTCAAAACCGCCCTCGGCTCGATCCAAACTTCATCTTCATTACTTTTTACGATACGGAATGAAAAATGTAGGACAGATTTCTATTCGAGTTACCGATACTAAATTCAACGAATATTCGACGAATATTTTCATATTTTTTACATTTACCATTTTCCAAAAGAATTGTTTCAAAAAATATTGCTTGAAATTAATAGTTATTAATCCAACTAACTAAATTTTATTTTGTTTATTGCAAAACCAGATATAATAAAAATCGAATAATCTTTTATTTCTAATTTAATGTCAAGTAAAATTTGATTGCAATCTAAATTATATTAAATTATCAACTTTTATTTCGAGGCAATCAATTTTGTTCATATTTGGTATGCAATAAGTTGAGACAGATAAAAAAAAAATTTCTTTTCCTTTTTTCGGACGATTTTGAGAAAATTGAATGGTTACTTATTGCTCCGATATTGCTGCAAAGGAAGAGAACACAAATAAAAATATCCGAGCGTTAATTAAAAGAGTAAATAAATTTTTTTCAATACCAACAATTTGACAGCAACTCCGCGAAATGTGTCCCACATGTTCCCGAAAATCTTTGTTGCCCCAGTTGGAATTACGACGGCGGTCCAGTATCGACACAGGGTTTATTGACTTGACCCAGCACCAATTACGAGCCGACGTGCATTCCCACTTGGGTTTATACGTTATAGCCATTCAGATATTCATTGCATTCAATTGACAAAAAAAAAGAAGAAAAATCCACACTCTACAATACTATAAAAAAAATCGGTGTTAATTAGATTCTTTCGTTTTTTTTTGCTTTGAAAAATTGAATCTATATGCACCAAGTTAACCGGAAATAATTGGATTTCGTTGAAGTCAATGCTCGAACGTTTATTCGCGGTAACGAAAATCGATTTTAAAGTTCGTCAAATGCGAAGGCCAAAAGGTTAGTGAATTTTTTGTTATCGTGAATAAAAAAAAAATATTTTGTTGGTGGTAAAATTTAATTGACTCATTAAAATAGGGGGAAGCATCGATTATTCTTTTTTTTGAGCTTGAAATGTTGAGAAACGAAAATACAAAAATATCGCTTTTGTCGTAAAAAATAAGTTGTTCCTTCTTTAAAAATAACTTTGTTCTTTTTTAATTTCAACTTTTATACAATCTAATTACAAATCTACAGAAAAAGAATACAAACAATTCGGTCCGACTGTAAAGGAAATTTTTCAAATTCGACTGTTTATAAAGTCACATTACACTTGAATTTCTTTTTTCTTTTATCTAAGGAAAATTGTATATCTGGATAGTCGAACGAATATGCTCAAGTGGAAATTCATGACGATTCAATACCGATCGGTCAGGGCCACTTATTAGTACTGAGCTGTTACTGATTCCTCTTCGGATGTACTTGTTCTGCTTTCGTGCAAAAAAAAAAAAAGTGGAATTTCCCAAGGACCGGGAATTCCCCGTAGCCTCTTCTCCGTGAAAATAACGGAAAAAAGTAAGACTTCAAATGACTTCATACACAGTCTAAAATTTACACGCTTTTCTTTAATCAGGGAATATAATCGAATTCGTATGGCTTAAAATTATATTATCTACAGCTACTTGCTATTTGTAAGTCATCGGAAATGACTTGAAAATCCCACTGAAAGGACGAGTAGAATCATTCGCTCCTTTTTTTTTCTTCTTTTACAAATTCACTTTTTTCTGTATTTTCTTTTTTAATTAATTCGACAACAAGGATTTTTCACCTTCAATTCTTGCTTTTACATTCATTACTCGCGCTTGAAACTTCTGGAAGTAATAGGAACCTATTGTAATTTATTCGTACTTATTCTGGGTATTAAAAAAATTTGTTACACGGGAGCAAAATGACAATAATTCAATTGCCGTCGACGCTTGTTGCTGTCCTTCATTTATTTGAATTCAATTAAATTTCACGTTCGTAAAAATTATTTAATGGCAATTTTCGTTTTATCTCTAATAAAATTAAGATTAAAATGAATTTAATACGATTCGAATTCGAGCAAATTAATTTAGAGTAATTTTCTACCGAGTCACGATTGACCCAAAATTATAGGCGAGCTTGTGAGGAGTTTTCTTGAATTTGACGTTTACGTGAACAAAAAAATGGATACGATAAAAATTAGTTTTATTTTTGATAAAATTAAGAGTAAACGAATTTAATACCCTTCAATTTTGAGCAGATGCAAGACTGTTTTTGTAAAATTCTTAGGGAATCTAAAGTCGTTGGTACCGATAGGAAGCAGCATAAAAATAATCGCATTTCTAATTAAACAATATTTAAACCTTGCAAAATTTGGAATGACGTCACCAGGAGAATTGATCTTTACGTTTACGGACACAGACGCAGCATTTTGCTCCCGTTGGTAAAGAATAAAACATTAACAACGCGGTTGAGAAACCGATTTTACAGTCATTTGTGTTTCATATTTAGGAATATTCATTTGTTCTTCCTCTGCTTGTACATTCTTGCTCGCATGCACACACACACAACGCTTTCTCTCTTTCTCTCGAAGTATTTGTTGTTTATTGAAGATCCACAAACCCGTAATGTGGAATCGTAAATTGAAAATTCTTTGTTTTCAACATCATCGTTATCATCATCATCATTATCATCACCCCTCACTGGGTTTCGCTATTAATAATTTATCGATCTTAGTAATTACTTAATTTTAAAGTATGTACATATAGGTACAGCTAAAATAGAATGACCAACAACATTGTTATGATCGATATATAAAAAATAATGATTTGCACGAAAGACGAAAAGAATTGGAAGAAAGAATTTTTGCGAATTCCCTTATAATTAGTAATGAAACCAAAATCTAATGTTTCATGACTTGTTTTATTGCTTGATTTCTAACACTTTTTTTTTATTTGGCAAAAATATGTCTCAAAAAAAGATTCCATTTATTGTGGTGTGAAACGTAGTTTTTAGCAAATGAATGTAAAATATTCCCTTTTCTATGTACTTTCTAACTTAATCGGTGCAATTTTTTAAACTAATGCAGGGATTTTGCAAATTGTGGATTTTTCTAGGATTAATTTCGATAAATTAATTTCTCATATTAAGAAATTCGAAATTATTTGAAGAATCATTTTTTCTTTACAGAAAATAGGGGATAGAAACAGGTTATGAAAATCTATTTTGTCATATTTCGTAAAAACTCAGCGAAAAAATAGATTTTTTGAATAAGAATCGTTTGCTTAAAAATAAGAGGTAACATACTTGTTGGTCATCCTAACGTATATAATTAGTATATATTTAATTATTTGAAATAGCTGGACCAGCCAAACAACGGTAAAGTGAATACTTTGTTTCCTTCTCCACGTGTTTCTTTTTCTTATCAAATTATACGATGAAGAAACAGGAAAATCGATAGTTTTTTTTTAAAACTTTCTCATTTTTCTCTTACACAGCTGCTTTACTCAAACATGAATCGAGAAACAAATTTTTAGCCATTTCTGTTTCATACGATGAATAAATTTTCCTGTATTCAATTTTTGAAAAATTGAAAATCGAAGTTGAAAATCCTTAAAAAAACGTTACTTTCCAAGATTTATACGCTTCTCGTGGGTCTCCATTTTTTTTGGCAATTTTTTTATTTCCCATTTCACTTTCCCACGTATTAATTTCGCATCGATTCTTGAAAAATGTCGAAGTTTTATACAACCACTTTCGATTCTCAGCCTTTATAAAAAAAAACTCGCTTTTCTTAAATAAATTAAGATTATATAATAAATACTATTATCTTTTTTTTTCTAGAAATACTTCGTTTTGAAGATTATTACAGAATTAAAAATACCTGAACCTTACTTCGCACTTTCGAGACTCTGATAAGAAATGAAAAGATTCTGTCAAATTTAATTCCAAGTATAAATTGTATATTTTAAATAATTCGCTTCAGAAAAATTGAGGAATGAAATTTCTAGGTCGCAGAAAATTTATGGGAATTCCTGAAAACTGTAAAATGAGAATTTACCATTTTCGTTGAAGTTTATCGTAAATTATTCATAAAGAGAAAATTGAAAATTTCTATGGAAAGAAATTGCATGCGGGTGATATTTTCCATTTGAGTGCATTACTTTCTATCGATCGCTTTAATTTTTTTTTTAAGACTGCGCCCATTTTGGCTTCAATAATAATTGTATATAAAAATTATGAGAAAATCTTTTCATTCCCGTAACGCTGTCGTCGAAGTGCTCTACACCCCTGCTTAATTTCGATGGGTTTCAATTCCATAGAATATTATCGTTTAGAAGTACCTACTGAATAATTTCTTTCAAGAAAGAAAAGCAGCATAGAATTTGCGAAACATAAACGCGACGACGCTTACCCATCTCGTTTCTTCTTGCATTCATTATTTATCTAATAACTATTAAAACTATTGCCCAGTGTACGATATTTTTGTTTCTTCAGTATGTACCAGTTTCGTTAAATGGCACTTTTTATTATACATATATTAATCTTACTCCTCTTGTTGTAAATCATGTCGTAGAATTCGAAAGCTCTTCGCGTTTTATTTTTTTTTTGTTTTTGGAGAAAGAACAGAAATAGAGTTTACGTGTGTACGAAAAATCGCTCGTAAGATTCTTAAAAATCCATAACTTCCATTTTAAAAGCTTTACCCTGAAATTTATTCGGTGTGATTTTCGTTATCGGTGGCGCCGAATTATTATCATCGTCGCTATTCACATCCTCGTCCTCTTCGGGGAAGTCTTCCAGTCTATCGTGATATTCATCCAGCTGAAATTAAAAAGAAAAAGAAAAAAGGGTTAATACCCAGCCTTCGTGGCATTAACGGCGATTAATAAAATGTTATCAAAGTTTCAAAGAGAACATTTCTTGCAATTAATCTATACGCAGATTTTCTTTAGATAGTTCGGCTCTTGAAGATTAGACGTTCCAGAAACAGAGGGATGATTTCTTTTTTTTTTTTTATGACACGAGCGAATAGAAATTTCGTGAAATTTCGGGATTTTACGCCTGTCTATGCACAGAGGGGATTTTGTATCGATAGCTAATCGCCTAAACGTCGAAATTCCGAAACATTGCAACGAATGAAGAAAAAAAGCAATTTCAAGCTTGCCATGAAAAAGCACGAGATTTGCGGCATTCCGAAACATCGACCTCCAGCTAACTGGGAATTTCCCTCGAGCCGGTACGGAACCGAGCCTGAGCTGTAAATTCCCATTGCCGAGATAACATCTTGCAATTATTACACGTTAACAGACACAACCATGCAGTTTTTTTATATGCTGTCCAACTAAATTCTTTTCGCTGCAGAACGCATCAAGAAATCCAATAATTCGCATTCAGGAGTTTCGCGATGCGTGGTAACCTACTAACAGGGGGGTGTTGTGGCAATTTTCGAGCCGTTGCACGATTTTTTATGCTCTTGCCGATTGGAAACACATGGATTTTGATTTGTAAAATTAGCTAAGAGAGTAATAAAAATGCGTGCGTTACATTAAACGGTAAAATTCCACGTAGGGACATAAATTATAGAACTTGGAAGAAAATTTGTAGAATATAAAAATTTCTGTACCAAAAGAATACGTAAAATGATAATCACAAACGCTTATTGCAGAGAATTTGATTTTTTATAATAAAAAAAACAACAGGAAAAATATTATTTTGCCAAAAAAATAAATGTACGTAACCCAGTACTTCAGTTGGGGGTTAAATTTGAGCATGAAATTGGCATTGCTATTATATTTAATCAAACAAGTGATTTATTTTACAAATTTCGGGAAATCCCTGGATTTTCTGCTCCTATTTAAAATTTCAAAGAGAATTTTTTCACATAGCAAGTGAAAAGTATCCACTTTGTGTGATTCCATAACGCGAAGTTACCGATAAAACAACAGGAAAAATATTATTTTGCCAAAAAAATAAATGTACGTAACCCAGTACTTCAGTTGGGGGTTAAATTTGAGCATGAAATTGGCATTGCTATTATAATTAATCAAACAAGTGATTTATTTTACAAATTTCGGGAAATCCCTGGATTTTCTGCTCCTATTTAAAATTTCAAAGAGAATTTTTTCACATAGCAAGTGAAAAGTATCCACTTCGTGTGATTCCATAACGCGAAGTTACCGATAAGCGGGTATTCAAAGTGGGTAGTTTTTAAAAGGATGGTCTGTGTCTATTGCAACGGCTCACTTTTGTTCTAAAAGGATTGAAGTTGAGAGTATCCCGGATGAATTCGAAGTAGAATGAAAGCACAGTCAGCTCAACTAAAGAATCAACTAATGAAAAAAAAAATCTAGATTATCGTTATTACATTCAAAAGAATTATTGGCTTCGGCGGATATTTCACTCACATGTATATATTGTTTTAGGGTAGCTACAGAAGATATCTTATCGATGTGTATACCACAGAGATAGAGTAGGATGCTTATACCTACAACTGCAGATTATACGTTCAAAATAAATAGTGCGTTTTGTGAACAGCTTCAATAAAAGTGGAAATTACGTACTTAGTATAATAAAGGGTCAAAATTTCTTGTACCTTTCATTGGTCAAAAATGGTTTCTTCGTGCTACAAAGCCAAAAAAATTCTCTTTTGGCTTTGAAATTAATACAATTTTTTTTGAAGTCATGTTAAGCCAATACTGGGTCATTTCATGCACATTCATTAATTCAACTCTGTTTGTCTGTTTATTTCTGGTTTGTTGCGGGATATAAAAGAAATCACCTGGTTCTTTTTTTATAAATTCATGAAACAAAATGATTTTCGCTATTTCGTACTGATTACTAATCAACAAATATTTGCCAATATTAGAAATAAATTGATTTCCAATATTTTTGTATTAATTGAAACGATTGAATGGTTTTTGTTTTCTAAAACTCCCAGAGGCAATTGGTTTTTCAAATTGCGAGACTTTGGAAACTTAAAATTTTCTTTCTCTACAAATGATAATATAAATCAAAAAGAATAATTTTTCAAACTTTTATCGAAGTGTTAGTCTCCCTGAAAAAAATTATTTTCCAAAATTTAATTGTTATTTAGTCGCCTTGAAATTAAAAACGAGAATGAAACAAAAATGGCGTTTCCAAAAAATTTAGAATTCATTTTGAAAATGTAAAAGGATAGTCTTTTTTTGTTAATACCTTTTTTTTTGCAATAAACGAAGTTTCGCATTTCATCATCCTAGTATTGAAATTTTCAGCAAGAAAGGCAAGAAATCGGGTCGATTTCGAACCAGGCGTTCTTTTATTCCTTTAAACAACTCCCGAGAATTATAAAAATGCATTGAAGAAAGTGTAGGTAACAAAAAGTTGAGTCACACATAAAGGCAACTGTTGAGAAAACCACTAGGCCGAATTAAACAAAAACTCAAAAAAAAAAACATCATAATTTTGCAGATACTTTAGGATTTTGATAATTGTTAATTGGGGAATGAATGTTTTCCAATATGTTTTTTTGATTGGGAGGGACACATTTTGAACAAATTCCGGCAAGAGGTTCATCATTCATCCGAAAAGGCATTTCATCCTTTTCAGAAATTGCTGCAAGGTGGGATCTGGATACACAGTGCATTGCTCGTTGCTGTAAGAAGATACGGTTTGCGGATTTGTAATTCAATGAATGTAAGAATAATTTCGAAAACTCACGTCAACGTCACCCATCATTTCTTTGGTGGAAACGGTAGTATCGATACGACGGATGCTACCTTGATGAATGTCTACATCAAGCTTTACGCACTGGAATCTCCTTAGGAGGAAAACTATTGGTATTGGAGCTATACCGGCAAATATTATAGCTGCAGCTATTGCTAATACCCAACCTGGGTAACTAGTTGAAACAGCCATGCCCTGAAAAAAAATTCACAATTTTTCATTAGTCCCAGTGACTTTGTATTTTTAGTATAATACCAACTTTGGTTACTAGACAAAGTTTCTGTCATTATTGGTATAACATTTTTTATGCCTCGAATCCGCGTGAGGAAATTTAACGAAAATACGTAAAAGATTTAAAAAAAATAATATAAATATTCGAAATCATTTTTTATTCAAGTTGAAAATTAAAGATTTCTAAAATCAGGCAATGTAACTATCAAAGTTGGTCTTCCTTTCATGGAATCAAATATATTAAATACTCTGTTCAAAAAGTTCTTGAAAATATCGAACGAACTACAAATTACATTGATTAACAAAATTTGAGTTTCTTTTTGGTACTATAACAGTATAAAACCCGTTCCATTTTTGTTCAATTTTCAATTGTAAAATTTGTCTAGCGTATCTAGATTTGAAAAGAACTCAATCCCGGACGAATATGTTAGAAATGGATTTTTTTCTAACTTTTGAATTAGGAAAAAAATTATCAAAATAACGAAAATTGCCACAAAAAAAAATAAATATGCATCAGCCATGTAAAGCAATGAAGTTGAATTGAATTTTATAGAAAGTATTGGAGACTATTATTTTATCTGTTGCTATTATAAAAAACTTTTTACGGTTTATAAAATTTTGCGCTACTTTTATAGCTTTCGTACGTAAATTAATAATTTTTGTTATTTTCTCAGTGAATTTAAATTATTATCGAAATTTATATTTTACTCAAAAGATGCAAAATGTATGTCGAATAGGTAATTTACTTTTCATCCAAAAGTTTCACGCGAATTCTTTGCTCGGTAATATTCGACAGGATGAAACTCTTCAATAGATGGCATTTCGAAAAAAACCAGTGTCTCCTGGAACTTTTGAAACAGAGTTCTGTATGGGAAAGTGTCATACCAGCGTGGCGTTCCAGGCTGAATATTCCGGTTTCTTTAAGAACATGGAAACAATACTGGAGACTAAAATGCAAACCATAATGATCGGCGCCAGGAATCGCCAAGTTACTTGCCAATACAACCCAGGTCTGTATCCAGTCATTTCCTCTATATCTTTCGTAAACCTGGAAAATAAAGTATGATATATATATATTTTTTTTTAACTCGAGTATGGGGATAAAAGGTATCACATCATTAAAAAGTATTTCTAATTTATTATATATATATTTATATATTTTCCGCTTTCACGAATTGTTTGATTCTCCTTTCGCGCGAATCCAATAAAACTGAACAAAAGCCACTCCAGTGGACAAGATACTCCTGCATTGATATAGAGAGGAAATAGCCAGGGTGAACGAAAGTACAATATTTCAGATGACAATAAAATATCTATGAGTATAAAAAGGGTTTCGAGTGGATAAGGTCGACGGATCGAAAGGTTCATTTCCTGACGCGACAATAAGGCTGTTCTCTACATTTCACGTATTGTAAATCTGTGCCATGCTCGTATGCTTCGTACGAGTGCTTTTCAGTAACGCTTTATCCGTAAATGAACGCGTATTTTAATGAAATGGTCCGCGAGAAACTTACTTTTCATGTCCGTAGACGAAGATCACAGATAGCATTTCCATAAGTGCAACCATCACCAAACCAATGGTACCGGCGAAACTATCAAACATTTCCAGCCAATATTCCCCTGCACCAGTGCAGAATATCAATCCGACGCAAAAGCATATCGTGCATACGACACCTGGAAGGTAAATGCGTGTGCGATTATTGCATCAGTATGGGTGATGATCGTTCATGTGTATCAAGTGTCGATAACCATTGCCCATTTGAAGTTCCAGATTTTGCTAGGGTTTTGCCAGGGTTTTGCTCGGTGGGACTTATGGTTCCCAAAAGTGGGGCCTATGACTCTTCATTTTCTTTGAAATAATATACAAGCAGTTGCTTTTGAAATTGGGGCAAGCCCATTTCGAGAAAAAAAATTGGTTACATGTTTTTTTATTTAATACACAGTAAATATAAAAAAGTTCCAGATTTTTCTAGGGTTTTGCTGGGTGGGGCTTAGGTTTCCAAAAGTGGGGCCTATGAGTCCCAATTTTCTTTGAAATAATATACAAGCAGTTGCTTTGAAATTGGGGCAAGTCCATTAACAAAAAAATTAGTTACATGTTTTTTTATTTAATTCACAATAAATATAAAAAATGCCAGATTTTGCTAGGGTTCTGCTAGGGTTTTGCTGGGTGGGACTTATGGTTCCCAAAAGTTGGGCCTATGGGCCCCAATTTTCTTTGAAATAATATACGAGCAGTTGCTTTTGAAATTGGGGCAAGTCTATTTGGAGAAAAAAAATTAGTTACATGTTTTTTCTATTTAATTAACAGTAAATATAAAAAAATAGACTCGTTTCAGTTTCAAAACCAACGGTTCGCGTACGAGAAACACGAAGTACCGGTACCTGTTATATATTGCTTCTTGAATCTTTTAAAAAGATCGATGTCAAAGATGACACAAAGCATTCCTTCCAAAATTCCGATCTGTGATCCTAATCCGAGAGCCAGTAACATTAGGAAGAAAATGCAAGACCAGAATGGCGCTCCTGGCAACTCAACTATGGCTTGTGTGAAAACTATGAAAGCCAGACCCGTACCTTGAGCTGCCTGTTGGTTGATAAACAACATTTATTGCAATTAAACGCTGCAGGCCAGTGGAAATTCCGTTTTCACAATCATTTGTTTTCCCCATGTAGAAAATTTTCTTATCCAACTTGAATTTACTCCATTACTTATAGTATGACTAATCGTCACTTTTATAGAAACCGATGGTATCGGTAGGGTATCGAACATTAAAGTAACGAAATGTATTATCATATCACTGGGAATTTCTCGAGCCAATCGCGTTGAGAGTATCTACTCTAATTTCCATACACTTTGTTTCTCAGACGAGCATAGCTTGCAATAATAAGAAACTGAAAGATGTGGGAAGCTTTCCAGTACATTAATACAATAAACACAGTGGAAATGGAATAGCAAGTTGCTGAAAACTTGGTTACGTTATATCGCTACTCCATTGGTCTCATATAAAATCCGATCCCCGTGCTGTTACAGTTAGAAAGAATGGATTATAAAACAAAAAAATTGTTGGATTGTATAAGAAGATGTGCCACTTTTATGTAAGGAAAATTGCTATGGATATGCTAATAATCTCGCAGAGCTTCGTTCGGACTGTATTTCATAATCCATTACGTTCCCTCTGTTGCGTTATTTCCACCGGTGAGTGGTATCAAGATAATGAAAGATTTCTCGAAACGTTATAAAGATGGAAATTCGTATCGACACGTTTCCAAGCTTATTCCCATACTCGGAAAGCAAATATACTAGTAATTTCAAGAGATATGAGTCGAAACCATGAAATTATGGGAGCGCATATGGTAATTGCATAATTTTCAATGGACGAAGGTACCGAACTAACATTTTCACGTATTAGGCTTCATTGTGCGGCGTACTTAATCCCAAGTATGTTAAAATATTAAAATTCGTCCATTATCTTCGATTTTTCAAAATTATGCCATTATGCGCTCGCGTAATTTGGAACTCTCTAGATATAAGACGCAAATTAAAAATCTACTTTTTAATCGACAGACTGCTTCAATTGTAACTGTTATAATATTAATTTAAATATTAATATAAATAATAATGATAATATAGTATTAAATGGTATTACTATTTGATGTCCTAAGAAATTAACAACAATATAATCCAAAAGTAATTGTAACAATAGTGCTAATTTTATTTTCTTTTATAACTAATTATTAGCGATAAGATTTTAATATTTGTAATAGTACTTATTTATAAGAATTTGATAGTTTGGATGAAAAAATGAATATTTTGCTACAATCGAAGCGATTTTTGAGTGTTCCGTATACATGGACCAATCTTGTGAAATCCTTTTCAGATGCTGAAAAGTGGACCCTAAAAATACCTTTTTATTTTGAAATACTTAATTGGAAGTCCCGTTCCAATTAAGCCAAGTATCCTTGAAACCCCCCTTTTTTATTTAAATCCTAGTGGGGCTTAAACGACTTATGAATTTTTTAAATCCGTCTCATTTGCTCCTTACCCGGCAGCAACGGACTAATTTTTTGCAACGAATCCCTAAACCAGGTTCCTTACCGAGGATCTCAAATTTCGAAAAGCTACCCTTAAAAATTTTCCACACGGGTCTCAACGAAACGATCAAACGATCGAGCGTCTCGTCTCGACCTTAAAGTCCACTACTACGTCACTAGTTGCATTTCCAAAATAGCACCCACGTAGTCAGATTTGAAGAAAAGTATACTTACGTTATCAAGCTGTTTACTGAGACTACAAGTTTCCAAGTTAAAATTCAATCCTGTTTCGTTGAAAATACCAACGGCTTCATTATATTGCTCCTCTGTTGCGTTGGCGTACAGGAATCCATTCTCGATGAGCAAGTTCCGGTTACTGAAATAGACACAAGTTATTCTTTCTTTCAGGATTTTTCCATATTCCTCTCATTTGAACTATCTGTCGCATCCATTTTGATAATTTGGCAAATTGCCATGAAATTCTTTGACGTTGAAAATGATATTACTGTACTCTTTGGTGCGTGTTACCCTAAAATAAAACCATCTATCAAAATCTTGAAGGATCAAGGTCTTCGCTGATCATGATAATTAGTTTAATATCCAGATCGTTACACACCCGCGTCAAACGTTGGACGTTTTGTGGAATATCTCCTTTACATCTGGCTACTTTTATTACCTTTTTTTTTTTTGATATACAAACCACCTTCGTACCTATACGTGTCTATACATGTGTTTATGTATAATCTTCGGATGATTCCTTACCAGATCTTTCATCGGTTCCTAAATTCCTATCTTTCATAGAAAACTCGGTATCTCTCTCTTGGAGGAAAAAAAAAAAGAAAGAAAATCTTTATCGAGGAATTTGAGAGCTCGAAGAATTCTTAAGAAGTTCCTTGAAATTCGTTTGGTTCATCCAAAAAAAACAAAAAAATGGTACTTTAAGTTCACCTAATTTTCGGCTACCATATATAACTTGTGTTGGATCTGGAGAATGAGAGTTGATGCGAAATGAACATTGACGAAAATTCGAGGTAACATGAAAAATATTAGAAAAGGGATGATGAATGATAACGTCACAATCAAATTAATTTACCTATCGTTACATTTGTCGACGTTACTCATAGCCTTGAAACCGAGGATGGCAAAGACAACGACACTGGCGTAAATTGCAGTAAAAGCATTACATATGCTTACAAGTATGACATCACGCACACAATGGTTATCGGGAGTATTGTAACTACCGAAAGCAATTAATGAACCAAAGGCTAAACCAAAGCTATAAAAGACCTGAGTTGCTGCATCGAGCCAAACTGTTGGTTCCAATAATTTTTCCACCTAAAAATTAATGTTTACGGTTTTACATCATGGATTTCTCATTTGTATGAAGCTAGGACAAAATGTAGTAATTCAAGCTTTCGAAAATTTATCAGTCATTTTCATTTTTCATTTTTCACGGTAACATTTTTGCCAATATCTGCTCCGATGCGAATATATTGAATATTATCCACCCTGAATTTCACGGATAAAAGTGGTGATCGATTCGATGGCATTGAACATCAATTTTGCAAGTCGAGTAATTGCAGTTTCTTTCGGGACTGCTCGCGATGAGGATTTTTTCGTGGTTTAAAATTGGGCTCGAACAATTTTGTACGAATTCTGGGCGAAGTCAAAGCGAATTTCATCGTTCCTTTTTTTCCAATTCATAAAATTTATAATTGTCACGAATTTATCTATTTATAATTTTGTCTTATATTTAAATTATGTTTAGCTAATTTATTTTTTATCGGAAAAAATAGGCGAGAATTTCTTTTCGCCTGGATTTCCGAACTCTCCTTCTGAACCGTAGCATTTCTCGAACCCGTATAAATTGGTTTGACTTCGTAACGTAAAATGTAGCGAAATTTGATGGTTAAAGAATGCCGATGATATCGATCCCGTCGGAATTTCGTTCGATTGATGGAAAATTGAATTTAGTCCGATTACAGCATCGTGCTTCGAAGCTAGGGAAGAGCGATTTGCGAGGAATTTTTGCCGGTCAGTTTGGAATATTCTTTCGACTTCTCAGTGTGCCCAATTACATTTTATCCTACCTTCAAAAGTTTTTGTAAAAGCTAAGGTTCTGAGACAACGTTGCGTTAGACTTGCTCACCTTTGGCGTGTACATGTGGGCCAATCCAGCGCTGGCCCCTTTGAGTGTTATACCACGAATGAAGAAAATCGTGAGCACCAGATAGGGAAACATGGATGTGAAATATACCACCTAAAATGGAAGACAAAAAAAAAAGGAAAGAGATAATTATCGACACGCGAATTTTTTCGGGGTTAATGGGGTTGCGTGGTACCGAAAAAGGGTTAAAAGGAAGGAATTGGTATTCACCTTTCCCGAAGACTGTATTCCTTTCATGACAATGAAGAAAACAACAACCCAACTGAGCAAAAGACACAAGACGATCCACCATTTCAAGCCACCGGATTCGTCCATTGATGGCGCAGCATCCAGTGTTGTTCTATACCAAAAATACGCAGTTTCCGAACTTTTCAGACACTCCTCCACGGGCTTATCGTCAATTTCCGGACATTTAGCCCAAGGCAGTGGATCCTAAAGCAGGAAAATGATTAGTTCCCAAAATCCATTGAATTGCACTCTTTAGCTATTTTTTTTCCATAAAAGCGTTGAAGAGAAAAAAAAAGTACAAAATGCAGAGAAACAAAAATTCTCTTTAAGCCAAAAAACAAACATCTTTCTCGTTTCTGTCTTAAAAAAGCATGCGATGTTGCCTTAATGTTTCGTGTTTTTCTTTGTTGAATGTAACTGTGTGATGCCTTAGAGCAATATCGGGTGAAAATAATATTGCGATTTGAAAAAATGTCTATTACAATTTATGCACGAATATAGTGTTTGAAATATATTCACAGGTACGCGAATTGGATAATTAACTGTATTGGAGATATATTAAAATTTAAAAAAAATAGAAAAATTGAAGCAGTATTTGACGAACCGTATGTGGGAAACGATTTTATTAATTTTATATTAGAAAATTATTGTAAACATAATTAAGTAGCTATGTTACAAAATATTGACAATGAGTTTTAAGTTTACAATAAATTAGTCTTATTTTTTCTTTCTTAGACACAATTTTTTAACATGAAATTTCTTTTAATCTATTCCAAAATATATTATGTATATATTATATGTATATTTCAAATGTATTTATAAAAAGAAATGTACATATTAAGTTGGTGCATAATTAACGACGATTATTTTGCATGATTGCCTTGAAAATAATCGTCGTTAATTATGCACCAACCGAATATGTGTGAAAAAAAACGTATTTATAAAATACACACATGTGTATACGTTACGTGCGTATTAGATACAATATAATGATAATACATTATATACATTTGTGTATATTCTGAACCATACTTTTTCCCTAAGGGATTGACTCGGTTCGATATCAATGTTAGCCTTACAATTAGTATACGAACAAATTCCCATGATCTTATATATTGTCAATTGATTAGGTAAAGTACCTTTACTTGGAATGGAAACCCCACAGTTGTAATAAAAGAAAGGTTCCGCAACTATGATTATACATATATGTATTATTTGCACCCAAGTTTACTCTAAACATGGTAGAAAGTAAACAGTAATAACGAAAATGATGATGATAGCATTGCTCCACATGCAAGATACGAATTGGGTTTCTCGAGTTATTTCGTATCAATATTTGACCACTGGTTCCGAATTTGGTCCCGTAGTTTTTTTCATTGCATCTAAATTTCAAAAAAATCGAAGTCCAAAGTGCAACAAAATATGGTTTTAGTAAAATAAGTAACGAATTCGATCTAAGAAAATACAAATTTTAAATTACATTTAAAAAATTACAATAGGTAACACAAAATTGTTGAAAATAATTCATATTTGATAAAAAATATATTTTTTGTCCGAAATTTTTTGGAAAAAGGTCAGATCTAATGGAAAACTGAAGAAAATAAATTCTCGAAATACAATTCATATTTTCCACGTCGAGCGTGATGTAATCAGTGTTTAGTGTATCTTTCTATTGCTTAATTAAAACGATTAATTTGTTTGGTTTGATTGTTCATATGCGTCACACACGTCACACCTAGCGAATGTGGTGAGATGAGGGATTTTCTATTTAGCTTTTGTTCGGTAAAGCTCTCCTCGGTGCCACCACGAGGAAAATGTGACATAAGGACGATGATGCATGCGAGTTTCCTCGATGAATCTGCACTCGACGATGCAAGCTGAAGAGTACTGATTGGTACTTACTCCGAATTTAATCGTGACCGCCTAATATTGCGCGTTTGAATTGAAACAAACAAAATCAACACAGAACAGGGTCAATTAAGGTTCTTAAATCGTACGAGTACTTAATTATGCGTTCGCTCGTTAATTCGATTATTGTCGAGCTTTCGCGACACAGGGTTTGCCATTCCCTCGCAATTAGTGACACAAAATCATGCCCACAATTTCTTGAAAACCAAATTTCATTCCGAAATGAAGAAATCAAGAAATTTTCCACCCTTTTATTAGTTCAAAATATTCAAAATCCGGTTTTCATTTTCGTCGAATTTTATAATCGAATGGGTCACCTCCAAAAGGTTGTAAGGTACAAATTGCAAATTGTTCAAAAAATCCTAAAATGAAAAAAATAACCTGATGGATTTTTTTGAAAAATCTACCCATTTTTTAAAAATAATTGTATAAAAAAATCCGTCAGGTTATTTTTTTTTTTCATTTTCGGGTGCTTTTGAACAATTTGCAGTTTCTACCTTACAACGTTTTTGAAGTGACCCATTCCATTGTAGTTTTCATCTGGTTTTAAAAAGAGACCAACCCCTTTACTTCCTCTTTTTTTTCCACTCGAACGATTAACAAAAAAAATTTACGTACCTCCAAGGAGTTGAAGAGGTAGTAGAAGCACCAGGTGATGATGACGTTGTAGTACAATGCCACGAAGAAGGTAACGATGCAGGAAGCAATGCCAATTCCTCCCAACCATGGATGTATCGTATTCCAAACCCCTAAAGCACCTTGTCTCATTCGTTGACCAAGACCCAGTTCGATTAAAAATAGTGGAATACCCTCGAGAATGAGCATAATGAAGAAGGGAATGAGAAAGGCACCTGAAATAATAATAAATGTGCCATTAGAGTAGATCGAATTGAAAATAGAAAATAAAATATACGTGTATTCTTCGATTTTTGGCAGATACATGGGAAAAAACAATTTCGAAAATTTAGTAATAAAATTTTGCTCGTGACGAAAAAGTATTAAAATTTTATTGGGAAGTCATAAAATATACAAGGAAAATTCTCAAACATAAATATTTCTTTAAAACAGGGAAAGTGTAAAATAATATATTATTTTTTCATTTATTATTTTTTTTGGTGCCGATTTAATTTTGATTTTGACAATCCTGTTTTTCTTAGTATTTTGGGAAGGACGCTTCATACATATATATATATACAATAAAAAAATTTGTTTAATAAAGAAATAATTAATTTATTGTTAGTAGAGATAATTAAACCTATTAATAGTAGTAATACTAAAACTAATACTTCTTTTTACGTATTTGAATTCGCAATTTGATCGCCAACTTTTCTGTTTCTTAATTAATTCAAGGAAAACTATAAATCAAAAAACTTTGTGCCTTCTATTTGATCAAAATTAGAGACTGACGCATTTTGAATGTTTTCCTGGACTCGAATTTATTTTTGGTCATTCCGCATTTCCTAAAATAATTTTTTTTTTCTCTTTTTCTCACATTGGGTGGTAAAAGTGCGATAAGCGAGACCACGAAAGAAACAATAGCGCATGCATACCTGTACGGATTACATACAGGATTGAATTGATAGTTTCGTATGGCAACGAGACTTTTGCGATTGTATTGTTCTGAGTTGGGATCTGGTTTGAAGTAGTTTATTCCAGTGATAAATTATCAATAAAAATGGTGCCAACTACTGAAGCACGACGTTGAAGAAATCGCGTTTTCTCATATTTCCGTGAGATAGGCCGTAAGCGAAATTTATGTATTTTAATTGATTCGTATTAAAGTAAAGTATACCGAACAATTTTGGTGAAGATGTAATAACTATATAATAATAATAATAATAAGATTAATAGAAATAAAAATAATAATAATAATAGTAATAATAATTTAATGGATGCTTGCTTTTATACTTCTTCACAATTTTTTTTACGGCTGGAAATTGTTTTTATTTTCCTTTTCCTGAAAAAATTGCGTTTTCTGAGTTATTTTTGTAACTCCAGTGCTAATTACAAACTTGTAAAAGGCTATAAAAAAAATGGAAATAATGAGCGTAACGAATGATAAATGATTGCAACGTAAATTAAAAAATAAAAATGACCTCATATAAAAATTCAAATACCAACAAAATAACAGTATCGTCATTTTCTTGTATTCTTCCATCCGGAAGCCAGAAAAAAAAACGACGCTGCAAATAATAATATTGTAATTCTAGAAGTTATTAATTAAATTATAACTCTTTTTTTTTTTGTTCGATATGATACTCGGAGTAAACAATACCGCGATAGTAACTTCAATAGTGAAATTTCTACGCGTCAGGAAATTCCTGGCAGGAATTTCTTGAATCATGCCTCAAGCCTTATCCAATCTGACACACGATAAAGCAGCTGATAGGTTTCGAATGTACCGTGAAGGAAAATCGCTACGTTTGTTTTCCTCGCAGCAGCATGCAGAGCTGAATTCTTTACGGGTTACTCGTTTTTCGTTATTAACTGCAGCTACAGCCTGAGAAAAGAGGCACAGTCGAAATAACGAAAATTCCATTTTTGTGTTGAAAAATAATAGAAGTGCGCCCGTTAAGAAAGAAATGAAATTTACTGGAAAAATAATAGGTGACTGTTCATATTGTAAAAAGCTCGTAATTAATTACAATTTTATAATAAGCCTTTGTATTTATTATATTTTTAGAATTTGAGCTTTTAGAATTTCAATTTAAAAACATGTTCGAGGTTTAATTTAATCTTTTTTTGAAATCCACAAACGGGGGCTGCTTAGTAAAGCAATTATGCGCCTGACAAAAATTTGGTATTAATTAAGAGAATCCATTTTAATTATAATTCTATATTTTTGCTTTTGGATTTTTGATGACGTATAATTAGCGCGGTAGAAATAGTGTTAAAAGTGCGAATTCACTCGAATCTGGATTTGCCGATCCTTGAGATTTCGAATCGCGAGATGCTGGACGAAACCGGTAAAATGAAAGAATCCGGAGCAATTTGTTTACAGAAAAGTTCGTGCAAAGTAGGAATCCTCGTACTCTCGGTATCAAAATAAAAAAAAAATGCTTTGAGTTTGTACCAGGGGGAAAAATTATCGGCGAAACAAACGGGGATAAAATAATAGGCGCAGCCTGTGCTATCAACAACCTCGTTGCACAAACGCCGTGCCAAGAAGCGATGAATATCTGGGAATGACGAAACTGAAAAAACCAGACCGGCTTTTTTTTTTTAGCGGTTTACCTATAACTGTCAATGCAAAATTTATTTCCAGAGCGTGAATGTTGAATCTCCCGATTTCGAGATGTATAAATATATCTTGTTTCATATCGTACACATCCGATCTGTATTTCCTTACTGTTAACGAATCTATTAATAAACCGCGTTTGTGTATGTTTATTCCAAGTTCAAAGAAATCTCGGAAATCACAAGTTCGATCTAACTTCGTACGTGTAGAGTTTCTGTACACAATGCGCAGATCGACCGAACGATATCGTGCCGGTAATAAGTAGGATAAGTTACCTGTAAAAATGAAAAGTACCTGTATTACTTTCTTTTCCATTTTTCTTCATTGGACAGCGAATGACAATAAAACATAGACGTTTGGGCTTTGAAAATGCGTTGTGTGATGAAACAAATAATCAAAAATATACTAATTTGTTTATTTCTTTCGTTGTACGATGGGCGTTTTAATATTGAATTAACGATATTATTAACAGGCAATGAAAAAAATTCTGCAAATACCTCATAGGTACGTACTATTGATGTACCAAATTGCTGTTACAAATTGATGTTGGTCATAAAGCTCATGGAGCACCGAATCACCCGTTTACGTCTGGGGCAAGAGCTCACTTTGTTGCGAAGAATACCCTTTATGGCAACAATGCGGGACATTTGTAATGAAAAGAGCCGTAAAAGTTACGAAATCCAATTCAAAAAACGAGATCAATATTTTGTGGAAGGAAAAGTAACTTTTGTAACTTTTTTGTTACTTGGTTTCCAACATTGACGACACAATGAACGTCATCGAGCAATTGCAGGAGCAAATGCTTCTTTAAGCAACAATTTCGAAAACCCTTTTTTAATTATAACTTGCCTAGGATTTTTTTTTTTCGTATTTTATATTTTTTTCGTATTTATTTATTCGGTATATCGACTCCACTTACTCTATGATTGTAAGATATTTTGTAAAATGGTATAAATAAAAAAAAAGAAGAAAAAAAATAATAGGTTTTTTATTTTTATAGGTGACTCAACCGTTCGAAACTTCACCTTTCATCTCCTCAAATGGTTCGAGATAAAATGAAAGCCAACCTTTACCTCCGTTTAAGGGTCGTCAGCTTCCAGTAGCAATGATTTATAAAAACTGACAACGAGTTGGTTGCACCAATCGTTATGCAAAAATGCAACGCGAACAACGTAAAGTTCAATGTCACTTTAATTTAAAAATAATGCGAATAAACGTTTAAAGGGAAGTTAAATAATAAACGTTACGAAGCCCTTAGAAAGTAGCAGCTGCAAATGCATCTTTTAAACTGCATCGATTTTATATATGTATTTACGTACCTATACGTAGCTATATCTGCACGTAGGTATGTATATATCACCTACTCTTCTCCGTAACACAGAAAATAACCCTTGACCCTCTCTCTGCTGTCTATATTATATTTACTCATGCCACTATCCTATTTACATTGCAATGTATTACAACTTCCGCGTTATCACTGAAGAGGTAATTTTTCTCTTAACAGCTTAGATAAGAGCGAAACGAATCGATAGAAGAGTTCTATATAAAGCAAGGCCCATCTGTCTGACGCTAAACGTAACGTACGCTGGCACTCGGTCACTCAGTCACTCAGTCACTCATTCATTCATTCATTCATGATTTGGGGGAACGGTGCAACGCATTAAATTGATTCAACATTTAATTGTTCGAAAATCTGGATTTTTTTAGTAAATTTAAAAATGTCAATTATAATTTTTTGATAGACAGATTTTTGAATAATAGTTTTACGTACTTCGTTGGCCAAATTTTGATAATCATGACTTTCGTCAGTTCTTGAAAATGAAATTTTCACGAATTATCAAAATGGGATTTCAAAATTTTGATAATTAAAAATTTGTTGAACCCAAAAAATTAGATTTTTTGTTGATTATTGAAATTAAATTACAAATTTCATTAATGTTTCATTTTTTTTTTTAATTCAACAAAATAAAATTTCGCAAATTTCAGAATTAGATTTTTAAATTCGAATGATTTCTAATTTCTTTAATTAAAAAACTCAGATTTTCGCTAATTTTCAAAACTGAATTTTCAAAACTTACTAATTCCTAATTTTCATTAATACAAAAAATGAGATTTTCGCCAATTTTCGAAGCTACCATCGGTCAATATCAATTAACGAGGGAAATCAAAAACCACCGTTATTAAAAGTTACTATACCAATTTTCAGCAAAATTTGTTATGAATAAATTAATTCAAAATTGAAATTAAACAAAAGCGTAGAGTAAGGGATCAATAGCTTTTAATATCAATTATTTATCATATCCTACAGTTTTTATCACCGCATCGCGCAAGTGTGGGGTGCAAACCGAGTGGGGTATCAATGCCGTTAACGTTTCTTTTCAGTTAAATATATTATTAAACAAGAAGATAAAGGAAAAATGAATAGGCAGACACAAATAAACATATCTGCATGTGCTCTATAGTTCTCGAATCCAGGTTAATGGACAATAAACTATTTCTCTCGACTTCGATATAGTCGTTCCCGGGCAACTGTGGGTCAAGATTGCTAATGTACCGTGCTTTGTTTGCTCTAAACCTCGCTGGGTTTGCCTCCCTTGAAATTCAAATTTGAATGTATGTATGTATGTATGTACGTATGTTGCATATAGTGCTGATTTTATGTTTGTTATGCACCCTCGCGAGAATCATCCCCTAACCAACTCAACCTACCTTTTTCCCCTGCATGCGCGTACACAGATGTACTACACACATGTATAATTTGACTTCCTTGTCTCTCCCGAAGAATCTTATTCAATCTCTTATTCCTCTATCTTTATCACGCTTTTTGAACTAAAGCAAGCAGAGTGTCTGGTATTGATCGAGCTTCTCCGCTCCGCTCAACAAACCACCGTCTCTGGCACTCTCTCTTTTTTTTTTTATTTCCGCTACCATTACCTTTTATCAGAAAATTCACGCGCAGAAAAAATGAATGTTTCGAGAAACGTTCGTATTCTCGCGTGCCATTATCATGCGTACGGCAAAATACCGTTCCTGGGTGCACCGATAAAACAAAATACGATTTTTCTCTATTTCTTCCATGGAAACGTTACAAAAGTGCGTGAATTTCCGAGTTTCGCCAACCCCGACGCGGAACACTCGTGGAAAAACTCTCGTGCAGGTTCAAGGGTTTCCTCGGAAGGGCGTATCCCAGTGAAACGTTGATATGCCGTATCGCAGCAGCCCATCGACGTGGGCAAACAAAAGGTACAGTATTTGCACCGAGGGTGCGAACATCGTTGAGCAATTTCTCGAAATGTTTATTTACACTCCGTTTCTCGTTGCTAAAGAACAAGAATAATGCAACAGATGCGATAGTTATTGCCCAAGAAGTTGCAAGAAGAGACTGTATTTGTTGGAAATATTTCTAGGAAGAATAACGCCACTCATAGAGAAAAAGGGGTAATTGATAAAATTCGCTAAGAAAATGATAAGGACGCGCTTGTAACAGAAAATAATAAAATTATGTGTAACAAAAAATAAAATTTGAAAGAAATTTTTTAGGATATAGAAATTTCTTTATGAACGTAATATATAAAATAATTTTTGCGAACTTTTATTATAAAATTGCAGTTAAATTTCTACGATTGTTTATGATTTTATTTCATTCTTCCAACAATTACGTATAACAAAAAATAAAATTTACAAGAAATTTTTTAGAATATAGAAATTTCTTTATGAACGTAATACATAAAATAATTTTTGCTAAGGTTTGTTATAAAATTACAATTAAATTTCTACGATTATTTATTATTTTATTAATTCGTTTCTTATTTTTCATGTTTCTTATTTTCTAACAATTTTGCTACATAAAAAACTTTGCTACAAAAAATGGTTTTTTTGCAAAAATTGTTACAGAAAATAATAAACGCGTGCTTATGATGTGAAAAATATCTTAAAAAAAATAAAGGGTATTCGTAAAATGCTATCATACAAATTAAAAAGAAACAGATTATATAATTCAATTATTTTTAATTTATATAATTAACAGCTGTTATGTAACTGATATTATAACTTATTTTTACTGAAAAATTCATACGATTGAGACACAACCTTCTAGCTTTTCATAGTTTGTGTATATAATTTCACAGTTTTTTCATTTTTATTATTTTACCAACGGATTTCACCAAGGGTTGTTTCTCTTTCCACGAATCCAATTTATCCAGTCTCAGTACCGGGTCGTTATACACAAGAGAAAAAATGCTACTGCGATTTCGCTCGTTCTAATTGCCATTCCGCTGGAGCGAACAGCTTTGCAACACAACAAATAGCGGATTGCGGTGTAGGAGGAGCCCCTGGATTTAATAAAAAGAAGCGGCTCGTGCAATTTTTTTGGAATTTCAATATCGAATATTCGGTATTTTTTTTTTGTCTCCGCGCCGTCCTTTGGATTGACACCGATGCGAGAAGAAAAAGAAAACGGATAGAAGTCATCAGCGGGAGGAATTTGTTGGATGCTTGCCAATCATTTTTAGGCCATAAAATATAGGTACTGGAGGAAAAAGAGGAAAAAAGGGGCTCGTGGGAGGAGATGAGAGGAGGTGAGTCTAGTTGGTTAATCGTTTCAAAAGGATGGAGGAACGAGAGTAACCCTGAAGGACATGGTTAAAACTGTTACGCTTGTGTTCTGTTAGGTCGAGGTAGAATGGCAGATCGATCGGTACATTGTACCCTAAGCGGAGCTTCTACCCTTGCTTGGCTCGTGGAAATTTCCATCCTCCAAAATGTGACTACGTGCTATTTCTCTACCCTTTCTTAAACGCGAGCGTTGGGGTTCAAGGAAGTTGATTTTTTGGGCAAAGGGATTCATTTTCGAGATCGAATTGACGGTCTTTGAATCGATTTAACGATATATCGGAGATTGGAAATTCGATTCGAGGAAAAATAATATTTATCATTACTGAATTTCAAAATTTAATAATTAAATATGTAAAAAAAGCAGCTCTTGGGATACATTTTCAAGAAAAGTTAATTTTTTTTGCTCTATTTTTAATTAAAAGCAAATGAAAAAAATCATATCAACCCTTTTAATGCCGAACAACGAAATATCGGTTAGAAAACGACGATATGTCGTTGTTCGGCACTAAAAGGGTTGAATTTTTATTTTTTAGACAGACTTTCAACAATTAAAATCGATTTTACGAATTAATCGAAAAGATCGATTCTCCGCATAATCGATTTTACGATTTTACCTTTAGCCGATTCCTCATTAGCTTTCGTACGTTTTCGGCAAGCTCACTGTTAAAGAAAAATCACGACACTGCTACATATACCATGGATGAAATTTAACCCAAGTAGCATTTTTTGCTACTTTAAAGACGAATACGGACAAAAAGAGCCATCCACTTCTTTTGCCATCAAACTTTATTTACCTGTACTTAATTCTGATTGGGTGTTCCGATAATATATGTAGATAAAACTTTCGCTGCGTATTTTTTGTTAGGAATTATTTCCGATCCTTTGTTTTCTCTACTTTACTGTATTTCAGTTCATTTGTAATTAATTTTTTCGTCGGCGATTCGATTCTTTTTTGTGAGTCATCTCCAGGCCTAGAATTAATTACATTAATCATATTTCAACCCTTTACACTTCACCGTGTCCACCCTAAGGGAACGTTTGAAACGTGACAAACAATTCTCCGAGTGAGAAGGGGTTTAATTAATTACGTTCGGATAACGAGACATCGCAATTTTGTTGTTTCACATATACTTTTGGGTCGCAAAAAAATAGTAATATATGAAAAATAATTTCATAATGGAAATGTTAATTTGTAAAAATTTATTATTTTTCCATTTTTCTGTCGCAGCTTCAATAAAATTAGCGAAATATGTATTTTCGAACTTTGTATGTATTAATAACAATGATAAACCATTGAATAACTTCGCACTAATAAATTCCTAGAAAAACCCTCCCTTCCCTAGAAAAACCTAAAAAATCCCTAGAAAAACCCTCAATATTTAAATTCTCCCCGCGAAGCAAATGAATGTGCACAAATGCATGGGAAATGGGAAAAGTGACGCGTGTCGGAAATTGACGACGCCAGATTCGAAGATGCTTCCCCGATAACCGAGGATTTCCAAATTTGGGAAATCGATTTCGCACCCTTGGAAACATTCGTCCATCCTTCGACTTCGATTGTTATCAACGTTATCGGCAATAAATATACGCACTCGTGTTACTTTCATTGTCCCGGTAACAACACCTGCGTATGAGATTCCCGAAGAGACCTCACGTCCAAGTACGTAGTAAAGCAGGAAACCAGGTAGTATACGGGAGCAAAGTAAAGAAGGATCAATACATGGTACGGAAAGGTCAGCAGCAGTTACCATTCGCGATGTATCCGAGGGATTTCGTTGTATTCTTTCGAATTATGTCCCTTCGTTAACTTTTTTTTTAAAACAAATGTCGGAGTTCGTATTACTGCAAGCCCTTTCATGTGTATACATATGGAGTGTTATGAAAAAGTAATGGACCCACCCTGAAACTGGTGCAGAGTCTGGGATAAGCGGTGGGTCCGTTACTTCTCGAAATTTCTCTGTAAAATTATTAATGTCAATTTTGTTGGTCGTAATTGTTATTCATTTTCTATTTTTTTTAAAGGACCTTTTATATCTTAATTTAAAATATATGTTTTATCTGGGCCTTACCTCGGTGAATAATTGATTCATTGATACTCAAGAATATTTTTTATTTGAAATACGATTTTTTTTTACAAAATTGTTTGCTTTAAATTAAAGTTCTTAGTAAAATATATTTTTCGAAAACAAAATATATTTTATTCGAAAATAAAGATACTTTTCGTTTTTAAAAAGCGTTAAAAGTATTTATTGTTTCGTTGGTAAATTTTTCTTTATATAATTTTTTCGTAGAATTTTCATGAAATTTCTTCATTTCGAGCTTTTGTACGAGTGTAAATATTTTTCCAATGACATTAAAAAATATTTAAATTCGTATAAGAGGTGAGTAAGAAAAACGAATACATTTCATCAAAATAATTCAAAAAAGTTTATTGAGGAAGCAATAAACACTCTTAACGGTTTTTAAAAATGAAAAATATCTCTGTAGAAAAAAGTTCAAAAAGAAAATCTAAGAAATTCTATCGAAAGTTATGATTTATTGTTTCATTTTATTTGATAAAACAACAATACGCTAATTAAACACTGACAAAGGGCTAAACCAATTAATGAATACAAGACTATTTTTAAATAAATAGAATAAAATTGAAAATTACTATAAATCTTTATGAACAGGAACGTATCTACACACAGCAGAAAATAGACAGATTTAACTTTGACCTTTTTTTATTGTTTGTTATGTTTATCGGTTAAAAGTGTTACAGTTTGCCTTTTTATTGTTGCAAGAAATTCTGCGTTCAGCGGCAAAAGAAGGTTGAAGGCAGAATATCGGTAAGAGTTTCCTATTGATTGCGATTTGATTCGAACAAAGCCTTTCAGAAAATGCTTTTGAAGTATTTCCGAGCTTATTAGCAAGAAGAGACAACCATCCGAGGGATTTGGGGGCTACGGTTTCGTTGAAAATGAAAACTACGAATTTTAGCGTAAAAAAAAAGGAAAGGAAGGAACAAGTATGTGAGGGTCGACTTAGTCTCAAGTGCTAAAATAGCAATGTACGAGTAGACAAGTACCGAAATACACTCGCCGAGGATAAAGAAGACAAGACTGGCTTGCCTGCTTTTAAAGACGTTCTTGTTAATTTCAGATTTTTATCTTGGCATCGCTTCTCGTCGTGCCAGTTCATTCACCGAAAATTATCGGAGGAAGCTTGTCGCTCTTTCGCAATGAGACAGGAAAATCTAGTAATTTCAATTAAGTTTCGAAAATGGCAAACGACTTTGCGATTTACACCACAATCCAGCTGACCGAATTAAATGAGAATTGTCAATAATTAATAAATGTTACAATTTTTGACCTTCTAATTAATTGAAGTTGATATCAGAATTGAATTTAAAAAATGAGTTATTGCAAATAATCATTTGCTTCGTGTTCGAAATATTTTCATACCAAACAGTAACAAGTTATACTTTATTTACCTAATTTTGTAAAATTATTTACTATTGAATTTCAAATTCCAAAATTTACTAAATTTATTACCGAACTTGTTTCAACTCTTTTCCAATTTAAAAAAAAGCAAAGACTTAACTAACTCAACTAGAAAATTTACTACTACGTTCGTAGGTTAATCAAGATAATAATAAATTAATTTCGACCAAAATTTGTATTGACCATAATTAACAAAAGAATATCGACTTCACTCATACCTGAACCTTAGTTCTTAATAAGTTCAAGTTAATTGTTATTTTACGGCAGAAATTTGAAGATTTTCAAAAATGAAGAACCATTCGAGGTAAACAATTTCGTTAAAAAATTGCATTCGGAAACAAAAATATTCTTTATTTTTCAATCGATGCTATCAAATTACACCTATTCTAATAAGTATCTTGTTCGATCGAATATCAATAAATTGATTGAATACCGAGCGAAGGTTCAACCGGGTACTGAAACCTCTTCTTTTTTTGAACTAAAAAATTAAAGTTCTTTTAAATAAATAAAAAAAAGGATAACAAATAAATATAACAACGAATGTAATTGAAGTGCATCTGGATTTTTTCTTTCTCAGCGTATGTTGGGTTGGAAATTTTTTGTTCCCCGCTGGATGAGATTTGAATTCATTGATTACCCTCAGAATTAGGGTTTCATTCCAGTGTACCGTACTGTTGTAATAATAATAATAATAATAATAATAATAATAATTCCCTACAAGTAAGTCCCGAGGACTACAGAATATTGGATGAAACGGATTGGCGGGTTGCCCCTGGGTTCAATGGGAAGCAAAACAGTAAACACGAATTTGATTAACGGTACCTAAATAAGGTTTATATAAACCCTTAGCCCGATTGGGAGGTATTCGGTTACCGTGCACACAATCGATGAGAGTCTTGTTCATTGTATTCCCATGCTGAAACGAGATGAAGGGTATAAATTGAAGGGATTTTTGCCATAGAAACGAATCGTGACAAAAGGGATAAAAGGTACAAGGAAGGGCTGACACACAATTGCGATAAGCCTTGATCCAAGAATACATACTTACTGTAGCCTTGAAAACATCTATATTAAATATATGTGTTACGGCGAAGATTTATAACGTAACGATGAAAATTCGTTTATTTCCCCTTGATCTTGCGTTTTTCGCTGAAGAAAAGCAGAGACGGTCTCGATCCCAATCGGATGTTTCGCCGAATGGGAGGGAAATTTATCGCTGCGACTACTGGCGCGAGAGTTACGATAGGCGTAATAAAGTGCACGTGAGAAATTTGATACACGTGCATAAGCGAAGAAGTACACATACGTGGGATTCTTCGGTTTCACGAGTATCGCATCAAAAATAACTTGAGCGTCAGTGATATTGTGGGACTGAAATAAGAATGGAGAAGAAAGAAGAGGAACGGAATCAGCACTTTCCTTCTCCTTCAGGAATTGAATTTCAAAAGCTCGCATTATTTTTCTCGTATAATAATAATCCTGGGGACAATTCTGGAACCAGAGGTTCCAACGAGTCATCGAGCAAAATTCGCCACTTATTTCTCGATCGTTTAATAAATCGCTCCCGGGGGTTACTCACCACCTCCGTTCTGCTGACAGAAGTAAGGAAACCTCCAAATGTTGCCGAGCCCCACGCTGTATCCAATGATGCTGAGGAAAAATTGCATTTTTCCACTCCATGCCGCCCGATTGTCCTCCTTGTTCTCGTGATTGGAGGAATTGACATTTTGGTTTCCGGTAACGACAATGGTTACGGTGTGGCCCGATGCTGTGGTGACACCTTGACGATTTTCATTCAATGGAGCAAGTTCATGCCCATTTCTAGTATTTTCAGATTTAACCACCATCATCAAATGCCTCGCTTGTGTTTACTCAATGTTCACCCTTAATTCCAAGAGCGTTTGCTTTTCACAAGTACACAAAAAACACACTCGCGAAGGAAGAATGAATGGGGCAAGGAAAACAGAGTTCGACTGGCGCAATCCGGTAAACTCCTTTTTCCCTTTGTGAAATCGATTCAAGGCTTTTTGAATCTGAGGCACGACATCAACTATTCGAACGGCAGCCTTAGTTGCTTGTAATTTCGGGTACAAATTTCGAGTGTTTATTTTCCCATATAAAAAGGAGTCGAGCAACACCGAGGAAAATTCATATTTAATGCTTCCCTTTAAATACGTTTCCCACAATTACTCAAGTAGAAGCGATCTCGAATCTCCTATTCGACAATATCAAAGAACCAACGACAAAATACAAAGTTTTGTATTTTTTTTTTTGGATTGCAACCAAAAGAAAATCGAACAACGGCGTACCGCGTATGGAGGAATACGATGGAAAACTAATCGACTGTGGTTCGCTTTCCCTCCTTTCCCTCTTTTTCTCGAAGTATACTAATTCGCGTTAATGGAAGGCTCGAAAATCGTTATCGATATTCTTCCGAGATAAAAATACCGGTAACCTCCCTTCTCGAATTACTGGAAGCTTGTTTTTTTGGAACTGAAACTTCAACCGCTGTCGTCGCAGTCACTCCTGACGTAACGTCATTGTGCTTTTCGAGTCCGATCGAAATCCAAATTCACACAAACGCTTATCGACGTATCGCAAAATTGGCTCCTCTCGTTCGACGCCTTATTGTCAAAAATTCGGAAATAATTCTGCGACTCGGGAAGTGGCCTCGACTCTTCAAATTCCTAGCTTCGCATTTACACGAGTGAACGACTGAGTGGTGGATATTTCGAAACGTTGCTATCCGACCTTTTCTTCCTCTCGAAGAAGAAATACAAAAAATCTTTGCGAAATTGCGAATAAATGCTCCGCCTGGAATTTCTATCCTTTCTCCCCTCTTCCCCTTTGTTCTCAGCGAATTACTTGAATTTGATACTTTTCAAATTGCTCAGACTGGTGTTGTATTCCGTGTGAAGATCGGCGGGCCTGACCGATTTCGGACCCATGTATACCGCCTTCGCGCAACTTTCGGGCAATTCCCTCGCTTTCGAACGTTCTATTTATCTATTTTCCAACTTCCACGCTCTCCCCTGGCTTCCGAAACGCTACTGTTTTGCCGAACGGCGTTGTCTCTCTTCTGCGGAACGACAAAGCTTCGGCTCGTGTCTTCGATTTCGGTTTCTTTCGATCCTGCTGTGTTTCGTACGGACGCCGATAACTGACTGAGGGCACTCTGTTTTATTCCGGTCTTCGCAACCGAGACCCGACGACGTTCCGAGACTCCAAGTTCCATTGATTCCATGAGCCTTCGTCCTCCCATTGGCCGAGTCGCGTTCGCGTACCACCAACCGGGTCGTCCGATACTCGAGAAAATTCACCCCGTTTGCGTCGTCCGTTACGAAAACAATCCACCCTGGACGAAATTATGGGTTTCGCGATGTCACCGTGTGCAATTCGATGCCCCTGCATTTATTCTTCTTTCTCTGCTCGACAATTCAACGCAATTCCCAGGCTTCTCGCAAAAATTATCGATACAATTCGGTTCGTTTGCTACTGGAATTTTTTTTTTTTTTTTCAAATAACGCGAAATCGTACTTTTACGACCCCTCGTCGGATCACGAAAAATTCCTACGATTTTCTCATGAATTTTGAAGAATTCGTTTCCTCGAAACGAGGCCTCGTTCGAGGCATTAAAATTTCTTTTTCGCTCGCTCCTAAGGGTAGTTTCGAATATTTCGCGCCATTTCGTTGTTGCGTATCAACCCTAAGGCATTCTAAACCGACCTCGAGGTATCGATTGGTATTCCGTAGGGGTGTGACGTTACGTACTCGGTCGTCTCACAAACTGTATATCGCCTTTTCCACTAGCTACCCCTATTTCTGGCACATGACGTAGCGGATGCTTTTTTTAACCCTTCTCCTCCCCTACCCCCTTCCCTTTCTATTCCATCCACTTTGTGTCAAATCTACTTTCCCCTTCTTTTTCGCCAATTCTCCCCCTCCCTTTGTTGCTTTTACCACCCCATTTTTTTTTTTTCTACGTTGCATTTCTCATTAGGAAACCCCTACTTGGGCTTTTTCGTCCGTATCCCCTACAAGGCACCCTTTCGTGACGTCAGCGCGTACGATTCGAGCACGGACTAGACCGTGATTCAACGTCGAAAGGCATATCTATACGGTGCACACCTACCCCGTCTTATCTATACGTCCGTATCTACTTGTTTCCAACGATTACGTAAGAAAGTAACCTTCTGACCCTGTACAACGTTGTCTGCCTCCCCCGTGGGACGGATATTCCATTGGAATTTGACCTGCGATCGTATCAGGACCCGATAGGATATATTTAGGGTCGTCCTGAACGAGGTTCACCTGAAAAGGGTAACGCGACCGTTGGAAATTGCTTTTTTGATGGATTTCAAGAATTGTTGTCTCTCGCAACGGATTACAGACACGTATTTGTTCATTTACGATATTAAAGTTGCTAATTAGGTAGATTTAGGGTAGTCCTAAGCAAGGTTCACCTGGAAAGGATACCGTGACGATTGGAAATTGCTTTTTTTGGGGTATATTTACGATATTAGAATTACTGATTAGTAACATACGCTGTGTTAAGAAGAAAAAAATTACAGTTTTATCCTGGAATTTCTTTTTAGTGTCCCAAGTAGGGATTTGGAACATTTCAACTGTCGGATTGTGAGGAATTCCCATTGAGAGAGACCTTTAGCGGCACGCTCAGGGTTTATTGATAGCAGCAAAGGTGATCCTTCTAATTTTCCATTACGGTTGCCTAGAGACCAAATTATTTTTGAAACATTTCGTATTATTACGTCGAAATGCTCCAGTTTTTCGTAATACATTGAATCGGAAGCCCTGAAATCGCGATAATTGAAAGGAAATTGTATCTACCCTCTTGGTACAAAATTATAGATTCTGCGAAAGGGTTGCACATCCTACTTTTCATGGAGAAAAATATGACTCTTTATAATCTGCGAATATATGGGAAGAAAATTTTGAGGAATATATCTGTAACTATTTTATTTATTACATATTTTATATATTATATATATAAAAGATAATTAATTTATTATTAATACTCATATAAATAAAAGCCGTCATGTCGTTTATTTTCTGATGTATACAAATATAATACATTTTTTGCAATTTACTTTAGTAATTTTTACATCGTGATGCGTCTAAAGCTCGGAATTATTCGAAGGTAAAAGTCAATTTCTACTATTTTTTTTCCGAAAAGTATAATATTATGAATTTTACTGAATCGACCAATTCATCTACATAATTATGAATATATATTTCTATCTACACATATTATAATACGCGCGCGTGTGTGTGTGTGTGTGTATATATATTTGTTCAAATAATTCTACACACACAATCAGCAAGAGAAGGCTGCGAAGTGAATAGCTGTACGTCAAAATTTACCCGTCATCCGGTGGAAGAAGCTGCTGTGCGTGTTTCGGGAAAATTAATGTTCCATTGTTCGAGGCTACATTTAGACGATCACCATTTTCGCATAGGTCTAGAAAAGCGGCAACATAAAACTGGTTGGAAGAGGGAAGCTTCGACTTAAAAAATGCCCATACATATATGTTTAACTTGATCCGATGTCTATACGGACTTACATAACGTCGCGACATGCGATGTTAAAGGAGGAAAGCTCTTCATATTCGGGCTTCTCTGTAAAGCTACTCCGTCTATATACGTGCATAGTACACACATATAGGTATATCAGACAGTAGTTATTTTCTGATACGCGTGGTTGTCGGTCATAGATTGGAATGAACGTACGAACGGGAGACTATAGCCAGCTTTTGTTGCGATTTTCAAACCGAGAGTGGTACCGAGCTATCCTCCCGCCAGCTTCTCCCAAAAGATCGATTTTATTTACGGGTAAATATAGCTGTAGGTTAGATAATAATAAATGCAGAATGGATTTGAAATGTTCGTACATACATAGAGTTGACTGATTCACGATAATTTATTCAGCGGAACGTTATCCGAAGAAGTTTTAGACGCCGAGACGCCACGTAATGATACAACTATAGCATAATTAAATACCGTCTGTCGTACTTACCTTGCATATTAAGTAGCTGAAATTAATCACTGGTTTTTTTTTTTTCGACCCCTGGGATGCATGCAACGATTGGTAGGAATAGCACGTTTTTAATTTTTTTTCTTTCTTTAATATCCAGGAGCGTTGGAATATTAATCTTTAGATTTCCGCGTTTTTTTTTTGGTGCCAACAAAGTCGTAGGTTTTGGAAAATTCCAGAATTCCAACGGGAAATGCGATTTTTCCCCAGAAAACCTGCTTTTAACTAACTCTCGCTGACATTTCGTCAAATTTGACCCTGGGAATCGATTCTACGGGAAAAATTATCCCTAGAAATGACTTGTCCAACCCCATTTTTAAAACTTTAATTTTTAGCCCAATTTTGGGGGAAGGGGTAGGTGTGCCCAAAATAATCGACTTTTGGAAAAGTTTTTTCGGAACTTCCAGGAGACCCATATTCGATGTATTTTTTCCCGAGGAATCCATTTTCATTGTCAGAATTCCAGATTTCCAACGGGAAATACGATTTTTCCTCAAAAAACCTACTTTTAACCAACTTCCGCAGGGATTTCGTCAAATTTGACCTTGGGAATCCATTCTACGGGAAAAATCACCCCTAGAAATGACTTGTCCAACCCCATTTTCAAAACTTTAATTTTTAACCCAATTTTGGGGGAAGGGGTAGGTGTGCCCAAAAAAATCGACTTTTGGAAAAGTTTTTTCGGAACTTCTGGGAGACCCATATTCTCCATATTTCCATTATCAAAATTCAAGATATTATTCGAGAAATACAATTTTCTTCACGAAAAACCTATTTTTCACCAACTTTCGCTAGGATTTCATTAAAATAAACCTTTGGAATCGATTCAACGCGTCAAATTACCCGTGGAGTTGCCCAATACTGGCTCATCAAAAAAGTGCACTTAGGAACAGTGTGTTCCAAGGATTTTTCCAATCGTTAATCGAAACATTCAGATTTGTAGACTTCGCGATAAAGAGAAATTGCTGCTTCTTTCCCCTCCTGCATTAACTCCGTTAAAAATAAGCGCTTAAAGCGTTACTACGTAAGATTACTCATGACAACTTGACACCGCATGTCCTACAGATGATGTTTTAAAGAGGGAGGAAATAATGCACGTTCATGTAACTGCGATGGGTCGATCATAACGTGAAAAACTGGGTCGAGGAGAAAACTGTGGAACCCTCAAAATTGAGATCAATTCCGGATACCTTTTTTACATGCACTTCAATTCTTCGCTAGTAGATTGCTTCTTCTCCCGTTGTTGAAAGTGAAATAGCAATTACGCTAAAGGATTCTGCTTATTATAGTTCTCGAATCAACCAAGACTCTCGATGAATATAATAGCTGATGTATAAGTGGATCGGTAGTCGTTGATCTTTAATTATATCCTATGCGACAAAATAATTCACCGATTTATCTGGAAAAGAAATTAGGAAATTTTTATCGAGAATTTTCGTATTAGCAGCGGCTAGGCAAACATTTCGACAATATTCTAAAATAAGTGTATTAAATCGTAATCGTTGAATTTTCAAAGGATTCGATAGAAATGCAATTTATATAATAAATTTATCCGAACAATATTTAATTTTTACTCGTATTGTGTATTTTCTTCACCTCAATTTTGAATAGAAATTGTGGGAGAAATAATGAAAATAATTTCCAATATATTTTCATAATTCCTTAATTATTTCCATATTTGGCTGAATTATTTCCATAATTTAGCCAAATAAATATGTTTCGCTGAAACTGAAACGAATAAGCTCGAATCCGCTTTTTTTCGTCCAATTCGGTACCGAATAGAACGCTTGGATCCGTTTCGATGCAATTGCAGTTTCGCTTTTGCTCGATTTCGGCAGTCTCGTAGTCCCTTTCCTCTGAATCGAAATACTTTTGACCAAATGACACGATTTCTTATGGCCAGGTGCTTCTCGTCACCGAGTCTCTCCCCTATTGCGACGACGGTAAATTAGAAAAACGTGGGTTTGCATAAGTGTGTAGACTTTAATAGCGCAACGTGTGCTTACTGTTACCCTTCTGGCTAAATCTCACGTCACATCCTCATTCATGGACTTATTAATAATTACGCATTGTTTGAGTGTTCGTTATATGTTTCAGGGGCTGAATGACAACCGAGAGATCCTCGTGTTATTGCTTCAAGATGTTGACATAGCGCTGGAGGTATTGTAGAAAAATGTAGATTTTTCGAATTCCAGCTGCTACGAAATTCAAATTCGAGGTGATACTTTCCATTCGATTATTTCAACGATATTTTATGATGGACAACTTCCCCGTAATTAGGTTATACTTTTTTGTAACTATTTCAATGTCACGGGTCTTTGCTGTTTCCAAATCGACAATTGTCAACCGGTAATTTAAAAAAAAAATGCCGGCATTTTTGGACACGAAACGAAAAAAACGCGATCGGGTCAGTTGGCACCCAAATGGTCAGAAAATGGGGAACATGAGAATCCGTTACGCGGAAATTCTGGACAAGTCTGATTTTATAAATGGAAGTCGGAGTTTCCAGGAAAGATGGACCGACTCGAGAGAGCAAAAGACTGGATATTACGTATTTTCTTGGCGTTTTTTTTTTCTAACGGCGTTTTTCCTGAAATATTTTGAGCGACATAGAACGAGACCTGCATAATTGAGCCATTTGAACTAATTCACGACACCTTTGCTTAGTAGCTTAGTCATTACTTGATACAATTAAAAGCTCGTCTTGATACAAGAAGAGTGCACTTGGAATAAGATATGAGTATCAGCCGAGCCTTCATTAACCTCATTGAAAATTGTTTTCCGTATAAATAGAGATGATCATTTCACGTCTGTGACACATATCGGATGAAATGGTTGTTAGCGTCACGTTTCAAGCCCGACACGTGGCGACTTTTGCCAATTGGCTCACGATGGAAATATCTGCAAACCCTATTTGTTGTTTCTCAATAGACACATGTAACGAATGGCGATTGACGTTTTATTGATTTAAGGGCACAGACGATTTTGCGATAATACGTGCGTATATTTGGGAATTCTTTCCGATGCGAAATACAGCAAAGAGGAACGCGAACGATAACGTACTGTACCGTTATAAAAGTACAGCAGTTTGCAGTCGAGAAACTAAAAAAATGCTCGCAAACGAAGTATAAAATTTCAATTGACAGAATTCGTCATTCGGAAATCTTGCGCTTTCGAATACCTTTTTTTGGAAATCTTGGAATTCTTTGCAAACGATTTATCGCCACTTTGGCTCCATGTGCGCGAACCAAATTTATCTAATCTTCTTAACGTATCACACGACCTTAAGAAGTGTGATTGAAAAGCTGCTAAAGACAGGAATTGTACAATTTTTCCCTCCAAACGTTGGGAAACTAAAATTAAAATTTGCGTTTTGTGGATCAAGGGATTGGGAGGTCCCTTGATTCCCAAATTTGAGTGTCCAACCGGTTAGGGAGTAAAAATTTATAGATTCGTACATCCCAAAGTCACCTCAGGATGAACGTAAAATAATGAATTAAGCGTTTTCGTTTTTAACGCACGTGTAACAGTCTTGGATCCGCGTAGAAAATTTCTCCGAAAGGCTGCTATTCCACTTCGCAATAAGTGACGTCTGAAAATAAAGTGAAATGTTTCAAAACTCGGTTAAAATTTATTTCTACTGAAAAAAAAATATCGTTCGCTGATAGACTTCTCAGAAAGTATGACAAACTGATTTTTTCGTTACTTTGTTTTATTACCTGGGGTTTCCGATTGGATCCAATCCAGATAAGCGCCAACTCTCGTATTAATCGATGGAGCATAACCACAGATACCGCCATAACTTATTATTCCAACGCTGACCAATCTTCGCGTGGTAGGGTTTTCCCATAAAACCGGACCACCGCTATCGAGCTGTAATAAGATCAACTTTTTATCGGTATTTTGTTCCGATCCGGGTTGGAATGCCGGTGAAAAGCGGGACTGAGAAAATGGGAGACTATATTTTAACCATTCCCACAGCGCGGAAAGAATTTCACTATTCTATGATGACAAATTTGTTGTGACCCAATTTAATATGCTTTTTTTTTTATGAGGCGCGATTTTATTAAATAAATATACGTTACTTTTTATCACTCGAAGTAACAAGTAAATTGAAATTCTTAAAAGTCAATATTATTATTATAACAAAAAAAGTTGATTATTTCTGCATTTTAACCCTTTGCACTCGAGTGTCCTTTTTAAGGAGACGTTTGAAATGTAAGACTCGATCCCTCGAGTGCTAAGGAGTAATTTTAGTCAATTGTAAAATTTGGTATTTAATGTCCGAGTATAAGACTTTTTTTTGGCAGCTGAAATATTAATGCGAGTTGAATTGTCATACAAATTATTTTTTCTTTGTTCTTTTGGATCTTGAAATAATAACCTAATTGACAATCTTAGAAATAAAATTATTTAAAAGTAAATCTAATTCGTGGTTTGAAGTCAACAAACTTTGTGAAACTAATTGATGTTTCATGCCATATGTCACGAAGCGTCAATTGAAGCACAACCGAATCAGAATCTGATAAGCTTCCGATAATATCACCCGATTTCAATCGAAGAAAGTTCTCAAAATACATCCTAATTAAAAACCTAGCCGCTATTCCTATCAGGGTGACTAAACAGATTTTTTCCAATTTTTTTATTAATTCTTCGAATGTAAATTTGACAGTATTACGAAAACATTAGGTTTCGAAGTAAAGGCCATTTGATTCTATTCCATCTCTTAAGAGCTGCAAGATGGTATGAACCACCAACATGAGTCACCAATTTAATGACTGCATTGAGTTCAAAGATAAGTGGGGAAAAATCATAGAAAAATAGGAAAATTGTTGGTTCACCCCAATAATAATTTCCCGATTCTTAATCACACCGAATTTACAGCCACCATCAAGTCCTCCACCATATTACCTTATAAATACTTACTTAAGCAGGGCCAATAATTGAATGGGTCACCTCAAAAACGTTGTAAGGTACAAATTGCACATTTTTCAAAAACTCCCGAAAATGATAAAAATAACCTGAAAACAATTTTCTTAACAATTTTAAATTTTAAACAATTTTTTTCCAAATGGATGATTTTTTTAAAAATGGAGGGACTTTGAAAAAAATCCATCAGGTTATTTTTTTGATTTTCGGGATTTTTGAACAATTTGCAATTTGTACCTTACAACGATTTTGAGGTGACCCGTTCAATTGTGAATGCCAATTTCAGCCGAAAATCTGCTGGATTACAAAAAAATTTCTTTACCTGACACGAATCTTTCCCATGACTCCCATCGGCGCACAATTGTCGAGACGTTACCGATGGGTTGGTTACTTCGCACTGTGCTCTTGTCAATATACTGACCCTAACTTTTTGCAGAACATCCGACCTAGGGCCACCGTACTCTGTCGTACCCCATCCTGGACGAAAACAAACGTTACGTTACAAATTTACTGAAATCCCTCTTTTCCCGCTGAATCCTATCACGAGGGCGACAAAGGCGTCGTTCGACAAATGCGTGGGTGCGATAAATACCTATGAGATCCACATAACTGCCACCAAAGGAATCAGCGTTATGCTGGAACGGCAGACACACGGGGCCCACTGCCATACTGTATTGTATGGAACCCCTGATTGTGATAACCGCGGCGTCATTCGCAGATGTTTTGTTTCTTGCATTATACCGTGGATGTACGGCGACATTCGTGACGCGAAACAGACTTGTCGCGTTTGTGTCGGTACCTGCATCGGAAAGAAAAAAAAAAGCTTTAATGACGTTCCTTCAGTTTGGTAACACGTTGAGCGCGGCGACAAATTTATATGACTCCCTATTCACGCCGCGTGGGTCGCAAGGGTATACGCCATTGCATTTGTCATAATCGGCGCGGCCTGAATGGAAAGTTCAGTGCCGGTCTCCAGGGACCGGTACCGCGCTCAACGTGTTAATCGAAATAGATGCTATCGGTGAAAAAAAGGGGTTTCCGCAAGGACCATCCGTAAAAATCGCACATTTTGGACGTTTTGGGAACTTGCGATACTCGACCTGTAGAAATGTCGTGATCGCCAACAAGAACACCCAGGTTCGAGGCATCTTGATTGTAGACGCAATGAGCCGAAGTCAAAACGTATTTATGCGCTATGATGACCGCGCCGCACATGACGTTTCTTTGCTGTAAATTGACAAGACCTGCCATCATGGGATATTCGTTAACGCCTGTCTCCATGCCACCGACGATGCGTGTCTGTAATGAAAATTCGTTTTTGAAAAATAATTGGCCTTTCAAATTAACCCTCCCCACACCGGGTGAATAAAAGCCATGACCCATGGTGTTAAAGCCATATCGAACCCCATGGAGTTCGTATTGAAAGTTAAAAGAGAATTTATGTATTTTTGAAATACAAAAATTGCTTTGTAAAAATAATACATAAAATAATAAAGCCAAAAGCTTATTACAAAATTAAGGTTAATTGTTACATCTTTAAAAATATCTAATAATTTGATCAATATCATTATTTTAGAGCACGACTACATTTTCCATTATGTTGCAATGATGCCTCTTTTCCGAGTGTATACAAAAAGGTGAACGATTTTTAATAAAATCACAAAAATATAATCTATTTTGAAGAGAGACAAAATATATTTCGTATTTTTAATCCCAGTTTTCTGTGACGGATACGTACGGGATTTTTCCAGCCACATTGACAATCTTGACGTTTATCCACGGGTATACTATAAAGGTTGCACAGAAAGTTTCCTCCCGAGTTATAGTCGGAGATAAATTCTATGGTCATGGTTTCCAGCGATTCCACATAGGTATTGCCATTCCCACAGTAGACGTGCCGGTCCCCATTACTGAGCGTTACGATTATTTTGGCGCTTCCACAGTCCACGCTCTGAAAGAAGAAGATTTGCCTTCGAACGTGGGATTTTTTTCTGGAGAAAATTTTTCGCTCCTAGGGACCTTGCTCGTTTGGAAATTGTGGTTCGTTGCCGATGTCACAATTCCCATAGCAGATTCGGAGGAAATACAGTATATTTCCTTTTTTTTTAGGATCGTCAGTGTATTATTTGCGGTGCATCAAATGAGACTTGAAAGTATTAGTGAATAATACTTGATTAGTATTATTTAAACAATTGAAAGTATTCCGAATATGCTGGACTTTCTTTATAGAACAACTATAACTTACTGGTGGTAGATTCACGGTGCAATTCAATCTTATATTCTGTGTGCTCGTCGATATCCATTTGCAAAAATGTTTGCCTCTGAAATTATTAGGATAGCCAGGATTGAATACGTAATAAGTTTTGCCGGATTCCAAGGTTTGTTGGAAATTACAGTCCTCGTCGACTGCCGCGGTCCATCCGAAGAGGACGAACATAAATCCCACTAAATGCAATTCTGAAAAATGTCAATTAACATCTACGTTATTACTAGGAAAAGTTGGTAAGGTTGGTCTTAGACCTTGACGAAACTAAATTGGGGATTTATTAGAAATAGTTACCTTATTATTGCCCTATTAAAGTTGGATCGTGATTTTGTCAGGGCACTGAATTAAAAAAATTCAAGATTTGGGACCAAGTCCAAGCCAGTAGGGTTTCAAAAAGGTTTATCCAAGATATTTTAGCAAGGGTTCAAAACGAAATATTAATAGACGTCTAGTCAAAGTAGGAGTAATACAATAAATATAAATATCAATATAATTAAATTGCAATAAATGTAAATATAACTAAATGTAATTTTTCAAAGGCATTTTTTTACCACATTTTTCTTGTACTTGAGAACACAAAGTAAAGCAAAAGGAGTTATTAAAAAAATATTATATACATGTAAAATTTCTTAGAAACTCCAAAAATGGTATTTTTATGCAACAAGTGTTAACAAACGCCAAATTAGGTTCTGAATTTAGTTATTAAATAGATCACATTGATTTATAATTACAATTATTACGAAGTGCTGATTTGAAAATAGAGAAATTTTTTTGAAACCTAAGTTCATTTTTTTTTTTTGGCATAATAGGGGCTACGAAAACTCACCTTTACTTTGATTTGAATTTACCTATTTTGCAAAAATGTCGGGTTAAGCATATGTATTCGCATAATTTGTTCGATTATCTTTGCAATTCTTGAATTTTTATTTATCAAATGTGGGAACGAGCAATGCTGTAGTCTGGTGTCACGTCTGTTACCTCCACTAATTGACGTGCATCACCAACGTACGTGCATTCACAGTCGAATTCTTATCCTACGAGAGACCTTTTGAATGCAAATTAATGCAACTGCGGAAAACGCAAAAGAATCAAATATGATGTAAAGAGGGGATGCAAAGATGTCGTGTTTTTGCATGAATTGAAGCTTATTACGCTCACGTTAATCGCGCACGGAGCTGAAGTCGTCAAGCAGCGGTCAGAAATTTAGTAATAATATAATAATACTATGTTTATGTAATAATGCCGTTAAACGACTGAAGCCTTGCATGCTCTAGGAGGTATAGTGAAAAAGCAATCGAGTAAAAGAAGAGACGATACGGAAGCACCATAAGCCATCAATGGTGTAAGCGAGACAGCACCAATCTGCCTATGCAGCTTAATTTACACAAGAGTGGCGACTGAAGGGAAAGGGGCAATTTTTATCCTTTTTTTTCTCACTCCAAATCTTATTATTGTAAGTCCCATTGGGCGGAGGGGGTTCAAATTGATTGCACCCTTAAAAAAAAATCGTTAATCAATTAATGAAAAATATTGTTAAGCGTTGTAATATTAAATCGTTCAACATTACACTTCACCAGAACAACGTAGATGACACACTGGGGCTGTTAAAGTCAAGCAACTGATGGAACTTGGCTCGAAAAATGGTAACCGATACTTAAAACTGGATTTGTGGACTTTTCTTTCCGTTTCTGAGCAACAGTTTTCACTTTTTGGGCATTTTGCATCATGACTGAATGGAAAAGAATTTTTTGTTCCCAACAGGGTCAAGGCTTGGCGAGTCGAGTCGTTTTGAAAGGCCGTGCAATGTGCAACAATGTGCAATTTAAAATATTAAATTTCTCCCTTTTGTATCGCAACTATCAGAATTTCTATTAACAACGGCGAAGCACTTTGCTATTGTTTCAATTAGATTTTGAGGCCAAACTGCGCTTGGCGTTCTCCGCTGGTTCATTACAATCACAGCAACGTTGGCCTCAACCTCATTATAAACTTTTTGACAGACTCGTTTTGATAGGAAAAAAAACCCACGTAACTTGATTCTCCACGATTCCCCATTCCTGAGAAAATTCATTTTTTTTTCTCTAGCAAAAAATCTCTTTCGAAATATTAAAAAGTCTTTTTTTAGCTAAAGGCTGATTTATAATTAATTCTTTTATTCGTTTATTTGCGTTTTGATTTTTTAATACTTATAATGTTATTATAATTTGTTCTTCAATATTTATGTATTTGCTATTTACATTTTTAACATTGAATTTTATCATTTGATTTCGCAGTCCAAGGTAATACCGATTCAGTAAAAATTTCTGTATTTTTAAATCTGACAAAATAAACGTAATTAAATAATTTTAGAAGAAAATATTCTTCATTTGTTTTTATGATTTTTTAACCTTTAGCTGAACTACTAGGTTTGAATTATATCATCCTAGATCAGGTGCAATTTAAGGATCTTTCCCGTAAAAATCCTACAATTAGTTTTTCAATCTATATAAATATTACATTTTCGAAAAGTTAATATGTACCGTTTGACAATTATTGATACAATTTTTTAAAGTCGCAAAAGTTAGTAGCACTCACTTAATACAAAATTTTTTCCGGCACATTGGGTTTGAAAAGCCCCAATGTGCCAACTACGATACTCCGATAAATTCTATCAGCTAAGGGTTTCCTATTTTGTCTATTATTAACAAAAAAAACTATTTTTGTCTATTATTAACAGAAATAAATAGAACCACTCACTGTTCATGTTTTCCTCCAACAGTGCCTCCTAAGGAAGTAACATGCTCTTTTGAAAATATTTCGTAATACTGATTCGACGGTTTTATCATACACCTCTTTATAATACGTTCACTAAGTGTACTCCCGGGTGACGTATTGATAACACTAAAATTTGCGTATCTTTTTACAGCTACCAACGTGTCTGCATTATATGATATTGTTGAAACATTAACAATTGTATTACTTTACTGAACTTTTTTTTTCCTTGCTGTTGTCATTATTGTTATTCCTCCGGTTTCACGTACGATGACAGATCCCTGTCATAAAAACCCCTCGCCATGTGTTATTTATTCATCACAAATACCTTAATCCTGGATTTCTCGAGATATCAGCTCGAGTCTTTCAAGTTTATCAAATGTCGTTAGCGACAGTATAACTGCAAATGTTACTCGTCGCTTAACGCGCTTTTCTCTACCAGTAGGAATCAAAATTGTTACTTACAGAGAAAATCATTTTTATCTTTCGCCCGCTGTAAATAAAAATGTAAATAACAGCTAATCGGAACATTGCCCGGATTTTAAGGAGCTTACGTACCAAACCTAAAATAAACTTTCATAAATTATGCAATTTTTGAAATCTTACGAAATAATAAAATTTCTTTGCCAAAAATACCACTTTCTTACTTTTTTCACAATATTTCGCGAAATTAGGACCTAATTTATTGCGAAGGAAGTTTTAATTAACTCGAATGTCGAGAAATTTTAATTAATTCTGCTCTCAAGTTAGGTGCTCAGGTACTCCCCCTTCCAAAAAAAAAATATTTTTTTTTAGAAAAGGAATTTTTTTCTCAAAACTAATGAAAATAAAAAAAATGGATTCTGAAATTATCCGTACCTTTAAAAAATGTGCCATGTACCCGTAGAAAAATTTCTTGACTGAAATCGCTCAATAGTTAAAATATAAAATAAAAAAAAATTGTGAAAGACGTAAAAACTAATTTTATTTCAAATACTTGGAACTTAATTTACGTCGGGAGATATACATCTAGAAAAAAACGTTAACAAATTTAACGCTGTCGTCGATTATGTTAAATAATTGTACTACGTCATTATTAAACACTTGTTTCCGACAATAGCAAAAGAGACCGCAGATAAGGATATTTGTGTAAAGTATTTACACAATGTTTTACCGTTTTGTTTAATATTTAAAAAATGTATTATGTAACACATGTTTACCTGTTATGTTCATTTTCCTTTTCAGATAAGGATTGTAACGGTTCGAAGCCAAATTATTGTTTACACGAAACGCGAAAATACAGCACTTTCCACATTTTGTCAAAAAGTATTCAGCGAATAACACCGCGAACAATAAATTTAGACAATATTGGAAATAGATAAAAATTCTTCTGAAATTTTGCATCGGAAAGATCGATTTGACGCGACACTGAAATTAACAAATATTATTTTCGAAACAAACTTCGTCCGATACTTGTTTCTTTTTTCCAAGAAACCAACAAGAGCGATTTCTCGAACCGGCTGTTATCGACACGGTAAACCATCAACCTGTAATCAAACAAATGTTTTTCTTACGCTTTCCGCGATCTCTATTGTGTGTCTCTTACATTTCTTCGGTCACAGAACCGTTACTGAATGAGACATGAATGAAAACATGACGTTGCTACCGTTCATGAATACGAATAGCTGAAATGCTATTTGCACTGAGCAAAAAGAAGGATCTAGTAATTTCAACTGGAACGCAAAGTTGAAAATACACCAGATTGTACATACCTGCAAACAGGTTTACACTCTTATGAATTGTTTCGCAGTTGTCGTAACTGAACTTGATTAATTAACGACTAGTAAGTATCAAAACAATTGTCATCACAATAATCCATAGTAGGGTAAACTGTCTAGTAATTGACCTCATACCGGTGAATGACCATTGCACGAACAAATGTGAATTATAAGCTTTGGAATGAGTAAATGTTTGTAAATCTGGTTTAGTTACAGGTTCAACCTTCCACATTTTCGTATCCGTGTGATAAACAAATGGAATTAAATAATAGTAAATAAACAAATAATAATTGAATAACGGTAATTAAACAAATAGTAAATACATTTTATATTTCCTTCATTCACTGGAATTATTCGCGCATCTATCGTGCTTTTACATGTATTGCATTTTGTCGTTAATTTAAAAGTAATTGCGATAACAAGAAGTACCTGTTTTTACAAACATATAAATATAAATTAATTCTCCATGCAACTTCAATAGTTGTTTCATTATTATAAATAAATTTATTCATATATAATCTTAAATGTACACTACCGGTCAAAAGTTTGGGTCCACTTGCATATTTCATTAACATTGTGAAGTGGACCCAAACTTTTGACCGGTAGTGTACGTAAACTCAACAATCAGATCATTCACTGGTTGGTTTATCCAAGAAAGAAAGTTATTTCAATTTATTTATTACAGCTCTTGCAATATATAGATTTTTACTAACAAATTGTCACTAACCATAAGACAAAACAGAAAGCCATACATATTGCACGATTAAAATACTGCTAAAATTATAGTTTTTGAATTTAAAACAAGTGAAATTTGATTATAAAATAATTAGTTTGTGAATGATAATTACGAACTACGAATGGTAATCGAACATAATTCTAGAATACGAATGGTAATAACGGTAAGATACTAATTTACCTTAATTATTCTGACATTGTTATTGTAACATTGTTTCCAATACTATCATCAGATCCAGGCTTAAACGAAATCTGGTCTCCCCATGAAATTCTTTTCTTCTACCATTTCAATTAAGCTAATGGAAGACCACCCCCCTCGAAACTTCATTTACTTCGTGAAGGCATTTAGTGAAAAAAGAATTGCAGAAATCCTCATTTGTTCGCAAGACAAGAAGTTTAACTGTTTTTTTACAGGGTTGGTAATGAAAAAAAAAAAATACACTTCTTGTGGTCGTTGCGTTGATAAGAGAAAATTGGATGTTAATTGGGTAACCGCTTGTACCGTAATTATGCATAATGAAGGCCGCATTATCCTTGTTATTTATGCGTTTTATAGTATTACTGACGATGTTGAACCTATGCTACCCGAGAATGGGTATGCTGAAATCAAGCAGAATTTTATTGCCTTATAGTTTGATTGAAAAAAATTATAAACCTCTCGTGGTTTTAATAAATTTCTTGTCGCAGCTTCTTAATTTTATGTTCATCTTAATTATCTTGATTGTAGCAAATTAAAAACAAAAAAAAACAAACATGGATTGAAATATACAATACTCTCCATATGAAAGTATCAAAAATCTTTATAATTTATACCCAACTCTTTTTTTAATCGCTTTATTTTTACAGGAATTTGAAGTTACGCGATTCAAAAAAGTCTTTCTTTTTTGAAAAATTCGTCTGGTCTATCACAATTTCAAACCCATTGTCTTATAATTGTGTAGGTAGCTAAATATAGTATATATAGTATATAAACTATATATACTATAATATTCTATACAAACTTTATCTTTTTTTACACGTTTTTTACACGAATTTTTGAAAAACGTTTCTATTGTGTAAAAGACCAGTCGGGTGTATAATACATATAGGGTGTCTCAGCTAACTTGACCACCTTGAATATATCTACCAACACTAAGCGAGATATTCAAGGTGGTCAAGTTAGCTGGAACACCCTGTATAACCAATGGTTATTTATGTAAATATATTTCTACACGTACTTTTTCATATATTTCAGTATACATTTTTTTTTCCATTGAGGAGGAATCGATAACAATTTTTTTTAGATAAGTCGAGAGAAAGCCATGGCTTTAAAGCGGTTTCCCGTTATCGGGAAACGCATTTTTCCATAAAAGTATTGAAAAGAATTCGAAGTTTGCCGGTAAATACATTTCTATGAGAAGCGCAGACGTTTGCATAATTTTTTTCGGCTGTTAGGAATTTGTTTGCTTCCCTCAAGCACATATTGGTTAGATCGCAGCTAACTTCATTCAGCAACATGCTTCTCATATGTTTCCTAATTAGCGGGGTAACTAAATTACAGAGGCAAGTGATTTTCTCCCATACTGACGCGAATAAAGCAACCAGCAATATATCGGCTGTAAAATCAATACTCGATTTCTTATGCGCGTTTCGCTCCAGTATTGACTGGTATCCTACTGGTGTATTCATGACATCTATCCAAAATCATTAATACAATTTTTTTTTTAACGCATCTGCCACGTTTGAAGACAGAACGAAGCCATACGGATCCATGGAAATGATCACCGTGTGAATTAGTGCACTTATTGTAGAAAAATGTAATTGGATTAATTAATTAGGTGTTAGTATTTTTTTTTGGACTATAGCAAACGTCAATCGGATGTAATAGCAAATTTCAATAGTCGGCTAGAACTAAAATTTATTAGTATTATATAATTTTAGATACAGTATAGGTAATTATAGTGCAGTTGTAGGTGCGGTAATTATATGTCTCTGGATGTAGAAAATTCATAATACGGAAAGTTGTTGATACGGATGTTCTATTCTAGTTGAAACAACCATAATTAGGTACAAATGATATCCAACGCAATTTACCTTTTTTAACCGACTTCGAAAAAGGAGGAGGTTACTCAATTCGACGTGTATATTTTTTTTTGTTCTTTTTAGCATGAATTAATGGAGGCAATGTAATTATAATTTATAATTCATAATTATAATTTCTAATATCAATTTCTTAATGAATTTATTCTACATTTATTAAATTCTAATTTTTCTAACATCTAAAGTGCAGCTATATTCAAGCGTTTTGTAGAATACATGCATGTTTACAAATTTTTAAAAAATGAGTTTGCAGAACATAAAATTTCTCTTAAAACAAATTTTATAAGATCTTAATTTATGAATTTTGTAGATATAATATGCATATAATAAACACTTTTGTAACTATTGAGTTGGCAACTAAGTAATTGTGGATTTTGTCATTTACTTGCTTTGGAAAATTCGCAATTACTTGGATGCCAACCCAATAATTCTTTACAAAGGTACATGAATACCTTAAGTCTTAATTACCAATTTTTAAAACTCAATTAAGCGTGTATTATAATTAAATTTACGTGTTTCTTGTTTTCTCCGTGAATTGTTAGAGAAATGTTATTATAGATATGAAATATTTCTAATAAAATTGATTTAATACCCTGCAAAAGGCAGGCGAAGTTAAGTATGCAAATGAACGAAAGAGAGACGTACGTCATTTTTGCGCTACGATTCTTCAAAAGAGATGGAATCTCCAAAAGCTTTTAGGAAATGTAGGTTGGGGGTAGATAATTTATACCCCACGAAGCTACTGTAGAGTTAAAGTAGGGTAACAGTACCGCTGAAGGAATTTTCCACCGGTTAAAAGTTCCTCTCTTGCGTCAAATAAAAACAATCCATTCCTCGCAAACACCCTTTTCATTATTTTTACCAATACATGGATAATTAATTAATTAATTACATATATATTTTTTTTTCTAGTGTATTTCATCCTAAATATTCATATTACAAATATGCATTATTTTGATTCTCGCTGAAAGAGTGGCACGAAAAATCGATGTCTCGAAATTCGAGATTAAACAAGAACCAATAACATGAGCGACTATTGGTACGTTTTTCTCGCATTCTGATTGGTCGATTTAAAATTATGGCGCGTGATTATTTATTAAATTGATTTTGAGCATTTTTGAATCAAAAAGAAGTAGATTTTGATTTTACGTCTATTGTAAACGGCAATAGGGGTTCAACAATTGTAGTAATATTTATTAACAAATGACGAGGGAGGGATTAAAATGCAGAAGCTTGAAATATTAGTAGCCAGTAAAAACGAAAACGAGGGAAACCTGCTTTACCTTCGATCTTTTTATAATGAATCACTTACCTTCGGAAGATGGCGCCACTTTATAGGCGGGAACACTTTGTAACCATAGCAACAAGCGGCAACAAAGGTGACGCTTATTTTAGAATAAATGCATGTATCGAGATTTTTTTCTCCCCGGTTTTTAGTTCCTTTTCGTGAGAATTCGGGTTGATAATAATGAAAATGAATGAAGTGGCGGAATGCCAGCGAAAGTTTGCGTCATACGATTAACAAATAACGGGAAATTATTCCTTCTGCTATGTCATATTTCCTCGGAGGTGCAGCCGCTGCCACAAATTCTGACAGTTTTGTTGAAAAACGCGGTAGAAGAAGGGTAAGCTTGAATGTTGTTCTTTTTTTTGAGATTGGATTTTTTTATTTAATTACATTATCCACTCTATTTATATAAAATATATTCAATTTTTCACTGAATCCAGTCAAAAATATTAATTTGATACAAATTGAATATTTTTTAATGGAAATCGCAAATATTTGGCAAGTAATCAAGGTATCGATTTAGAGATAAATAAATTCTTATTTTTGATGCAAAAGTGTTGGACTATTTTTGTGTATTAATATATTTTTTTTTAATTAAACGAAGATACAATTATCGATTTTACTAATGAGCATCTGCAGCTGAACGGTTTATTTATGTTTTATTTTATTACAGAGGCAAATGCTCTCGCTAATAAATATTCAAATAAAATATATGTGACTTTTACAAATACCCAATGTTTGGCAAATAGTCAAGGTATTGAAGTTTATAACTTTTGCTGTAAAAGTATTGAAATATATATTTTAGAAATGCGATGCAATATTTCAAGCGATACAATAGTTGTATAGAGAAAAATGAATGACGTTCCTAAATAAAATTCGCTAAAAATACAATAGACATTTTTCTCGAATTTTATCAATTGAATGGGTCACCTCAAAAACGTTGTAAGGTACACATTTTTTTAAAACAATTATTATTGCACCATCGGGTTACTTTTTTCGTTTTCGGGGGTTTTTGAACAATTTGCAATTTGTACCTTACAACGTTTTTGAGCTGACCCATTCAATTAGTATTCTCTATGTAATTATTATATGGCTTTAAATGCTATAAAAAATGCAAATATGCTTATAAGCAAAAATAATAAATTTAACTGCAAAAATACTGAATACTCATAAGGAATCTTCCAAAGTGTGACAATATTTTTACAGTGGTAATATGCAAAATAATATAAAATAATATGAAATAATATGTGTTATTAAAAAATAACCGTTGACTTTAATTATTTAGTTATTTACGAGGTTGTATTATTTTCTCGTAATTTTCATTATATCGAACTATATTTTTTTTTCTCCATCCGATTTCAAAGCTCACAATCAGTATTTTCTCTTCGCAAGCGGATTAAAGTTACTTGACCCAATTAAACTTCTTCCCGAGTGCATATCGAATAAAAGTATGACGAACCAACTTCTATTCGGGGTTAGTAACGTACCTCTTCTTCAGCACAGTAAACAAAGAGCGTCCCAAGGAGGAAGTGAGTTGGAACCTGTCCATCATAGTAGCAAACATCGACGCCGTCACTTATCGAGAGGAAAATCTGCCGCAACTGCAAGATCGAAAGATGTCTCCAATACTCGAGGAACTTCCGACCTGAAAGTTGCCGCTGGTGATGAGGATGACGATGACGATGATAAAAACGGCGAGGACGATAAGAGTTTATCGCCGAAGAATAAGAGTAGACGTCACCTACGTAGAGAAATCGAACGTTTGGTTGTAGAAAATCGTTTATTAACGTCACGATTGGAAGGGTCCAATACCGATACCGGTTAGTATTGTTTTCTAGAGTAGAACGTACAATGGAAGGTGGAAAAAAAAATGATGGTACCGATGAAAAGCACAGTTGCCGGAGAAAGGACGGGAACCGGTACTCTAAAAAACCAAAAACCATGAAGATCCGTTGTGGGTAAAATAACAATCGCCCTGAAGTAATAATTTCTAAGCGGTCGAAAATTTTCTGCTTGAGGATTAAACTGACCATGCTTAAGAACGATGGGCCACGATATTTACGAATTTAATATTTTTCTATTTGTAAAATTATTTAAAATTTCCCTAAAATCCTATTTTCTTTGAATTATATAATATACATTTTTTTGTTGGTCGCCAATGCATAAAACTTATTTCCAAAATTCTTCTGGTTATGAAACGACGCAGTGTAAATTAATTGCGATTTTGTATTTTAATTCTACATTTCTAAGCCACCTTCGGATAAACTGTAAATATATAAATTAAAATTGAGAATTTTTAGGCAATGACGATATTAATAAATAAATAATAAATTATATCTGGTATTTCATTGATCTTAATTACTGTAAAATAAAATATTGAAATTCAGTCGTTTCACAATCGGAAAAAATTTGGAAATAAAATCCTATTACCTTTTTTAAGAATTTTAATAAGTTCAAATGCTTAATTTAAATCTACCATTTTATTATTTTCAAAAATCATCGGTAAGGAATCAATTTTATCGTAACTCGATTTTACTAATTTATCTTCTGCATTTTGATGGAAAATAAATATTAGTATCGTCTTACCGAAACTAGTGCCGCGATTCGTCTTTCCGCGCGTTTAGTTCCGATTTTCAATAATTCATTGTATATCTTTTATCAGGTCTAATTGGATGTCAGTGAAACTAGTAGCGGACTGCTAGTAGCTGATATCACAATCACTGGACGCTATAGAAAGTGGTTGCTAATTAGACCTCGTTTAACACGTTCACTGCGGTACGATCCAAAGGTGGGTCACTGAAAGGCCCCTGAAAGAAACACAGACCAACTAGAGATATCATTTTCCAGCGAATATAACATATAAGCTGCTTATTTTCAATCACTCGAATAAACAAATGGGAGAAAATGAGGTTTTAGAATTTTCTTTTGACGTTTCTTAAAATTAGATATTATTCGGGTACGTCGATACTTGGTCTTAAAATTCTTCATTTTTACTGCAATTTTTTAACGGAAGCTATTAAAATATTTTCAAAGCAATTCAAATAAAATTTTTTCTATCACATTTTTAAGACTTTAGGGGTATACCTGGAAAATACATTTTTTAAAATTTTGATAATAATAATAATAACAATTCCAGCAATAACATTAATATTTTTGATATTGAAAATATATATATTCTACGTTGAAATTATAATGTAATTATTGAATATGTGAAAATCACTTTTTGCGAACAAAAAAATTTGTATTTTACAGGTAACCTTGAAGAATTAAAGGAAAGAGATGAGATAATAGTAAGGATTCGCAATAAATATCATAAATTAGAAAGATCCTACAAGGAAGTATGCGAAGAACGTGAAAAATTGAGCATTATAATTCAACAGAAGGACTTTGAATACCGCAAACTGCATATCCACCACGAAGAGGTGACGCAATCCATGAAAACCTGTGAAAAAGAGAGAATTAATTTGCACGCGATTAATCAGAAGTTAAAGAACGAAAATATTCAGTACCAAGAAGACGTCACGCTTTTAAAAAATCTCGTTTATCGCTTGAACGTGCAACTGGAAAAATATCAGGATAAATTAAGACAGAATGGACGCGACGTAGCTCCGGTAAACAACAATGCCGAAGATTCCGATGTTGTTTCGGAAAATAAGAAAATTCCGGAATCTTGGGGCAGAGTTGATTTTCACGCACTCGCACCTCTTCTCAATGCTTACCAGGAAAATATTCGAGAAAAGGAGGAACTCATTCAGAAATATGGACGCGAGCTGGAAACGTTTACGGGGAAACTAAAGGAAATCGTTGAAGAAAATGAAAATCTACGAACGGAAGTGGATGTTTTGAAGAAAAAGGTAAAATTTTGTATTTGACAATTTTTTAGTAAGAAAAGTAAATTGCAAGAGTTGAAAGTCTTAAAATGAACGATTTTGTGTAAACTAAAAAATGAGGAATTATTGTTGAATCTATGTTAATTTAAATTTTACAACAAAATCCGAAACTTTTGGTATTTTTTTCAAAAATATTGTTGTCCCTCTGTCCCAAAATGAGTGTCACATTTAATACCAAAATTTCGCTTGTTTTCTAGATTTTAGTAATTTTTTATAACTTTATTTTATTTCTGCTGAATTCAGTGCGAAAAATATACGGAAGATTTAAAAACAACGAATGCCGACGCAACGTTAATAAAAGAGCAAAACGATTTGTTAATGAAGCAAGTAAATTTGCAAAAACAAAAATTACAAGATATTCATACAGCTTACGAAAAAAAGGTCGAAACGATGTCTCAGGATAACAACAAATTACACAAGGATTATTTGGCGTGTAAGACGGAGTTGAGCAACTTGCAAGGAAAGTATGAGATCCTTAACGAGGGCTACGAGAAATTGAAAAATAATAGCGACAAAACGATGCCAGTAAGTGTTCATATGGCGGCTGTTGACGAGTGCAAAAGATTATTTGAGGAATTGAAATTTCAGTACGAAGCGGAAAAAAAGAAATTGAATTCTCGTATTAAACTTTTGGAAGAAAGTCAACCCGAGAATGAAAAGCAACTTATAATGGTAACAGCTGAAAGAAATCAGTTGAAAACTTTGGCGAGAAATTTGGAAAGAAATCTTAAGTACGTATATTTTTCTTCGTCAATTATTTCCATTTGAAATATTTAGTCATTACAAATTTTCTATTTTTAACGACTTAAAATGTTAAAAATAGAAATTTTAAGGTTACAATTTTTTTATTTTTAATCCTCTAAGCGAAAATTGGAAAGTTTAGTCTTTAGGATTTTTGTTTCCAAGCGATTTCGGGGTAGAAATTCGAAAACGTCCACTTTTTTTATATTGTTTTAAGAAAATTTAGTTTCAGTAAAAAATAAGACATTTATTTTCAGGAAAACGCAGCAAAAGCTTCAATATTTTCAAAACACGATTTATTCGATACAAATATCGCGCGATTCCTTTAAGAGACAATTGAATAAAACAACCACGTATTGCGAAGAACTAGTTACGGAGCATGAGAAATTAATAATGGAACGGGAAAAACTCATAGCTTTATTAAAAGAACGAGAAAAGGAGAACGAGAGCATGCAATTTCTTGGTGATAACATCACTCAGAGAATGGGAAATTTGAAGAGTCAATTGAAGGTAAATAATCCACTGATAATAAGCACGTATCGATCTCAAAATAAATACTCGAGAATATGATTTCGCGACAAAATATAAATTTTGAAATGTTTTTCTTCGATGTCACAGATATAAGCTGATTCTGAAAATTTTCAAGATTCGAATTTTAGACATTCCCACCTTTTAAAACCCAGATTTGCTTGCAGAGTGTGCAGAAGGGTGCAAAGGAACAATTGGCAACCGTAGAAAAACATATAAAAATACAAGAATTGGACGTGGATCGGATGAAAGCTGAGTACCAACGAGAATTACAACGTTTAAAGCAATTGATTAGGCAAAAGGAGGACGTTATTGGAAGATTGCAGAGGGAGAAATGTGCTACTCAAGATAATCTTGAACTCGTGTGGAAAGTTGCAACGAGCGACGACCAAAAGGTTAAGGATGTTTTAAAAAATAGCAAAGTGTAAAGTTTGTAAATCCTGAGACTGATGTAAGTAGAAACTTGTTGAATCCGTCAAGAGCCGATTGTGAGGATGGAAAGAGGAACCGTTTCTACGTGTATGGAAACGCGGAATTCATCGTTTTCTACGATTTCATAATATTAGGGCAATTAAGTACGTAGTCTTCGAACACAAAGTGAGAAAGTAGATTTAAAAGCAGTTTAAACGGAAGTAGCTATTAACGTTGCTCGTCATTGGCAAATTTAGAATAACACACTAGTGGTAGTTTGTAAATAGAATTTTATGTCAGTTTCTGATGTCATGAATTCTCTGAATTAAACAAGAATTTAAAGAAGAATCATTTTACACTTAATTACATTTTTTTTCTCCTGAAAAGAATAACAATTTTTTTTAGATTCTTTGTGAGATATTGACATCATAAGTATGAATTCAAATTGAGTATAAGGTAAACAAACGAATTCGCATATTATTGTATTGGAATTACCGAAATTATTATAGAATTATAGATGAATCGAATTTTCATCATCCCAAAAGATTTTTTTTCCAGTAAATTTTATGTCAAATTAAAACATTTTAATATAAAATAATATTTATTATTATTAATCATTTATTGTCAAAGAATTTGTAATTACTGACTGTTTCCATTCCAAGAATAACGTAAAGTTCAAAATGTACCTCTAGGGGATTATTAATTAGGTGACCAGTGGATTCCTAGAAATCTAATACATAACTCCAATTCCACAGAAAACATTAACCTTCAATGCCTCGTGTACTATTTTTGCAAAGAAATTTTAATATTTCAGAAATTCTCTTGTAACTATTTTTTTTCGTAATTTTATTATCACGCCATTATTTTTTTTTTTTGGCCAATTTGATAAATGGTTCTTCTCCGTGTAATATCAATCGCTCTTAAGGGTGAAACAATGAAGTGCTCGGACTCGCATCTGGTTACTCCAATTCTCAAATTTCGGAAGTGTCCCATGATTAGCCGTCGCGAAATTAGAAGTTCCTCTCGGAAACGTTTGTGCTCCACGTATACGCTTCGCAAAGGCCTCGCGTGACTGGAAATATTAATCGAGCTTAATATATTTGACAGTGGAATGAGAAATGGCGAGCTTCGTTCCATTTCACTAGCAATGCCAGATTGGATAGAGTTGTGATACCCTATGTATGCGTATGCAAAAGTTTCTTCAACGGAGCGGATGGAACGTTTTTGAGATACCAATTTGTCACCTGTTTTATTTAGTAATGACATCAACGGGAGACAAGTCGAGTGGTGACAAGTAAAAACGCCGTTGCATAAGGGGAGGATAAGTACCGTCGGTGTAACAACGCTTCGAAAAGATGATGGTGAACAACTAGTCGCTAACTTTTATAGCGGTGATCTCATGGACTCGTAATTTACATGCTGATCGTCGTTCGCGATCTTTTTTTTCCTCCTTCTTCTCTTTTTTTTTTCTAACGATCAATGTACTTTACCTCGCCGTGCCGCTACTTCTCATTATGTGACCCATAACGAGGTCAATTGTAAGTTAATAAATTGATATTTACTGGCGTTTGATGAAGACAGCGCGGAACTGCGTTCTTACAATTTTCAGATGCAAGGAAAAGTAAGGTCCCTGTCTCGATTGTAGATCGTGTCCGGAATGACGTTCAATTGAATAACAAAAATAATGGTCAGAGTCATTCGTTAAACCGCTCTGGGTCAAGGCTCTTAAAACGCGAATTCTGTAAATGCGGAAAACTTCAATTTTCTTTTTTGACATTTTTATTTTTACCCCATTTTTGGGGGAAGGCCAAGGTATAATCAAAAATTCGACTTTTGGAAACAGCTTTAGGGAGTTTCGGAAGACCCTTATCCGATGTTCAGATTCTATTGAATGTTGCAAGGCATTTCAAAAAAATTATAAATAAGAATTGAATGGGTCACCTCAAAAACGCTGTAAGGTACAAATTGCAAATTGTTCAAAAACCCCCGAAAATGAAAAAAACAACCTAATGAATTTAAAAAAAACCATCCGTTTAAAAAAATCTATCCATTAAAAAAAATTGTTTAAAAAAATCCATCAGGTTATTTTTTTCATTTTCGGGGTTTTTTGAACAATTTGCAATTTTTACTTTACCACGTTTTTGAGGTGACCCATTCAATTAATAAATGTTTTCCTTTTCACATTCCTATTATTCTAAAATTTCGGACTTTGGAGTTTTATATAATTAATTCGATCGAATGGTTGATTTTGAGAAGCAGCGAATGCCCCTGCAGAATGATTTTCAGCGATACTTGGCAAGGATTTGAACGCGAGCCACGATCAGTGCTGCCATTCGATAAAGTTGCTTCGGGTGGCAACACTGGAGCGGGTTGAGCGTCGAACGTAACTGCTGAAATGCAATTGTTAAGAAAATAATTAGGGAAAGGGGATCCCGCTGCAATAGGTATCTATAAATATGTGCATATTATATGCGTGTAATTGGATAATAATGGAATTACTTTCTAATTTTACGACCGTTAAAGTCGTTAAGGAGTTACGATCGTATGCCTTGAACTCGTTTCCTGCTTTTATAATTAGTACGTTACAATGGAAATTATGAGAAGTTCGGCCGAATTTCGGATCTCAACTCCGCGAGTTTTCCGATTAACCCGGTTTCAATCGGAGGATTAGAATAGAGTCGTGGAGATGGCCGAGAAATCTCACGATGTATAAAGAGAGACAAAAAATCAGCCCAGGTGAGTGCATCCTTGTTTATTAAAGCATGCGCAACAAGCGAAACTCGCTTTCAGTGCAATCGGAATATTGAATACATTATGAATATTCTTCCACACTTTCTTTAAATTAATTGTCGAAATTGTATAATTTTTTTAAATATTTTCTAATTATATATAATACATATTATTGCATATATTATTAAAATCTCAAAACAAAGGAATTCAAATGATTTTCGAGAGGGTGAAGCATTATAATATCATTGCCATCGAAATTGTTGGGAGCTGAGAAGTTGGTAATCGGAACGTCAAGTCAAAGTAGTATTTGTGACTGTTGGCCAATAAGAAAAAAGCTTAGGCTTCATCTTCATGTGTGAGTAATTGTAAATGTGAACCTACAGCCAATCAGAGTCGACTGCCAACATCTCGCGGCTCACAACATTAAACGCGTGATATATAATTTAAATACATAAAAATAAAAATGATCTTTACTTATATATTCTATATATACTGTTTATATACGTCTTTTTTATTATACAATTATCGACTGGTTATTTACATTATGCTCTTGTAAATAAAACAACGACGTATCTTTAGAGAGAGAAACGATTTATTATAATAAAAAAAACATGAAAATAAAATAAATTTTGAGTAAAATCTAGCAATATCGCAACCACTGGGGTAATATTGACCCCACATGGTTAAGAACGTGTAATTGCAAGATATTTTTGACTTCAAAAGTGAAGGATCTATTAGGGTGTCCCATAAGTTTCTTTCCTTTTTCTAATATGAAATGGATACGCGATGAGAAAGAAACTTTCGAGACACCCTGATATTCGAAAAGATTTGAAATTTTCGGACGTGAAATTGTAGCAGAGTGACTCAGGCTTTTGTGGGAAACGAAACGTTCGGCAGGTTCCGCGCGCACTCGTGACTATTCGGGGAATACTAAAATGTCGTCTGCTAGGCGCGTCGTCTGGAACCCGGGACACGATTGTGTGACGTAAAGAATTACGGAAATGATAAACGACAAAATAAAATTATACGCGTAAATTCGTCTATTTTACGTTTGTAATTATCGCAAAAATCAAGGAATACGCGTCAAGTGAATTCGCGCGTTACTGGAAATATTTTTATGCGGGAAAAAAATAGGAACGTGCGTAAACCGGTGGACATTGATTTTTAGTGGTTTTTTGTAAGAGTAGCAGTGTAGTAATACTCGTCGAACAGTGGTAGTAGCTCAACAGTGGTGTAACTGGCAGAAAGAGCAGATGGGCGAAAGGTTCATGCAATGTCACTCTGTTTATTAACATTCGCGAGCAGTTTTTAACATATTTTTTATAGACGGCTGTGCCGCAAATGAAAAATCGATCGATTTCACGATAATTACGCAAACGAAAGACGTAAGATTTCGTTTATCTTTATTTTCAGAAATCTTTGGTTACTCGTATTGCCATTATTGTTATCATTATTGGTATTATCATTATTACTATTAATATTATCATTATTATTACATATATTTTTATTGGTATTTTTGTATTATTTCGTAATTTTTTAATTACATCGAACTAAACGTTAGTTCCGTATCCAGCCGGATACACTCACGTGTGTTCCTACCGTCGTGAAATTCGGCATACTAGAGATCAGTGACGGTAACCCGTGGATGTCTGTAGTCACGAATCAAACAAAATCGTGATTGACGGCGATTAGGTTCGAGGTCGTTGTACATACAAAGTCCTCCGCCTCGCTACGATTCCTCCTTTTTTTTTGATTAATTTTTTCATTGATGAATCCGATGCTAGAATATACTTACGTACATGCACGACTCTGCCTTGCCCTCTACCATACCCTGCCTTACTATACATACCTATTTCAATTTGTACTCCGTCAGGTAGGACGAAGACAGGTTAGTGTGTACGAAGTATAGCAATGGGTGGGTATTCGCGACGGAAAAGAAAAGTATCAACTTTCGCTGAATCGGTTTTTTTTTTTATTGCAGACGAGAAATTTACCGTCAGATACCGGTCCCGTCCACGCGGAGAAGTACGAATTTCTAGTATTTGCTCCGGTATAGGACCTGGGCGTGACGATATTCGTGAAAAAATTTGCTTGAATATTTTTAGGAGAGACATGCAGTGTCAAATTAGTTTCAATGTATCGAGAGGGTTTTTTGTTGCACAATTTTCTAGATTGTTTATAAATAATAAGATTACAAACGCATGAATAGTTTGAGGAACTCGATAGGAACCCGACATTTTTATGGATTTCAAAAAATCAGGTTCAAAGTAAGCAGTGTTTCCTTTAGATAATTGCAATAAGGATATTAACACTTTGCCGTCCGCACGTTTGATCGGGATCCTTTCGTTTGGCGCCGGTATAAATCTTTGTGTACGACACCAACGTGGTGCCACCGGCGCTTGCCCGATAGTTTTCGCATGGGCGCCGGTATAAATCTTTGTGTACGACACCAACGTGGTGCCACCGGTGCTTGCCCGATACTTTTCACATGGGCGCCGGTATAAATCTTTATGTGCGACACCAACGTGGTGTCACCGGCGTTTGCCCGACAGTTTTCGCATGGCACCAACGTGGTGCCACCGGACGGCATAGTGTTAAAAATGCAATTACAATTTGGAGCACTGTTTTTTTGTAGATTAATTATTGCAATTTTAAAAATATATTGACAATTTCAAACAATTCAAGATAAACCCTAAATTCATAGTTTTCGTACTGCAATTTTGCATCCTATTAATAATTTTTTCCAATCTCGGAGATTCAATTGCAGTTTCAGGTAACTCAAAAAAAATTAAAAAATGTCAGTGCTTGAAAGAAATTTGTGGAATTAAATAGACCATGTTTTTTTTTAATACCATTGCACTGTTTTCGTTATACAATTTTTCAATTGCAGTTTTGCTCTTTCTAGACTATTTAGAAGATTATTTTAAATGCATTTGTAATTTAGAGTAATTTAAAAAAATCCTAATTGAAAATTTTCCAAAATATAGTTTGTCTTTATTTATTCTCCGTTTTCAAACAAGTAGAATTATTGAAAATATAAATAATGTGTAATTAATTGTTGAAAACAGTACACGTGTATTTTTTTTGTCGAATTCTTGGTACCTCACACATGCTCCCGTGGATCTTTTTTATATCTAATATATCATGTTAATTTCATAAGAATGAAATAGAAACGCGAGACTTCTCTGGAGATAAACTATGAGTTACTTTGAAACTTTGCAGCCCAGTTCGTGTGTTTTAACCCTCGAAGGGGGAATTTGTGAGTTTGGATAAAAAATAATCAAGAAAAATATTAATTATTTGCACGTTTAAACGCGATCAATTATTTTATCCACAAATTTAGTAAATCAAAGACTACATCAAGATCTAAAATTCTTAAAAAGAAATTAGTTTGTTATTTTTTCAAAACTCTTAAAGATACTGCTATGTTACGACCGAACTTGAATTTTTCTTTCCTTTCAAATAAATGACCAAGATGGAAAACGTAGGTTTAGATCCAAAAGCGTCCACTGACGGTTCATTTAACAGCTTATCGAAATAATTCGTTACGAATACCAGCCTCAAGGTTTCTCTGTTCCCGTGTTCTCTTTAAATGTTAGATAATCGCGCTTGCAAATCGCACGCAGGTGAATACGGTCAGCAGATTTATTAATTGTACAATTTACATCAGTACCAGTAAGAACCGAACAGCTCGTGAGATGAATAAAAGACCTTGCGTGTCATTTTCATTTATCATCTCTTTGATCGTGAACCTTTTTATTTATTTCAATGTAGTAATGAAGGTGAAATTAATAAACGTGATTTCCAAAGGAGATGACGTTCCTTACACTAATTACTCCATATATACGCTAGGGTACAATTGCGAAAATAAAATCGCAATTTTTATGAAGATCTAGTTCTTAGAAAATTTGAATATTCTCCAAATAAAATATTACCTTGACCCTTTGGTTTTAGGGAAAAAGCCGAGCTCCAAATTTTAACTGCATTTTTAAAATATTCTTATGATTATCGAGTTTCTTTTTTTTTTCGGGATACCATCACTTTTGAGTCAAAAGTCGTGGTCGGAAAATCGTCATCAGCGGGTTCAAAAAAATTACAAGGGTTGAAATATTTGTGACAGAAAATCAACTACCAGAACGACGAAGCAATAATAAATTTCACGACCCTTCAGGTGCAAATAAAAAAAAAGAATCCGAGATTGCATAATTTGATAATACCAATTCCTGCCGTGTCCCGAAACTTCCATTTGGGCAAAACTTATTTCCATTTTATTCCCTCTTCATTCGTGAAATTGAAATTTCGCTAAATTAATAAAACATCCTGTCGATGTACACTTATACCAGTACGTGACCCACTTTAACGGGAGAACCGTTAAAGGGATAAGATATATTTGAAGTTCCAACTTCCTACATGCGAAGCCGTGCCCTCGACCCCTCCTTTCCCTTATTCGCCATGCATCCCATTCTTTTGCAGCAGTTTTTATTTCTGGTAGGATAAAAAGTGGAAAAGAGGCAAAAAGAAGAAGGGGAATCTTTTTTTAGTGTATTGACCTGCTGTATAGTACCGGAAGTATAGTTGATTACGTTAGGAGTCTTCTGTTATACAGCGTGTGTACACGAACCCTTTCCGCCTACGGTTTAATTAATCTACATGTTTATACTTTTCAACAATTACGACGCACCGAGTCTGTTGCAGCAGTTTGCAACAGTTGTACTTTCGTTCAATAATCACTTTAATTACAAGTCGGGAGGAATTCTGACTCTTCAAAGACATTTTTCGGCTTCTCGTCTTTGTTGCTCAGATATATGAGGTTTTTTGTTGCCACACAGTAAACGAGATTACGCATTTTCTCCACTATCTAAATTCTAATTTATATCTTAAGAGTCTTACGTAGATAAAGACAATTTTATAGGCTACGTAGTTGCCGCTACTTTTCGGAAGGTCAAGCTCCTTATCCAATTTTACAATTTATGGAAGTCTATCGAGGGATAAACGTCTCCCGATTTGTTCCCGAAACCTTACAGTTGCAGATTGTGTTACGGTTTTGGAGAAGGAAAGATTTTTTCAAAATCGACTTTTTCTTAAAAAAAATTATTTTGCAGTTAAAAATAAGGATTATTAAATACATTGTCGGTAAATAAATTAAACGGATCATTGTTCTGGTTCAAATTTAAATCTAGGCTTACCAAATTTTAAGGAAAACATTTTTTTCTTTAATTTGATTTTTTGTAAAATTATTGTCTTTGAAGAATTGAAAGAAAAACGTGTGCAAAATTTAATTGATTTTGCCTTTTCTTAGAAAACATTTCTTTTATAAAAAAATAAGATAATTGAATGAGTCACCTCAAAAACGTAAGGTACAAATTGCAAATTGTTCGAACCCCCAAAAATAAAAAAAATTATCTGATGGATTTTCATAAAAATCCATCCATTAAAAAAAAATTGTTAAGAAAAACCATTAGGTAATTTTTATCATTTTCGGTGTTTTTTGAACAATTTGCAATTTGTACCTTACAACGTTTTTGAGGTGACCCATTCAATTAAAGTGACAAAAACGAATTAAAAATCTACAACTTTGTGTTCGTTCAAATTTGAGTTATAATTTTTGACCGAATTAGAGTAATTTCCGAAAAGTCGAGGTTTTGTTAAAAAAAATTTTTTTAGTGCTTTTGAATGATTTTTTAAACAAAGTCTGCAGTAAATTGTATTTTTATATCTAATTTGTCACTTCATCTAAATGGAAAAAAATTTATATTATTTTTGTAATTCGTGTTTAACAATCAGACATACACAGGAACACTTATTAAATTTCCGGAAAAAAAATCACTACAATCACGGACAAAATAGGTAAATGAAATAAAACGAAATATCGTAACACGAACTTGACTGGAAAAAAATGCTTTTCTCCGTATAACTCTATTATCATGCCTTTTGTGATCGGTATCTTCCTAATGATTGATACGTGAGTGGTACGCGTAATCCGGAAGAGCGAGGTTTGACGGTAGTGGTCTTTCCTCACTGCTTCCACATAAAATTGCATAGGTGCATAGTCACACGCATGTGCACGCACACACACCCATGTATCGGACGAAACAAAAACACGATACGTTTTATTGGTGGTGTTGGTGCTTAACGCAACGCGAGTGAGCGAGAGAGGGAGAAAACATAACGTCAGTTAAAAAGAGTCATCTTTTCTCTTTCTTCTTTCCCTCAGGAGCGCTGCTTGCGGTAGAGAGTAGAAACATTCGAAGTCTCGACATCATTTGGTCAGTCGTCGAATAAACAAACGCACGGCGTCGTTCGAGATAGAAGGAAGAAGTATTTTTACTTACCGGATTGTTTAAACTCTTCGCCGGTAGCATTTGTTTGTCGTTTTTTTTTTCATCGCGAAAGCCGGAGGTACCGGAATCGTTGGAATTGGTGAGAAAAAAAAATTAACAGTGAATGATAAGAGTTGATACGTAATTTGTGTTAAATGAAAATACGTAAACATGGTAGGGTCTTCCGGGAAAAATCGAATTCGTGAAATGTGGAAGGTGGAAAAACAAGAGATCGCATGAATTGTAGAACACGTGGTAGTTCAACGGACGATGAAAGATATTACAGAGGAAAGTGTTTTGCATAAAATTTGGTGTCGGTCGTGATGCTTTTTTTTCAAGCTTGGAAGTAGCTAAAAAGAGAGGGAAATTAAAAAATGTGCGTGCAGCAGAGATATGGATACAAAGTGGTGAAATAAGAAGGTACAATCCACGGCATCGGAAATTGGAACCATGGAGTTTGAGTTGGATGGCAGCCTTAAAGAGTGGGCTAAGGATAAGCCGCTCAGCATCCTGCAGCTGGATCCTGCTGATAGGGCTGTACTTCGAATTGCTGGTGAGTCGAATTGATTCTGGTTATTCTTAATTTATGATTTTGTCCGATTATAGATAATTACATGTTTTTTCGTCTATTTTCGCGATGGCTGATAATTTCTTGACCTTGAACTTCTATCGTTTGTTTATTTATTGGAATTTAAATAATTTGTAGTGTTAAGAAACTTTGTTCTTCGAATTTGAAAATTCAATGATAAAATTTATCATTATTGACCCTTAATAGTCAATGTGATTTTTGGTACACGCGGAGGTCAAAATGGGGTATTTGGTGTCTTGTGACGTTTTCGTCTATTTAAAACGTAGGAAAAATTCTGTAAAAATTCATGGCACTAGTTTGACATGTTTACTAGAAGATTCGAAAAATTTGTTGAAAAAAAATCACATATTAGACGTAAAAAAATTATATATATATTTTTTTCATCATAAGTTGATTTTGAAGGGTTAAAAATTGAAAATGGTTTAATTGAAACGTTTCGAGTGCAGGCAAATTTTTTCTTTTTTAAACAAATGATTCATTCTTTTAATGGCATTTTTATTCTCATCTGAATAAATATGTAATTAATGATATAATTTATTTAACGCAAGACAGCCGTTTTTTAAATATCTTTTTTATTGATTGACATTATTTTCTTTTGTTGTTTCCTATTTTTGCTTGTCTTTCTAAAAAAAAAATAGGTATAACGTTATTTCATACAATCACCCCGTAGACGTCATTGTTTTTTTTGACTAAGAAAGGAAAGTGAATAACTGTAGCAAAAAAAGGTGTTTTTTTTCCGCAGTGAAGTATGTTTCATATTTCATGGAATCACAAAAATACGTTTTTTTACTCCCTACGTGGCAAATAATTTTTTATATATCAATTCAACGCAATAAAATTAGTACTAGCAAATTTGTTGCAACTTTTAGTTAATCAAAAAAAAAAATTGCGTAGTTAAGTACAACAAAGAAGCCGAAGAATTTTGATTATTAACCTCTTCACGCCCTTGGCCACATATGTGGACGTTTAGTATTTTATAATTATAGTTACTGTCGATAATAAATGGAACAAAAATTTTATAACAATATTTATTCACTACAGAATCCCTCAATCAGAGAAGTATAATTTTTTTTGGTTTGGCTGCACTGGTAAATTGTAAAAAAGAACATTAAGTAATTTTTTTCTCGCCATAAAAAAATCGTCCCTGAAAAGGTTAATATGATCGATTTTTGTGAACGTTATTTATCCTAATTTATGATATGAAAGACAAAGTAAAAAAATCTATTTTGGTAATTATTGGATCTGAAGCACCATAATCAGCCACCATAATTTACAATTCATATTCATCAGCAGCCAATTAAATTTCATTGTCAGTCTTAGGCAATATTACAAAATGTATTCCACCTTAAAAGTAATTGCTCGTCCAAAGTACCTTTTTTTTATTTTGGTACTGAGGTGATAAGGTAATTTATAATGAGACTACACTAGATGTTGAGCATCTTCTTTACGAAAATAATTCAGCAGAGTAATAATAGCGAAATATATTCAATTGCAAGTCTATACGAGTAGATTTAAGGTTGAGTGGTAGAATTACACTCCAAGTATAACAACTAACTATGTGTGTAGTTCTTATTACAAAACAGTATTGTAAGACTTCTTCGCGACTTGTAGAGATTTCTTCATTGTTGAAACTACAACCTTGAGGATTTCCATGCTGGAACAAATTTGGATTTTCCATTTTTTTTCCAAATCCTAGTTTTATTTTCCTTTTCGATTACAGATTCACAAATTGGTTGATTCAAAACTACAGTCAACCCTCCCATTGCACTGTTAACTTATACCGCATTAAAAGAAACCCAGTTATTAAACCTTAAAAAATGTTCATTTTCTGTTTTCAATGATGAGCAACAATATTTTTATCACGTGTAAATTTAATTTTAATATATCTAATTTTAATATGGCCATAGATAATTAAAAAATACTATTACGCTAAATTGCACATAAAGTGCTATTATTTTGTGTATTTCTTTTTGTACTTGTTCACCCAAATCAAAGACTGATATTTTAGAGAAAATTATTGAACTAATTAAATTCAATTGTTATCTTATTCTAACGATGGTATAAGAAAATCACGTTATAGGAGGGCCATCGTGATTTTTGCTCCGCGTTATGAGAGTACGGCGTTTTAGGAGTGTTCATTATATTCTGAATTATTTAACAACTTATCTCGAAATTTATGAGGTGCTGTTTTTTCTCAAATCTAAACTTGAATTTCATTCTTATGATATCCATTAGATTATTTCCACGTAACTTATAATTAGATACTAGAGCTACCGGTGTATACAAGAAAGTTCGTGGTATTCAGTTTTGTAAATATTACGATCTAACAGTAATATAATAATTGTTTTGTCCTACACGTATCAAATTTCTGTATATATAATATACATGTGTATATATAATGTACATGTATGTATAGAGCCTTCACTTTTTTATCCGTTAATTTCTTATGTGGCTTCTCCTGGATCCACGTTCCATGAAAAATTATACATTGTTTAGAGAACACGCGTGTACCGGCATGGGCCATTTAAAGGTAGGAAATGTGTACATGGTATAAACATACAATATACAATATATGTAGGTATGTTTATACCGGCTACAATATTCACCTTGAATTTTCACGTGAAAGTGTTAATTTATTGTCCCGTAAATGCCGATAGTGAGTTCGCAGAATGTTAGTCGTAATTGTGAATTTTGTATTGATAATTGTGTACGGGAATTCGATTCAATGGTTACTGTTATTTAGTTTGTTCTTGTTACTCAAAATTTTGGCACGTATCGTGGGAAATTGTTGTACAGTTATTTTGCATACAACTTTTTTTCTGCTTCACGAATGTTCAAGACGCGATAAAATGAAAATAATCATTGGTAAAAGGATCAGCCTTTTTACGAAATGCAAATTAAAATAAAACAATTCCGTGATAATTACGTGTAAGAAAAGAAAAACAATTATCGCAAATTTTGGTAGCAAACGTAGCAATTTTTTTTTGTCAATATTTTATATACAATTTGTTTTTGTCTAATTAATAATAATAATAATAATAACAACAATGAAAAATTCGCTGTTTTTGTCGAAAAAAATATTTAAAAAATGATTAGGGCTCTTGTAATTTTTAATAAACGAAAAACTGAGAATCGTTCTTCTGGTGTAATAAATGAATACTAAAATAATTAGTATTTCCCAAATCTTAGAATTCCATTAAATTTCCCGAACTTTGTTGCTACGCTTTACTAAAATCGAAGGAACAAGGAAAAATGACTTGGCCTATAAAATCGTGACACGAAGATTCCTCGTTATTTTTGTTGCTACAGTACTTGTCTCTTGTCCAGTTGAACAAAAAATAAAGAAGAGCAATCAATGTTGTCAGGAGAGCATAAAAAAATGTCGCCACAAATGGAATGAAGGTGGTCATATAACGGACACGTACCCTACTTCGTTTTTGAGAAGCTCGGAGCTTCTTTCTATTTATTCCATGTCTCACATGTTGATTTGCCTTTGTTTCATTTTCGAGTCAACACTCTGGAAAAAATTTCGCTTCTCCTCCTGTCGCTCTTCGGGTATTACCGCTGCTGTATTCGCGCACATGGTATTTATTAAAAGAAATTAAGCGAAGATTTGCAAATGAAACTTAGACTCTTTCGGCTGCCTCTCTCCTTCTGAAACTCAAATACCAGGAGCCACATTTGTAACGTTTTAGAAGCCAGCGATCAACTGGACAAATTTTTTTTGCTTTGTCCAGAATTTCTTAATAACTTCACGAAGGCGAAATTTTCAAAAAATTGCAATTTTTTTACAATAAAAATCATTTTCACTGTAAATTATTTATATTGTATATTTCTTGCATTTAAAATTATTCACATTGGAAATTATTTGTATTGTAAATTATGAACATTGTAAAAATGACTTTCTCTGCCATTTCCCCTTTTTTTTTTATTGGTACATTTCAAATCAGGACTTGAAAATTGCAAATTATGTCGGAGCCTGAAAATTGGAGCCGATAATTATTAATTTTTCATAATAAATTTCTGTCTTCATAATAAAAAAATACCGAAATTTTGGAAATATACGTTTTTTTTTTGGAAACTCCGGCTGATTTCCTAGAAAAGCTGCTTTTTCCATTTTCACATATTAGGCGTTTTAAAAGCAGTGGAATTTCCAGAGTAAATCGCCCGGAATTCTTGAGTTACATAAACATTTGCGATTCATACGTACACCATAAGGGCGAAGGATAAACAATAGAGCTTTTAGCAGCTTTTGCAAATATACTAGATTTTTTGTTCTACACTGACGTCCACTTTGAAAGACGTTTATTTTGCTTAGTCTTCTTTTCGTTCGGTTGGAGACTCAGGATTTACATTGTTTCCTTCCGTTCGTCTTCAAGCATACGCGGCTTGTTGTGTTTCATTCCTTATGGTATAAAGAATAATAATTAGTAGAAGCATCTTCCCAATGCATTAAGTAAGAAATGCATCGTTCCGTGTTAAAGATTCCAATGAATTTGTTTCTTCCACCAACTGGAAACGCCCATGGAGTTATAAACTTGTTGAGTCACGCGAAAGATTATATAGTTTTTTTTTCTATTCTAATGGGACGTAATCAAGAAGTTAATGTGTCAGAAATATATTAAATATAATTACCCATGCGATTACTGATCCGCAAGGAAGGAGCGTAGCAGAGGCCTTATTATTGTAAATGAAAGCAATTAGCCAATTAATAGCGATAGGAGAGATGCGCTCAGGTAGTACATCCCAAATAGGCATTCATCTCGCTTCGGTATTGGACCAATCTCGCAAAACCTGTGCCAGTACTCCACTGGTTTCATATACATCACGTACGACTGCGGACTCATTCAATTCCCGATGAACCTTTCAAGCTTCAATAAAATCGATTGAAAGATATTGATCTCTCTAAGGTTTAATTATTCCTAACAACTCAATAGATACATACATGTGCTTGTGGGTGTGTGTGTGTGTGTGTACAATATAGAATGATCAAAAAGTGACGTAATCGTATGAGTACCTAGAGGAAACCACCTAGGCCAACTCATTTGCAGAGAATTGCAGGCGATCACATGTGGAAATCTGAAAACTTGCTCGAATTCTCATAATGCTTGTTCCAGTCTTCAATTCGCCTTTTCTACTTGTGAATCCGAGATTAGAATATCAATTTCAGGAATTTCTCTTCCTACTGAATATTTTGACCCTGTTTTAATACTTGAAGATTCCAGTTGCATTGTTAGTAATGATAATTGACTCAAACTTATTCAAAGAAGTTGATGTTTTACTTCAATATTTGATAATTGTGACTTTTGTTTAATAATAACAATGTCATATTTGTAATCTGCTTGAAATTATTAATTACCCGTGAAAGAAATTTATTTTCTGAGGATTATAAGCATTCAAAGAAGCAATGCTCGAAAATGACAAATTTCCTGCATATGAAATGCATTTTCAAAATTTTTTTTCAAACTCAATTTGGTTGAAATTCTGTTTTCTTCAATTGCTTGGGAGTAATTTTAATTTGCAAGTACGTGATTGCTTTTCTTTCAAGTAAAGGGTCTTAATATTGCAATATTAATAATAATGCAAAAGGATCTTTAATAATTGCAATTTCTTTCCATAGTAACATTGTTAATTTTACAAGTTACTTAAAATTACTAATTAGTATAGTATGTATGTATGTATGTACAAGTATAGTGACCAAAGTTACCTGAAAATTATCAAAACAAAAATGTAGTTCTTGCTATTTTATAAAAAAATATTTGAAAATTATAAAACTCCTATATATTAATTCCGCTTTTAAATTTTCCTTGGAAATTCTATTTATTTTCTCAAACTTTTCAAATTCGACTTGAAATTATAAATAAAAAATTCTTGAGCGCTGGGTCTAAAGGCCTTTACTTTCTCCCCGCCGCAAAATATTGTAATTGAAGAACATAGAGAGAGATTCACTAGGTCAATTTGAAAGTCCCCTGTACCTCATTACCGTGAATATAAAATGGTAACGGCCGATTTGAGGCTGAAACTGGTATTTTAATCCATTGGAAAATAATTATTTGTACGCTCTTTTAACACTTGCGACCTTACCTTCAACTGAGAATTTCGCGAACCAAAGTAGGTGTTTCGGACATCGACTCAAGGACGATCCGCAAAAATTGCAGATGTTGAAGAACACGATTAACCGAGTTCACATGTGTGAAGGACCGAACGACGACGACTACCAGTTCCAACACTTCCTGTGAAATATACCATTTGGCCGTACGGTAGCGTGACTTTTTGAACACTCTGTATACAAAGGATTGAATGCTCCTGGTAAGAAATTGTTGTTAAATCGAACATTCCCTCACGTTTCGAAAAGTCGTAAAAGTATTTGTACTACAGCGTTGGAAGAAGCTTCCCAACACAACTTACGTAGTAATAAAGTCTGCATGAGATACAGTAAAGAGAAGTAGTACCTAAGTAATACTTAAAAAAAATGTAGGAAAGTAGGGTCATTGAGTTCAGGCTCACGAAGGTGAGGCTAGGTCACTGCGAGTGCTGGCAGCATCAACTCTCTCGGTTGAGTTTTGTCGTTGTTTGAAGGGTAAAAGGCCTCTGACAAAGGATTTTCAGAGAAGGAGGAAGGAACAAAGTGTTACTTATTCCTTCGTCTCTTTTCCCTGTGACCACAAAAGCTAAAAGGAGAAAATAACAGAAAGGACATTTGCATACAGTCATTCTTCTTTGCTCTTCTTTATTGTCTCCACGTTTCTTTTTCTTTTCCAACTCTTTTCCCGTGGTTCTTTCCATTGCCAGTGAGGAAAGTAAAAGATGGAGCTAATTTTTCACTCCAAGTTAGCAAGGAAGAATCTGAGATTACGTTTTTGACGATGCCCGGGATTGGCGTTGGTCTGGAAATTGGTAGAATTTGCAGTCGCTCTCGTGGTAAATAGAAAAACCTAGTGACTTTTGGCACATTTTGGTAATTTGCAATTTTGCTTTCGAGACACCGGCTGGAGTTACAGTCTGGATCTTACGTAAGGCTACTTGCTTATTAAAACGAAAGAGGGCGGTAGGAAAATGGAGCGATTAAAAGAATGAAAAGTGATCCAATTAAGATCCCCCTTTTTGTTAGCATGGAAACGGCAGCTGAAACGGCGACATTGTTGTGCAATATGTTGCTCGTTTCCACTTACACGAGTTGCTATTATTGTCCCCGTGAGATTTCATTTTCGAGACTTCTTCCCGCTTGACGTCATTCCAGAACTGTCCTGATTCCCGGAAATTCCCGTTCGATTTTGGGAACGATCGAAGGCATCAAAGAATTGCTACGAAATCGTTTCCTACGGTAACTTGTGGCTCCAGAGCTGCTCGGGTGGTCCCAAAGTTGGCAGCCAATTTTATAGACGAGTTGTCATGTAATAAAGAAATGCCTCATTTCCATAAAAATATTAATATGATCAGAGAGAAAAAGGAAAAGAGTTTAAATACAAATTTCCAATGGCAGAGATTTTGGCTTTTGAACCTTTTTTTGGATCACCAGGAAGTACGACCACAGCCAGTTTTTAATTTTAACAAACCAAATGTGAAATTGGAGTTTTGTAGATATCGTGATGTCAATGATCCGTAAATCGATCGGTCCAGAATTCATTGAGGAGAAAATTGGAAGAAGAAGTGCAGTAGCAGGATTTTCTTTTTTTTTGGGCAACAAAGGATAGACTGACAAAAATATTCCAAGTATGTTCCGTAGAATCAATAGAAAATTTGGGTCGGTGCCCAGAAGTTCGTGCAGTTTCACGGAGCCAAGAAAGTAATTGCGGCGTTAAAAATGCGAACTGCTCTCGATGCAGTATCCAATTACGTTTTTGTTAATTGTTAGCAAGACGTTTCCAATAGTTGCACGTAGACGTTGATACCGAAAGGAATAAGCCTTAAAACGCGGAATCCGTGCAAAAAGTGTAACACGAACAATTTGATTCAGGGCCTAAAACCGGAGATTCTTGATTTACAGGATTTCTTTCATAATATTTCTCCGTCAGCTTCTTCTTACTCGCGATCCAGTTTTTAATTCCAAACTGCCATGTTTCCTTTAGAGCAGGGACTCGACTTATTGCTGCGAAATGATATCAAATCCGAGAATTAGTATTCCACAGCTGAATCCAAGTGACTTTCATTCGAAAGTGGCATTTTGCTGCTGTTGTTCAAGGTTTTTTTTTCCAGAAGGAGCTCGATGTTGGTCCTTGTTGCTACAAATTCGGTACCCGAACTTGACAATCCGTAAATAATAGATTCAAGGCTCCTCAAAGAATTATTTCAGAAGGAGCTGGACGTTGGCCCTTGTTGCTAAAAATTCGGTACCCGAACTTGACAATTCTTAAATTTTAGATTGAAGGTTCCTCAAAGAATTATTTCAGAAGAAGCTCGACGTTGGTCCTTGTTGCTAAAAATTCGGTACCTAAATTTGACAATTCGAACCCTTAGGATTGAAAATTCTCGAAACATGGGGGGGAGTTCAATGCCAGGAAGGTTTTTCCAACATGTAATTGCAAATTTTCTCGACACACGCATTCGTATACATACATTTGTATGTATATATATAAAAAAAAAGAACCCCATCCCATGTAACACAAAAGGACGTTTGGCCTTTGGCTTCACGATTACGAAGACACGAAAGATGAAATTTTGTTTGTTCCTCTTATGATCCTGTCTGTTGGTCGGTCGATCCATTCGACTTTACAGTAAAGTTCTATAAAGCCAACAGGATGTGCACGTATTATGTATATATAGTAGACATGCTCCACTGCCACTACTACCATAAATAATAAGTTTGCACATAGTGTATGGTACTATGGTACCGTGCCAGTGGTACTCAACTCCCGTTGGCACGTATGTGGTGCCATACAGCTACTTCTTGGCTCTCGACGACAGATTAACAAGGGGATCGTTATCTGTCGATATCTGCATGTATATATACTTTCTTTCTTTTCTAACGATCGACTGGCTCGAGTTAAGGGCTCCTCCTCCGCCTCGATCTCCTGTGTTTGATGTTTATTTATGAGGTTCAAATTGATTGGCGTGACGGAGAGTAAGATGCAGATCGAGCCTTTGACGAAGAAAAAATTTACGGGGTAATTATCTGCTGCGGAGGAACTGATCAATGAACAGTCGTAGCGCCTATGTGGGTGGGTATGTTGTATGTGTGTTTATCCGTGGTACAGTTCGATAGGAGGATGGATAGATATACGTGTCCAGATGTGCATCAATCTATGCTGCCGCACGTAGGAGAGAAGAAAGTGGGGAAAAAAGTAAAATTCGCTGCGTTAGGGCAACAGATGCAAATTTAACTATTTTATAGAAAAAAAATTTGTGACGTAGAAAGGGAAGTGTAGGATTTGGAGTAGGAGTAAAAAAAAAAGTGCATTATTGTACAAATTTCAACCGGCTTAAAATAATAACCGGAAACGTAAAATATGAAGCCACACATTTTTATTCGTTTACCTTGCCACGAGTAAGAGAGAAAGATAAGGATGATTGATTGTAAAAAATGAGTTGAGAGACTTTTTTTTTTTCATATAATATTAGGAATTCTCAAATACTCCAGGCATATATATATATCTCGACGTTATCTTGTGTACCGAAGTCGTTGAAGAGCGACGTTCTGAACTTGTTGAAGTGTACAAATATTTGCATTAATAGATCCATTGCTCAGAATCGAAAGGACGTCGTCTGACCGTATAGGGATGGCATTTGCCGCTCTTTTGACCCTTAGCAGTTGATATCTACCGTTTGGGATTTTTTTTTAAAGTATTTTTTTAAATTCTTCGGAGAAATGATTAGAAAGTATGGAAATAGATATAAATCGCGAGAAGCCGGATTTACTATTTTTTTTTTTAAATAAATTTTTTAAAATAATTTGCGAATTTTTATATATTTTTTCACAGATTTCCTCGGAAATATTTTCTACAATTTTTCTACACACTACACATAAGGGATGAAATTTTTTTTGGTCATCTTGTAATAAATATTTTCTCACCATCCACTCTCTAACGACGTTGCATTCTGCCGATCGTGTTTATTTTTCCACCCTTTTCATTTATTTCCTGGAATAGGTTGAAACGCATCAAACGCTCCTTCGGTTAACACCACAATTTCCGTGCGAAGATGAATGATATCCTAGCAGCTGGAACCGAGCAAACCGTGGGCTCGCAGTGCGTTAGTATGAGTTAGAAATAAATATAGAACCTCATAGTCTAGACGTCAAGCATTAGCGAAGTTTAGGTCTTTTCTAGTCCCTTCGTGTAAAAGTCCCTTTGCGTGCATAACGCAGATAATTCGTTCCTCCCTTATGCTGTACTTCTTCGTTTCCCCTATTTCTAGTAGATATCGATTGGTCCTACCCTTCCAAGCAGCTCAACTGTTCGATTCTCTACGAACTGGGGGTTCGATTTTTGTAAATATCGTCAAAATCGTTGAAAGAATTGTGGTATTTTGAATATCCAAGGCAATGGCTTTATTTTCGTGGATTTCGAACGAAAATGTGTGAGATTTGGATATTGCAAGCTTAAGATAGAAAGGCTTTCGAATTAAAACAGTTATAAATTGCACATTTCTGTGTGATAAAGAAAAATAGAAAATTGTAAAAAATGGGAAAGTAAAATCGTTACTTCGTCTTTTATATATTTCATTAATATTATTGCTATTATTTTCGAAACTTTGTTAACGAGATCAGATTATGGAGATTCGAAAGTTAGGAATGTTTTCACCGAAATAAAATATTAATTTTTTTATAGTAATTGAAGATATTGTTACAATTCTCCAGTTTTTCAGAGAACTCGTAGATTCAGAAAATATAAATTTTCTAGATTCGTAATTTTTTGAATTTGTAATTTTATGTTTCACATATTTTGAAATCCCGAACTCGTACATTTTCAAATAAATATTCGAATTTTTAAAATTATTCGCACGCTATTTTTCGGTCTTACTTTCTAGAATTCTCTTGTCATTGTTGAAAAATTATTTTTGTTGAATAACAAGTTCCTCATATTTTTTGTCATCCGAAGGAAAACACAATGTGCTATTTATAAATTAATGACTCATAATTACAAGCTCTTATCTCATGAAACTTTATTGACTCACGTTGCTTGTTTCAATTATTATTAATTTAATTTATGAGCATTCATTGCAAATTTATTCGAATTATTTCATTAACATGTTTAGAATACAATTTTTTTAAATTTCTAGGGGAGTAAAATTCAAAATTTTCACAACTTAATAGACACATGTCCCTTTTTACGAGATTTTTATGACTTCTTTTACAACGATATTCTTCTTTCTTACTAATTGCTGTATTTTTTTTTTCTATTATCGGTCCCCACCAATTTAGGCGATTACCTACCGAAATTTTTTCGATAATAAATCCCGATAACAGGGAAGTACCGTTTTCCAGATATTCACAACCTTCTCCTTTCACTTTTATTGAGAATTGGCCTGAGTCACATTAAATAGTATAAAACAGAAGTTCATGCGTCACGTTTCAGTATTCTATACCAGGATAAGGATTATTAGGCTTCACTACACCTTCCTCGTACCAGGCCAGTGGAGCCGGTCCCGACAAGTGCAATAATAAATATGTAAAGACTTTATCTATTAACCGGGTATCTTCTAATTAAAAAGTTAACACAACTGATAATTTAATTATCATTCTACACGCTGTATACTTTATTTCTAAACAAGGACATGGGGCAATGTGTGGAGAAACACCTTAGTATATATAGTACCATCAGGCGTGGCTTCGACCGCCTGTATTATTACAATGTTTGCACGAGATGTTGTAATATCAAGTAAAGCAGATGTTAAAATACGAAATTCCACTCCTATATTAAACATTTCACGGCATCATCCCCAAGTAATACCAGTTCCTTCGTAGATATTCTTGGAAAATTGTATAATTCTCTTACTCGTATTGTACCTACGCCGTTTCCTCGGTTTCAATTGCTACCTGTTCGCTGTATTTTATGGTACGGGGCAACCAGCAATTTTTACCTATGTACACCCCCGGTAGGATTTTATAGCAGCCCAAGAGGCTCGGGTTTACAACCTAATGGAATCGTACCGAATTCTCGAGCCTTTTTGTGATAAAAAAAAACAATTGTCTCGTAAACTCTGTATAAAATATAATTTTAATCGCTTTGGGAAAACTAAATGCTTACTTGTACCTGTAATTCCCATACTTAACGTTTCTACTAAAGTATATTTTGAATTTTTTTACAGTAACCATTTTTACTCAACGAAACTAAGAACAATCCGCATGCGCTTTTTCTGCATTATTGACGGTCATGTAAAAATTTGAGGGATTAAGATTTTGAATTTATTGAAAGAAAATGGACTTTTCGAAAAATCTTTTTCGCACTTTTGGGAGATAGTTATCCGATGTATTTTTTCCCGAGGAATTCAAATCTGTTATTAAAATTTCCAAAATCCCACGGGAAATACGATTTTTCCTCAAAAAACCTACTTTTTACCGACTTCCGCTGGGATTTCAATAAATTTGACCTTTGTAATCGATTCTACGGGAAAAATTACCCCTAGAAATGACTTGTCCAACCCCATTTTTGAAACTTTAATTTTTAGCCCATTTTTGGGGGAAGGGGTAGGCATGCCCAAAAAATCGACTTTTGGAAAAAAATTTTTCGCACTTTCGGGAGACCCATATCCGATGTATTTTTTCCCGAGGAATCCATTTTCATTGTCAAAGTTCCCGAAATCCAACGGGAAGTGCCTTTTTTCCTCAAAAAACCTACTTTTTACCGACTTCCGCTGGGATTTCAATAAATTTGACCTTTGCAATCGATTCTACGGGAAAAATTACCCCTAGAAATGACTTGTCCAACCCCATTTTTGAAACTTTAATTTTTAGCCCATTTTTGGGGGAAGGGGTAGGCATGCCCAAAAAATCGACTTTTGGAAAAAAATTTTTCGCACTTTCGGGAGACCCATATCCGATGTATTTTTTCCCGAGGAATCCATTTTCATTGTCAAAGTTCCCGAAATCCAACGGGAAGTGCCTTTTTTCCTCAAAAAACCTACTTTTTACCGACTTCCGCTGGGATTTCAATAAATTTGACCTTTGCAATCGATTCTACGGGAAAAATTACCCCTAGAAATGACTTGTCCAACCCCATTTTTAAAACTTTAATTTTTACCCCATTTTTGGGGGAAAGCCAAGGTATATAATTTTTTTCCATTAATAAATTATGCTTCAACTTCGAAGAACCTTTATAAAAAATGTTTTAATTATCCAAGACGACTTACGATAAATAAATAAGTGTCCAAATTGTTCAAGAAATATTATTACATTACCAGGAAAAGTTACTAGAGATAGCGTTATCGTATTCTTTTTCATTTCACGTACGAACAACGGATAATCATTATTAGGTGTGTGCACAACCCACTTCCCTCAAACTACTGCTAGAATTAGAGACTTCTTTGAATTTCCAATACGTTTCGAGTCAACACCTGCCGGCAGCTGTACGTTTCAATTCCATCAGCCTGAATCATACCATTTACCAAAATTTTCCCCTTCCAGAGCTTCACCCGCCCAAGAATTATTATCATTTTAAAAAATATTTTATTTCCTTACATTTTAACGACATTAATTTTTAGAAGCCGCGGGCTCTTTTTTCTCGTTCCAATTCTTCAGCGTTAATTAGTCTCTCGCTCGCCGAAGTTTTGTTTATCCGCATGTATATGCAATCGCATGCATAAGTGTCATGACACGATCTTATTGACGGTCTCTCCTCTTATCCTCTATCATCCTACTATTCATTTTCTACATCACAGGAAAGGTTGGCGGTTCTGGACACCGCGTAACCCAATACTACTTAATAACGATCGAATTACTCATGATCGTCTTACCGCATGTTTTTCTGTCTCTTTTTTGCTCCTCCACGACGGACATCCTTCTTGCGTTTTTTCGTTTTCTCACCCGAGGAGAAAACAAAGTGGTGAAAATTTCGCCGAAGAAAGGGCATTTCGAAAAAATTAAGTAGGGCAAGAATCGTTTTACCTTTTTTTGTATTTTTTCAATTATTTTTTATTGCTGCCAATCAAGGTTCTTTGGTTTATATCAAATGAATTGAATTATTGATTTAAATTACCATTTTTAAATATTAGGGGTACCCATGAGTAATGACGTTTTTTTTTGGTGCTTATTGAAAATTGTATTTTAATTAATATTAGGTACAGATTAATTTACATAATTATCCCCGTCATTATTGATAATCGATTTTCTTCTCGTTAACAGACTTTTGATTTTTTTAATATAAAATGAGGGTGGTTTCGCGGTAAAGGACAAGCAAGAGACGATAATTATGCAGTTTAAAAATAGGATATTACTTATGAGTGCTTCCAATGAATTGGATTGAAGCAATACCAACGAGTTTTTTAAATAACAAGATCCAGTTTCAATATTATAAACTCGGTTGCATTTAAAGTTAGAAATTAAATTAGGGATAGAAAAAGGTTCCCGATGGTTCTAACCGATATAAACCAATAAAACGTGGTTCAAACAAGAAACAAGAACTGGTTCTTGAATGTAATTTGACAAAAACCTTTATTTTTTGTAGCTTGTTGCTAATAAAGAACCGTTGCAATTGCATGAGAGCATTCTATAGCGCGATGCAATGCGGCTTCCTCTAGCGCAAACCACCAGTCACTCGCCAAATATTTTCAAGCCAAGGTGAAGTTTGGCAAAGGTGAAGGCCTTGGTTTTAGTACTTGATATGCAATATATATAAGACACCTTTTTTATTCTCGACAAACCTGTGACACATCAGTTTTGGGGACTACCTGTCACCGCGTTGTGACAATTCATAGCCTTCAGGATTTCGCTCCATTCGGTGGTTATTTAATGAAAAATTAGGGTTCAGAAAATGTTACTCTGCCGAGTGCAATCATTTAAATATTTCAGACTATTTTCATTAGGAGGCCGATTTTGATAATTAAAAGACAATTTAAAGCGGAATTATTAGATCAGGCGTCGATAAAAAATTTTTAATTATTTAGAAAAAATCGGATTTTTTTAAAAAGTAAATTTTCAAATAGACAAATTTCAAAAAAGTAAATTTCCATATTTTTCGCTTTTTCTTTTCTATTTGTAATAAAAGCCTTTCGAGAAATAATTTATTAGTATCTAACTAAATTTCACATATTTTACATTTTATAATTATTAAATCATTTTTTTTTCTAAATTTTTTGTATATCGCTCGAGACCAGATTTATTGAAATTCTCTTTATAATATATTTTGCCATTAAAAATCCGTCTTTTTTATCGCTTCGAGAGTTCTAGCATTGGAGTCGATTATTTTACAAAAAGTTACTAGATTAAAATCGCTGATTCTAATAAATTTTAACACAGTAAACCCACTCTATTTTTTGACGAGTACAAAACCACGATATAAAATTTCAAGATACAACAATCCAAATTTCTACACGTTCAGGATAATCATTCCTTTCGTCAATTTCACCATTTTTCCCCGAAGCAATTTCAAATTCAGCCTAAATATATATTTCTCGAATTTTTCCTTCACGCCACGTATATCGTTAACCAACTCATGAATCATAGCCAGAGATGAGGATCAGAAAATATTTTGTGGAAGTGAAACTACTTACTGCTTGTAGGAGTATTCAGTTACCTATGCTGTTATGCTTTCACGAACACGTCACGGATTACGATGCAAGACTACCCGAAGAGCCAAGAGGTGTGCAGAAAGGTAGCACAGCTCTTGTTTGGTTCTCGGAACCATAACAGGTTAAATTTTGTTGAAAACCTTTACGTCATATGCACAAGGGTTGTTTTTCAATTTCATATGCATCTATATGACCTTCATTATTATTATTATTATTATTTCTATTCGCATTGCACCTAATTGCATCATCGTTTCCGTTTCTCGATGCGTGAAATTTCTAGGCCACGTTGGACTATTGTAATCTCCTACTTAACTGTTTTTCAACGGCCTTAGGAATCAGAGAGATTATACAGATATGTGTCATGATCAATGATCGTATACGGAGTACCTGAAAACAATAAACAATGTGTGATAAATATATCGTTTGCGTTGCGTACTTTATTCGCATGTAATTACAATATCGCATAGTATCTCTGTCTCTTTTTTTTTTACACAGTTTTATCTTTTCTGGTTTCCGTATTTATAGAGTATGATGTTATTCCGATTCGACGCTCTTCAACATGTAAATGTGGTTTTTAGGTAACTGTTTATGCATACCTCGGAAAGGATATAGCACTTTTTCTTGTACAACGTATGTACAGGAAACGCAGGTTTACATGCTGTTAGAATTTTTGATATATTTTACAAAGAAATTAATGATAACATTGATCGGATAAGATTTTCTAATATCAAAGTTAACATTTGCAAGTTCTAGAAATTTTTATTTTATGAAATATTGTATAAATTCTGATACGATTTTATATAACATTTCATCTAGATATGGTAATGAATTTAATCTTTTTTATTTTCATCCTGATTATATTTAAATTACACTACTTATATACAAGTTGGTTTATTTTTTTTTACATATATACTATTTTTGTGGATCTTGTTTGTATTAATATTCATAATTTTACTTATTGTAAATAATTCAAATCCTACTAATAGCTTATTTCTATGTGAATTGCATAAACAAATTTCAAAAAATTACATGGACTGTTATCACTTCTTGTATCAGGACGAAACGAAAGTAAAAATTTTTTGTTTGAGTTCCAAAAATCCCATAGAGTAAGCAACTAAGTAAATATTCATAAGTTTTTTTTTAAGAAGGCAAAGTAAATATAAAATCCTAAAATTGAATGACGATGTGTCGACAGAATGACAGAAACATATCTTAATAAATCCTGTAGGAGTTAATTTCAAGTATCCTTTCAAATTTTGGGTTATAATCTCCAGAGTGTCCGCAAAAACCACCAATTAATTTGGCATCTAACTTAAGGTAAATCATCTAAGCAATTTTAGTGTATAACCGCCACTAAGAGCAACGGAAAGGATAAAAAAAAGGACCATCGGAGACTGAAGGATGTAATTTTAAATGATTTATGTACATGTAAGTTTTGATTATATGTGTTACTATGAACCTCGTCTCCTCATTGTTGCGTTCTTAATGCCTCCGTAAATAATGACATCACTGTGTTTTCTACCAAAGCCTACCAAAGTTTGATGATTAATGCGAATTTAATTAACACTTTAAGGCTTTGTTAAGGTTTATTAATTTTTTCGTCAAATTCGTCATCGGTCCCCAACGTCCATGAGTTAATAAACGTCTATAGAAATTTGAAGCACAATGTCCTTTTTGCGGAGATTTCGTAAACCGGATGTCACTTATGTTGGTACTCAAAAATTATAGAAATAATTATTTGTAAAATTAATATTAGCAAAGTATTTGTTTGTTAATATTATTCGCTAAAAATTACAAGTGACAGCAAAGTTAAAAAAAAATTACACGAGAAAATTAATTTCATAGAGACCAGGTCTTCGATGTAGGGTTAAAAAATTAATTTGAGACCGCCTTAATAGGTCTCATTAGAAATTTACGATGGCCCAGTGCTGGGCTGTCGGAAATTCTTACTACTGAATGGACGAAATTGAATTACAAATCAATTCTTATGAATCATCAGGAAGAAATAGGCCTACGCTTTCAGGTACACGTATGTTTATACAGAGTGAGTCACCCAACTCGACCACCTTTAATTGTTCTCGAATTGTTTGGTTTTAAGAGAAAAGTATGGCAAAAGTAAACATATAATAAAAGAGCTTTTATATCGGAAAAATAAACATATCATCTTTAGAAAAAATAAAGTGATTTGTATAGTAAGTAGTGGAACGGGAGAATAAATAGAGTCAAGTGAAAGAAATCTAATTACACTTTTGTCATTTTTATATGAGAATGAAACAATGCGACACTTAACAATTTGTTGAAATTGTAAATAATAACTTTCGTATTATAGAATTCCTTCCAGTTCACGTTAATCAGTTTTTTTTTTATTAGTTTGCTAGGGTTTGAGATGAAAGTAGACGAGTTAGACGACTCGTCCTGTATATTCCGATTTCTCTATTCTCATTCATAGGATCTTCTTCATAATGCTCTCGGCTTAGAAGTGATTTTGAAACGCATTAGAAACGAAAGTACCGATGATTTATCTCATTTCCAAGAGCCATTAAGCTCAAGTCCTTACAATTCTATATCTGAAGACGGGTTGCGTGCATTCTGCACATCCACGATTGGCTCGGTTGTGTTCGAAACTTAAACTTGTGATAATTGCGATGCAATTATCCTCCTACCTACCGTGTTACTGAAATTCAAGTTTGATAAATCATTCGCGTAGTTGTATATATATGTAAACCGAAGTTCTAATTCGGCTTTATGTACGTATATTGCAATATACGTACGTACGGAGCACAAACTCCTTCGAGTCACGCATGTACTTGATACAACATTCAAGGAAATCCTGATGAAATTCGGTCCTTTCCTGTAATTAGCTTTTGCAGCAACAAAAAAATCCGACAAATTTAGCATGAAAATTACAGCACGGTTGAATTCTTCAGAAAATAACTGTAGAAAGGAATAAAGCGTGAAAAAATAAATTTGGTTACACGACAAGGACGTTTCTGCGATGTGGGAACGAAGTTCTTTTTAATGTGTTATATTAATTTGCCGGGTTTTGCATATTTTTGTAAAGTAGAAGTTAAAAAGTTAAAAAAAAGGGTACATTGCTAAAGGTAACTATCGCGAATGGCATCGTTGTAGCCAAATTTGTCGATTTTATTAAAAAATTCCGTAAATAGATAAAAATGATCTGGAAAATTTGCTAAGAAAATAATAAAAATACGCTTCTGAGGAAAAATAGTGAAAATAGGTACGTAGAAAAAAATTAAAATATGCGCAAGAGAATTTCTAAAAAAATACAAATTTCTTATAGCAATAATTTAATTTCTTATAGTATATAAAATAATAAATTCAAACTCTTCATACAAAAGATTTTAGAAAATTATTATTTTGCCACAAATATCTACTAGTTTTTTCTAGGTAATTTTATTACTTTATTTGGTGAGCGTATATTTATTATTTTTTGTAGCAATTTTTCTGATTTTGACGATCCCTTGCTATGTACAAGGCAATAGAATTCCAAAAAAAAAATGTTTAATGTAAACTTTACGATGACGTAGTAAAAATTGCAACGACAAAGTAAAATTTGCCAGAACAAATACTTTGGCAAAACCCTACGTTACTTGGGCCATGTGAGAAATATTTTTTAACCTTGTAACAGAAATTTACTACATATGGTATATTTCTGTAAAGTAGAATAAAAACAATTTGAGAAAAAAGGTCAATTGCACCCTAGTATCGTAAAAATTGCAACAGCGGAGTGAACTTTTGCTGTTTTCAAATATTCACGGTCTGTACATTGGCTAAAAAAAAACAGCTGTTGGAACTTTGTATCTAGGAATATTTACTTCGCCTTCTTTCTTTCTCCCCTCCGCGTTGCATTTCTTATCGTTGAATTCTAATGCAACGAGTCTCAATGCCACAATTTTCATGTTGCGGTAAAAGCTTACCCGTAACGTAGCGTATGTAACTTTTCCGCAGCGTTATCCATTGAAAATTCTCTTATCTGAAGATACTTTTCTGGACCCGCGATGAAATCAATACTGGAAGACTTGCCGGCACCCTCCTAGTGTGTCCTATAGGAAGACTCCAAGAATCCTAGACTTTAAGGCTCAAGCTCCGAATGTTTTTATCGGCTCCACGTTCACCTACATACTTTGAAATTTATGACTAGACTAGCGAAAAACGTATTATTCAGGAAGACAGGCGTTCCTTCCTCCGTGGCCTACATTTATAAGTGGAAATAAAATCCGATAGAAGGCGGCGATAGCGATAATTAAAAACTTTACGATTCAGGTTTATGCAAACATGAAATTCTTGTTCTGTTGAGCCACGGGGCATTTTTATTACAAGCATTATTACCGGTATTGTCATTTGTTTTCCGTATTTTCGAATTCTAATCTCGTTTTCGTTAAAGGCAAGCAAGTTTGACCCAATGTTATCTGAAAATTAGTATATTGGATTCGAGGAAAATTGTATTATTTTCGCCAAGAAATTATTCCTAGGATCGATTTTTGAATAATAAATTTTTACCCTATTTTTGGGAAAAGGACCAAGGTATGCCCAAAAATTTGACTGTTGGAGATTTTCGGAAGACCCTTATCCGATGTATTTTTTTCCAAATCTGCTGTTAAAATTCCCACAATCCCACGGGAAATACGACTTTCCGCAAAAAAACTTACATTTCTCCAAATTCTGCTGGGATTTCATCAAATTTGACCTTGGGAATCGTTTCTACGGGAAAAATTACCCCTAGAAATGACTTGTCCAACCCCGTTTTTGAAATTTTAATTTTTACCCCATTTTTGGGGAAGCATAGGTATGCCCAAAAAAATTGACTTTTGGAAAAATTTTGTTTGCACTTTCGGGAGACCCATATCCGATGTATTTTTTCCCGAGGAATCCATTTTCATTGTCAAAATTCCAGATTTCCAACGAGAAATGCGATTTTTCCTCAAAAAACCTACTTTTTTCCAACTTCTGCTGGGATTTCATCAAATTTGACCTTGGAAATCGTTTCTATGGGAAAAATTACCCCTAGAAATGACTTGTCCAGTCCCATTTTTGAAACTTTAATTTTTACCCCATTTTTGGGGAAGGTTAGGTATGCCCAAAAAAATTGACTTTTGGAAAAATTTTTTTGCACTTCCGGGAGACCCATATCCGATGTATTTTTTTCTGAGGAATCCATTTTCATTGTCAAAATTCAAGATTTCTTACGTGAAACACCATTTTTCCTCAAAAAACCTACTTTTCTCCAACTTCCGCTGGGATTTCATTAAATTTGTCCTTTGAAATCGATTCTACAGGAAAAATGACCCCTAGAAATGATTTGTCCAACCCCATTTTTGAAACTTTAATTTTTACCCTATTTTGGGGGGAAAGACCAAGGAAGATAATAGTTTACAAAGGTTCTCATCCAAATTCGAACGATGTCTTTGCAAAACACGTGGGTATTAGCTCACAAAACAATTTCCGTTTTGTCTTTTTGTTTATAACGAATGAACAAGTCGTAGGAGACAGCGAAGAAATTGATATCGAGAACACGTTCATCCCAATGCAGAGGAATACGGTACCAAGGCTTTTTTAGACATCGATTGGTTTCCTGACCACCTACGTTATTGAGAAAGGTCGGGAGTTTAGACTCCGTTTTGTTTCTCACTGACAATGAAAGATACGCTTTCCCGTTGCTCTCGTATTAACGGCGTCGTCGTTTCTCGTGTTTTACCACGTTCGGATGCGATATATATTACTGGGGATACGTAGGAAAAGCAAGAAACTGTACTGAAAAAAAAAAAAAAATTTCTTTAAACTTGTAGCAATAATTTCAGTTACTCTATGGTTCTACTAATACACCTAACGCAATAATATCATGTCAGGTATACTAACCCGTATCCATTTCCCCCATTAATGAGCTTTAGTGCTTCTAGATTGTCCACCCACATAGAATCCAGGTGGAAATTGGATTAGCCTTTGTCGAATATTGCCATTATTGCTGTGGATAAACTAGTAAATTTCCTTAAATAGAAAAACGAAGAAATCTTAGGGTAGCAAATTAGAATTTTGTCAATCACAGGAAGAAGGTAATGACTATATTGTTCAAAATTTATTCAGATGCATCTATTGTCATTCCTGACGTCTCAGACCCCAATAGACCAGCTAAGGGTTACTAAAAAAATTCGAAGTATTTGGTTTTAGGAATAATTAAGGCAGGAATTACTTAATCTCCACTCTAGAAATACTAGAAATATATAGAGGGTGCCATATTGTAACTTCAAAAATCGATAGGATCATTCTATATTTACTCTATTTTTTGCATAATCGTGTCATAACTATTTTCGTACGATGGTGAAGACTGTTCGCATTTCATCGGTATTGGTGGAACCACCATGTAGAGTGAAAACACTTCGATCGTAAATCACTCTTAAGATGGGTTTGTTGGGTGAGGTCGTGGTGATCAAGACCCAAGGTACGATTTATCATCCCACGGGGCATTCTTACGTAGCATAATTTTCTTTTACTCGTTTCTGTCTACGCGTGTGGGTGATTCGCATGCTCAAGTTGCCGTATATTTATGGGAAAAATCTGCGGTTGAAGCGAGATTCACCTTTGCTAGATTTTTGGTACGCGGCAGACTCCTCAAATTAGTCAGCCTCGTGGAGTTAACTCCGGCGAAAATGAGGAAAATTCTTTGAAATTCTTTTTCCTTTCATTTAGGGCTAGCAGCACTTTTTTTTCCCAACAGGTTCGTTTGCCTTCAGGACAGGTTGGACTAGCTTGCATTAAACCATATGCCCGTGGAGGCGGCAACAGGTGCTTGGGTCACGGTTCGATGCCCGACTCTTCTTCTCTTGCTTCTCTTCGTCTTTATACCAGCGTTTTCTTCTGCTTCTTCCTCCTCTTTTTCTGCTTTATTCTCCTCTCTCTGCTACCTTCCGTTCCTTTTTCACATTAAAACCTTTACTTCCTCTTTTATTTTTCTTTCCGCTTACCCACCGCGTTTCATCCTTTCGGTCTTCGCTACTCTCTTCTCGCTGCAGCCTTTGTCCCTTTACGTACCGTTTTTCGGTCTTAAACTTCCAAATCGTGCCCTTCTAAATTTACACGAATTGTTTTGAGAATTAAGGGCGTGTGGGAGTTTTAATGCGACGGAGACAGACCCGTTCCGAGCAAAAAAAATTATATATCATTTGGAATTGTATACATAGCGGGTCGTACGTATAATTTATTTTCCTGGGCATTTATTTCAAGAAGTAGTAGTAAAAATTATAATGGGCAAAATTAGGTCCCAGCGGAACCGCTATTAATTTTTTTCTTTTGTCCCTGTTGCCGTTGATGATGGTGAATGATTGTTTCAACGATAAATCGGAATTCGGTGAAACTCAAAAGTTTTCTTGTAATGCCCAAATCGGACTTTCCGGATCACGTGATATTAAAATTATTTTATTGTAACTCAAAATTTATTCTACTGTATTAAACAAGTTACAGAAGGAATGAAAATAGGGAAAGACTCGTTTCAATAAATAATTAGATATTATTTGCGTTTATAAATACAACAATTTGTTGAGTTATTTTATTTATTTCCATTTGCAATAAGAAGTGGTAAGAAAAAATGTAACGAGTAAAATTTAATTTTACCAGAACTGCAATTAATTGTGGCTGATGGTCCTGTAATGTCCAAATGCAGCGGAATTAGAATCGGAGTTGTTCCAACATTTTTTATTGGATTTACCGTAACTAGAAATTCAACATAATCTGTTAAAAAACGAGAGAAACAACGAATGGAAGACACTCTTTGCTCATTCCGAGCAAATGGTTATGTATCATTTCCTTTCAGAGATATAACAGATTCTATATATAATTTATTCACCCAAGTTAATTATTTTTATTTTCAATAAGAAGCAGTTGTAATAAAAAATGATTTTACTGAAATTACTGTAACTAGGAATTTATACATGGAAACTCGTTTTTAAAAATAATACAGAAAACAAATGATTACGTATTAGCTTGATTTATACATGTATTTTACACACACGTGCTATAGATATATATTGTAATTTATTTATAATTTACATATTATAATTTATTTAACACGTACGCTGCCATGTGACCCACTGAGTTACACTGAACTTTCCGTTCAGGCCGTACCGGTTATGACAAATGCGACAGTGTATATCATTGCGACCCACGCGGCGTGAATGGCAAATTTGGCGTGACGTTTCACGCGTTGATTAAGTCACTCATTTTCGTTTTATTTTTAATAAGAAGCGCTAATAAAAAAAATTGAAAAAAATTATTAAAGTTAATATATTAAATATTAAATACAAAAAATATAAATAATGATGAATAATAAAAATTAATTATTATTAAATGAGAAAAAATTACGTTCTCGCAGAAGCGCTGAAATTTTTCTACCTCTTTTCACAATTAACTCGACATTCGTGGAAATTTTCGCTTGACGAACGAGATGAACTAAACTGCAAAATCCGAATGGAACATAATTAAAGTGGGACTTCTTCGAGCATTTTTCATAGAACTTCTTTTACCGCAGTCGTACTGTAACTATGGTCTTTCGCTCCGACGCTGATGTGCCGAGAGAGGGAACAAAACAGCGTTCGGTTGAAGCTCCAGGTGCAACATTTCTGTATAAGTTTATATATTTTCTCCAGTAGTTAAAACAAATTCAAGTGTGGACGAACGCTTGGCAAATGTTTTATTATTTACACGCGCGTATTTTTTTTTCCCTGCCATTTTTTCATGCTCGGTTTGATGATTGCGGATTGCAGGGGGAACTTTAAACAGCTCGTATGTACAATACGTGTGTGTGTGTGCATTGGAAGCACTGAAGTTCGCTAATGTCTCGTTCGACTCGTTTGTTCTTCAATTTCTCCTAGGTACACCTGCTCGGTGGCCACGGTTGCAACCTGACTTCAGTCACCGTCACTAGTTGGGTCGCACTATTTTCTATAACAATTAAAATTCGTCGTTTAATTCGACATTTTGCTTCTTTAAAAATTTCATGCTATGCATTTTTGTTTCAAATGCATTTCTGCAATAATGTGGAGCTCTTATTTTTTATTATTATTCGACAATTTTCTTCCTTTTTTGTCGGATAATACTTGTTTTCTATTGTTTACTTCCGTGGCAATTTTTAAACGAATTTTAACACTATTTCTAAAGCGCTGATTATGCATAATCAAAAAGCAAAAATATGGAATTACAATTAAAATCAATTTTCTTGGCGCCGGTATAAATCTTTCTGTACGACACCAACGTGGTGCCACCGGCGCTTGTCCGATAGTTTTTGCATGGCACCAACGTGGTACCACCGGACGGCATAGCGTTAATACCAAATTTTTTACAGACGCATAATTGCTCTACTAAGCGCCTCCAATTTTTGGATTTCAAAAAAAGATTAAATTAAACCTCGAAAATAATTTAAAATCCCGATTCTAAATGGTGCCTTTTGACACAATTGGTAAAAATAGTAACATTTCGTATTTGAAATAGTTACGATTTCGTATTTTCGTACTGGAAAAAAAATATAGTAACTCTAATTATATTTATCGTTATTCCAACTATTTTCGTGATTAAGTCAACTAGAAATTCAATAATTAGTGCCTCCATTTTTTTCGGTGCATTTCTGTATAGTTTGACCCTTAACTGTTAAAATGGGGTCTTTCGTGCTTCGAAAAAAAGTTTAAGTTTTTAATGACGCTGCTACGAATCTATAAAAAAAAACCTAATTTTTTTTATTGAATTTATTTTGTATTTTTTTAAATAAATTTATTTTAAAAAATGCAACATTTTTGTTTAAAGAGAAAAACCGGAAGTAAAAATGCTGAATTATAATTTCATAAGTAATATCAACTAGCACTCTTTTCCTTGAAACTCGAAATTCGGTGCATCAACTTCCGAAATGGGCTGAAATGTAACGCAGAAATCGCAATCGAGCGAATATACGGAAAGAAGTGAAGGGATTATTAGAAACCTTAGTAGACCACGAGAGGGTTTTCGCTGCACAATTGTATGCAACCAACCCCTGTTTCGGAAGATCGATACACAGTAAATCGAATGTATGGGAAATTCTAACCAACAGGAGGGTTGACCACATTCTGCTTACTCGTATTTTTAACGATGAAGACAGTGGCTTAGGCCTTTCGGTATCGATCCATCGTACGTTTCACTCCCCAGCTGGAGTCCCTTTCCACGTACAGGTAGAAAAGTTTTCCTCACAGGCGTCTGGATACACGCTGGATGGTGGATACTAAGCCACGTATTATTTGCTCCAGTGTAACTCTGACTTTTCGCAGGCATCGGGACTTCTTTGCCGACGATTGGATCGAACGATACGGCAATTTGCTTCAACGGTTGCTCTCGGTACTGAAAGGTGGCGGTAGGATCTAGAAATCCGGCTAGTAGGGGAGATGATCGTGGACTAGCAAGGTCTTTCTATCTAGTCACTCTCTTCGCTCTTGTATTTTATTTCCATATTTATTTATTTACACTTATAATTAATTTGCAAAATATTCCCCATCATTATTTTTAATTTTTTTTCACTTTTTTCGAAGTCTTTCAATTATTTTGTTAAACAATGGTGGGTCCGTGGTAAAATACGAGCGAGAGACAATAATTATTCAATGTAAACATACGGAAGCGCGTGACAGTAGTCCGCACTAAAGTTGTCCCTACTTTAGCGCCGCCAAGCGGAGCATTGGGACAACTTTTGTGCGGATAGCCCCAATGTTAGTAAAGAATTTAAAGTTAGATTAAGTTTGTTTTCAGATTCCAATTTAGAAACCAAAAATCTGCAGGAAAAGATTAGAAAAATTGATTTTACGATTTTTGTTTATGAAGAAGCGCTCCAACTAAAGCTATGAATTTTAAAGCGGGCTGATAAAGAGTATCATTTTACACGCGTAATTTGCATGCGTATGAAAGAATACATTGAAATTGTAATTTATTCGTAGTTCGCTGTGGCGAACCGATGAATGATACGAGATTTAGGGACGGACAAAGACGTTGAATAATTTGCAACCGCAAGGTACGGCTAAAAAGGCTATTAATAGTCATACTTGAACGTATTAACATTAATAATAAAAGGTTGACGTCGGGAAGAAAGAAGTCACGCTTCAGCCTTTCTTCAATCTGTCGCCGGGTTAATCATAATTTGTATGAATGTTAATGTGAATGTGATAATGCGTGTCTGCTGCCGGTTCGCCGGATTTAAGTAACCGGGTAACGAAATACCCGTTAGCCTTCCCGAATTTAACGACTTCTTCACAAAAACGGAAGAAAAATATATTGTTGACGAATTCCTCAAATAAAAAGTGACTGGACTCGAAGGACTTTTAGACGTCTTAGACAAACTTTAGCCGATCACGTTTATGTAATTCCAGTTTTATTATGATTTTTAGGCAATTTCAATGTTGACGTTTCTTCTTAGGACTTTAGAAAATTCAAATATTCTATTTCGTCTAGAAGGTTTTACGGTATAAAAATATTTCTAAAAAAAATATAAATTGGTATTATTTATACTTATTTTTCACATTTTAGAGTTTGATTTAACACCAATTTTTATGTATCATATCGAAATGGCCTTTATATTTATTAAATTTCAAACCAATGAAATTAAAATCCATATATGATAATAAATCTAAATACTTTTTTACTCAATAGAGGCCGTAAAGCGTCACTAAAATATTTGGTAACAAATTACTCGAAATCATTATATATTTTAAAAAGTATACAGCAAAAAATATATAAAAAAAATATATAAAAAAAATAGATAAAAATAGAAAATTCGTTTTATGTCCTAAAAAAATTTTCATAATAGGAATTTTTCGCTATTTTTCATAATACGTCAAAAATAAAGATAAATGGTAAGAAAAGTGACACAAGTCGAAAATTACAATTTTGAAAAAGTTTTTCGGAATACAATCGAAACAATACGAATTTTTTTATTTCTCGCCGTCTCGAGAAATACAATAATGAGATAATCCCAATCTTTTTATTCCATTCGTCTTTATTTTTTATGGTAGCACTGGAGTTCCATCCAGAATTCCATTTTTTTTTTTCGATTGTATACGAGAAAATAGATACTTCGTTTGACTTGGACGCGACAAAGAAGACAATTTCAAATAGCGTAAAAGGTTGGGAATTTATTATGTACATAATGTAATATCGGAGTGACAGAAAAGTTCTTCTATCACACATTTCCGTTATTTCTGTAGAGAGAACGTACAAGAGATTTCCGCGAACACACCTACTGCCTCCTGTTTAGAGAGATGATGTATCTATGTATGAAGGAAAAAAAGGGAATTTGCATGTTTTACGAACAACAGTTCGTACAAAAGGCTTCTTTTTCAATAGACGGATCGGAGTTCAGTCACCTCTTATATGTCCAGGATATTAGCAGCAAATTTGAATTTAAATGACTGTATAAGAAGTAATTGAAGGGGTTTAAGGTTAACTTGGACTATTTATTTTAGAATTATTTCAATAGGTGACGTAGGATTGAATTGGTTTATATTTGGTATATGTGGAAATGTATTTTCGATTTAGTGGGAATAACATATAATATTATTATATTTTTAGTTATTGGTTGAAAATGTTGAATGTGCCGAAATGCTGATTCTGAGAATATTATATATTTTTTGTATAGTAGAGCTGTGTATCATAAATGCATCCGGGACGAAAGATATTAAAATTACGTACACACCCCATTTTTATAACTTTATTTTTTATCTCATTTTTGGGGGAAGGGGAAGAAGGTATGCCCAAAAAAAATCGACTTTTGGAAACATTTTTTTCGCACTTCCGGGAGACCCATATCCGATGTATTTTTTTCCGAGGAATCCATTTTCATTGTCAAATTTTAAGATTTCTTACGGGAAACACGATTTTTCCTCAAAAAACCTACTTTTTACCAGCTTCCGTTAAGATTTCGACAAATTTGACCTTGGGAATCGATTCTACGGGAAAAATTACCCCTAGAAATGACTTGTCCAACCCCATTTTTGAAACTTTAATTTTTAGCCCATTTTTGGGGAAGGGGTAGATGCCTAAAAAAATCGACTTTTGGAAAAGTTTTTTCGGAACTTCCGGGAGATCCATATCCGATGTAATTTTTTCCGAGGAATCCATTTTCATTGTCAAAATTCAGAATTTCTTACGGGAAACACGATTTTTCCTCAAAAAACCTACTTTTAACCAACTTCTGCTGGGATTTCGTCAAATTTGACCTTGGGAATCGATTCTACGGGAAAAATTACCCCTAGAAATGACTTGTCCAATCCCATTTTGAAAACTTAAATTTTTGCCCCATTTTTGGATGGATGGTTTTTACCGCGGCTACACAATTTCGAGATAATCGAGACATGTCATTCTTACAATACCAAGATTACGTTGCATCTGGCGCAACAAAAAGTTGCTGAGAAGGAAAACCTCTCATATTGATTCGTCTCGACGCTAAAACACCTCAAATTCCTGTTTCGGGTCGATTTATTTTAATTCCTTATACGTGCTATCAAAACTTTACAGTATGTGGAATTAATTAAAAAAAAAAGCCTTGGAACTATGTAAATCCCGATACCAAACTGGACCTAATGAATCCCAATTTCGTAACCGCGAAATTCATCATATTTTTTTTCCCTGTGATTCAATTACAATTATATCGATAACGTTCGACATCGCTTAATGTGATATAATTAAAAGATCGTTTAAAATGCAAATACGAGGATTTCTTGAATAATGCAAAAGCGTTAAAATTCCGAGAACATCATTTTTAATTGATTGGCTTTTTCAGGTTTCTTAATTATTATCCTATTAACCTTCCACGAAATGAACGTAATTCCTGTGCGGATAAATATGTATTCGTATGTGTATGTACGTTCTTGACATTTTATTAGGAATGTGTAATCGCGTGACTCCATCTCATTAAAATACAAATTCTTCCACGGTTTTCTCGAAAAAGCATAAAAAAGGAGCTTCAAATTAGCGTATAATACCGATTCTCTCCCACACTCGATCCCCTAGTTTTCGCAAGGTCTACTAAATTTGCCATTTCTACCTGTGCACATGTTACAGATAATGGATCCATGACTTAGTTACTTCTAAATCAAATGTGACAAAAATAAAAAATATTAATAACCAACACGTAATAAAATTATCAAGTTTACGTTCAGTAGAACGTCAGTCGCAATTTTTTGTCCGCATATAATTATTATGAGGCATCTCAAGTTGTAAACACGGTAAAGTCTATTGGAGAATAACGTTAAAATCGTGATGAAACGGTAGAATATATTTCTCGCATTCCTTGCATAAACTTATCTCTGAAAAAAATAATTTAAAATAACGCTTACTATGAAATTATGGGATTCTACTGTTCCGACTAAAAATATTACTGGAGAATTACGACGATAAAATTGGAATACTGCTCCGAAAATTAAAAACATATAAATATTTACTCAATATCTAAAAAAATTATCGATGTTGTTTCCCCGTTAGCCTTCGGATTTTAGGTTATAATCCAAAACCAGTTATCACATACCACTTTAATTAAAAAATGATTATATTTATTTCCATCCCATCCACGAAATGTATATTCGTTAATTTCTAAGTATAATAATCGCGGAGTTAATATAAATAGAAACTGTAAAAATTTGTAGTTCTCTATAATATTGCCATAAAATATTACTCACCGCTCACCACGACGACGAGGATTTAAAATGTTTTACGAATAGTTTATTACTCCCAGCAGCATTTAATTATCCATATCACTTACTGCATTTGAAGCATTTATGGGTAAGGGAGACACTACTTATCAGTAATAAGCACTTCTTCTTAACGCAAGTTTAATAATATTGAATTACTAGACTTAGTAATCATTATATAGGCGTTACAAGATCAAGTGTCATTACAGATTCAATAGTTTTACCATTTTATAACGCTTATTATAGTGATGTTCTTATGATTGTATTGTATAAAATTATGCTACAACAGCTTCCAATAAAAATAAGTAGTTTGTTACTGTTTATTCTTTTCTAGTGTTATTACCATGGTTTATTAAAAATTTTAATTTATACTAAAGTAAAAATATACCAAACTAATTTATACTAAATTTTTCCTACTAAAGCGAAGTCTAAGTTTGTTTTAAAAAAAATGGTAAACCAAAATTTGTTAGTATTATTTTTTGTATGGAGTGTCTAATACATCCCCGTCAAATAGAATCAATATATTTATTTAGTGCGTGAAATTAATAACTCGAATACCCTGGGATGAACCAACTCCGAAAAGTAAATAATTATAATAAAATAGAGTAAACACTTAGTGTATCAGGAGTTTCGAGAATATGACAGCTCTTGTCAGCACTCAAACGTTTAAGATATAAACTTTTTTCTGGAAGAGTGCAATTAAGGTACCGAGTGTTACCTGAAAATGAGGTTCTGTATTATTCCGAGTCATTCTGAAGGAATGTACAAAGCATTGATAAAGAATGCATGGGAGAATGCAGTAAATGTTGGATGGGTCATACAGCATTCCTGTGAACCAAGAAAAAAATGCTATCGACTTCAACTATCAACGTTCAAAATTCATTACAGTTTTAGAGTTGCTCAAGCTGATGCAGCTGTTTTATCCGAATTTGTATCACTGACAATAATTAGAGAATAATTAGAGTTTAATCACAATTCATGAATTTCGACACAATTCACAATTTATTTTATACAATGCGTGGTTTTATTCGTTTACAATCTGCTACCGGTTGAGAAAATAGATTACATACGGTAATTTATTGAAACAAAGCAAATTAGTGCAAAAACAATAGCAACATTTTAAATAAATCCCATATTTTGCATTTTTCATTCAAATGCATTTTCACAAAATTTCATTCTTATGCTGCTTTTTATATAAATAACGGGGATAATTTGAAAGCAACACTTATCATTCCCTTAATTAAATTCGCAATTATTTTTTCCTAATTGGTTAATTAACGGATTACTATTAAATCTGGTTGAGCTCTTTCCCGGCCTTCGAAAAATAGTAAAAAAATTCACTTCACGCAAGTAGGTTTGTTTTCTGAGCGTACCCTACGTCCCCCGAAAGATCATTAAATTTTGCCAAGTGTGAGTCACAAAAGCCTGGATTTTTCCCCGCAATGTGTGCGCTCATTGAAAAGCACAATGGAAGTTGTACCGCGAATATATACGAACCCAAAGTTTCCTCCCGCGCGACAACGTTTCCGCGTGAAACCGCGTCACTCGTTTTGATAAAACAAATTTTTTCAAGTGAAAATATATTGAAGTTTCTCTCTCTAGGCTTTGTTCCGGGCGAGCCAAAGTGCGCTCGTTGCTCTTACTTTCTTGGGATTTTTTGCGTTATTCATTCTTGTTGAAACACATCCGTGATTTCGTAATACGCCTATTCTACCTTCGGTTCAACAGGACGTAGAGACAACGTAACACGCACCTTGTATTTCATTCTTTCGAGTACATTCATGGTACACCGAGGTTTGTCGGAACTGTAATTATACAAATAAGAGGAAAATTACGTGTAAAAACGGTTACTTTATCTTTAGAGCCAATGTAATCGAGACTCTTTCCTTCCTCGAAGAATAAGATGTGTCATTTGAGATAATTTGGCTACCCACGAGTACCATATTTTACGGGACAGTTCCCTTAATGGGTTTTGTTTGTTCCAAGGAACCCTGGAGGTTGATTTCCGTTGTTACTTTTGGGAGAGTCAAAATTCTCTTTGTCAGACTTTTCGTACGGTCTGAAGAAACGAATTGTGGGAATAACGAAAACTATTTTCAGACAAGAGTCTGCCGAGTCTTCTGATTCGTATTTTATGTTAAGGGGGGGTATTCCAATACCCCCTTGACCCATGTCGGCACCTAAAAAAAAGCAAATTTTTTTGTTCTAAAATTATTGTATATAATTGGGCGACCTTTTTCTCCTGAAAAGATATGACTTGGGACATTAGAAAATAAATTTTGTTTTCATTGAAAAATATTGATTTATTTAATTATAAGGGTGTTTTTACACCGATACAAAATATTCGTTCCGCTGGCGTGGGTGATTCTGGCCCTCCCGGATATTTAAAACAGAAAATCGAAAGAAATTCTCGATCCGTGTCATCGTTGCGAAGCTCAGTTTTTTAAATTTCATCGAAAATTAACAAAATGGCGGCGTTTCTGGCAAAAGTATAAAAATATAGTTCAGGTTGGAATCAAATTTTAACATGGTAGAGGTTCGTACCATAGCCATAAGTATCCTGAATATTTCAAGTCATCCTATAAAACCGTTTTGAGAAAAAAAACGCATTTATCGTTTTTTAAAGGAAAAATCATTAAAAAAAACATACCCTAATCAGCGATACCAGGACCATACATTATTCCTATGGGATGTCAATTCTATGACCGTAAACTATCAAAAGATGCAAAAAAAATCGTCAGATTCGAATATTCTCTCAATTCGATTTTTTTTTTATCCGAATGGGAATTTGAGGTGAACTGTAGCATGAACCATTATAAATTTTTTTCTGGAGCACCTGTTTATTGTACTCGTACTCGTACTCGTATTTTTCGGGAAAAACATTACCGATACAGGTAACTAATTAGCCCAATTCAGTACAACGTCTTATCGTTTGAGCGAACGTCCATTTTCTTGGTTAATTATACGCGATGAAATTGCTTTCTATAATCAAGCAGTTCACCTGATAACCGCTTGGAATTAATTTGAAGCTGTCATTGCTGTCGACAGTTACTTCAATTACGCTGCTTACGTTAAACGTGTCGTCGGGTGCAGCTTTTAAAAGAGGATTTATTAACAGGGACATACATGTCCCGCTACGGGTGTCCAGACGCATATAGACGGATTCGGGTTAATTACAAAATCGGTATTAAGAAAGAACACTAATCGTATCTCCGCGGTAAGTACAAAGATAGCAATTGTATAATTTGCGATAAGACGATTAGATAATCGCACGAGGCGTTTGTTCTTTTGCCTCACCGCTCCGATCGATTTCTTACCTTATACATAAGTCGTAATTAAAAGCAGAAAAAAATGCGTTTGTTTTAGAAAAATGTTTGTAAAACCGCTACTGGCAAACAATCGAGCATTTGACGGGGTTTTATTTCCCTTCAAGTCGTCTCTCACGCTGGAATATTCAAGGTAAAATGACTTGGGTTCATTCGGAGTGAGATGAAGTCGGATCAGTTAGAGTTATTACTTGGTACTTGTTTTTTTTTTTTTTTTCAAGCTGCGGATGATGTCAAACAGAGTTAATAGCACCTTTTAGCAGAATTTATTGACGCGACTGGTAATTAATGCAATCATTCGCAGTAATTATGCCCCTGTAGAGAAAAATTTTCTAGAAATCCAGATACGGCAATAGCTAAAATTATTATTTGTGACCATAGTCGTCGTAGTTACCGAAAACAATATTTTTTTTTTTATTACCAGGAGTCACTAGCTTGAGTAATATCTAAAATTAATTTATCGTTACCATGACGTCAGAATAATTTTTTTTTTGGATCATGATTTATAGTAATATCAACTATTTTTACGTTTACTAATTACTAACCATTGAAATTCAACTTCCATAGCTATAATATAATTAATATAACTATAAAACAGCTCCAGCTGTAATCAATTTTCGGTTTCGATTTAAAATTAATTAAACAAACTGACAGCAATTGTATAATTTGCGATAAGACGATTAAATAAAATTAAATAAAAATATAAACATCCGTAGCATTTTCAGCAGCTTTAGGTCATAATTAGGGTTACCTAAATATTATAATGGTTTAACTTATTATCAATGGAAATTACTAGCTTACGTGGTAACCCATAGAATATCGCAATATTTAATCTAAAATAACGTTTATGAGATCGTTAAAAAATTGATATTCCATAATTATGATCTATAATCTAAATAAATTACTACTCGCCCATTATTCAAATTCAGTTACGATGGCTGTAATAAAGTTTAAACAACAGTAAAACTGGTTTGGACCGTAAAGAATTTTCAACATTGTATCATTGTTAAACTTACACGATGTTTTTTCCCCAGTGCGGCATTTGACGCTGTCTAACCGGCATTACTACTTACGCTTACTACATGCGTTTAAGATATTCCGTAAGAAATACACTAAACGAATAAGTGGTACTAGAATCGTGATAGGGATACCCGTAATTATACGTATACACGCTTTTCTTCAACTTTCACTTTTTTTTTTTTACTACGATTTTTAATGAAAAGAGAAGCTCGCTACGTTCTTGCAACCTCGAGTGTCTCGTTGTTGCGTTACGTGGCTTTTGAAAATTGAGCCACTTACGAAAGTGTTTCAGGCAGAAATTATATAAACATATTTCTGTTCTGTCCAAATTTTGTCCGTAGTAGAAAAGTTTACGGGTAAGTCGATTTTAGAGGTGGTCCAAATTTTCGCGGAGGCATTTCCTTCCGATTCGAACCGTTTGTTTCTTGGTTGGAAAGTTCGAAATTAGAGAATCGAGGTGAGCTGTTATTTCCACGTGGAGGGAAATCGATGAATGGCAGGCGTACGGTTATTTTTTTATTTCGCGCCTGCAGAACCGTGACCTGTTATACCGGGGTGCTTTCGTTTAAGAGGTGCGCATAGGGGCATTGGGTTAAATCGTTTTACTCAGGGACGACGCTATATCGTCGGAGGCCCAAGTTTCGAGCGATCTTTAAAAAAACTAGGCGCGTCGCATATTCCATCAATTTACGGCATTTTACCTGTAATTGAAGGATAAACGCGTAATGGAGCTTCACCTTCGTTGAAAATTCATTTTCTTCGAGGCCACCTCTTATAAGTCAATATTTCTTTAATGTGTATCGATTTTGGGCAGTTTGTACCGATGAAATCAAGGAATTGTTATATTTTATCTCAAATTTTATTTTAATGTTTAATTATTTAACTTATAATATTAAATAAATATTTAATTAGAAGGAAAATTGAATTAAGTTGAAGAAAAATTTACTAGCGTATAATAATTGGAATGCCATTAAATTTTATTTTTGTTTTGGTATTTTTTATTAACAATAAAATGTCGAAAGAAATAGCAGGAACTTAATAAACAGTTCGGTAGCAATATTGTTAAGGAAATAATTGATTAACCTTTTAATTGAAAATTATTTTGTTTTTTCATTGAAAATGTCGAAAATGTAGATGATTACAGAAGATCAAAAATTTGCCCACATATATATGTAACTACATATAAAAAAATATATATAAAATTATTATCAAACTAAATTTTAGGAAATTTTCAAATTTGAATTACCAGTTTTGACATGTTATCGGTTATCACGTAACTAAAAGTCTTGGTTTCCTAACACAATTTTGAAATGACGTTTATTTGACAGCTCATTTATTTAAAAATAATTGCAAGTTTAGGTCCTTCAGTGCCTAACCTAATTTTTTCGAATTTGACATACTTGACGCGATATTCCATAACTGGGTCGAGTTGAAAAAATGAAAACACCAAGAATGCGAAAATTACAATCAAAGCGATAAAGAACCGCGTGAACATTGAACCGATTGATAACGAGCCTTGATTCTTCACAAGCGCGTGACCGTTTTATTTCCCGCGCTCTGCAATTAGTCGTGTGAATTAACACGGCCGTGCCGCCGCTAATGAGCCATTCACGCACCTCTTGTAAGCCCCCGGCTCACGCAAGTCCCAATTTTCAATACAGCCTGGAACTGTACCAGAGAAACAGTTGGTCGGTTCTTTTCAATTGTTTCGGATTGACGAAGGTGAGGTTCACGACGGTTGCATTTATTTCGATGGGATACTTTGAGGAAAAATGTTGGATTTTGAAATTCTCGCATTTGGAAGGTTAGAACTTCAATTTTCTCGTTTCGGAAAAATGCAATCGGCGGTATTTACTCGAGTTTCACAGGTTAGCCCCTTATCGCAAACTGTTTTAGCTGAAGCGCAACGTCATTTTCTTATCTCGTCCGCCGTATCTTGTTGCAAATGCACGGATTTCCCTACGTGAAAAAAAATTTCTGTTTTATTGTTCGCTGGAAAAAAAGATTTGTTCAAATCATCTCGAGAAATCTTATGGCTCCAAAAAAGGCGTGTGTTTTTTTATCGACCTTCCTATGAATTTATGAGACAAATTTTTTATAAAATTCCTTCAAATAAACTTTGAAATTTTATAGTAGACACCTAGAAGTAGTGTCATGAATTTCTAAAAAATTTTTCCGATAGTTTAAATAGTCGAAAACTTGACAAGACAATCACCAAAAAATCTGTCAAAAACCATCACTTGTAAACAATAGAATTGCCTATTAAAGAATTTTCCTCACTCGTGACGCTGCGCGTGACGTGACGAATCAATCTACTCGACGGCTGATCTCGCTGTGTAACCGTTCCACGTTATGTGCATGATAAGGTTCCCCTTGCAACCCTTCGCGCATGCGCCGTTTCCCTTTCCTCGTCTCTTCCGTTACGCAGTTCCGTTGCGCGTCCATCACGAGCGAAATTACATCAAGATTTTGCGTGACGGTAAATTAAAAGAAGTTTCACTGGAAAGAACAGAAAGGGGAAGTGATGAATCGTAATTCCATGGTCCTCCGGTCTCGGAGTTGACGGCGACAGAGCGAAGCAAAATCCTGGGTTATTTCAAGCATCTACCCGTCCCTGGTGTTTACTTCTTTCTTTCTCACACGTAGAATGCTTTCTCGTTCGCACTCGTTTAAAGAGAAGCTTATAAGACCTCGAGGAAAGCCGGCTGGGTGGGCGGCAGTTGTCCAAGCGGTAAAGGCAGTAGTCTGCGGTGAGACGACGTGGTCTACACGGCAGAGAGACGGAAAACCGCGTCTTTACCATATGCGCGTCTCTCTCTTTCTCTTGCTCTATCTCTCTCTCTCTCTTTTTTTTTTGTTTAATTTCCCTCGTTACCATAATCAAAAATTCACCACTTTTCTCGCCGATCGCTGCTTCTGTGTTCGTCGACGTTAGTGTTTGAAAGCAGCTCGGGATGAACCGTCTGTCAGGCGTCGGGTGCGGATCGTAAAAGTGGGTGTCTGAGAGTTGTTGTACCATTGCTCTTTCGTCAACAGACGGGAGAAATGTAACGCATGTGAATGAAATCCGGCATTAGATACCCACCTGGGGAGGAAAAGTTGCTCCGGGACACTCGGTACTACTGCAGTGAGTCATGGCAGAACTTCGCCAACTTCGTTTATTATCCGTCCATCGGGTGTTATTGTTGTCGTTGCTAGCATCCACGGCCTTCTCTCTCAGCCTTTTTCAAGAAGGCACTGCTCGCCGCATACCTGGAGCCGCCGCTGTTACCGCTCGCTAGGCCAATGCTCACGTCCCGACTCTTCCATAATGTACCTGAAGATAGGTTATGAAAAGATGGATGTCCTCGCTCCTCACCTGACCGGCTCTCCAATTATTGCCTCGCTACCTTGTCTTCTCCTCCTTTACATACACGTACGCGTAAACTCACGTACCGCTATGCCTCTTCTGACATTCTTACGAACATTCCATCTGGACTCGCTAAGTGACTTCGTTATTTGCCAAAGCGGATGTTACTTATCCTTGGCAGTGTAGCAGCTTTGTTCGAACACCGAAAATGGTTTTAGCGTGACCACCACTTACATCGGTTAGAAATCTTCGAGTGGACCGGCGAAGTTTCTTCTGTTCTGCCTTTCTACTCCCGAAAGTTGAATTCCATTTCGACAGAAATCGCTAAACGGAGTGCTCGATCGGGAACCGGTGCGATTAAATGTCACCCAAAGGTCTTGTTTCGAACTCCGAATCCGAGTATTTGTCGAAAAACCTTGGAAAATGGATGGTCCCCCCGGTCACTCGGACCCTGCATCCTCGATTTGTGGTCCAAGGGAACGGTGCGAAAATTCGAAGATAATTTGAAAAAATGGAATTTTCATATTTTTTGAAAATTTTAACCGCTTTGGAGAAGTTCTAACGATAAAAAAATCAGCGGGAAATTTTTCAGATGAAATTTGTATTTGTAGCTTCCTACTCCTGGAGGCTGAATCTAATTTCGGCAGAAACCGGTGCGATTAAATCGGACCCAAAGATCAATTTAGGGATTTGAAATCCGAATAATCGTCGAGAAAACGCGAGAGACGGATGCTCCGATCTCTCGGGTCCTAATCCTAATTTGTGGTTTAGTTTTTTCGAGAGGAAATGGCGCAAAAAATTATGGGATCCCATGGCACGAGGACTCGAAATCCCAGGTAACATAAGTATATCTCAGAGAAATTCGAGGTTTCTTTCTACTTTTTTTTTGTTTCCTTTGAATGAGATTCGTCCGAGAGGTTTTCTGGTTCCATCGGATCCATCCGTGGCTCCACGTGCTTCGGAGGATGTTCACCTATAAATTCTTTCGTTCCTCCACTCAACCTTTTTTTTTTTTACATACTCACGCCCGGTACCGAATCTCATTAAATTTGGACCGTTGCCAACTGTTGCGGAGTTCACTGCAGGGAGGACAATGCTTTGTGTTAAATGGCGCTACATATTATATTATAATCTTGCAGAAGCCACTGAAAAGACGATATGTCGTTACCGTACGCGGCATTTATGCATATTCGTTGCCTTGATAATGATAAACGTTATTTCTGACTCGTTCGCTAACACGTATTGTCCTGCTGCGAGGAATGTGTGTTTCTGTGACAGATAAGCGCGCTTTAACACACACGAGTGCTCCTCAACGTGTCACCCGTTAAAAGCATAGATGCGCATAAAAATTATCTCTTGGGGGGAAAAAGAAAACATTCGTCCCATAAATTTCTTTCAACGCTTTTACGTTTCGACCGAATATTTGGAGTGATTTCTTTCGAGAATATGGGACGAAAAATTTATGACTGGGCCACTACTGGCTCAAGCTTGATACAGTGTCAGATTCCACATTGAAAGAAATAAAAGCACGAATTATAGTTAATTCCCGAGTGAGTTAACCATGAAAATATTTAGAATGACATTAGGTGTGGTTAGAATTACTAGAAATATTTTTTTAAAATATTACAGCAATGGTTAGAGTTATTATATATTTTTTTTAGCGCTCATGCATATGAGGGTGTGTATGTGTAAGAGGATCGATCAGTCGTGATTAGAGAAATCTTTCAATCGAGTGTTGATCGGACGCACCAAATGCACGCAGTTCGATTGTCATAAAATACAAATTATTACACTAGCAACAACGCGCTCACTGCAAAATTCGACTTCTGGAATCAACTTTTGACAACTTTCGGGAGACCCTTATCCGATGTATTTTTTTCCGAGGAATCCATTTTCATTGTCAAAATTCAAGATTTCTTACGGGAAACACGATTTTTCCTCAAAAAACCTACTTTTTTTCAACTTCTGCTAGGATTTCATCAATTTTGACCTTCGCAATCGATTCTACGGGAAAAATTACCCCTAAAAATGACTTGTCCAGCCCCATTTTTGAAACTTTAATTTTTACCCCATTTTTGGAGGAAGGGGTAGTATTCCCAAAAAAACGGCTTTTGGAAAAATCTTTTTCACACTTTCGGGAGACCCATATCCGATGTATTTTTTCCCGAGGATTCCATTTTCATTGTCAAAATTGCAGATTTCCAACGGGAAACACGATTTTTCCTCAAAAAACCTACTTTTTTCCAATTTCCGCTAGGATTTCATCAAATTTGACTTTTGCAATCGATTCTACGCGAAAAATTACCCCTAGAAATGAGTTCTGTGAAATCAAAAGTTCGAAGTTTCTATTTAACATGAAATAGGCACCGCGACGTGTCTTTTTTTACAATAGGATTATCAGGATCTCAGAAAATTTTTGCTGGAATTTATTGCTTTACTCTTTTCCGCGAATCAATGAATATTGGCACTTAACGTTTGCGAGAATTTAAATTTCAAATTTCTTCTCTGCACTTTCAAGCCCACTGCAAATTCATCCGAGCTTTAACTGCAGGAACCTTCGGTTCCAATATTCAAATACTTACCATTCAGATCCACTTCTACCCGTATTCCACCGATTTGAATGAAATTCTCTTGTACACTTTGGTGGAAAACTCGAGTCCCCAACGTGTAATTTCGTCAAATCAAACAAACTTTCTTCCTTTCGGTTACCGAGCACGCACCAGCTTCGTACCAAATGCAATTTCGTTGAACGGGTTATTTATCGGGGAAGTTTACAAGAATTCGAGTATTTCGATCTCGAATATCCTGAATATCCTACAAATATCCTGAAATGTCAGAAAATGTCCGAAATGGTTTAACGGCTTTCTCCGTGGTGACTAATTGAAAGGATCGAGGATTACGCTATTTTCCGTGGCTTTAGATGCTACGTGAAAGGAAAAGCCGTGCTTCGATTCTCACGGAAGTGAAAAGCGGTAATAAATAAGTTAGTCATTGTCTATACTGTAAGAAGCATTATTGGGGTCATAAGCGAGTAAGTCCCTCTATTGTGATTTATTTTGAAATGTCACCAACCGGTGATTCAACAACGTTCGTTTAATCACTCAATGCGTTATTTATTATATTTTTATCTCGAATCTTTCGGTATCAATAATGGAGACCTTATCTCTTATTATAGGTATTGCTTTTATTGAAATTGTATCGCGAACAATGCATATTGTTGCGTTTTTTGAACCGACGTCAATTTATACGACTGCGAGCAGTTAGTTTGCCATCTATTGAAATATGGCACAATATATCTATATTTCAATGGGTGGTGTAATCTTCGAAATTTTCAATAACCGGGTTCCCAGATATTGTTATAGGGTAAACCAACCAGTGAATGACCGAATTTTTGAGTTTACCTACGTGCGGGGTTATTTTTTTACTAAATTGATTTATAATAACGAAACAACTATTGAAATTGCATAAAAAAATTCATTTTTTTTTACAGATTTGTGAAAATAGTTACTTTTTGTTACCACGATTACTTTCAAAATGTGGAATATTTTAAATAGGAATGTTATTAGTTACTATTTGTTTATTACGAAAATATGGAAAATTGAAGCTCTCAATAAAATTGAGGGAGTCAATTGCTGGATAGTTTACCCTACGTACGTTCAAAAAAAAAATTCGAAAATACCACAGAAAAATAGAAAATCGAATTTTGCATAAGAGCGATTGTAATCCGGCATAGAAAATTAGCATTTTAAAATTCCGTATACGTCTAATAATTTTTTCACCAACGTTTCCATGCAATTTGTGGGCAATATTATAGAAGTCACGTGACTCGATGGCAACCCAACAAAGAAAAAATCCACGAAAGCGAAGAATTCTCGTCAAACAATGAAATTTTGAACGTAAGCGTAAAAGTCGTTACTCCCGAATCGTCTGGGATATATTTAGTCCCACTGTGTTGCACTTATAACGGAAAGAGAGTGCTGCAATTTTTATTTTTATCCTCTTTTTCCTCCTCCCCTGCACTTTCTTTCGATCTTTTTTGACGCTGCCGCTTCAAAGCGACGGTAATTAACATAATTCAGCTCTTCCGTTCATTGTTTTAATTACTGTTAGATAATTACTTGGGTTAATAGTCCACCTCAGCCTTGGCATACTAACTTATCGAAGTTTCATTTACTAATTGGAACGCGAACGAAGTGTCAATTCTCGTGGCCTTTGAGTGCTTATAAATACATGCTTTATCTTCCTCCGCATCTCGCGAAAACTTTGGACGAACTTGTTACACCCGGAATTTCACGTCCTTCGGAGTTCCATCTCGCGGCTAGAATCCTTGAAATTACGGGCAATTTCGGTAAGGGCGATTCTATTTCGCCCATTTTCGGGTTTAAAGTTATTGAGAACAATTATTCTGGGGTTCCCTAATTTTCCCACGGGCAAATCGACAGAAGTTCATCAACAGTCAATGATTCGGTGCCTACCGAGAGACTTCAATATTTTCCCATGGAATTTGACGGTGGAATAAAGATTTCGGCTGATTTTGGCAATTTTTCAGAATTTTACCGTATAATTCCAGGTACAAAAAATTTCTTACTGCCTTTGGAAAGAGACATCTTCACTTTACACGAGCAAAAATACGTATTTGGTTAATGAAATGCACCATAAATCCCGACGCGAGGATACCCTTCAAAAAGGAATGCCATGAATTTTTCGACGTAATGGAAATATGTACACTTGTTTCCTTTTTCCCCTAGAAAAATGCACGTTGCTGGAAAAACCAGTAGGTTTGCGTGCAAATGAGTGAGGATGCATAAGGTATGAACGTGAGAGTACTGTTAGACGAGATTGATACGTCAGTCGGAACGGTAAAGTTTCGAGTCAATTTGTATATGTCGAAGAAATGGCGTCGTTTGAAGTTAGTACGCATGTCGTATCGACTGTAAAGATTCCTGATGGATCGTTTTCTTTTTGTCTATCTTCATAACCCTGCCTTTCCCCTCGTTTTTTTTTTTTTTTGAACGCACTCTCGGTGGAAGGATGAATTGCTCGTAGACGCAGTAGTGAGTCCTGCAGCTACGCGTCACGCATTTACATTTAGATTGCATCACTTGTCCAGGTCTTTTAGTATCGCAATAAATACACCTTCCAGCTCGCGGTATGCCTTTCGCATTTTCCACTTTTCATGGATCATTGTTATTCTCCTTACCGTTGAATTCAAATTGCGGCTCTTAAGCCAAACCCGGGGCTTATTCCATTTGCGCTTTGTATTAATTACGTCCTGAAAATGGTCTCCCTCGAAAGTTCCCATCAAACGACTGCGACCGTTTCGGCCGAGCTTGCAACATCTTCGCCGATTTTATCAGCTGCAGGAATTTTTTAGCCCAAACGGTTGCAACCATTTCAATTTCAAATGGAATTCTTCACTTTTTCTCCGCATCTTCATGCCAATTCCAGATCGATCCGAGTACGAATCTTCCCATAGTCAGATATTCGCTATTCAGATCCACTTCTATCTGCATTCCATCTGTTCATTTCACTGGGATTTCGCCATATTGATTATTTCAAACGATTCGATTTTATTCCCCAAACCTTCTTCGATGAAATTCCTGGTTTCACAATTTTCGACTTGACGTCTTTGTTTGGTACATCATAAATAATAAATGTAAAGTGTTTTAATTATTATAGGTGATGTTGTAATTTTGTCAAATGGTTTAATCCAACAGTGGTAACTTAATATTTGTACGACCTTTGATAGTAATTAACTATATACAGTAACACCTACTGAAAAAAGGTTGAAAAAAAATTGTTTTAAATTAAATATTGATTTCTATTAGATTTAAAAACGAAAAATCGAAAGGTACATTCTTCAAATTGGACCAAAAATATTATTTCGGTCTTATTTTCCAAATCTCTTTTTATTAAAATTCCCATTTTTATCATTTTTCACACCTTTTAATTTTTTATCTATTATATAAAGAAATTTGTTACAATTAACACCGCAATATTATGAATAATAGCTTGATCTAAAAATCATTAATTAATATTTATATTGAATCCGAACCCGGTCGGAAATATTTCGGTACCATATATTTGCTATTCGGGTCCGCTTGTACCTTCGTTCCGCTGGTTTCAGTAAAATCCCCCCCACACGCTTTGTTGCAAATCGATGGCACCTGTTCCCGACGTATGTAATTTTGTCAAATCAAACAAACTACCTGCCATCGGATTACCAGCACGTGCCGGCTTCCTTCCAAATGCAATTACGTGGGACGGGCATTTATAGGGGCAAATTCACAAGTACTCGAGCAACGGCGAAAAGAAAGTCGTTCCATCGATGAGGAGGTTTTATTGCGTAAGTAAAATCAAGCAAGCAAGCAAGCAAGCCGGCAGGCCACTCCGCTCGAGCCGTAGCCCGAGCAGAAACGACAAACTGGCTGCGGTCTTGACTTTCTTAATTTGGCACGATCGGCAACTCTTTTACTACACGCGGGTTTAGTAATTCGCGGTAAACGTAAGCTCATACGACACAAACTCGTACGAGAAAAGCATTATATATAGTACACGGGCCTTTTACACGTTAGGGATCACGTAGTTGCTCTATGTTCTCTATGTTGGGCACCATGTTTCCAGCAGCAGGCTGGTAGGCAAGGTATTTATGATTTCCGAGAAGCGGCCATTACCTTGCTGCTACGGACGGCCTGGATTATTCACTTTCGATTTCTCATTGTAAATTCTTTCTTCATTATATTACGTCAGTTTTTTTTTTATCGCAGAACCTCGTCGTTTTCTCGCTATGACAAACACTCCGGATGAGATAGACGAATAGCGTGATCCAGGATCCGTGGCGACAGGAAAACGATTTTACGACGATTAAAACGCTGGGATGCTGTTTTAGAATTTGCTAATGTTTCAGTCTGAAATCACGCGATTCTTGAAATCCTCCAGTTCTGGAACGATCGACTTTGAATACAGTTACAAATATTTCGGAACACAAAGAATTAAAATACGTGTTAAAATATACAGAAATTCGGGATTCAGATTTTTTTTTCGCAGAAAAACCTACTTTTAACCAACTTCCGCTGGGATTTCGTCAAATTTGACCTTCGGAATCGATTCCACGGGAAAAATTACCCCTAAAAATAAATTGTCCAGCCCCATTTTTAAAACTTTATTTTTTACCTCATTTTGGGGGAAGAAAGAATATGCCCAAAAAAATTCACTTTTGGAAAAATCTTTTTCACACTTTCGGGAGACCCTTATCCGATGTATTTTTTTCCGAGGAATCCATTTTCATTGTCAAAATTCAAGATTTCTTACGGGAAACACGGTTTTTCCTCAAAAAACCTTCTTTTAACCAACTTCTGCTAGGATTTCGTCAAATTTGACCTTCGGAATCGATTCTACGGGAAAAATTACCCCTAGAAATGACTTGTCCAACCCCATTTTTAAAACTTTAATTTTTGCCCCATTTTTGTGGGAAGGGGTCTGTATGCCCAAAAAAATCGACTTTTGGAAAAGTTTTTTCCCAATTTCCAGGAGACCCATATCCGATGTATTTTTTCCCAAGGAATCCATTTTCATTGTCAAAATTTAAGATTTCCAACGGGAAATGCGATTTTTCCTCAAAAAACCTATTTTTTTCCAACTTCTGCTGGGATTTCATGAAATTTGACCATGGGAATCAAATCTACGGGAAAAATTACCCCTAGAAACGACTCGTCCAACCCTATTTTTAAAACTTTAATTTTTGCCCCATTTTTGTGGGAAGGGGTCCGTATGCCCAAAAAAATCGACTTTTGGAAAAGTTTTTTCTCAATTTCCAGGAGACCCATATCCGATGTATTTTTTCCCGAGGAATCCATTTTCATTGTCAAAATTCCAGATTACCAACGGGAAATGCGATTTTTCCTCAAAAAACCTACTTTTTTCCAACTTCCGCTAGGATTTCATCAAATTTGACCTTCGCAATCGATTCTACGGGAAAAATTACCCCTAGAAATGACTTGTCCAACCCCATTTTTAAAACTTTAATTTTTGCCCCATTTTCGGGGAGAAAGGTTTTGCTAGGGTTAATTCTTGAAACTTTAATTTTCACCCCGTTTTTATGAAGAAAATTCATAAATTCTGTTCATGTATCAGAGACGAAAGTTTTTTCTTATTTCAACCGATTTTGAGCTACAAAAGTAAAAAACAACCGGTTGCGAATGTATTAATCATTCTGAAAATTCACCAATTATCGCAAAAATTCCGACGACCGTGTGGTTTACTTGCGTGACTCGAGACACGTCTATACGAATTGTGATGTGCGGTTTCGGATGTGACATAAGCATCTGAAAAAAAGGCAGGAAAGAAAGAGTCTGGTAGTATAACACGACTGTGGCAAATGAGCCAAACCCATATATTTTTTTGACACACTTTCGTAACAGCCAAGAAACCTTTAGTTCAAGGTCGCTCGGAATTCAAACATCCTGCCCGTCGTGTAATTTGTGGAAACGTTATGCCTTGCCAGGCCCAAAATATAGCGCAAATATTAGAGTACCTTGTCGCGCTTTGTCGCATTTTCTAATTATCTAATTTCCCATCGGACTCATTTTTTTTTTCAAACAGTTGGAATAACGAAAAAAAAATCTATAACACATTAATAGTTAATTTGTCAATTCCAAATTCAACTGCAATTTCGATAAAATTAATTTCTAAAAAAAAAAATTATAATCCCACAGATTTTGTATTTAGGCTCGAACTTTCGTGGTCATTAACATAACACACAGTACTATCATTTCCCCGTCGAATAATTTCCATGTCATTTTGTAACACCGGTTTAACGTTTCTCCAGTTGCTTAAAATAGGCAGTGAAACGTTGTCGGTTCCTAGACTGGACTACTGATAGCAGGACTTCCAGGTGATAGTACGGCGATAACGAATGTCGTTACAAACTGTGGCGCGTTTCGCTGCGGCGAGAGTTTACTCGCGTTTGAAATTGATCGATAACTTTCTGATACTGTTGAAGAAAAACGACGAATGTGTGACAACCGGTTGTTTTTTTTGGTTTCGAGAAACTTCGCGTTACGTATATGCAATCAAAGGGGACACTAATTCAATATTTAATCTGCACCGGTTTTATTTTGTATAATCCTTATCTGAAGTTAAAGTCGTCTAAAGCAATACTGCTAATTGACGAGGAAAAAAGAAAAATCGAAAATATTTATTTTACGTGATATTTATGTTTGGTCTTCGTGCGTGTTTCTTCTTGTAATTCTATACAGTTCCCTCCGGTCGTTGAAGTCACTCAAGTCTGTATTACCGAGGAGACGATTTTTTTTTTCTCATAGAATCGAAAAAAGTGGTCGATAAACGTCGTCGAATTGTGATCATCCGGTTTCCAAAATTCTGTAAACACAAAAAATAAAATAAAAAGGTAGCTCCTGCCCTAAATAATTTTTTTTTACTTGAAGCAATCGATGCAACAGCGAAAACGCGCTTGTGCATTTTTTCCGAATGGACGTAGGACGAGAAACTCGCAGGAATTTTCTTGAAAACTATATTTTTTTCAAATTACCACTATTCCGTCCGGTGATACCACGTTGGTGCCATGCGGAAACTATCGTGCAAGCGCCGGTGGCACCACGTGGGTGTCGTACATAAAAATTTATGCCGGCGCCAAAGGAAAGAATATTTGATTCACTGGGAAAAACATAATTCCTATTTTTTTTAGTATTTTACATTAATAATTCTTTGATGTCAATGCTTCCATTTTTATTTATCAACAAAATTCATCTTTTATCGAAAATCATCCTTGTAAGATTCATTTCCTCGACGGCTACTTTATTCGTCGCTGTTGGCCTCCCGCATCCAGTCGGTCATTAACGACAATAATTATCGTAAACACAATCGGGAGGAGCTCATGTCTTTTAGCGGCAATATCACGTCATACCACAATAAGTCGCGAGGAATGACGCGAGGATGAATTTCACGAAAACGTCGTATTACGATGATACTTTCAGTCCCGCTCCGCAGCAGCCTAATATGGACATTGTGGGTTTCTTCCCATGAATCACTGCAATATAATTATGTAGCGGGTTTGGAATGTGCAACGGCACGGAATGCGCAAATGTACCACAAAGTGCGTGAACTCATCGATAATTCAACCTGTGACCGTTTCGGTCGTGCAGGGCACGTTCGGTAATTGAAACGCCCGCCCACCTGTTACAATATCGCCGGGCGAATCGGCAGAGGTGTTATTGCCTTGCACTTATAAAGTCAAATGGAAGTCGGCGTGAAATATCGTCACAATTTCAGGTACCAATGCAACGTGGGCGAACTCGTCTGGGTGTAATAAAATAAAGTTTTGCGGTTCCGTCCTTCAAAAACTTTCTTCACGGTCCTCCTCTTCGGCGACATCTTGCATGCTCCCACGTTCCTTTACGAGGGCCACTTTGCGCACCTTTTAAGGATCGATCATCAAAACCTGACCGTTTGGGTGCACCTTCTTTGGTCTACCCTTCTTTTTTTTTCGCTTTTCAACACAGTTTATTACCCACCGATCCCTGTTACACATACGGTGGCGCCTTTTCGCCGCAGAACTTGAACGCTGCTGCTGTTGCTGCAGCCTGCAGCCTGCAGCTTGCATCTCTACTCTGCATTGTATTCAAAAACCCTGCGGTTAAATCGTTAAAAGTTAACACGGTGTTGGAAAGGAATGCCGCTCTTTTTTTTTTTTTTTTTCATAAGTGCACCGGTGATTTGCATTTTTATCACCGTTCGAACGATGCCGAAATTATCCAATCGCTTGAAATTCAATTTTTCGGCTCCGAAACGTGGAAAAATCTGTCACGTTCGATGCAATTCCCTCTTTGCGAGTGCACGAAGCGATTGGATGCGGCAGCTTCTTCGATGTTAAGTTCAAGGGTAGCCGTTCGACGACAAAAATACTGCGCGTTTTTATTTCGAAAGGGAGATCCATTTGTTTCGTAATCGCTGGGATAGAAATACTTAAACTCGTCTAAGCACTTTAAACATTCGGACCACTTTCTTTATCCATTTGCTTACGGGACTCCGCTCCAATCGGACCATTGTCTTAGGTCATGTTCTTCCGTCTGTTTCTGTGCCAATCGGTGCGATGCGGACATGTTGGTACTCTGTTCTTTACCATTTCACGGGATTTCAAGTTCAGCTGAGAATCGGGTTCCTCAATTTGCCGATAAACGAAATACCCTTTTTTTGCCATTTTCCAAATACAGGGTAATTTCAGGGACTTTCGACAGGCTCAGAAGTGAGGGGACCGGGAAAAAAAGCAGTTTCAAAATTAATGAAATATTCAACGTTGAAAAATAATAAGCGTACAACGAAAATAATGAAACGAATTATTTTTAGTTATAAATAAATAAATAAATATGTTTCGGGTTGTTACCTGTTCGTTTACTTCAATTTAAATATTCACTGAAAAATCGAAATTTAAAATAAATAACATCCTAGAATTAAAAAAAATTTATATTAAATATTCAGAAATTAAATAATTTGTAAAAAAAAAGATATCCATATAAAAGCAATGATAAATTACAATCTGATAGGAAGCATCATTTTATAAGTCAATTTTTAAAAAATTGTATATTTTCGAGATTTTTTTGTATCTCTTTTGAATTTATTGTTTTTATTACTTTTTGATTTATTATTTTCGATTTTTTTGTTATTTTATTATTTTTATCATTTTTCGCTATTTCTTATATTCTTACTATTTTTTATATTTTTATTCGCGTAGAAGAAGTTTTACTGCAAAGGAGCTTCGTAAAAAGTAGGATGCTAATACTGCGGGTCAAGAAACCGTCCCGGTCTGTCTCGAAACGGAATTGCATTATTATTGTACTGGACATGTTATTTTTTCAACGCCGTAATTCCATATGCGAACAATACAATAGTTGTCCTTTATTTGTATAGGTAATTGAGCGGAAACTTACCGAGATCGCGGTAGCTTTCTATTCTGACAAATTTATTAGTCACATTAGCTTTCTTCGGTTCTTTTGAACGATAGAATATCTCTGCCAAGCCCATACTCTTTTCTTTTCGTTCAATTAAACATTAATCTCCCGCAACAGTTGCACAATGTCATTTTCCAAGAGAAAGTCGGTAGGTACCAATCGGATGTTTTCAAAGTGGTCGTGAAATTCGCGTGAAAATGCGATTTTTATGGCTTTTCAAGAAAATCACCGTGAAACCCGATCGAGAAAACGGATCGTTTATTATCCGGATCTCCCTCGGTGTCCCGCTAGAGCGGAATGTCGTCGCCGAGCGAAGATGAAATCTACGAAGGAGGAAATGAGATATGGGATTTTATTATTCATGAATTTCACGAGCGTGTCATGGACGTAATCGTGTCAATAGAAATAAACAACGCGTGATTTGTCGTGCAAAAAAAGTCGGAAGCGTGACACTCGGAGAAACTGCAGCGTTCCCATGAGCCGTGAAAAGACGGTAGTACCGCCAGCAAATGAAATATGTATACTTCATTCATGAACTTCACGAGTGTGTGTGTTTGAACTTATGCCACAAAGTTGCTGCAACAATGAAGCCAAGCTTTTCTTCTCGACTTCTCCTCCAGGAATTAGCATTTTCTTGCAGGATCAAAATTCGTATGGATGTAATGGAAAATTTGAACTCGTCCATTGTTATCGGATTTAACTACTTTGTTTGGCTGAAGATTTTCAAAATGTACCACAAAGCTGTGTTTAGTAGTCATATTTTCTAGATAATTCATTTGTGTCCATTTTATTCTATAAATTGTACAAAATATGATGTATTCGTTTTTCATTGTCATCATTTTTAATTTTTGGACATTTTGTATAAATTACAATATCCCCCCCCCCCCCCCCTATTGTAATTTATAGAAAATGTCCAAAAATTAAAAATGCCCCCCCCCCCCCCGGGGGGGGGGGGTTGCATCAAATGTGCTTTTTGTAGAGGTATCACTTTTCATACATGAACTTGTCTCAATTTTTTTTTTGCACCATAGGTGTTTTTTTAGGGGGTTAGCATTTTCTTGCAGGCTCCAAGAAATTTTGTCGGATCTTCTTGCCTCAATTTCTCGCATTTTTTTTGAAAAGCAAACTACCAGTCCAAATGAAATTGTATTCTAAAATTAATAACATCGTAATTAAATATTACACAAATTTGTAAGAAAATTCTTTAAAAAATGAAAGGGATGGAAATCGAGGGTGCGAAGAATTTTTCCTGTCATCGTTTTGCTCGAACCGCCCTTATTTCTTGAATTGGGTAACTACCAATAGTTACATCGTTGATAAATAACGTCCAAAATTTAAAAAATCTACCTCCAAAAAAAGATCAAAGAGTAAATCGAAAATCCAATTTCCAAAGGTTTGTTCCGTCACTTGTTTGCTCGATTGTCTCGTATTTTTGCAAATAGCGAATCACAAGCCGAAGCAACGTCGTCAAAGGGAAGACACGAAATTGTTGCAAAGTCTTGGACCAAAAAAAAAAATAATAAAAAGGAAATCGAAAGTCCGGAGCTCGAATTGAAGCGAGTTAATCATTTAAAGAGTGCCGCAGCGGAGGACTTTGGACCCGTTATGCTGCAGCTCGGTGCAAGAATGCTGTTAGGTCGTTGCAAAAGCAGCGAGCATAGCGTATTATACCTCGTTTCTTCCATGTGCGTTCCGTTCCCTCCTTCTCCTCCTCCTCCTCTTCTTCTTCTTTAACTTTGCGTGTATTCTTCCGAGAGTATTTTCTCTCTTTTTCCAGACCGGTTTCAGGGAAGTTTTGAACGTACCTTAACACATTCAGGGATTTAATTTCACTAGGTCGAAAGAGATATTCAAGTTTATTCCGTAGAAGGACATTGATACGGGAACGTAAACTAATGCCGCTCGAGATAATTAACTCCGTTGCTCTACTTGATATTTACACGGCACACAGTACATAAATCCACTCCTTCTAATATACTTTGACTGTATTCCTCAACTTCTTCCACCTAACGACATCGACTCGGGAGTTACGGTGATTTTCATGCCAAGTTTTCCGTTTTCTTGGCGTTTCGCGGCAACGATGACTCAGTCCTCGAGCACCTCCTTCCGTTGCACTTATTAACACTGTGCCATCCGGTGGTACCACGTCGGTGCCATGCGAAAGCAATCGGGCAAGCGCCGATGGCACCTCGTTGGTGTCGTACCTAAAGATTTATACCGGCGCCAAAACGAAAGAATCCCGATCAGACGCGTGGAAGGGCAAAGTGTTAAAATCACGAAAGCTGCAGCCGCGAGAGTCCTCCGAATCACGGTTTTCCACGTAGGTGTTGTTTTCATTGCAAGAGCAATTCGCGAAACTCGTCGTCAGGCTGCGGGGACGATGGCGATGCTCTTTTTGCACCGAAGACCCGGACAGTTGCAAAGGTGCGGAGAATCGCGCGTGCATAAAAATACCGTGAGGTTTAGCAGCGATATTTACATTTAGTATACATAAGGTAATAACGTGAGAACACGTGGTGGCAGCTGAATGCATCAGCTGGCCGCTATGGAAATTGTCTGCTTGTACCCGAGCTACGGGGAACTTGATGTTTCTTTTTACGATTTTAATGGAATACCGAGCCATGACTGCGCGATTCCAAGCGCAGATATCTCCCAACGGAGACTCGTATTCCCGTTTTATGAAAATCATTAATTAAATCATTGTGATTCCGAAGGAAAAGATAACGCGAATTATTTGCAAATACCTTGTGTGAAAGAAAAAAGCGTATTCTCAACAATCAGACCATTGTCTTGTTTTTCAAATTGTTGCGCTGCCAAGGGACTATTTGTGTGCGCTATTAATAAATTAGAGCTCGTTGGCGATGGACGCGTATATTCGTCCGAAAGGGTCGCGGTTGTGTCTCGAGACAAAACGGACGCCTTTTGCCGGTAGAGCTCGCTTATTAAACCCCCTTTTCCTTTGCGACGCGAGAAAAAAAAAAGTGCTTGAACGCGGAGTTAAATGTCTCCAAGATTATACTCGGCATGGACACTTTGGTCTTCGTTCTCTCCCTTCATAAATTCACAAATTGGCAGAAGTTCAAATGTCTCTCGAGAACGACGCGCGTGTACGTACCAGTACTTTCGCACGCAAATTCCTCTGGCAGGTCTCTGACGATCTTGTCTTTTCTTTGGCTTAAGGGGTAAATGTACAAGTTGTAAAGGAAGAAGAAGAAGAAGAAGACGCAGGAGACGGACAAACTATTTTCTCGAAGAAGAATGTAACCGTGGGCCTCCTAACTTCATACAACCATAAAACCATTTTGTATGATTTGGTTTTTGTGTGTAACATTATTTTGAATTATTCCTTCCACTGCGATGCCGGTATAGGTGCAATAAATCTCGAAAACGTATCTTCCCAGACGCGAACGTGCATGTACGTACGTGCTTTGCAGATATGTGCATAAAAGAGGCTGAGAAAGTCTTTCTTACGCTTCTTCGCGATGCATCCCTGCGCACTGTCTATTTTCTATTCGTATCTAATTCCGGCAGACCCGCAAATGTGAGACCTCCAGTTGTAGCTTTGCAAAACTCTTACCTACAAAACTACGACAATTCTCCTTTCGGTGCCCAACTATACATAGACCCGTACGTCGTCGTCCTTCTCGTGCATTTCTCTTTTCCAACAGCCAAACTGTTTACTATCAAATGCTTCATTTCCTTCTTATCTTGCTGCTTCTTTCGATTCAGCGGCAATGAAATCGCATAGGTCAGTGAAGAAAAACCGTTTTTTTTTTTTTCAACGAAGCGACGCCGTTCTTCGTTACAACTGCGTCCAAGAATGCAAAGAAAATCATCAGAATCATTAAATGCCGTGACGGTCATCGATGAACTTTTCGTTCACGCCGCGCCGATTATGACAAGTGCAATATCGTATACCATTGCGACCCACGCGGCATAAATGGGGAGTCACGTAAATTTGACGCCTGTTTGTATTGCGTTTGGAGTGATGAATCGCATGCAAACAACAGGTGCTAAAATCGAAGCTTCCTTTCCTCACCGGAAAGAAGAAGCGTAGGTTGCACCAACGGTTGGAAGTTTGGGCAAAAAAAAAAAGGAGTTACCTGTTTATGGCAATATTTCCCTTCGGTCCTTCCCGGAATAGGTAGAGGATTATTTGCATGGAGTGACGTCAGGGTATAAAGATTCACTTTGACCCTTGAAGAGTCCGGTACCGTTAGGAAGAATTTCTTTGAAGCCCTCGGGCATCAGGTGTCAGGTATGTTTACTCGACAAAGGCATGGGACGTTATTGAAATAACGTAGGAAGATATTATATGCGCTCTGAAGTAAACATTCGCGATTTTTCCTCCGCGAAGAAGTGCATTTGCTCACGAAGCGATAAGCTGCGGATTCCGCGGTGGTCATTTTGCGCAATTTTTCCGCAAAGAAACTTTCTCGTGCAAGGTAGACGGGAGAGAAGGGATAAGGGACTAAAAAAATGGCGTACTACATGGAACCCGGATTCCAGAGGGAAACGTATCACCTCACGCCAAGGAGAGCGTTGGAATTCAACCTATGGATAGTATGTCGACCTTGTCGACTATGCAGAACGAAATGTATCGATGGGGAACTTTTGCATGGAAACAGAAGGAAAAAGAAAATAACCGCCGGGTCCGTTACTCATGGCGAATTTCCTGCCGGTTAGTTGCATAGGCTATTTTTCTACCGAGTCGAGTGACAATATTCCCCGTGTGTGCCATATGTGGGTTGCCACAAATAATAATTACGTAACTACTCCGTGGAACGATAGTAAGTTTCGATAGAATGGGAACGAATGCTTATTTCGAAAAGAAAAAAAAACAAAAATTTTGACATTCGCGTTACCGGCGCGTGGGCGTATTTCCTGTGGCTGTAACTCGTAAGATATTTCCAGAGTGCCAAAATCCACGTGTTTCTTTTGATGCAAATCAATAAACGGCGAGTTTGGGATTGGTACGCGTTAGGAAAAAAACATAATAACTTCCAACTCGTACGGTCATTTGGACTTTGGTTGAACGAAGTTATTGTTAACGTGTGTTCCTTTTAAATATTAACACGGGATAAGGCATGATTTCAAGCGAATTAACCCTGTTAACCCCATGAAACAGCACGCCCTTCTCTTTAATCGAGGCAACATCGTTTCGCTGGAAGAAAATGCCATTGAACTTACTATTGACCAACATTGTGGGTCATTTCTGTCTCAAACAACAAAACAATTAAAAACTACTTCAAAACGCGTCTTTCGTAAACAAAATGGATACTTTGAATTTTTGTCCAGCGCTCTAGATATCCTTTTCCACACAGTTTGCCTTCGATTCGAGCACTTTGCAGGCGTTTCTGCGATATCGTAAATTGTATCGTAGAGATTAAGTAGGTGGACAACATGGAATCAGGTGAAAAGGTCCGTAGAGATATTACTGTGGTTTGATGACAGCGAGCGAACGTGTTGCAATCGTGGGGGAAACGTTTAAAAAATATATATATATATAAAAAAAAAGAAGGTGATATAACTCGGTAGTACCCACACGAATCTAAGGATCGGTATCAATTCTTTTGAAGTAAACAGTGATTGGTTAATTCCATGCGGTTCTAGGGGACGACACCCACACGCCGTTCTCCGATTACCATATGCGGAGTATCACGACTGGCTTCGAAGCTCTCTCAGTGTCGTGTCCACGCGCCTCATGGACAGACCGAGCCAGTCAGTCGGTGTCAGTCTTCATTGTGAGACATTCGGTCTGTCGAAGATAACTCGCGTTTTTAACTTCCGTACGACTCGAGTAGTTCTCGCTTAATATCAAATTCAAATCGTACTCGCTTCTTGTTTTACCATGCAACTTTCCCACGCCGTTAACCCGAATCCCAAGCTTTGTATTTTCATTCATAAAAGTGTCGCACTCGTGAAAGGATTCTCAACGACGAAGGTGACGATTGGATTGTTGTTACTTGTGGCAATTGTATGTTGAAGTTCCTTTGGACGGTGAATTTTTCAGGTGGAAATAGGAATTTCTGGTCGAAAATTCTGGTTATTTATGAGGCCGTTGGTGCGAAAGCTGGAGATTTGTGATTTTGAGGCTTGCATATTTTAATTCTAGTGAAGTTTTAAAGTAAATATCATATTTCGTTGCTGATTTAGAAATTAGTTAGGTTCCAGAAGTAGAAGAATTTTGGAAAATTTTATAGAAATCTTATGGACGAAATTTTCTTCTCGTTTTTGAAATTGGTTAAAAAATAAGTTATTTTAAATTCTTGTGATTCGAATTGTTCGGTAGTTTTGAAATAATTTTCACCGGAATGTAATTTCAGGATGAATTTTTATTTCCTTAAAATTTTCAAAAAAAAAAATGGCATTTCTAAGCGAAAATCCAAACATTCCGTCGAGGGTTTGACAATTTTCGCATTATTTCGAGCTCTTTGTCCAGTTGTCGTAGATAATGGTTACCAAACGACGGCAGCAGTCGACCATTGCTGCTATTTATGATAACAAGCAGTGCAATGATAATTAATTCCGGGGTCTTCATTGCAAGGGAACGAAAAGACGAAAAAAAAAGAAGGAAAATGCTACGTCTGTGACAAAAGTTGTTTCAAGATGAGTCCGTTGGGATGTTTTCGAAGAATAATTGCTCGAAATGCATAGCACGCGACGACAAGCCGGCAAGCACATAGGGTCGTTGATTTCCGGCACATTCACCGTCTCCTAACAGTGCTATTTTCAGTATACCAAGTATATAAGTTTCTCTCTTTTCTGACTTCAGTCATTTTCTCCATATAACGATCATCAAATGGAATTAATGAGGATCTATAAGTTCCTTAAGAACTGTCTTCCTTTGCCGTTGATCTTAGCCACGGTCGTAAATAAATCATTTGCTATTCAAGCAGGAACTCGAAATTTCTTAGGAAACGTCGCCGATTTACTACGAAAGTTTCTATTCTTTCAGTCCTTTTCTTACCACCCTTTTTCCTTCTTCGGAGTTTTTTTCGTTGGAAATCAAGAGGCCGCGAGGTTCAAAATTTCCCTTTGAACTTCCAGTTCTAAATCTATCTTCAGGTTTAGGGAATAACAAAGCCACCTTTTGGTACCTTGAAAAAATAAAATTTTCAGTATCTATTTTTACTCGTTAAAGTTCCATTTCTTCAAAATATTTGTATCGATAAATTGAACATCGTAACAAAGAAAAAAACATTTTTGGCGATAGGTGGAAAGGTCCTTTTTCTTTCTCGTCGTTATCCAAGTAGGAATTTCTAACCTGCGAGTTCTGGACCGAGGTGGTTAGCACCTGGACCAGTAACGGCCCCTCCGACTCGAATTCCGATAGTCCCACCAATTAAAATGGTAATTTCCTTCAACAGCTTCTACCACAATGAAAGTGGCCGTTAGGGAAACTCGAAAGACACCATTGGATAGAAGGATCGATTGCAGAACCATTTAATACGTATACATACATAAAAATATATACATATATAGAATGCTTGAATTTTCCTGCAGCCAAGTACAAGAGCATCGGACGCATAAGAAAAGAATCGAAAGTGCCATATAAGTGTTGAATGAGAGCATAGGAGAAGAGGTGGCGGACAATTTGTTTCCGACATAATCATCGCTAATAACGACTAATTTATCATACGTTTATCGTATCCATCAACCTCAAAATTGCGCAGAAGCGAAAATTCGCGAAGAATTTACGAGCCTATAATCCTTAACCACTCGCGGCTTCTAAACAAGAAATTCATTGACAAAAGTAACCCGTCGTATTTATTAACGCGGAAAGACAAAGGAGGTAATGAATTAACAGAATCCTGACATTATTTCGAACGTTAACCTTTCGCAGATATGAAATATCGCTAAACCATAAAGAGAACGAACGAACGAACTTCTACGAACGAACTTGTTGTTATTTTGAACTTTGACGCGAACTTTTTTTCCGGAGAGTCGCTTCTCTCGGAGGAATTTGTGCTTCTGTTTTCGGGAGTCAAGGGAAAACGTGTTTACGAGTGGGTGCAGTCAATTGGTCCGGAACTGGACTCTCCGTATTGTTTCGCCAGTGCATCAGTGAACCGAGGGAGAGTGGTGTTGTCATGAAGAGATAAGCCACTCGGTGGCCGTGGTTTTGTGTTTCCAAAATTAAACATCGACGGCATTTGATATGTCGACTCAGGCCTATTACAAAGAACGGCTCGGCTTTGACCCAGCCGATACTGTCGCCGAGCATCACCGCGAACAGAGATCTCAGCACGGTTACGAAGAGTCTCTCTCCAAGTTTAAAGGTCAGAATGGATGTTTGCAGGATTTTATTGAGTTGCCGGCGGAACAACGTCAAAAAGAGGAGAGATCGAATAGCTCGCAAGCTTTTTGGGGTTGTTGGGCGATGTTTATTGAGGCACATGGTAAGTGACACATACTGACTTTGCACTGCTGATACCCCAGTTTTCTTTTGGCTCTCGTGTGATTGTTTGTACTTCTTGAAACCCAGAGTTTTCATTTGTTTCCATTATTCAGAGTATCACTGCTTCATTAGAAATAGATCGCGGGGAAATAAGTGAGAAAATTTCAGAAAGTCGATTAGTTTGACGACGTTTTGGAAACACTTGACGTTTATGGAAAGTAATTAGGCAAATTTCGAAATGTTCAAATTTTGTAGTTTCTATCTCGAAACTAACGTACCTCGGGTTTCAATCATAAAATCGAATCGTATTTGAGAGAAATTTCGATCCCCCCCATAAGTAAAGTGGAAATAAAAGCTTTAGCTTGAATTTTTAGACAGTTCTAGAAAATAGGAATTTTAGTTGCTTCGATTTTACTGAAAGTGGCAGATTTTTTCTATTTTCATAAGAAAAGAGATGTTTATAAAAATTTAAGAAAATTCCATAATTTTGAAGTAAGATACTTTTTTGTTTATTCTTCCTATGCTTTTTTTATATAGAATTATTGTATAGAAAAATATAAATATTCTATTAGTTCACTTTTAACCGATAATTTTTCAAGTTTTTGGAGAAAATAAAATGTACAAAATATCGAAAAATCGAAAATTTGTTCATTTTCTAGTTTTCCTAGAGAATAAATAAATTGGCATAGTTCTTTGTAGCTTAAAGCTTCGAAACTTTAGAAATGTCAGCCGAGATTCGTAATAAACAATTTTTTTTTAATGAAGCAGTTTTACTAAACAAGAAAGGAAAGATTCGAGAAACGCAATACGACGTTGACAAATTTGGCATGGTGTGTCGATACTGAATTTTGACTTTGACTAATTGTTTAAACAAAAGTCGTCCGAAATAATACTACGCGATTTTCCCCATATAAAAAACAAATGGAGGAAAATCAAAAGGAAATATTGACTTTTGGTATCGCATGAGTAAGAGAGGGATTTTGTTTAAAACGATCATGGTTGCGTCGCTGAGTATAATTAACCGGAGACATACATACTTATGACATCAAATAATTATCTGCTTTTAAGGGTTTGAAATTAGATTGGTTTGACTGACGCAAGGTCGTTTGATTTTTTTACCATAATGGGCTAATGTTAGATGGCTATACTAAAAACAGAAGAAAAACAAAATAAGCACACCTTCCTTTTATTTCTCACTTGATTGTAATTTATTTACCCCATTAAAAGAACATAGAAGTGCGTAAATTTACACCGCCGGTGCCTATAAAAAAATGAGATCCCATAATAATAATTGAAACCTTTCAAAGAAGTAACGAGTGTTGGTTTTTTTTTATAGTTTCCGGTTCCACAAAGAAAATTAGTGACGGTACAATTGTTTTAACCGCGTCACATAAAAATTGTTTTTTCTTTTAACGAATAAGGTTTTATTAAACGGAGTGACTTATTCCTTGAGTCTGTTAATTGAAATTCTACGTGAAAAGTAGCAAACGGTACTCGAGTGCTTCTGCACCTACTCTTTATTTCTATATTGCTACATTTTCACACCGGAAAAAATAAAGGCACTAATTCAATGGGTCACCTCAAAAACGTTGGAAGGTACAAATTGCAAATTATTGAAAAAACCCCGAAAATGAAAAAAATAACCTGAAGAATTTTTTTAAACAATTTTTTTTAAAAATGGATGGATCTTTTTAAAAAATTCTATCAGCTTATTTTTTTCATTTTCGGGGATTTTTGAACAATTTGCAATTTGTACCTTACAACGTTTTTGAGGTGATCCATTAAATTATTTAATTTCCAGTTGAATTAATCCTGAAAGTTGTTCAGATTAAAATAAATGTAGTTAAAATTACTATAAATACATAGTTGTTGCCTCATTCGACTACAGTAATAGTTAGAATTACTATACATTTTTTAGTGTATTTTTAAAAAAAATCGAGGAAAAGTAATAGTTGACAAAAATGTTGATCCAAGGTTTCGTACGAATCCCAGGCATCGTTGTAACTGCAACAACTTCCTGTTGTATTTCGATGGAATTTATTATGTAACAAGCTTGGGATTGCTATGGAATCTTCTTTATCGAGAATCTACAGTTCTCGTAAATAAAATTGACGATAATCGTAGAATCCTCCAGCATTCTCTTTCCTCTTGTCGTCTCTTTTCGGCAGTGACGTAACCATCTTAAATACGACAAACCCTTTAATGATGTAATTACAGCGAATTAAGCAATTGCGATTGATCTATCGCGATACCAATTCCCCGGAGTTGCCGAATTGCCCGTTGTAAGGGGCAATTAAAGTATCGACTTTATTTTTTTACATTATTATTTGTTGCGCTCCTCGTACGTGATAAAACCTTATTCGTACCTTATTTCCATTTCACATGTGGATCTCGCCGAAACTTTCTCTTACGATACCATATCAAATTGTCGGATCGATCGAATTCCTTTTTCTTGATCAAGTCACACGTCAAGGGAACCTAAAAGGTTACACAAAAATTTCACGAGATATAAGAGAAAACAGAGTCATAAAATTCACGTTGCAGTACACGTAGCTCCTTCTTTTTTTCTTCCCGCAGTGCATCAGTGTGTGCCACTTTATCAGAGTTGCCGACTGATGGTTGGATTAGCTATTAAGGTTATTCATTAACAATTAACCTGCAATAATTAACATTCTATGTGTCGATCATTTAATAGGAAACGTAGCTATCGGCGAACGCCATCAATGACTGGTTTGTGTCTAATCTTTGAAAAGTTTGTCATTCTGGTAAAATTTCAAAAATTTACCAATTTTTTTCCGTTGCTTTACCAGAATGACGAATTAAATTGCGAAACTTTATTTTAGTGCTTTCGTCTTTAAGGATTTCTTCGCTTAGTGATAATTGTATTTTTACTATTTTATTATTATCATTATTATTACTATTATTACTATTATTATTATTACTATTATTACTATTATTATTATTACTATTATTACTATTATTACTATTATTATAATAATTATAATTGTTGTTGTTACTTTCAGAGTTAGTGGCAAGATCAGCCATTAAATGATTAGACCGTAGATTATTAGCGATTTTAATTTACACATTTTGTGCGTCAACCCTTAACTGCATAATTTTCTATGTCTACCTCAGAAATTTGAAATGTTCAAATTTTAATTTCAATTTCGCAAATTACTGAACCAATTGTAACGAATTTCTTACAGCATTTTTTTCGAATTCCCTTGAAGTGTAATATAGTGAAGTGAATATATTTCCTATAGCGAAGAAAAAAAATACACCAAGATAAAAAAAAACCATAAATATAAAAAAAAAGCGACATAGTTATGGGTACCATCTAATACCTCGATATATGTATTTTCTACTTCGGTCCATACGTATCATCACTCTCGCATCAGTTCTCTCTGAACTGGCATGGACTCGGTACACCGAGGACTGCATACAGTAGCTACGACAAGTGTTGAACAAACGTACTGTCTTGTCCAGGTGCAAATAGGCAGGAGGCTATAGTTCGTATATGTATATATAGTCAGCGACTGACGAGAAACGGCAACCGTTGCGTCATCGTTTATTCATTTACCTCTGCAGCGTTTCTAGGCACTCTAACGACGATGAATTCAGAAGGCATGGAAACACGTGACCGTTGGTTGCGATATTTCCCTGCCGAATGGATGCAGCTGAAGAGATTTGAAACTTTAGTACCGGTAAAACGAGCCCCGTGTAGAAACTTCAAGCGAACCGGCACCGAGATCGGTTCGGTGCTGGGCCATGGCTATTTTTTTTTTATTTTTTAGCGATCCCGTTACCTGGTAATGCAGAAGAAAAAGGGACGTTAACAGAAAGCAAAGTTCAAGCGAGATTATAAAAGCCGATTTTAATAAGGCGATTTTCACGTGGAAATCGTTGTGTCATAATTATATTTTACCGATCGTATTTCATTCCGAGAAGAAACAGCAAGGAGAGAAACACCGATAAGACGCACTTCAAGTCAGAATGGAAACGTAACCAATGAGTATCGCATATATGCAAATAACGCAACGCGCACACACACGCGTGAACGTATACGTTACATATACAAATGCTGTGATAGCGAGCAGTAGTAACTAAAAAAGGTAATTCAGCGGCAATAAACAATACCGGTTTCGAGTGAAATTATGAAGGCTTGTGCTGCCAAAGGACGCGATGGAAGGCAGCCATTGAGTGTCGTTGAATGGTTTGGTCAATGCAGAAAATGTTGTCAATGAAAAGATTATGCCGGGGCGTTACTAATGACACGATGCGAAGTAATTACAATGGCATGACGCGTGCAGATCACGGTTGAACTCCTTTATTATTATACCAGGATATTCGTGTTACATAAGACGGTACGTGATATCCTTACGCTTACGTCCGCGCGATCGGCATGCGATTCTTTCCCGGTATATGCGAGCTGAATTTACGTACAGATGGGAAAAAATACAATAGTTGAAAAATTCACTAAGGAAATGAAAAAGATCAGCTCGCGACGAAAAATAGTGAAATTGTGTGGAAAATTTGTGTCAATTAAAAAATTAGAAGCCGATTTTGTGATGAAAAAACATTGGACCAATTGACGATGTGGGAACATTGGGTCTGCGCATAATCAATGACTGTTACTTTGCTTCACCTGCCACTAAAATAATCGTCGTTAATTATGCACCGATCTAATAATTTATAAGAAAATAAACGCAAGTGCGCACTATAATATTAGAGCTCATTTTTTAAAAATAAATATCTATTATTTTTACGAGCGCGTGAGTGTTGTGACGATTCCTTTCGTGCTCGCTTTTTTTTCAGTGTAAATTTTTATAAAAGTTTGACATTTTCATTCCCAAGTTTGACAGAGATACTATTTTTGCTGGAAAAAGTTTCCTGTTTTGTAGAAAGTAATGGCATGAATTATTTAAATTCCAATTGATTTAATTATGAAAGATATATAGTTATTTCTTTTGGAGAAACAATTATTGGGGAGAATGTAAGAAATATTTATTATAAATAACTATTTTTTTTAAAGTCATTATTTATTTACTGGAAAATTGTATTTTTAATCAGAGACAATCTTTTATTCCCGGGCACAAATTAAGGGCTGATTTTTGCTTAAAAGAGAGAAGTCAATTTAAATAACAGAATATAATACATTGTAATATGAAAAACCACAAGACAATGTGGTACGCGGTTGTTTGTCAATATTTAGAAAGCTGATAAATTATTGAAAAGGAGAAAATAATAGAAGAAGGTTTATGACGAGAGGAAGGCTCGCAACAGGCTTGTTAACTCCAGAGGGAGAGAAGAGTCGCAAGATACTCTTGGAGATAAAAAGGGCTTGGAGCTGAGAAAAGAGGAGAGAAAATTACTCGAGCCAAGGGCTTACTTTTAACTCGATCGATTTATTCTGGGAGATTAATTTGAGTACTTTTTTTACGAAGTTACGAAGTTACGAAGGGTTGGCCCGTTTATTCAGGGTAAAAGTGTTATAAAAAAAGCTCTCTAATAATAAGAAGAAAAAAACAAATCGTAAATCGTCGTGGAAAGGAAAAGAAAGAGAGCGTGTCATCATCTAACATTTCGTATCTAAAAAAAGATGAAAAAAATAATAATAATAATATTTGTTAATAACAATGAAAATGACACGTGTTATGATAATTCTCAAGATATGACATCGGTTCGGTCCGAAATTCGTCAAAATTCCGCACTTTGTACGTGCATTCGCTTCTTCCTCACGCCGAAGTACTCGCATACGAGTACTTATTGTTACGAGACTCTGGGATCAAAAGTCAGCAGCGAGCAACATTGCTTCGACAATCGTATCCGAACGAAAAGAACACGTATACCTGGACTTAAATCTCGATTAGAATCTCTTGGTTCGAAACGACTTCATTTAACCTGCTTTTTATTATCCGAAGTAGCGCACAGGTTGCGGACCTAATTCCTGAGATTCTTCGTCGCGTGACTTTTCGACTCCTCTTTGAAATGTCAGAGTGCGCGAAAAAGAAATTCTACGGATGAGCGCGAGCAACATCGGCGTTGCACCCGGCGAGGGTGCGGCTGCGCTCTCTTTCCTTTTTTTTTTTTGTTTCGAAAATTATTCGCAGCGAGTTTTCGTAGGGGTTGCAAAGTGGGACGTCGAGGCAATGGGCAAATTAATCTACAGGAAGCAGGTGTTGCTTTCGCAGGATATATAACGATCAACCGGCACTCAAAGACCCGACTAGACGTGTATAGCACTTGTAAGAAGCGTTAGTTGCACGTACGGACATGCACGAAATCATTTGATGTTTCGTTCCTTTTGCGTTCTCTCGCGCGTGTTGCATCTTTTTGTAAACATTCGAACGTTAGGTGCATTTATTACCGTCACTTGCATTAGCGGACACGTATTTATTAATTCCCCTCCGCTTTAATACTTTTCCAGCATCAACGCATCTCTCCTCCCTGGACCCATTTACTAAGATCAACATGGCATTAAGTCGTGGAAATATTTATTATCGAGCGCTTCACGGTTTACGAGGTCCCAACGCGATACACGCTTTTACAGCCTCCCCTTTCGAAAGGAGTGCAATCTCCGGACTTTTTATGCCCCCATCGAAATGAATCGAACCACTGTCTTGGAAATTGACACATCGGGGAGACGAGCAGCCTCCACTTACCTATTGTGTTACTTTCTGTTTTTTTTTGTATCTTATCGACAACCCGAATGTGCGACAAGACTCGAGAACTCCCTGGAGTGGAATAAAATTGGGTCAATCCAAGGGGTTCCTCTCCTTTCTCAAAATCTTAAAGACAATTGGAGGAGGCATCGATCGTAAATCTCTATCAAACAACGCCAAATTGGCGTTGTTGATGTTCGTTCGACGGCAAAGAAGCGTCGCAGGTTCGGTTTGGTTTTATTCCAAATGAATATGTCATTGCCCAAGTCGCTTATTATAAACTAGAACTGAGAGAAATGACAGCGAACGAAATTTAGATTGGTGGGTTAATTAATTGGTCCTTCAAAGCGTTGTTGTCTTTTTTCCCCATTTAAAGTGTACCAATTTTCGAATTGGGGCGTCTGCTTTTACGTGACGACCTAAAACGAGGGAACTCTGGTGGAAGAATAAGAAATTTTTTTATTACCCGGTTCATAGCAATTATTTTTGCTTAAAAAATATTAATTTTCAAATTCGCGAACCCTAAATTTTGCCAATGAAGGGAAACTGCAAGAACTTTGCTCGGAATAATAAAAAAGAAAGGTAATAACCGTTATCGAATCGTTCGCGAAACTTTTTTTTTTTATAGCCGCACTAAAATTCGTCAATGCAAACAAGTACATAAAGCGATGCCGGAATTGGGATCGTTATTACGGTGTAATTTTATCCGCTTAATTGCACAACTACCGATCGCAGGGAAGCGAAGTATCATTAGACGATGACGAACCAAATCGAAATTTTCCCACTGGAAGAAATGGTAGGTTCAAGTGTACACGCTTATTCGTGATTGCAGTTATCGTCAGTGACGCGCCACTCGAAATATTTCAAAACCTTTGAACACTCTATTTCTATTTAATGTTACTTTTAGCATCTCATCTCATCTCTTTTGAAGTACATGCCACTTTAAAAAAAATATATATATGTATATATATATATATATAGGTATTTTGTAATTGAACATGTCGACACTTAAGTTGACACAATGCCGAGTAAGATGCTCTCTCGACACTTTGTGGGAAAGTATAAAAAAAAATATATGGTTTCCGTGAAACGACTAAAATCAGAAAAAATCGAAGTTCTTAAATCGGGACTCTTGTATTCCATTCTACGGGTCAAAAGAAATTAAATTAAGAAAAATAATTAATCTAGGGATTAATCAATTTTCCCTAGAGATTAATTAAGAAAATTAATTTTCTAATTTGCAATTTGAGATTTTTTTGTGTTTTTATATAGGAAAGGCTAGGTGCATTGTTATTACATTTTATTTTTATTTTTTAGATATTTTAATTTACAATTGAATTCAATAAATTAATGGGGAGTCTATTTTTTGTTTCACGACATTATATTTTATTATTTTTGTCGCGTTTTAGGGGGTTCACCCCAAAACGTAAATAAATAAATAAATAAATAAAAAATTCTGACTGTAGAGATGAGTGTCCCAACTCCATTTTTGAAACTAGAATTTTTTACTCACTTTTTTTAGAAGGTTTTCCAACAAAATTCAACTTTTTGGCAATTTTAGGAAAATTTTTTCACGAGGAATCCACTCCAAATATTGAAATTTCCGAAAGCTCACCGGAAATAAAATTAGTCCGCTAAAAATTTGTTTCTCTACAATTTTCAATAGGATTTCCCGAATTTCACCTGTCGTATCTTCTCTTCCGGGGTACAAATAAAAAAACCCTCACCAGAACAGTGGTTAAATGAACCGTTTATTTTGAAAGTGGCTTAAGTCCATTTGTGGAACATTTCTAGTAAAATGTGCCACTTTAAGTTAATTGTCCTAAAAAAAAAAATTTCGCGAAATTAGAACGAAAATGGACTTAGGCCACTTTCAAAATAAATGGCTCAAATAAATGTTGTTTTCAATGGGTCGATCTTTGGTCCACCCAATTTCCTCAGAAAAGGAAACTCCTGGAGAAGAAAGTAACGTTCGAGTGAAGTAAAATTTACCACCCGAAGTAACTCCAAAATATTGCTAACGCGTTTGCTGAACGTAAAATTTGAGGTACGTCTGAAAACACAAGAATATGACAAAAGGAACAACCAAATGGAACAAACGGGTACCGAAGTTCCTTTGCGAGAGGCGTTAAAGAGTCGCATTACGACGCGTCTCGGGCTAATTAAAGATTTCACTTGTGAAATAAGTGTTCTAAGTGCCAACGCAAATAGATGCACATCTTCTTTTTTTCCTCCCTCGGAGAACTCGTAAATTTCATTATGTCCTCATTTGAACCTTGATTTATTTCACTTGTAACACTTCTAAACTCCTCCTTAGTCGAGTTTGTATATGGTTTTATTAGACAATAATTACAAGCGAGAATTGACTGTTAAACTTTGAGTTCACGCACCCATGAGGGTTATAGCAGAGGTACTTGAACTCAGTCGTAGGCGGACATAAACCGCGTGCTCTGACCATTTTTTCGAAAAATCAAGTGCAAGTAGTCTGCCAGTGCACTTGAAAATGCACAGTGTTGCTCTGCGATTTTTCGAGAGATGTACTGAAAAAAAAAAAAGGAATCGTCAAAATAATGGAAATCGCTGCAAAAAATAATAATAAACCCACAGTCGTGACATAAAATAACGAAGCCAGCTAGAAAAAATAGGAGATATTCGCAAAAAATTAAATTACCATTTTTTTCGTCACAGGCGCGTCTCTATCATTTTTTGTAAATTATTTTTTTTTTCGTGTAGATTCCTCTCCAATTATTTACGGTTCAGATCGAACTTCAGATTTGTCATAAATTTGTGAGGAAAGGGAAGGTAAAATCCGTGGTATTGAAGAGAAAAAAAATACGGGAATTTCTTTTCCCAGAATGTGGGTGTGAGTGAAGCGTACGTACGTGGGTAGAATTCGCGTTGGGTGAGAACGCGAGTTTATTTGCCATTCCCATACCGACGCAAATTGCAACCGCGGAATAAAGGAAAAGAGAGGTAAAAAGAAGGTAAAAAAGACTAAATCTGTCATACGAGACGTCACTGTTCCGCACTGATGTCAGACTCTATTTCTGGCTGTGTCATACATTTGTCACTTATCCAATCGATAGATTACAAATATTTCCATCGAATCAACGAATAACAATCAATAATGACTCTGCTTCTTTTTTTTTATATCGCTTTGTTAATTCACAGATTAAATATCGACTCTTTGTTTTTCGTGTTTTCACGATAACGGAAAAAGCGAATCGTTTTTGCGTTTGCGTTGAAATACATTTGCAAACAAAAGTTGAGAAACTTTGGATTTACGGATATTACAATAAATGTTTCGGGGGAAACGTAAATATTAACGCTATGCCATGCGAAAACTATCGGGCAAGCGCCGGTGGCACCACGTTGGTGTCGTACATAAAGATTTATACCGGCGCTAAACGAATATAAATTATTATATATTTATTATTATTATTATTATTCTACCGTGATTCTAAATATTATATATTTTATTTATTTCATAATTAGTTTCCTAACTTTTTTCCATGATAATTTTTTTCCCCATAGAAATGCCAGATATTTTCATGACAATTGAATTGTTTGCGAAATTTCTCTTTCGCGCTTTTTTTTTAATTCCCAAGGGAGAAATGCAGCAGAAGTTTTGTTACCAAAAAAAAAAAAAGGAAATTGAGATAAAATAAACGTAAATCAATGAACAAACGTAATTATTAGCCGAGGGTACGAACGGGGGAATGCGCATACTTCATTTTACACTGATGTCATTGACATGAAACTTAACGACTCTTGGAACGCTTTAAGCGAAGCTTTAGCACATGGCCGGCTATAGCTTCTATATCGTGATTCGTCATCGCGTCTCTTAAGCCGTGTTACATTACTCTCAGACCATGCCACGAACCCTGACCCCGGAGAAGTACTGTTGCATACATGCATACGTGCATCCAAGCTGCATAGCCCATTACCATTGACGACGTTTATGGTGTGCAAGAATATACTTACCGCAGAAATTCCCACCGTCTGCCGGTTTTTTTTTTTCCCCCTCGTACCAAATCTCAAATCTACGACATGAGCCACGTGCTTCAAATTAATGCGAAAGATACCGCCGGTAAACGATACGTAATTAAACGATCGAGTTATAAGAGGTGTGCCATAACCATAAAACGTTACGAGTTTTGCATTCTGCGGCTTCGGTTAAACGTTCCTCGAATTATCTATCGCCGTTTTTGGTAATTGCATCGACGCAACGGTTGGAAATCTGCCGATGGTTTTGTCTATTTCTGGTCCTGTGGTCACTCCTTCAACATTGAACGTGATTTCCAATTGATAGATTTACTGTAAAAAAATAAATAAATGAAAGCAGGAATTATTTGGTTCCTATTTGGCTCAATTGTGAAAGTAGCTGGAATAACAATGAATGTAGTTAAAATTGCAAGAAATAATTTAAAAATATGAAAAATTGAGAAAACAATCACTTTGAAAAGAACAAAAATTTTTCAGTCAAATTTATTTTAAGCTGGAATAATTATTATTTGTTATTAATATTATTTATCATTTAGTTTAGGGATTTTTATTCCAAATTCTGTACAGTGCATATGAAGCTGATTGCGACGAATGGATCAGACCGCATGTGGTGCATTTAACGGTTCCTTAGTGCACTAGACTGAAAGAGAAAAAAAGGAATAAGAAAGATCGGGTTGAATCTGTTCCCACGGAAGTTTCAGTCACTTTTTAAAGGAACGTCTTCGATCATTCAGGATTTTATGGAGTGCATCTATCCGAGACTTTCGCCATACTTTCCTATTTCGTCAATTTTTCACCTTACTTATTTTTACGTGTATTCCGAATAAAATTCAGTCTGTTCAACTAGATTTTTACTTTTTCTGAAACTAGAAATATTGATAGAATTATAATTTATTAATATAATATAATATATAAGCTTAAGTGATTCTAATTTGAAATTTATTGAATTGAAATTGGAGGTATGCTCAAAAAAATCGAATTTTAGAAAAATCTTTTTTTAATTTTCGGGAGACTCATATCCGATGTATTTTTTTCCGAGGAATCCATTTTCATTGTCAAAATTCAAGATTTCTTACGGGAAACACGATTTTTCCTCAAAAAACCTACTTTTTTCCAACTTCCGCTAGGATTTCATCAAATTTGACCCTTGGAATCGATTCTACGGGAAAAATTACCCCTAAAAATGACTTGTCCAGCCCCATTTTTGAAACTTTAATTTTTACCCCATTTTTGGGGGAAGGGGTAAGTATGGCCAAAAAAATCGACTTTTGGAAAAATCTTTTTTGAATTTTCGGAAGACCCTTATCCGATGTATTTTTTTCCGAGGAATCCATTTTCATTGTCAAAATTCAAGATTTCTTACGGGAAACACGATTTTTCCTCAAAAAACCTACTTTTTTCCAACTTCCGCTAGGATTTCATCAAATTTGACCTTTGGAATCGATTCTACGGGAAAAATTACCCCTAAAAATGACTTGTCCAGCCCCATTTTTGAAACTTTAATTTTTACCCCATTTTTAGGGGAAGGGGTAGTATGCCCAAAAAAATCGACTTTTGGAAAAATCTTTTTTGAATTTTCGGAAGACCCTTATCCGATGTATTTTTTCCCGACGAATCCATTTTCATTGTCAAAATTCAAGATTTCTTACGGGAAACACGATTTTTCCTCAAAAAACCTACTTTTTTCCAACTTCCGCTAAGATTTCATCAAATTTGACCTTTGTAATCGATTCTACGGGAAAAATTACCCCTAAAAATGACTTGTCCAGCCCCATTTTTGAAACTTTAATTTTTACCCCATTTTTGGGGGAAGGGGTAGTATGCCCAAAAAAATCGACTTTTGGAAAAATCTTTTTTAATTTTCGGAAGACCCATATCCGATGTATTTTTTTCCGAGGAATCCATTTTCATTGTCAAAATTCCAGATTTCTTACGGGAAACACGATTTTTCCTCAAAAAACCTACTTTTTTTCAACTTCCGCTAGGGTTTCATCAAATTTGACCTTTGGAATCGATTCTACGGGAAAAATTACCCCTAGAAATGACTTGTCCAGCCCCATTTTTAAAACTTTAATTTTTACCCCATTTTTGGGGGAAGGGGTCGGAATGCCCAAAAAAATCGACTTTTGGAAAAATCTTTTTTGAATTTTCGGAAGACCCTTATCCGATGTATTTTTTTCCGAGGAATCCATTTTCATTGTCAAAATTCAAGATTTCTTACGGGAAACACGATTTTTCCTGAAAAAACCTACTTTTTTCCAACTTCCGCTAAGATTTCATCAAATTTGACCTTTGTAATCGATTCTACGGGAAAAATTACCCCTAAAAATGACTTGTCCAGCCCCATTATTGAAACTTTAATTTTTACCCTATTTTTTGGGAAAGGCCAAGGTTATCATATTGATTTTTCTCTAAAATTAACATGAAATTGGCACCGAAACGATCAGCGGATGAATCTGATTGGTCTCTATAGCGGTTTCACTATTTTCAGATATATCGTGATATTTCTTTTTTTTTACAATAGAATATTGCTAATTCAGGTACGGAAATGGCTGACTACCTGTAAATCTGGTTGCAGTAATTATGTATTCGTATTCAATTGCGAAAATTGAATAATTAGAAAAGCAGTTATTACATATATCATACTGTGGTTGGGACAAATATATTTTTATACTACATGCCGCTATAAATTGTGTCTGACGCACTACGTCTTTCTATTATATCCAACCGTAAATCAGGATTGACACAATGACATATTTGTGACACATTCAGATTCAATTCCTATTTATAGCAATTGCAGTTTCAGTAGCTTTCAACCAGTCACATATATTTAGTCACGGTACATTACTAATGTATTATGTCGTCTGATGTTGATAGAAATTTCTAACTTATGGTCTTAGCCATAAAAAATATATTTTTAAATGTTCTGATTATTAATAATCATTCAAATTCACTTTCGACGGCTGTGGCATAGTTTAAACAATTATATTAGTCGATTAAATATTAAATAATATTAAATATTTAATAACATTTCAACTTACCTAATTTTCTTATCTATATTATATTATTTTTGTACTCGTTCAATAACAATCGCATTTCTTTTTACAGATGAGAGAGACGCCATTCAAAAGAAAACCTTCACAAAATGGGTGAACAAACACTTAAAAAAGGTAAGCCGATGACGCATCGTAAAGTAATATAATCCTATTACACAAATCAAAGCAATCATTCGAAGACTGTGCACACCCTTGCGACCTGTACAAACAATTTATAGGTAAATGATAAGGCACTTATAGAAAATTGCGTTACAAAAGTATAATGTTATAAGCATGTATTCGTAATACACACCGTGTCATCGAGTCACTGTTTTCGTAACAAGTGCTGTTTTATATACAGGCCGAGTCACTTAACACGTGGTAATTCGAATCAAGTATGGTAGCATCGCATACCTGAATGCGTTACAATGGGAGGAGCGTTTCAAATGCCTCGTTCTGTACGGCAATAATTAATGCGGTATCAATCATATGCAAGATCGTACCGGAGCATATCTCCATAGTAATTGCTACTTTGCTACGGGGCGCCTACAAAAAAAGTCCAACAAACGGGTTATGCGCATTTGCGATTCGCCAAAGCGCAGCCAGCCGAAGGTTGCGGAGCATTTGATCAGAGTTAGTCGTCGTATGAGGGAAGAAATGGTACCCGAAGGACATTTTTCGATTACTGACTTTCCATCACTTTTCGGTTCTGACGTATTTGGTATTAACCCTATGCCGTTCGGTGGCACCACGTTGGTGTCAAAGGGTTTAGAATAGCCCGCAAAGTAACCTAGTGGATTACGTCACTCGACCATTCACTGGTGCTTACACTCACAGCTGGTATAGGCACGGTGAAATAATCCTCTAGATTTCATATCGTTTGAGCTCTCGAAAAAAAAGTGAAACGCGTATATCCTTAGCAACGGCTAATCTGCAGGAACTAAAAGTGGTATTGAATGTAAACGTGTGGGACGATTTCTCATTACACGAGGTAGGTGTTGGAAAAGTCCGGACCAGTAGGTGCCTCTACTTCGAGCCAAGTCGCGTGGCGCAAGTATGTAGGTTGTAGGTAGCAGCGACATGTAGGTCTATAGAAGGCAAGTAGCGAGTCCCAAAGACTTGGAAAGCACCAACCTCTTGCTCGGAAGATATGTGGGCGCTTTGGAGAAATCATTGTTACGGCTTCCCGGGAATTCAACTCTTAAATTTCTACGAGTTGTCATGACCAAAATATTCCTCGTGGGGCTCTCTCGCTCCTCTCCTTATTTAATCCCCAATGAATGAGTATGGAAAAGTTCCGCAACGATCCATTCCATTGCGATGGATCAGAAGCTACGGGAAAATCTTATCTCCCACAGTGGGAAGCTGGATGCTGGATGCCGGCATTATGCAGCTATGCCAGGATTCTCTTTTTTTTTTCTTTCCCTCTTTCCTTTTGAAGACTTTTCTTTGCACAAATATCCGCGGAATAATAATAAGTGTAGGACAGCTTTCCACATACTTTCGTTGTCAGTGAGGTAACCAAAAGAGGGAAAAATGAAAGATTTATTACGCACCGCGGTTCCTTGGTTTCAATCGGGTTATGATTTTTGGCAATGATGGGGATTATTTTGTAAATTAATCCGTGCTATGTAATTGTAGAATAAAGTCAAATTCGTTAGTGCCAAAAAACGACATTGCTTATGGGTACCCGTGGTATTATAGTTATTTTTATGTCGTTTTTAAGGTTTAAAATTACTCTAAACCAATAAAACCTGATTTAAACCAGAACTCAATTTTGTGAGTAATTGAAAAACAAAAGCCTAGTTTGTGGGTAATTCAAAAATTGAATGGGTCACCTCAAAAACGTTTCAAGGTACAAATTGCAAATTGTTCAAAAACCCCCAAAAATGAAAAGAATAACCTGATGAATTTTTTTTAACAATTTTTTCAAAAAAATGGATGGATTCTTTTTTTAAATTCATCAGATTATTTTTTTCATTTTCGGGGGTTTTTGAACATTTGCAATTTGTACCTTACAACGTTTTTGAGGTGAGCCATTCAAGTAATGCGCGTAATCGAAAAACTTATTCTTAGTTTTGTAGGTAATTGAAAAATTAATGCGGGCAATTGAAAAAAATTGAGCTTTTTGGGTAATTGGAAGAAACCCAATTTTTATACACTCTTGTGTACCATAAAAAAAACCCATTTCGCCAGACAAAGATAAGGTTAAGGTTCAAACCCGCGCTATATGAAACACATCACGTTTGTTTTTGAAACTTTTGAAGGAGGAACTCGATCAAAGCCTCGTCCTTGGCTTGATTGTAATACCCTAAGGATAAGGATCTCTATCGTTGTTCCTTTTATATCTACGCGTATATATGATGAGGTGAATATATATACATATACGCGGTATAATACGGTAGAATGCTATTAGCATAAATAAGAAGGCTCGCCTATCGCGTGTGTCTGTCGCCAACAAAAGAGTTAGGAGGAATGCTTGAGAAAAATCAAACACTTTTGAAAAGAAATGGAACCCGCGTTAGTAGCCAATCGGGTAGTTGGCGACTCCATTTAAGGCACAAAAAATACAATCACCCGCGTATCTCGGGGATTTTCGAACAACATTTGACTCGATCGGCCTGCGCAGAAAGATAAAATGAAGCAATAACTTTCTTGCGTCGAAAAAGAGAGAAGCGAATGCAAAGATTGCAATTATTACTAATTGCAATGAAATCCCACGAAGTACGATAAGGAATTTAATATCCTCATTCACTCGGTGTCGCCCGCGAACGTCGTAACGATTAAAAGGAAAGGCAGAAATAAGGATCGATAAGGGACGAGAAATTTCTTAATTACATTCGTCAGTAATATTCGTCGGCGAGTATCCCGAATCGTCATCGGTAGAAAGCACAAACGATGCGTCAGCTCGAAGTGAACGAGATGGAGAGAAACGCAGAAGTGGGCCATATCCAAGGATAACCGGGGCCTTCCGCGCGCTCTTGCTGCGAAAATAGCCGTTATGCATGGAAAAGAAGAAATGAGAAAAGACGGACGTGCATTCTTGTCACGCGAGTGATGCAATTCTGCTAAAATCGCAATGGGACAAGGATCGGCTGACACCGAGGTTCCACTGCAGCAGCTGAATCCTTCTTCCCTCGGCTAGAAATTTGGCTACGAGTATCACCGGTTTCTCTCCATTCGAAGGGGAAGAACTGTACGGATGGAGGGAAGATGACACTGACATTGTCCATCGGTTCAGGAAATAACGCGGAGAAACGCATAAAGGGTGGGAAGGAAAATGAAACGTTGGAGTGACGTTTAATGTATCATAAATGTAGAAGGGAGCCTCGACGTTGCGTGACGGTTTTAAGAAACGTGTCTTCTGTTGGAAACGTAAACGAAAGCGGACTTCGATACGGGGACACGTATTTTCGTAAAAGTAGCGAGTAACGATAGATGTATGTACCACATCACATTTTATTCCTGAGGACGTACGCTGATGGAATATCAAGTGACTCGGGCTCGACTGTAACAGTTTTATTGTTGTCAATGGAGATTTCTTTCACGGTTGAACGCCACTATGCATTTTTATAAGACCTTCGGGCGAAGGTGGCTCTTTAGATCTCTCGAAAAGGTCCCGAGCGAGCGACCAGGTAGGCACGAAATTATGCGTAGGAGAAATAAAAAAGCAGAGAAATGCCTGCGAACACCACCCGCGACCGGATTTCTAAACTTTATATCGTTGCTCTCGAGCGACTGGCCGGCAAAAATATTGTATAAGTGGTAGCCGATGATCTCGCTTCTTCTTCACGGCTCCGGATTCGCGTGAGAATTTTTACACGTGGAGCACAATTGGGCAGCGTGACGTTGACGCTCCGGCGAGATTTGCCACCTGGAAATTATCATAACGTGTTTTCGCAAATGATTTCAATTAATTTGTCCGTCGGTATTTTGACGCTGGGAAAAAAACTTGAGCGATAATTCGATGGAATTTCGGGACCGATCGCTCGAGACCTTACTGGAAATAAAATCGCCAAGACGACGGAGTTCGAACGGCCGACGCGTTTCTTCGGAATAATCCTATCTCGTGTCGGTTGTCAATTTTTCGGGACGAGAATTGATACCGTCGCTGCGACAGGCGGTCGCCCGTCGCGAATTCCCACCTGGGACAACTGCTGCCGTTTCTTTGTCGTTGTCAGCGAAAGAAAGAACGTCGCATGACTCATAATGAAGAGCGCAGAAGATTGAAGGCTGCATTAATAAAGGAATGCGCAAAAAGAGAGATTTAATAACAAGATGAGATGGTAAGCCGATGTTGCTACCACCTGCAACCATGTCTGAAAGAATAACACGGTCTCTAAACGTGGACAATACACTGGGAATGGAACACGATACACGTCAGCCTTGGTATCATAGACTCTTTACGTCGTTTGTTCCTTAAGAAGGTATATCATCAAAACTCGCTTTCCTTAGCCGCTGCCAAGGTTGGGCTCTATTTTTCAAAAAGACGCGTTTTCCAAGGAAACGCGGGACCGGAATCGCCCTCGCGGAGTTGGACCCGTCACCCGTTGCGTCGGTGCACGCATTTCTCGCAATCGGTCTTACGAGAATAGCACGCTGCCATTATTTGACCCTCTTGATTACCATAACCGTCGCTCCATTGTCGATTCATCGGCGAAGAAATTATTTCTGGGTATCAGAAACGGTCGGCACTTGCGAGTCCGTTAATTTCCGTGGCCACGGTCCTCTCCAGCAGTCGTCGTTTAAAGATAATCGAATTAAATGAAGACAAATTGTCCTGAATAACTGGAATAACCCCCTTCGGACAGAAATGGGTCGTAACACCGTTGCAGCCGGTATTTTAGTCTTACGCCCACATACACTTCCGTCGAAGGCACATAACGAGGCATCCAAAGGACTTTCGAACGATTACTTCCTATAGGGTGCAGCGGGTGATTGGGTTGCGTTTTAATATGATTAAAGAGGAACTCGCCCAGTAAGAGATAGCTCTTACCAGGGTGTGTCTAAGCATTAATCTTCGATTTAGAAATTATACGACGAGCGCGTCAGTTCCACCGAGCGTGAAATTGGTCTTATGTCGCTTCGGGATTACCTCTGAGCAGTCCTTTCTTATGGAACTTCTTCGTTACAACTTCACCATTTTGCTCGCTCTTCTTTTACACCGCAGCATCCTTACATCCTCTTTGATGTTTATCTTAATATGCTTTGAATCGTTGATATTTATATATTCCATGCAGCAGTTGGCAGGAAGGCAGGCAGTCAGGCAGTCAGTCGCTGTCAAAAGCGAGCGCGCTACATTTTTCTTTTTCAGTATACGACTCGGATAAAAACACGGAGTTCCATGGGTGTTCCGAGAGCATTCGTTCATTCGTTTCATGGCGTTCTAAATATTAGTACGTTGCAACTGACAAGAAAGCTGAATAAACACTCGACTCTTCACGGCAATCGTGTAATTGGATTACAGTTTCTTCGGCTCCTGGCTTCATCCTGTTTGGCGAGCCAAAGAAAGTACACATACGGAGAAACGAGGCGTGCAAGAAAGCTGAAATCAAAGGAAATGATCCTTCATCCGCGGTTCTCGTTTTCTAGCGCAACTAAGCAAAACGTCGCGGGAAATCGACGGGCCCCGGATCGAAGTGGCGGCGATGTTTGCTTACGTTGGGCTCTTAATACTACCTTCAAACTGTTTCCAGGAAACTTCCGTCTCTCGCTTCGAGTTTACCTACCGTAAAATGGTACAAGTCGTAAAACCAGCCGGGGCCCTTTTATCGAAAGCCGACGGTTCTCGATAATGCAAGAGCAGCAAACTAGGGAGGGAGGGACCTCTAGCGAATGGCGAAAAAAAAACTCGAGAATAAAGAATCGTGTGTGAGATACGACACCGGAAGGAGATCACTTAGGGGAAGTGGGTTCGTGGAAGAAGAAACAAACAGAGGATCAGTGTGATGCAGAGTGGGAAGGAATACTTGTGTAATAAAAGACTTTTTACGAGCGTCTTCCATCAGCGGAATGGAGGGCTTAGCTAAATTATTTATCTGAACTTAAATCACGAAGAAAGGCCGTATATTCCATGATTTACCTTTCTCTCGGATTCGCTCGAGCCAAAATTTGCAATAAATTACTCGTCATTTTTTCCCCGAGCGGTTGACAAACGTTTAAACGTGACTTCCTCTCGGAAAAGCAGATTAGATAAATTTGCAAGGGTACGGCATTCGTTGTTTAACGTAACCTCGCCTCGGAGCGGAAGGTTGGATGTGGCAATAATTATGATACTTGTGTATTTTGTCGAATTTATTATGCGCATTCCCGCGTGCAAATGATGACGATACAATGGTCTGACGGAAATCTTACTGGCCGGAGACTGATTCCGAGTACTGGAAATGATCCTTGCAGCGAAACTTTGAAGTCGCTTGCCGGACTTTTACGATACGTTCGTATTCTACGTGGCGGGATGTTGAGATTGAGCAACCTAATTTAGAACTCCACGGAATAGCCGGCTATTCCGTGATATTTATTAGTCTTACATGGAAGCGGAAAAAAAATTATAAGCATCGGAGTCTTCTACCATATGGCTGTTAATTTCGGCTTCATAAAAACCTTCCAACTTTTGTTCGCTCTCTTTGGCAGAAATCTTTGGTAGTTCATAGAATTCACGATGATCTAATCGCGACTTTCGAGTCTTTGCAATGAAGGAGGAAAAAAGGGTTCTTGGAATATCATAAATTTCGAGATAACGAATTTTTCCCGGTCGAGGGAAAATTAAAAAAAGAAAACACAAGCAGGAAATAATTTCGTAAGAGTCGGAGAATCTCTGGGAAAAATGAAAATTCGATATTAGAATCAATTTTGGGACTCCTCAATTTTTTTCAGCAAAATCTTCAATTTTAAGATAAATTCCAGTCTCAGAAAAAAATTGTCGCTATTAAATTTTAGATGATGATTCCCATACACTTAGAAAAGTGATAATCAATAACAGAGTAACAATAATATATAATATATATATAAAAAATAAAAAATTGTAGGTATAAATAATGAAGTAGAAAAATAATAGTAATAGAAATGTTCTAATGGAACAAAATCTTTCAAAATATCGGTAAAATAAAGGAACCAAAATTCTACCAGGCTCGTATATACGCTCAGCAATAATTTCAGCAAAATTGTTATCGATATTATCGAATTTTTCTAATCGACCCGAGGAGACAAGCCACGATTTGATAGAAAAGATAAGTATCGCCTTTCTGTTTACAAAATTGTCTACCTCTACGTGACACTTTCTTTGGAGTATCTTAACCTTCCTTAAGACCGTTAATTTCCGTAATCTTTGGAATGCGATAAGGCGAGGATGATGTTATTGAAATTCAACCGATGAATTCGTAACAAGATAAGTTGCATAACCGATCGAATTTCAAGGGTTTACGAATGCAGGAAATGAAATAAATGTTCCTCGATAGCGAGACTCCGTCTTAAATAACGAATAGTTCTTTGTAAGTGAAGAAACAGGGACACAATGCAAGTTCAATTCACGCGAACCATTTAAGATGAGTGAGTCACTGGTCACAGAGAGAGCGAGAGATCGTTCTTGAGAACTGTATGTACTTACTCGAATCACGACCGTATATGGATGGAATTATCTCGTTAACGAATTATCTCGGGTTAACATCTGTCGTTCCATTTCCTGTCCCCTTTTTATATTGATAACGAGATAAGCAACGAAATATAAATCACGAAACCCCTCCTCGTCGTCTGCAAACTCCCTCGAGGGCTCGCTGCTGCAAATTTTGTCGCTACAAAAAAGGATTTCGTAGGAAATTGGACTCTGGTTTCCAAGATTTCGTGAAACCGATCGAAGATCAAGGGATCGATCGAACAACGAGAAAATTAGAGCCTGAAAACAAACGAACGAGGGAAAGAGCCGTAATTTGGTTACAGTCGCGTTGTCGCGCAAAAATAGCTCGGTGGATTGGCGTCATGAGAATTTACGCCATTAGTACCATTACGTGCAGGTTCGGATCAATTAAGCGATAAATGCTCCGATGGGTAACGATGCAGAGTAAAAAAGTGTAAAGACGTAACAATCCGACGCCCCTGAAGAAGGCCATGAGAACGACACGCAGCCAGCTGAGAGATCTTCGGCTCTTTGTGTCTACCTGCTTTTCTTGTATCCGTTATAACGTTCTATTGTGCGTTCCGACCTCCGTGATGCAACTAACGTGCAGCAGGGTCAAGGAGCCGAGCATCCTGGTTGTTTTAGCCATCCCCCTCTTGTACGAACCGGATTTTGCGAAATGCGTCACTCGCAAAACCTGTGACAGTCCCTACCTTGTCTATGAAAAACATCACCTTCAACCTTAAATGCTGTCACTTAAAAATATCGCGTTAATAATATCGTGGTCGTAATTTCACTCCTGCCAATAAATTTTTTTTTTTTTATAAATTCAATAAAACCTTATAAACGAAATTGAATATATTCGAAGAATTGATTATTTCAATGAAAATTATAAAATTTCGTTTCTAGAATTATGGGATATGATGTTAGTGCCGGCATCAGTGTGACAAGTGATGCTATCACTCGGGTACCACATTATTTCGCGTAAGGTAAAGGTACCAGTGGTTGACCATTTTCTAAAAAACCATAAAAAAATAAGTTTTTATAAAATGCGCACTTTCATCAAAATAAAAACATCACATCTTACAAAAATTTTATTTGTTATGATTTTATTTAGAAAATGGCCAACTACTGGTACATGGTCAATTACTGCCACCTTTACCTAAGTCCCTTTAATTTTTAGAAACAACTTGAAAATATATTGGCCTACCTAATGGTGAATTTACATCGGGTATATATTTCTATTCTGACCCACGGGACCATAAGAGGTTGAACCGGAGAAAGAAAGAGAGCTGCGATAGGGGTGATCGTAAAGAGCGCGAGAAGGAAATCGGAGCACTTTCTTCTTCGTGTGAATTAAATAGGATCCAGGTGTGGTCTTTAAACTCGATCTCACCTGAAAGCAACTCTAGTTTCGCGTTCCCACGTAAGTGGAAACGTCGACTCGGTAATAACTCACGTAGGAAACCTTCTTTTTACCGTATATCTTCTGATACATATGGAGCTAAGTTACAGCAGTTTTGTGGCGCTGCGTAGGAGTAGAAAAGGGACTCTGAGATTAATGCATCTTTAGATCTCCTTTCCAACTTAAATGCTGCCATTGGTGCTGCCGTTGCTGACTCTGATTGCGGAACGGATTCGAAATATACCTATTACGCATTAACCGCGCTGACAGAGTCTTTGTGCTCCTGACACTAAATTAGTGTCAATTCCTTAACACGCTTGGACTCAAATCTGTTTATCCCGGAACGACTTCATAGTCTTCTTTTTCAGCAGAACTTGTCTTCGTGTTTCTCCCATTCTTCTTTTTCCTCGGTTTAAAGGGTGCCATTAAAATTCCTCCCATTCGTATGGCAGTTAGTGGGATTAGGCGGTTCGCGCTAAATCACTCCTTTATTACACCGTTGGAGGAGTCGTTTATGGATTTAAGCGGCTCTTTGGACTTCGTCCTTTCCACCGGTGGTGTGCCAACGTTTTTCAAAACCGCTCGACATTAGGAGGTTGCCTTGAACGGGGAAAGTTACCACGGATCAGAACAGACTCACAGCTGTCTGCCGTTGCCTATCCGTAAACGTTACAGTATAATTACGGAAATCGGCGAATAAAATAAGCGCGCGATAGCCTTCGTGACTCAAATCATGCGTGTCATACATAAATGCACGGTGTCTCGATTTATCCGAATGCTGCTTCGCGTTGTTTTGCAACCGGCGCGAGCTTTCGTTCTCTCCGTTGCGTTTTTTTTTTTTTTCGACCGATTCCGTAACGCAACCGGATGAGAAATCGGCCAAATGCTGGTGGTTCGAACCTCTACCAAAAACCACCCGATTCGAACCAATTATCGCATCTCGAGGTATCGCAATCTCTCCAGCGTTTGCGTTATCACTGGACGAATGCCGAGAAGTTGCGAGTCGAGTTGCAGGCAGGCAGCAGCCCACCCAGTTGATTTCTGCATACCCACGGTTTTTTCACGACTCGCGGGTCTGACCTTATTCGGATACCTTCTCCTTCGCCCACCGTGCCCAGTCAACTTCCATCGACTTCGGACTCCCTTCGAGACCTGCGTGCATGCTTATACGCCTGACTCCTGCCGGCCGCTGTTGCTGTTTCTGCTGCCGGTGCTGTCGATGCGTGTCGCAATCACTTAAAGTGGGTGCACTTCCAGCTTGTCTCTATGTTTACATGGAAGTATTACTTTACGTAACGATCCTGACAGGAAACATCCCGGCCGACAATTGATTCACGCCTTTTTCTTCAAAGATGTGTTACACAGTCTTCGATAATGATTGCTGTGGTTTGCTTTTCATACGAAGTCACGAATAAATGGCTTTATAGAAAATAGGAAAGCCATGGCTTTCTTTTGGAAGTCCTCGTTATGGAGGATGGAATAACTCGGATTTCCTTAATGTGACACTTTTTTTTTCTTTAATGTGACACTTTTTTTTTTCTTTAATGTGACAATGGTCACTTGTTTAATAACGCCTTTTGACGAATTCTTACAGCTCAAGCCTCCAATTTTTCATTTGTATCAATCCTTGCTGGTCACCATAAGTCGAATGAAATATAACTTTTACTTTGAAACTTTGCAGTTTTTATTTTTTGTAATGGAATTTGACTGAATCTTTTGCTCTCGAAATTGCACATTTTTTTTAGTCTTTGACAAAGCTAAATTTTTTTTTGCGACGAATGTAAATTAGATGGTATTATTATTTTTCAATTCAGATGTATAAATTTTGCGTGACTCTAATTTTCTTAGATATTGTTCAAAATAAATAGAGATTTTTGAACCATGACAAATTTTCAGCTTGGAATTTGGAAAATCTAGAGAAACATTTTAACGGCAGTGCGACCAGGAAGGATCAAAAGCATATGGTGTCAAGCGATTATTATTAAATATTATAAATTAAAATATCATATTTATTTAATATTCAATTCTATTTTATTAATTTTTCGTTATAAATTTTATTTTACTTGAAATGATTTTTCGTGAAGATACTGCGAAAACGACGACTCGTTCTATTCTTGAATACCACATTTCAAATTTTTTTTTCAAAACTATGCAAATGTCTTCAGTTTACATAGAATTTCTTTTCCTCCTGTTTTTAATAATTGTAATTAATACTTACAATTTCATCTTCCTTCTATTAATACAATAATTTTTAACAAAATACTAACAGAATGAAGGTTCAATTGCAAACCATGTGTTTATATTAAATCCGCCTGAAACCTTACACCGTAATTAGAAAATATCAATTAAAAAAAATTTTTAATTGAAAATTTCTGAGTTTCCCAAAAAAACCATATTCGGTAAAACATTTTTTTTCTTTTGGAAATTAGTATAACTCGCAGCGTTTCGAATAAAAATCAAATTTCATAAAGAAAATCACAAAAATCCGTAACTTACCATATTTTAGCTTTTTCTACTTTTTAACTTTCGGAAATTGTTGAATAAAAAAATGTTTGTTCCAAATTTTATTAAATACAGACGGTAAAGGTACCATTTTCCATAGAATTATGAAAAACAAGTTTAATAAAAACAAAAGGAAAATGACCTATCTCCCCCCAAAAAAAAACTTTTGCGAGGATTTTCAGGTTCGTTAAAAGAAAGGAATTTCTACGAGGAAACGTCACGGTAGGTAATAAAAGTGTTCACTTTCAATGTACACATCCACCGTAGAGCGCGTTGTTCCCCGTAATAACAAACCGTAAGGCAGCCGTATTCATACTTTGAAAGCATGTTTTGCAATTGAATCCTTTATACACGCGGCTGCACGTGAAAACGAGTCGTATGAGGCATTTATTACGATGATGTTATACATTTGTGTCTAATGCAATGTTTTGTCTCCTCTATTTTCATGCTATCAACAGCATTGGAAATATGTCAAGGTATGCGTTTTCCATTCCTTCTATCTGCTTACTGTAGACCGTGACGAGTTTGCGTCAAAATGCAAGACTAAGCCATTCACCGTGTGTGGGTTCAAGTAGAATGCGGGATAAATGTCCTTTCAAGAGGACTCCTGTGTCTCTTTGTCTGCCCCGGCTTCCAAATATCCTTCCTTCCTTCTTTTTCTGCTCCTGAAATTCAATACGTAGTAAAAAGTGATCACAAGTAAATCTCAACCGGTACGATGAAATTCAGTGACAGATTCGTTACTTTCTTAACCCCTTCCCGTGCCATTTGGGTCGACGAAACTTGGGACCCAAGCGTTATGGGCCTGTTCACGTGCCTGGCTCGTGACATTTATGTTTGGCCCAGCTTGCCGTTCACGAGCCTGGCTCGTCGTATTCATCTTTGGGGCGAAATCTTCATCACGAGTCGGACTCGTTAAAGCACGGGGAGGGGTTATATACCACAAAATTGCCGAGAAATAATATTAAAAAAATTGATCCTCGGTTACATTCGAACCGTTTACAAACATAATTTTCAAAGTGTTGCTGATTGAACAAAAGAATGATTGGAAGGGAAAGAAAAATAGACTTTCAGTTCCCGTCTAAGACAATTTTGTGAACATCCGGCTACCGTGCCGTAATTAGTAAGCGACTTAATAGTTGTGGCAGAGTTGAAAGTATATCGGGTGTCCACGTTGGAAAGACTTACTTCGAATAGCTGCTGATAAAACTCATGGGGATTTTTACTTTCTTAGTTTTTTTTCTCAAATTTGATTACCCTCCGATCTTAGACACCCCCTGTTAGAATTTTCAATGGGGTTCGGGATTGGTTTAAATGATGTCTTATTTTATTGCTATAGTTTTATTTCCAAATTTATTGAAACCTACTTTCAACCACAAATTTCCTAATTATTTAGAACATTGGTACCTTGAAGTGCTTATAAATCAAAAATTTTCGAGGAAAATCTAGGAGACTTCCCCAACTAAAGGACCCAGTATCTCGTTGTCAGGAAAATTAAGGAGAATTTCAAAAGATTATCGCAAAAAGCGCGATACACGTTAAAAAAAAAGAAACTGAGTCCTAAAAACGGGAAGGTTTTCGAATTTTTCAAAAATTATTTCTTTAAATTTTCTCGAAATTTTTCAAAAGTCAAATTCTTTGAACGTGAACACCTCGTAGGTTTGTTTCTTCCTAATGCAAAAAGCGGATGGTTATCAAGCTCGTCCCGGTCTACAGGCGTCATTTACGAGACCATATAATCCGTAATCTCGATGCTAATGTATACAAGTACCTCGTAACCCCGGAAGATGACACTGGAGAATTACACTTTCTGGTACCGGTAACTTTAACAACCAGGATTACGGGGTTCATTGTCCTCGGAATGTTTAAACATTGATCTATTAGCGATAACATTGACGTACACCAGTTTTCCCTCCTATAAACAAAAGGACTTGGTTTTTCTTCGATTTTTCAGACTTACACGTGTCTTCACGTGTGCGTGGTTGTCAACAACCAGCCCTGCTGTTCTCCTACCGTAAGTTTTAGGGAAATTGTCCTTGTGATGATGTTCGGTATTGTGATTTGATGTCCTATTTTTTATCGTAGTCGAATTTTCTTATTTGATTTCGCAATTATTTCACTTTTTTTTATTATTAGAAACTCATTATTTTCATTTAGATGTTTTTCAAGCGAAGGGGAGAAGTCAGCGACTAATAGGAATTTTTACTGTTTTACGGCAAATTTTATTTTAACGAAAATTACCATGACACAGATCATGTTAAATTTGCTGTGACATAGTAAAAAATACTTTTCTCTGATTTCTCTTCTTTTTTTGTGAGTAGAAGCTATCAAAAGTCTAACAAGTAACGTCTGCTTGTATTTTTTATGCATCCAGTTTTCGTATTTGCAATCTAAAAAAATAGATACTTTATTATTTATTTTATTTTAAAATAGATATTTCATTATTTTCTTTTTTTTATGTAAAAAAATTCACTGGAGCAATTAAATAGTTTTTATTATTTGTTTTCGCAAAGATTTCAGTTTTTTTAAATTAAAAATTCAATATTTTCATTTCGATATTTTTATTAGATACCTGTTTTAGGAAATACGTTGCATGATTTTGCTGCAATTGATAACCCATGTCTCTTGCTTCTTAAAGTAAATTTGAGATCCAAGATAGATGCTAAGTTCTCACCCTGTCCACCATTTCAAGTATCACTTTGCGTTACATCCTCTTCCAGAAACCTGAGAAAATTTGTGGTACTTCGTCAATTCTATTTTTTTTTTACCTTTAAATTTATGTATTTTAAGGAATTCTCCACTCCCACTCTACGGAATCCAAATTTCTGTAAAATAGAAAATAATCATCCACTAAAATTAATCGAAATTTGTCCACCACTCTCTGAAGAGAATTCATCCGGAAGGAAATTCTTGCAGCAAAGGTGGATTTTCATTTGAATACAAAATCGACGGAAACTCGCATCCTTAACTGGAATGGCAAATATTATCGGCTGTCAAAGCCGGTACAACTTTCCACACGATAATTGCTCATAATTGCATGCAGTGTGACGTAAATTAATAGAGTTGCCGCGTTACACTTTCATGTAGTTTCTATTCTCCCGGCAAAAGTTCCTCTTGTTTTGTTATACCTACCTTTATCGTTATTACCTTTTGTATCTTGTACTGTGTTACAAAACGTTATGGCAGAATAAATGCTGGCTTGTTTAATGCGTGTTAGAAGAAACATCCGTTATAGCGTTTATCGATATTTTGTTCGTGTGGATGTTTAGTGACGAAATGTTTGACAATTCGGGTGTTTGTGTTTTAGGCAAGCAGACATGTCGGGGACTTATTCGAAGACCTGCGGGACGGGCACAATCTTATCTCCCTGTTGGAAGTGCTTTCAGGCGAGCATCTTGTAAGTATTGAGCCAGTTACGTAATTTTTAATGAAAAACTTGCAAATTGCAAATTTTACATGCCACGAATACACAAAAAAAAATACTTTGATATTACTGAAAAAAGGTAATGGAGGTAAACAATTGTAAATCACCCTATTTGAGATTCTTTAAATAGAAATGTCGAAGGTCAAATTGTTTACTCCAAAAATTATTAAATTACAAGTTTTTAAAATTTCATACAAGAACCAAATTACCCCTAGAAGTGAATTGTGCAAACGCAACTTTGAAACTTTAATTTTTGTCATATTTTGAGAAGAAGGAGTAGGTATGCCCGAAAAAATCGACTTTTGGAAAAATTTTTTTGCACTTCCGGGAGACCCATATCCGACGTATTTTTTTTTCGAGGAATCCATTTTCATTATCAAAATTCAAGATTTCTTACAGGAAACACGGTTTTTCCTCAAAAAAGCTACTTTTAACCAACTTCTGCTGGGATTTCGTCAAATTTGACCTTTGCAATCGATTCTACGGGAAAAATTACCCCTAGAAATGACTTGTCCAGCCCCATTTTTGAAACTTTAATTTTTACCCCATTTTGGGGGAAAGGGACAAGTATGCCCAAAAATATCGACTTTTGGAAAAATTTTTTTGCACTTCCGGGAGACCCATATCCGACGTATTTTTTCCCGAGGAATCCATTTTCACTGTCAAAATTCAAGATTTCTTACGGGAAACACGGTTTTCCTCAAAAAACCTACTTTTAACCAACTTCTGCTGGGATTTCGTCAAATTTGACCTTTGCAATCGATTCTACGGGAAAAATTACCCCTAGAAATGACTTGTCCAGCCCCATTTTTGAAACTTTAATTTTTACCCCATTTTGGGGGGAAGGGACAAGTATGCCCAGAAAAATCGACTTTTGGAAAAATTTTTTTGCACTTCCGGGAGACCCATATCCGACGTATTTTTTCCCGAGGAATCCATTTTCACTGTCAAAATTCAAGATTTCTTACGGGAAACACGGTTTTTCCTCAAAAAACCTACTTTTTTCCAACTTCCGCTAGGCTTTCATCAAATTTGACCTTTGCAATCGATTCCACGGGAAAAATTACCCCTAAAAATGACTTGTCCAGCCGCATTTTTGAAACTTTAATTTTTACCCCATTTTTGGGGGAAGGGACAAGTATGCCCAAAAAAATCGACTTTTGGAAAAATTTTTTTGCACTTCCGGGAGACCCATATCCGACGTATTTTTTCCCGAGGAATCCATTTTCATTGTCAAAATTCAAGATTTCTTACGGGAAACACGGTTTTTCCTCAAAAAACCTACTTTTAACCAACTTCTGCTGGGATTTCGTCAAATTTGACCTTTGCAATCGATTCTACGGGAAAAATGACCCCTAGAAATGACTTGTCCAGCCCCATTTTTGAAACTTTAATTTTTAACCCATTTTTGGGGGAAGGGACAAGTATGCCCAAAAAAATCGACTTTTGGAAAAATTTTTTTGCACTTCCGGGAGACCCATGTCCGACGTATTTTTTTCCGAGGAATCCATTTTCATTGTCAAAATTCAAAATGTCTTACGGGAAACACGGTTTTTCCTCAAAAAACCTACTTTTAACCAACTTCTGCTGGGATTTCGTCAAATTTGACCTTTGCAATCGATTCTACGGGAAAAATTACCCCTAAAAATGACTTGTCCAGTCCCATTTTTGAAACTTTAATTTTTACCCCATTTTTGGGGGAAGGGCAAGTATACCCAAAAAATTCGATTTTTGGAAACTTTTATTGGGAACTTTCGGAAGACCTTTATCCTATGTATTTTTTTCCGAGGAATCCAAATATGTTATATAAATAACTATACATTTTTCTGGAAATTTAACGAATCCTAGAACGAAGATTGATGGAAATCGGTACAGTTAGTTTTGACAACGGGAATTAAACCGTAACATTCGAATTTGAAGATACTCTTTAACACGGAAGATGAGTAGTTTCTTTTTTTCCTGAAGTTGCAAGTGAAAGAAAAAAAGATTTCTGTGAAATGCATCGGCAGGAGTCTCGTGAACTTCTTTCTTTCCCTTCAACCTGAAGGAAGAGAGGCATCTCTTTTGCGTTGTACCGACACTGATCGTACCGCTCGCCTTTGATTGCGAGACTTTGAATAATGGCTTTTCACTGTACCAGCTGGGCGAATCTCTCTGGAATACTTCGTAATCTCTCGCTAATCCGATTATTATTAATAATCATATACAACACAATCACCGCGATTGTTACAGTTTTTTTTAAAAACCTTTTTATTTCGCTCAATGCCTCTAACGATTTCTGAGGTCCGATTGTGCGTCCGAAGAAGGTCACGCATTTTTTTATTTAGCTTTTCCACATTGACAGCCTGGAAAAAATTGACATCCTCTTTTCTTTTCTTCTTTTTCCAGCCACGGGAGAGAGGACGAATGCGTTTCCACATGCTGCAAAACGTGCAAATGGCTCTCGATTTTCTTCGTTACAAGAGAATCAAGTTGGTTAACATTCGAGCGGAGGATATCGTTGATGGCAATCCAAAACTCACTCTGGGTCTCATCTGGACCATCATTCTCCATTTCCAGGTGAGTACGAGACGCGTTACACGTGACACACGTAGATAACCGCGTCACACGATGAGGTCTTTGGCTCGACTTTCAACTATTTGCGATTCCTTAACTAACTCGCTCGCTCAGTCAGTCAGTCAGTCATCTGGAAGATTTCCTTGCACATATTTCCGTACGTTCGGGAATAAAAGAGTTATGACGGAAGTTGCGGCAAAAGTCGAAGGAACTGGCGATAAGCCAAACTCCGAAAATCCGTCAGGAATACAAATTGATACGAGGAACTGCATTCATCTCGAATTCCATGGCTTGCTATCGCCGAACGTCGTTGCACTCGACGTTCCTGGTTTCTCCTTTCCTCTTTCTTTCGAACGGTGAATCGCAAGTAACTCATAAATCTCTTTCCTTCCTCCCTTTTTTTTTCTCATCATCGCCATACTCGTGCTATCTTCGCGCCTACGTCGTTTCGAATGATTAAACCCCTTCTGTCACGGTCGCGTTCAAATTTGCTCGCGAACCGTAACAATTAGTGGATGTTTCTCGTACTCGGTGTCGTCTCCGACTCGAAACCTTCCGCTAATTCCGACGTTTCTATGCAGATCTTGTCCAGAATCGGACGTAGGAGGGAGACTTTAAGTTCCGAATGCCCAAAAAAAGTGCATCTCCTTGCATTGCCATTGTTAATTGCCACGTCAAAATTTCGTGACTCTCCGTTCAGGCCGCATGGGTCGCAACGGTACACGCTATCGCTTTTGTCACAACCGGCGCGGCCTGAACGGTCGCTCACCGGTGCCTAACATGCGAGTTAACGCGTTAAAATAGTTTTCGACTCGTGGATCCGACAAATTCCATGGAATCGTGACAAAACCAATTTCTATAATTTATCGTCTTCGTTTCTATATAAAAAGAAAAAATGATTACATTTAATCCCCCTTGTCCCATTTTGCCCGACAATTTCGTGAGAAAAGATCCCGAGAGATTCCAAAATTTCACAACTACCGGTAAAGATCGGCGAGATTGATGCCGATCTCCGCGGCATTTACTGCGCGATGCTTAGACCTGTTGCAGTTCATTCGGGATCGACGAATACAATGTCGCAATAGCATTTTATCTTGAAGGCGAGCAAACCGTACGTGAGTACGCGAGTACGACTCGGAGAATAAGGAGCAGCAGTATCCACCTTGGGTTGAAAAATGCAACCGAAGCTCGACTAACCGAGTTACGCGTTGCATGAAAGACCGGTAGTGTTTATGCTAAGTCTCCATATAATAACGGATCATTCGTCTTGCCAAAATGCGGGGCGGAGAGGGTGGAAGGCTCGCTCGAAGAATTTCTTTGCTATCAGATAATTCAATCGCACGACGACGTGGCTTGTGGAATGCTTCACTATGCTTCAGAGACATGAGCGCTTGCTATTCATATTTTCTTATCTCGCCACCGACGCGACGTCCGTTCCGCGGTTTTTCCTTGCAATCGTTTCTTCTGCTTTTTACGCACCCGGTATGGAAATACCATCCGTCACTTTTCTTTCAGTTTCTTTTTCCCGAGACCCGCGGTAGACTTTGGATTTCAAGGGACGGTGATCGTTAAATTCGAAAAATTGGGGACCCGAGCGGGGTTTGATCGTTACCCGATAAAAGATACGGGAAAATCAAGCTGAGAAATTTCGCCCCGAGAAGCCCCGATTCCCTCCGATTTTTAATTTCGGACCTGAAATCGAAATGGATTCGCAGCGAATTTTTTCACCATTTTCATGGAACTTGGACGAAATTCGATGCGACTTCGGGAACCGAAAAAATCGGTTTTCGATTCCAGTTAAAGATCGGACGGAACGAGAGGAAGGAATTCGATGTGTCCTCGGACACGGAATTTTCTTTTAAACACTTGTATGATATATTTTGATAAGAACACCCATCTAATTCTGCACCTTTTTTTTTCTTATGCGCCGCAGAGGTGGCGACGCAAGGTAAGTTCACTGGCCACTCTAACAGACCTTACGCTTTCGTTCGATTTTCCCCCCCAGTAGAATTTATGGACAAAGAATTTCACTGCAATTGATTTCTCATGATACCACTGCACTGAGAAACCAACACTTGTTGCCGTTATGCATAACATAGTGAAATTTGCACCCCTACAGTAGATGTTGCAGCTGCAACCGCAATGCAACTTTGCAAATTTTGCTTTCTGTATCGTACAAGCGAATTAAAAAGAAATTTTAGGATGGTACCGATGAATTTATTGATCATCGAGTGTTCGGTAGAAGTATGTCAATTTCTATGGGATTTAAGGTGAAATATCCCTAGACTAGAATTTAGGATCAGCTAAATCCCCAGAATTCTCTAGAATCTAGATCATTGGAGGTTCCAGTAAATCTTGATGACTCATTTTTTTTTACATGGACGAAGAGTTTTTAACTAATAAAAAAAATATAATAATAGTTTTGATGTACGATTCTTGGTCCTTTTCTCGGTGATTGTTTATTTATAATATTGCTTCATTTTTTAATTGGACCGTGTATTTTGGTTATTTTCCCAAATTATTTTTCTTTGTTAAATGAGAAATTTACTAAATCATGTTTAAAAATAATCGCGTTACCGCTAATTAATAATAATTGTTCTTGAGAAAAAGAATCCCAAATTTTATCAACTGAAACAAAACGAAGAAAAATTATAAAAAAAGGTATAATAATTCATCTTACCCAATTAATAAATAATTGTTCATAGAACCTTCTTCATACAGTGACTTGCTAGAAATCTCCCAAATTTTCTATAAAACAGAAGCAATTAATTTAGAGGAAAAGTTTACGTCATAGTGAAACAAGATTTGTTGGTTGAATTTTGTATAGAAAAAGAAAACCAATTTGAAAGTTCAGGAATAAAATAGATTTTTATTAGAATCAGTGAGGAAATAATTCTTATTTCCGTTGTAATATACGAATAGAAGAATTGTTATGATTTAGTAATGTTTTTAATGATTTAATATTAATTTGTTGGTAGAAAATGAAATAGAAAAAAAATGTAGATTTCTAAGTCTAGAAACCTGCAGTACCGATCGCAGAAATCGACTATATCAACGAGTACAATCTCCGTCATGTTGAGAGTTTCCCACAGATGTCGACGTTGTTCATTATAAAATCCTTTCTCAAAAGGCGCCAAGTTCGAAACAACATTAACTCGCGTGTAATTTTTTTAAAAGACTATCATATTTTGCAATATTAGGTTTCTTTATTTATTGCTAAATTTTATTCGGCAATAAAAATTTGTGATCTTGTAGTTGACATAATATTTTCAGGGGCTAATTCAAAATTTACGTCTTATCAGAAACTATAGTACAGATAAAAATTTCGCAAATTTGGAAAATCGACTTTGGGATCTGAAAATGATTGTATTGAAAAATTTTCTTACCGGAAATAAGTGAATCTGACAGTTCGATTTTTACCAATGGAATTGTTGAAATTGAATCCCCAATCTCAAAAACAAAAACAACTCAATCGTATTTATAAATGAACATTTATAAATTCTTCAAACGCGATATCACCTTTTAAGGCGATTCTTTGGAATCTCAATTGAATCAACACCGCGAAGTTCACGTAGGCGTTCCACCGATTCTCGAATCAACCAATAATTATGTTAATTGAGTTTGACTTTGATATAATTAAGACAAGCATATATGATTATTTTAATGCTCGAGGTAATAATAGGTATGTTTGTCTCTTTCCGCGTGCAGCAAAGTGACAAAACACATGCAAGGACGACAATTTAAATTAGAATCGCAGTACCTTATTTTTGAAAACCATGAATTCTTTTCGAGTCCATATCTTCTGAAACAAAATCAAATCGAAGTACTGAAATTTCCAGATTTCAATGCGACACTTGGAACTTCACATGCTCTCACGTTTTTTTTTTTTTTTTTTACAATAGACATGATCGCCTTTCACGTCGGATTAGTCTCTTTTCTTAAGTCCCTCCTTGCTCACTCTTAACTTAGTTACAGTCGGGTCGATTAATGGATTTTTCTTTTCGCCAACCCTAAATAATACTCATTTTATAAATACTGAAATACTCGTTTTATTGTCAGTCCAAATTTCAACAATTAAACACTGTTGTTTTTTTTCCTATTCTTTATCTTTGGACCCAATCTCTAAAACTTATTGACAATTCAAATTTCTATTAGGGCGTCCCATAAGTTTATACATGTGTAATACAATTAAAAGTCGCTGAAAACGAATACTAATTTTTCCTTGTTTTTCTTTATAAAATTTACACTAAAAATTTGAAATTTCATGGTAACCTCCAGTAAGAGTATATAAAGTTCAATTTTTTTTTTTCCACTTTTCGTACCCACGAATATAATTTTCTGGTTGATCTACATTTTCAACTATCGAAAAATTTCTACTGAAAAAAAAAAATAATAATTTCTCTAGAATTTTTTTCCTCTTGACCAAATTCTCTTACAACTTTGGAAATTCCGAGGTAACTAATAGAAACCCTGGCGAAAAAAATTGAATTTTTATAGAATTTTTCTCCCGGACCAAATTGGCGCTCGACTTTTGTGTATCGAATTCTACCACAAGTGGAAATTCCGCTTTCCTTGTATATGTCGAGAAACCGATTTTCGCGTGTACTCTAATTTATGCAAAGCGAAACCCTAGAAAAACCCTAGCAAAACCCTAGCAAAACCCTAGCAAAACCCTAGCAAAACCCCAGCTTTCTACAAAATTTAACATCCCATAAAAGAAAACAACGTAGGCGCTGTTGAAAGAATCATTTTCTTCTCTTGTGTTTACTCTGATACCATTACTCGACATGGAAGCGAGCAGTCATGTGTATGTCATAACATTTGTGCGTGTCCTGATTTAATCCCGCAGGAATGCCTTGAATTCTCGTTATCCTGACAAGCGTATATAAACACCGTAGCGTTGCGTCTGAAATAACGGTACCATACGGCAGATCGGTTAGTGGATGAATTTTCGCTCGACGTCTTCTTACTCAGTTTGAAAAAAAAAAAAAAAAAAAGACTCAAGAGGAAGGAAGAAATTCATAACGAAAATTATTACCTTTCTCTTGAAAATTACCGCAATTCGATGGTTAAAAATGCATCGTTTGGTTTAATTCCATATACCTACTCGAGTAATGTAACGTTAGAAGTTGCATACTATAGTTTTCAGCCGCGAGATTAAGTACGATCTTCTAAGTTTCTTCACGAACTCGGTAAAGTATACTTGGCGTTACTTCGTGCTTGTAAAGAGAAATTTGAGATTTATTATGGAAATAAAGAGAAGAAGATTCGAGAACATAATTCCCATTGGACAGATGTAAGTGAGAACAATGAAAAAGATGCGTGAGTGGATAAGACCTTAAGATTTATTTACCTTTCTTAGATCCTTGCATCTTTTGTTCTCCAAAAAGTTCATGACATTGTTGTTAGTGGGGATCGGGGACCTTAGAACGGGAATAGCGAGTAACCCGTGCAAAGAGATCGTGTACCTACCTTGTTCGTTTTTTCAGAAAATCTTTATCGAACTTCCAAATCAAATTTTTATTTTTATATTTTTATGTTTTTTATCAGTGACGTAATTGTCCCGATCCCGTCGATCGCGCGTTCATATATTTATTTTACAACGTAAATGTTACTGTATAAAAAAACATGATTTGAATAATACGTTGGTCATTATTAGGTAACTGCTGATTAATAATTTTCAGAAATATATGAAAGCCATAAAATTTCAATGAGAGAAAATAAAATTATTAAAAAAACATGCTTTGCCGTAAACGTAAGTTCTTTTTTTGGCTGACCTGCTGTAATAGTTTTATAGAAAATAATTTAATAGAAGAAAAAAAATAATAATTTTGTAGGAAATTATTATTCCAACCAAGATTCAACAAGAAATCGCTATTTATTAAAATTTCTTTTTGCGCAAAATAACTCCTTGACGGGTAATTGCAATAACACCGGTCTGGAAACTTCTAAATATTAATTTCCTTTTTAACACTATGCCGTCCGGTGGGTACCACGTTGGTGCCCTGGGAAAACTATCGGGCAAGCGCCGGTGGCACCACGTTGGTGTCATACGTAAAGATTTTTACCGGCGCCAAACGAAAGAATCCCGATCAGACGTACGGACGGCAGTGTTAATTTGAGAAATCTTGAGACTTTGAAAATTATATGGGAAATTAATTTGGAGTTTGGTCTCTTTTCGTCATTGAATCGAATCATGGATTTTCGAATTTTATTCATTTTACCATTTCGACAATAATGACTATCTCCATTGAAGAAACAATTTTTTGTAGAAAATTAAGACACTGGAAAATTGTATTCTATTATTTTTGTTTTTTTACTATACTATTTTCATTATTCCTTCATTATTGCATCTTGAAATCATGAAAATTCGACCGTAAGCGGGGTCTTCCACTTATCCTATTGACAAATTGAATAAATACCGTTGCACCGACACTGGTTGGTGAAATAATTACCCCAGTTCTCACGCGTATAGGAAAACATAAATAAATTTTTTGAAGAATGTCGAAAATATATTTTCACACCGACCAACGGTGGGTAATTGCCGGAAGACACCATAGCCTCGAGTACGATGACTTCATATCCGGCCTGTAATCCTTTGCAAGCGGACTGACATATACTCTTGCGTCTCTTTTTTTTTCCCTCTCTTCCATTCGTATGGTTGTTGCGGTTGTTCTTCTTTTCCTTCTTCCTCTGAATTCATTTCAATAATGGCTAAAGTTTACGTATACGCACTTTAATTAACAGTAAATCCTCGTCAGCAATTACTGTTAAAAAGAAACGCGGCTCTTGATCGTTCGGCTTTTCCATCACCATCCGTCACGGACTTTTGCAGCATTCTTCCTCGTAATTCCGATTTTTTTTCCCGTTCCCAGTCGTTTGTATCATATCCAATTGAATGGGTCATCTCAAAAATGTTGTAAGGTACAAATTGCAAATTGTTCAAAAACCCCCGAAAATAAGAAAAATAACCTGATGGTTCCATAATAGAGTCTGTCACCTCAAGAACGTTGTAAGGTACAAATTGCAAATTGTTCAAAAACCCCCGAAAATGAGAAAAATAATCTGATGGTTCCATAATAGAGTGAGTCACCTCAAAAACGTTGTAAGGTACAAATTTTTAAAAACAATTATTGCACCATATCGGGTTATTTTTTTCAATTTCGGGGGTTTTCGAACAATTTACAATTTGTACCTCACAACATTTTTGAGGTGACCCATTCAATCGTGAGAAATTTTTCCACACGCAAAACCTATCTCGCGTGGCTCTAGAAGTTGCGGTTTCACGGGACACGGTCCTTAGGGCACGTGTATTATTTCCCCCATCCGCAATATCCGCGTTAACAGTATCCCGTAACGCGATGAATCGGATTTATACGGGATGAAAAGGAAAGGTAACCAAAAGTGCAGCAGTAGTTTCATGAAAGTTCGAGTTCGGTGCTCATTGAGAAATTCACAGGAAGCACCTGTCGGGTTCTCCCTCGGTGTATTTGCAGCATAGTGCCTCTACACCATGGCCGAGGATTCGTAAGCACGACAGTGGAACGAATGCTGCCTTTGGCTTGACGTGGTAACACGTTGCAACTACATTACATTTCTTACAGAACTTTATATGTTACCATACACTTCGGCCTCCGTCATTTCGCCGCTTAGCCACTTTATTGCAATTTCATAGCTCGGAGCCACTCGTTCGTTCGGTCCGAATCGTTACTGGTTTTCCAGTTCCCTCTTATCGGCTTATTTTCTTTTTCGCACAAGCTTCCACTTGATGTCATACCCAGAGCCGTTTGAAAGGAACAAAAGTTAAGTTGTCGGCTTAGAAAGTTAAGTGGAGTTGGCACTGGATCGGCCGGTGCTAGGAAATCGTTTCGGTAAAGAAATAACCGAGAGGTAGTTTTAGCCATGATTTCATACAAACTGGAGGATTTAGAATGAGTGGAAATCGAAATTTTTTTCTAAGACTTTTTGGCTATTTTGAATATTTATTATGAAATTACAACGAAATTTTGTCCGATTCCTTTTTCAAAATTTTAAAGAATTTTTCCCTTGGCTTGAAATCGGTAAGGGAAAAATATTCAAAGCGTAACAAACTTTCCTTTAAATTTCTTTGAGTTCTTAGGAAGAATTTTCGAAAAACAATCGATCAAAGAAAATTTATTTTTTAGTGTAGTAAAATTTCCTCTCCGCATTTTTATCAAAATTTCTACTAATTTTTCCCTTAGTTTGGGACACATTCGATAGAAGCTGAATCTGACCCAATGGAAACTGTAATGAAGTTCGCTCTAAACAGACCCATTCGAGACGACGATTTTTTTTTTAACACGGTCCCCAAGAGCGAAATTTTGGTTTTTCTTGGCGAGAAAATCAATTGCACACACGGTGTGCAATCGGTCTCGAATGGGTTAGGCTTTGAATGTTAGAAATAGCAACGCATAGCTTTAGCAACGGTCACCAACTACAGTAACAAATTGGTAGCGGTGTGAAAAGACAAGTGCTGCATGAATTCACGATTCATTAAAAGTACTGCAAAGACTCGTTTCCTGCTCCATAAAGTTAGCATTCAACTCACTTCGTGACGCGCCAAATGAGATTCTCGGATACATCATGGATCCCTGCTGCACTTGCCTTTTTCGGAAGGGTGACACATTGACGAATGTGCAACCTGTTAATAAAATGCAGCGGACAGCATTCACCGAAAATTTAATAAGACCCGAGAATTTATTGAATGCTGAGTAACAAGATAATGAATACTTTTGTCAATTAAATTTTTGTCTAATAAATTAATACCCGATACGAAAGATAATAGTAATTTTCATTAACACTGTTCCTACCGCGCTAATTATACCTCATCAAAAATCCAAAAGCAAAAATAGAGAATTATGATTAAAAAAGATTTTTTGAATCAATACCAAATTTTTTTACAGACGCATAATTGCTCTACTGAGCACCTTCCGTTTGTGTATTTTAAGAAAAGATGAAATTAAACATAAAAAATAATTAGAAATTCAAATTCTAAAAGGTGTCGTTTGACACCTTTGGTAAAAATAGTGTTCAAGAACCAAAAAAAAAAAGTTTGCAAAAAAATATATAAATTTCTTTTAAAAAAAGATGTAGAAGCTTTGCATTAATATCTACAATTTCTTTAATTGAATGGGTCACCTCAAAAACGTTGTAAGGTACAAATTCCAAATTGTTCAAAAACCCCCGAAAATGTAAAAAATAACCTGATGGATTTTTTTAAACAATTTTGTTGAAAATGGATGGACTTTCAAAAATTTTTTATTTTTTTTATTTTCGGGGATTTTTGAACAATTTGCAATTTGTACCTTACAACGTTTTTGAGGTGACCCATGCAATTACTTAAATTCTTTTTACTTCATATTTATTTTTTATCGTAGCAATTTCCATTATTTCGACGATTGCTTTTTTTCCCAGGGGTGAATTTCAACTTTTGCCATCCCCGTCCCGGGGTAAAGTTTACAATTACACCTAAACGTAACTCCAGCAGTCTCTCTCATCCTCTTCTTGGGATTTCACGCTAATGATTCGATAGCATTCAAGTCCTCTTGTGCGATGCCTCGAGAGAACGAATGTGGATGTGTGTCATTCTCAGAATTGTGGTTACTTTTTTCTCTCTCTCGGTAACATTTCCGCAGAGAAATACGTATACCACCAAGGACCTCTCATTCACCACAAACCGAGGTACAAAAAAAGCAGTACGATTTCCTTTCATTCATACTTCGGTTTCGCGTCAGCTTCCTTGGGTCCCCGTCTGTACCAGCGCAACCTCGGCAAGCCGAAAAACAGAAAATTTTCGTAATCAGTGACGATCGATTCGATTCTCTTTGACGATCTCCCACTGATCGTGAGTTTCTCAATCGTCGTATTCAAATTTCATAGAACAATTCTGTCGAGCATTTCCAAATATGTCACCACCCGAGCATCGGAATCTCAAGGCAAAAATCGCGTAGCCAGTCCTTGAATGCGCCAACACAGAAAATACAGATGCCAGCCAGGACGGAGTTGTAGCTTTTTCTACGCCGTTTCCTCCATTTTCATGCACGCGTTAGAAAAAAATTGTCAAGATCTCGAAGGGATCTCAAAATGATTATGCAACAGCGACACGCTTGTGCATGATCGAGGGGATCCATGGATCGTCAATGTGCATACTGTTAATCTTCTCTCTGTGTACGAAATGGCAAACGCATACCCCAGGGTGGTGAAAACATAATTGTGACGTAACATTCGCTGGGGTTCATGGAAGTGAAAAAAAAAATCGTTTTGTGTGAATACACAATAGCTGAAATTGATAAATCTTAATTTTTTTATTTTGTATTTTTACTTAAATTAATTTGCTGACTTAATATAGTAACGTCAACTTTTTAATTTTTTTATTCCGAATTTATTTATGTCTAATAAGTATCTAGGCACAGAAATATTTTTCGGTCTTCAGATTTTCACATACTTTTTTTTCTTCGAAAACTAAAAATCTCTTAAAATTATTCTTTATCTACTTTTATATACTTATTGTGTTTTTTCTCAGAAGAGAGAATTTTACAAAAAAATTTGTTTAGACAATTTTCCATTCTGAAATTAATAAGCGAGTCTCTGAGTGTCTTCTTTAAATTTACTCTTTTTTTTTTATTCACACAAAACTTTTTAATGTTTATACTTGAAGTAAAATTTCCCAATTTCTTTTTAACACCTATCTTCTTAATCTTAGATAAAGAAAGTGTCATAAAACCGAGGAACTGAAAATACGAAATTCGAATTTCAGTGGACTATCGTAATCCGTGGTCAAAAAGCAAGAAAATTTCAAAAATATCATATTTCTATACCAAAAATTCTCTTTTCTTCACACTTTCCACCGAAAATGCGAAGAGTGTGATAATGGGTCACCTCAGAAACGTTGCAAGGTACAAATTTTTCTAAACAATTATTATTGCACCATCAGGTACTATTTTTCATTTTCGGGAATTTTTGAACAATTCGCAATTTGTACCTTGCAACGTTTTTTTGAGGTGACCCATTCAATTATATCCCCTTACTTTACCACACTTTGACGGATTTGCCTCTTTATTGTTAGAAATAACCTAGAGAAAAAAGAAATATCATCCGTAAATCCGGCGTTCGAAAATATTTTTGTACACGGAGAGAAGGTTGAAACCGTGAAAAAGATGGTCAGAAACAACAACGACGACGTCGTCTTGGTCGTGGTCGTCGATGAAGGAGTAGGAGGGAAATGTCTCACCTGTACAGCGCATTTCATTTGCCCTACTCCTCTCTTCTCTTTTACCATCGTAGTTTAAACTTACCTGAGGTTCCGCTTGCTTGGAAATACGGACTTTTAAAGCGAGTGGGGATCAAACGAACGACAGTCGTTGTTGATCATCAAGCTTCACCGCGTGTGGTGCTGTCTTCCTATGTGCTGGACGTGAAGACACGGCCTTTCAAGTTTCCCTTTTTTTTTTTTAATATAAACATTACGTATTTATCGAAAAGGAAGCCGTTTAAAAGAGGAACCTTCGGTCCAATAGTCGTCATTCATTCAACGCGATTCGACGTGGTGACAATAACGCGAATTAAGGCTCCGTCTCAGTCTCTCTCTCTCTCTCTCTCTCTCTCTCTTGATATTGTCAGTTGTAGCAGCCACGTGCTATGATAACTCCTTGGTGCTTGAAAGCTTTTCCTGTAATTTTGTTTTTTTTTTTTTTTCGCAACATCGATCGCAGTAGTTATTGTTAATCCTGACGTGATAGTTTCTGGTGATAACAGTGACCATCGAAAGTGTGCCGTAGGGGAATAGATGAATCGATGTGATTAGAAACAGCGGCAACGGCTCCCGCGATAATTGCCATCGATGCTAATGGTGCTGAAATAAAAGTCGACTCTGCAAAATGTCGATGTATCGCTTCAGCAAAGGCAGCAGTCGCCTTTTCGTGCAAGGAACACGCGAAAATGACGATCGCGATAACGTCGCCGCTCCTAGTGGAAATGTCGCTTCACCTGAGTTACAAGCCATTCATACGAAACGACGTTTGTCCACCGAAGTCTTAGGTATCGAAGAAATCAAGGGGAAAAGGAAAAAGAAAGGAAGATTCGCTTTCGAAGTCTCGTTTCTAGCCGATATATTTGATTTGACAGGTCGAAGCCTGCTAGAAGTCGCCTGCTAGCTAGGTTCTCCACTCGTAATCGCGTTTGTTTACTCAATTGCAAAAGGTGTTTGTTATACTCGGTTGGGGAAAATTGCGAAAAAAATTTTAGAAAGAAAGATTGGAAGATTTTATTTATGATAATCTAGAAAAAAATTAAAATTCTAGAATTTGTGTTTTTTTGAATAATGTCTCTGTAATTAGTTACAATAATTTTCGATTGCATTCCCGGGAATGATTGAAATCCTTTTTCGTAGCCTTTCAATTGAAAATTCCAGCTGTGGTTTTTGAAAATTTTAAATTTTCAGTTTGTGGCAATTTTTGGTAGTTTTATCTCGAACTTTTTGAAAACCAAATTTGGATTTCGAGTTTTTGGTTCCAGTGAGATTTTCAAAAAGGAAATTTTGAAAAATTGCTCGACTATTTTGTGGTTTTTAAATAACGCAGTCCCTGTAATTGGTTACAATAATTTTCAATTGCATTCCCGGGGATAATTGAAATCCTTTTTCGTAGCCTTTCAATTGAAAATTCCAGCTGTGCTTTTTGAAAATTTTAAATTTTTAGTTTGTGCCAATTTTTGGTAAGTTTGTCACGATTGTTTTGAAATTAAATTCGAATTTCGAGTTTTTGATTCCAGTGAGGTTTTCAAAAATGAAATTTTGAAAAATTGCTCGACTATTTTGTGATTTTTAAATAACGCAGCCCCTGTAATTGGTTACAATAATTTTCGATTGCATTCCCGGGGATAATTGAAATCCTTTTTCGTAGCCTTTCAATTGAAAATTCCAGCTGTGCTTTTTGAAAATTTTAAATTTTTAGTTTGTGCCAATTTTTGGTAAATTTATCACGATTGTTTTTTAAATTAAATTCGAAAATCAAGTTTTTGATTCCAGTGAGATTTTCAAGAAGGAGATTTTGAAAAATTGCTCGACTATTAAAGTTTCCATTGGTTCTCGAGCCATTTCGAGGCAACTCACGTAAAAAGAAATCGTTTCGATAATATTAATTACTCTTCGGCAGTAAATTTATCCATGCGAAGTTCGTTATTCTAAATTCCTCTCCGCCTATTAGAAAAAGAAGAAGAGAGACATACAAGGCGAAGTTGCTGCCGTTAATAACGACGTTGCAGCCGCTAGAAGAAATCTTGATCTTAATTTAAATTGCATATTACAAGCCCATAAATATTCCAGTCGCTCATCGAAGATTCCAAGGTTTATTAGGATCATGAAAATTCTTCATACTAAGAAACAATTTCATGAAAAAAAAAAAGAAAATGCGGATCTTCAAAAATTTGACTTTTTTTGGATACCAATTACTCCAACATGAAATTCAGAAAATCGGTAATAGAATTTTCGTTCGATTTCAATGAAAACTTTTCCTTTATCGAATTCCGACAAAAATTGAAACTCAATGAATTTAGGAAACCCATGAGTAATGTCATTTTTTTAATACAAATTTAATTTTTTTTTTTAAATTTTATTCTACTCAACATTGTGTACAAATCAATTTGCGGAAAAAAGATCCCTGTCATTATTATTAATTATTATCATACCGAGTCAAATTAAGCGTCCCGATATTATCTGATAACACTTGACAATTGAAAATAAATTATAAATTTTGAATTATGATAATCTACATTCACGAACGAGTGACAACAATTATTCAATATAAAAATATGTCATGACTTATGGGTATCCCCGTGACTTCCTTATTAGAATTTCTGCTTCTTTGAAAATCCACAGACTCGGATCGAATTTCGAATGCAATTAAAAATAAACCGTGAAGGAAGTAAATAAATGGAGTAGGATGTAATGGAAAAAAAAATCCTCAACAGTATTTTACAGAATTATATGTGCGTGAAGCATTGCGAAGTGTTTTAGCGATGCTTCGAAAGATTTTCCCTTCCTGCACACATGCTTTCGTGTTGGTGTATTTGGTATCCCGCGGAGTGTTTCTAATGATGTCATTACATTTCCAACTTTCCTCCTTAGAAACGAGCAACCGTTTTGCAATAACGCCTGGTGATTTCTTTTTCCGGAAACCCTTGCAAAAATCGACTGGGTGAAAACAGGAAAACGATACGAAATAGATAATTTATCGAAATTTTCTTTCCGATTCCAACGATTTTCAAAAATAACTCCTGGAGATTTCTTTTCGTAAAAATCTTTAAAAAAAATTGGTTGAAAAAAAAATGAGAAAAGGCTACTGGAGCGAAATTTGCATATTCTTCCAATCGGAATTTCAAAATACAAATTTCAGGAAATAATAGAAATTTCAGGATTTTTATTTTTTTTTCAAATGTCACAGTTTCCAAATTTCGTCGATATTAACTTTTGTGGCGAAATTGTATAAAAAAAATTATAATTAAATGCCCAGTAAATGTCACCCGAGGTGAGAGTAACTACAAAGTACCGGTTAAACTCGCTAGCAATCGCCGATCAATTGATAAATCGTGGAATCGATTAGATCCGACTGGATCATAGCGACTCCATAACTGTAACAAATCTCGGGAACAGCCGGTTAACCAAGAAATAGTGACCTTGATCTTGCCTACACCGATCCCACTTTAAATGGTCGGGTACCCGATTAATGAATCTTTCCGGTGGGCAGAACCATACAGAAAATAGCCATGTCTTCACGTTAAATGTGTCACAATCGCGTTGGCGTTGTCCTTCGGGGTATTTACATATAACACCTACCTCCTAAGTACCTTTTTCAATAAAGCATCTTTTGTACTCGAATTCCATTTTTGTAGATGCAAAGGAGACAAAAGCAGCCAATCCTCCTCGTCTCCCTTTGTTTTGAACGTCTTTTACAAATACGGCAATTTCGAAAATATTTTGCTATTGAACATCGCGTGGGTGTCGGGGCCTATTAACATTTCTGCCTCGACAGAGTCGCCGATTCTTCGATAAAATGACATTTTTTTTTTTTTTTCATGACATTTTTATTATTTAAAAAGGGGGCGGATTTTGCAAAGCGAATCTTCGTTCTTTCGTTTCTTCCTTCCTCCCCATCGAGTTCATCTCTTACCGGCTTCGAAATAAATTCGGAACCGGTTTGAGGCAGATTTCTCAAAACCAGGCAAACAAAATTGTCCATAGGCTCATCGATTGAGTCGACTAAGACCTCGAGATGCGGGGAAAATGGTACCCGGAGAATCGTCACGCGAATTGTTCGCAAAACAACGACATTAACACGCGGTGAAGAAAAAAGCGTGGCCGAAGATCTAACGAAACGCGCTTACGAGAGATCTTTGCAGGAATCACGGTACTCCGTGACAGCTTCCAATCGTCACACTTCGCCAAAACCGAAGACCGTTAGGGTAAGGAACTCATGAAATCAACCGTTTTTCATCCCCCGCGAACCACGTGGTGTTGACACTACGCCGTCCCGGTGACACCACGTTGGTGCCATGCGAAAACTATCGGGCAAGCGCCGGTGACACCGCGTTGGTGTCGTACATAAGGATTAATACCGGCGTGAAACGAAAGAATCCCGATCAGACGTGTGAAGGCCAAAGTGTTAATTTAACCCCAACGATCTCGAAATTGCTGCATTGTTTTCAAAATGTATTTCGTTTAGGATTTTATTGATTTCGGATTTTTATTATTTTTACGGTTTTATAAACGATCGTTTGTGTTTGTGAGGTTTGTCAATTTTTGTTTGGTTTCGGTCTTTAGTTACGAATGGGACGAAACATCATTTTAACCCCCATTGGTCCGGAAGTATTTCAAATTTATTATAATTACCACAAAAGTACACTACCGGTCAAAAGTTTGGGTCCATTTGCATATTTCATTAACATTGTGAAGTGGACCCAAACTTTTGACCGGTAGTGTATTTTTATACCAAGTATAGAGTAAAAAGTATTTTTTTTATTTATTAATTTATAACATTTTGATACTTATTTATTAATTGGTAACTTACCCGATTAATAAAAAAAAATACAATTATTTTTTTCGCGTATATTTCAGATATTGGGCCGTTGAGGGTTAGAATGTTTTTTTTATTTAAATTATATATTTCGAGACCGATAATGTTTAGGGTAAAATTATCAAATTATCCAGATACTTCAGGATACCTTCTTCTTTCATTGACTTAATTCACGAAGGGTTCACGCATAATCATTGAAAGCGATTAACCGAATATGCGAAAATGCATTTCGATGCATCTTAAGGCTGCTCCCGAAAGGAGTCAGAACCGAAAATGATTATCGCCAATTACTTTGTTCTCGAAGTCTCTCCAAAAGTGTCACGAAATCACGAAATTTGAGGTGCCTCTAACGACGAGGAAATTTGAATTCCGCTGGTTTTGTCACGACCTTTCTCAATAAGACGTCTCCCATGCGTCTCCCACGAGAGACAATTCGACGTGACAGATAAAAGTCACGCTCGTGAAAGTTTCGATATCTAAAATCAGGTTGTTCTCTCGTTGATAAAAAGTTGCCAGTCTCACTCTCGATCGCCTGATGATATGACTATCTCCGTCCTTGCAAATCAACATTCCTTTAATCCCGCAATTCTCGTTCCATCCGGTTCCATTGCAGGGGTTCCAAGGAGTAACGTTAGGTCTGCTCTCTATAAATGGTCAAGGTAATCTTGCTGATAGTGTTGTCTTGCACCAGTAAGATAGTTCCCTCGGTATACATGTTATTATCATGCCTTCTTTTTTCATCTACTTTGAAGAAAAGTGTCATTATTGGGACACTTTCCCATTGCAGTGGATAAGGTCTTAGGATTTGACTCCTTCCCGAAGTTTCCATCGGATGATAATAGGAATTGATTTTAGGAATAAATGGAAACCCGAAATAAATTATTCTTAACCCTAAAGCGACCAGGTGGGGTCCAACCGGACCCCAGAGCTCGTCCAATGCGATTTTTCGATTAATAATTTTCAAATAAATGGATCAAAAAACAAAAAAATCACTCTTTTTCAATAAAAAAAACACTTGACTTTCCCAAAAAATCGTCGAAAAATGGAATTCTCGACATCAAACTGATCGATTTCTGTCAAAAAATGTGTCGGACCCCACCTGGCTACATATGTTTCTACATTTTACCTGGTCGCTTGAGTATCAAAAAGTAAAATGGCCCCTTTTAACACGTTGACTGCCATGGGGGTCACCGGTGACCGGCACTAAACTTTCCGTTCAGGCCGCGCTGGTTAGCACAAATGCAATAGCGTATACCCTTGCGACCCATGCGGCGTGAATAGGAATTTACGTAAATTTGACGTGGCAGTCAACGTGTTAAATATCTCAGTTCAAGTGCACTTTGCTCAACTGAATTTTCAGCTTCTCTCGTAACTGTTGTAGAATAATTCAGTGGAAATATTTTCTTCCATGTTATTCAGGATTAAATAAATAAATAAATAAAAAAACTAGCTCCTAGATTATTCCTCGCACGTGTTACGGTGGTTCTTCTACGCCGAGAAAGAGAGTTATTTCTTTCTTGTGGCTATTTCTCAGGAAGGAAACAATGAGCTCATAAAATCGCTTCTTTCTTGGATTATTTTTCATCCGCGAAAGAAATAATCTTGGAATAAAAGTACATCATCGGAATGTGAAGTGCATTCGAAGACTACGTCTCAATCGGTATTGTTTTTCTTCGATAGTAACATCGATCCCATGATCTGCGGTAACATCGTTCGATCTATTGCAATTCTTCATTTGGTCCCGAAGTACCGCGAAGCTAACGGATTTTTAAATGTTGATACGATTATTCATTAACCGGTTCCGGACCAGAATTCTATATTTAGTATATCGAATCTTGCGAGAGCGAATTAACATTTTTTGGGGGATTGCTGTATCGCGATAACCAGAATTTCGAGCTGTACATTTTGATATGGATCATGACCCAGTTCTACTTATTTATTTACTAACCTTTTATTCATAATTAATCAGACATTTACGTCCTCCCCATTTTTTGTTTCCATTTGCGACATCAACTTTCTGGTTTCCAGGTAGGGATGGCTTTTTCCAAACTGTTCTTAACACTATTTCTACCGCGCTAATTATGAGTAATCGAAAATCGAAAAGCAAAAATATAGAATTATAATTAAAATAGATTTTTTTAATTAATACCAAATTTTTTACAGACTCATAATCGCTCTAAAAAGCACCGACCGTTTGTGAAATTCAAAAAAAGATTAAATTAAACTTCAAAAATAATTCTAAATTAAAATTCTAAAAGGTGTCTCTTAAAATTTGAATCATTGGTAAAAATAGTGTTAAAAAAATGCCAAAAAAGTCAATTTCTTTTATTACATTGTCTTGCTTTTTCAATGTTTGTTATACAGAAGCATATTTTCCAACACTAGTTTGCCGAAATTTGTCCAACATTAAAAATCGATAATTTTGACGGATTTGGGAATTCTGGGTTTAATCCAATGAAATCCCAATTTCATGTAAAACCTTTTCTGAAAATAAACTCGTCCTGAAAGGGTTAGCGATACATCGTTGAATTATAATGACAGTATTAAGTACTGTTATAAGATATATATAGAAAAATACAAAGTTACAAATAAGAATAGTATTCGGGACAAGGTGAAATTCGAAACAGGACTCTTTAAGGCTACCTTACGTCATGTTAATGCACACTGTCGTACATGTATGTATACATGTAAAATATGATACGACCTCGTATAATCGCTTGTTTTTGTTGCGTTTCTCAACGAAAGGTTTTCCGTGAAACTTCATTTTCATGCAACTTTTCCTCGCTCCTGTCAAAGGATCGCTCGATTATACGAAGGAAAGTGAAGCTGAAACTTTCTGTATTACCAGATTTTTTAAATGCTCGCGTGAATTGTATTGAGAAAAAAATTGTGTCTAAAATTTATTACCTGGAAGTGGTTGGAATGAAGTGATGCCAAGGTAATAAATTGTCAAAACAATAAAATTTGCGGGGAAAAGTAACGAAAATGCGTTTGTAATTATAATCGCGAATGTTATCATACCGTGATTTTTATTATAAAATCAATTAAAAATTTTTTAATTTTGCCCTTTGTCATTGTTGATTTATTATTTTATGTATAACTTTTGTAACAATATTTTCATATTACAGAAAATTTCTTCTAACTTTTACCGTTTCCGTAATTCATTTCTGCGTTATGAACGCATCTTTATTATTCGTTTCGCGAATTCGACTAGTCATTCTCTCCAACCGCAGACTTCGATGACCAGCAACGACTGAAAGAGGAAAAATGACATACCCGAAGTAAAATTAATATTATGAAAGAAAGAGACGGAAGGTAAAACAAGGAACAGCTGGAGGAAAATACGTTGATTTGCATATTTCCCGCCTTTTGTCCCCAAAAGGCTATCTTGTCATAAACAAATTCTGATATTCCTCGGAGATACGCGAGTATCCCAATGTCACGTTATTTGCAATTTGAAATGAAACACCCGTGGAATGCGCTGGTGGCAATCCTTTTGGTAAAAACGCGTGGGACAAAATGATGTTTCTGGTTTATGTTAATTCGTCTTTGTATCTCGTACCTGAAACGTTCAAATATGGGAGACCATAATCTATGCAGCGGAAATAAATCAGACCCATAACCAGGCCGACAAGTTACCCAGGCGATGATTTCCAAATTTGAGAGATGGGCAGATTCCTAACGCCTACTCTGTCTGCAAAAAATAGCAGATGGAAATTTAGAACACCTCAAAATCGGGAGCAGACGCACCGAAAAAAAAAAAAAAAAATGAAGACACTTATTTTATAGCTTCCAGTTGAGTAGGTGGAATAAACAAGAAATGCAATCATGATTACTAGAAATATATGGTTGACGTCATATTTACCTGTAATAGTAACTAGAATTACTATATATTTTTTTCAGTGGATGTTTTATTAGGAAATGTTAAATAAGAATTCTTGTACACTCGAACCTGGTTTTGTGCGATCTTTTTTTATGCGTTTTTCTTTTGTTCGATTTTTTTTTTGTGCCATTTTATTTTTCTGCGCTTTTTTTGTGCGACATTTTTTTCCGTGCGGTATGTGAATGTCGAGAAAAAAAAATCGCACAACAGAAAAACGCGTAAAAAAGGACCGCACAAAAACAGGTTTGAGTGTATTTTCACTTTAAAAACCAGAAAATCGAACCCCACCCCCCAGCAGAGTGTAATTTATTCAGCACAATTTAATTTATTCCATGTGTCCTAGCATTTGGCCACTCAAAGGGCGAAGTATATTTCAAAAAAAAATATTTGAACCCTTTAATTTGTAAGTGACCTAAGCCCAGTTTTTTTTTTTTTTTATTTTTGCAAAATCTTCTTTTGCGACAGCTAGCTAACACCAAGTGACACGTGTCACCGCAATTGACAATCAAATGGACTTGGGCCACTGTCAAAATAAATGGCCGATTTATTAGATCGCGAATGGCTGATAAGATGCAGTTAAAAATGGCAGGTCACTTTCTCACTATATACGTGAAACTTTTTTTTTGTTATTTCGTCTATCCGTCGTGCAAATAAATAGCAGCCTGTCATGTTTCCACCGAGCGAAGAAGAAGCTTTTAGATTTTGCAATTCTACATTCACTTCACGTTTAGCAGCCAGACTGTTATTCAACGGCAGCTTTTCCATATACCCGGCTAGGAAGCGTATTATTAATGTAACTGAACTTTCGCGATGTTAAACAAGGAGCCTTCGCGTTTCAATCTGTTACTGCTTTCCATTAGCATTTATAATTGCACGGAGATGTTGGTGTACAAAAAAAAAATCGAAGATTTACGGCAGGATTAAATATCCAGAGAATTGCCGGAGAACCGTACATTTCGCAGGAAGAGCATGGGGCTAGAAATCGCATATGTCTCGGCAATTGTTGGAACACAGCGATCGCACGGTTTATTATTCCTTCGAGTAACTTTCGCTTCGTTTGGTCGTCAATTTTTTTTTTGGGTGGAAAATTCGCGGTGGAACAGTAAAATCCACCATTTCTCCTGGAAATCCCCGTCTCGGTTCCCGTAATTTTCGTAAAAATTAGTCCACCGATTGGGGCAAAAATGTTGGAAGGTGAATCGAAAATGTCCAATACCACGATAAATCGGTAAAATTAGCAACGGTCGTGGAATCGGTAATAGTAGTGGTGGTATATCATTTTCTTGAACTGTTGCTTCATATAGAATGACGTCATAAGGACTCTTATGGCAATGTCGAGAAGCAGGCCCCATAAGGAGACAGATGGAAGACCGATCATATAACGCATGGCAAGGCGTAAAATGTTCTTACGAAACGGAGTAATCGTTTACTCGACTCTGCCCGTACTCCTTTTTCTCTCCACCTTGTGTTTTTCTCTTTCATCCGCTGCCAACACTTTTGATGCATTCAAAGGCGAACAATTTATGTACGTAACTTGTTTAATTGCGAATGTAATCTACGTTAATTAACGGTCGCTTCATCCACCTCGTTCGTGGAACGAGTCTCTGAATGAGTTGTCTTTTAATTGAGGCTTCCATTGTATTTTTTTTTCCTTCTAAATAAATGGGTTTCCATCTGCCATTTTTCTCCGTTTGTGGGATCATCAGTTTCGGATCATCGTCATTATCATCATTGGTCGTCCCTCGGTTAGTGCTAATTCGTGCTTCCTATTGAGGAATTTTTGATTTTCTCTTCGGGAAAGCAACGTTTCGAATATCACCGGAAATCGAAAGTATATTAGGCTCTGGATTTATTTATTCAACGAAAAAATTGAAAATTGGTAAATTTAGTGAATTGGTCCAATTAATCCAAGTCAGTTGAAAAATTAATTCGGAATGTCGAGTGTCAAAAAAAAAACACTTATTTTTTTTCATTTCAAACGAAACACCTTTTTTTTTTAGTGACGGTAATTAAATACCGTATTTCGATTATTCGTCGATTATCGTTTTTCGGGTGCATCTTCCCAGATGCACTTGCATTTATTGGAAATAGCCTCTGATGTCGATAAAGGTCCCTTGCCGTTCGTTCCTCGCTACTCGTTACATGCTTATCTTTCGTTTTGTAAAAAAGAAGTGAAATACACACCGGTGACGTAATTAACACGGAGATTCTGGGCCGGAAGATAAGATAACGCGACTACGCGATAATAAGGTTGTTGGCGGCGTCACAATGAACACAATGGAAAGAATCTCTGTGCCGTAATAATAATTCCGGTGTGAGCTATTTTAATCCTCGTCAAACACCGTAATCAGCGATGTTTAGCGTCGACTTGGGTGTATATATGAAGAATGATAAATTCTGCAGAGGCAAGCGACGATTCGACGACGGGATTTGTATCCGGGTTGCAACTGCAACGGATATTCGACTTTGTCGCAATTGAAATTATGAGCTTTCTTCTGAGAGTGAACGCCTCGTAACGAGACTGCAAGTGGGCCAAGAAGTGGCTCGGATCTTTTGTTGTTTGTCAGATTCGTGATAGCGAAGAATACGGTTGATAAACAAAAGAATCGAAAATTGAATTGACGAAGAAAGAAAAGATCTTTCTTTTATTGAATAAATTCATTGTAGAGGAATGACTCCGAGTCACGCAGTCAACTAGAACCTGGCACCTTACCGCGATATTCAAGGCTATCGATGACGAAGATTAAAATGGAACACCGATCCTTTGCCACAATAAGTTCACTGACTCCACCCACGCCGCCCCATTTGTTCACGTATTAAACGACTCATTCTTTCGCGAATCCGTTATCACTTTTTTTTAAAATTTATATCCTTTCTTCGGATTGCAACAGATCAGAAAAGGTTGAAATTCCATGTAACGGCAGAAGGTGGGAAGCAGAAGTTTGCATTCATCTTATTTTTTTGTTACCTTGTCTTTGTTATTCATTAATTGTTTTATCATTTCCACGTTACGTTTAGTTCAGGTCCTTTCGAAATTATTTTGTTTTTCTATTTACGGAGTTCGCAACATTGTTTTAGTAACGTACCTGTTTTTAAGATCTCTGTGAACGTGGGTTAATATTAAAACTTTCTCATTATTATTATTGTTATTTTTATCATTATTATTATGGAAACAGGAATATTAATATTTGAACGAACGACAAAATTTCGTCGGTTTTGGAAATTTTACGTTTCTAGAAGAATTAGTATAACTTTTGTTCAAGTCGTGATTTTTTTAAACAAAATTTTGATATATTAGGTTGAATCATAAGTTTCGATAAATTCGTGTGGTTTTGTAAAATACTCAAAAACGATCAAAATTAATGACTCGTAATTTTTTTTAGGAAAATATTAGACTAAATTACATTTACATTTATACATAAGTTACATTTTATTTATTTCCGATAATAACAAGATTATTTCTATGAAACATACGTTTTTTTTTTTCTGAAAAAGCGGTATTTGTTACAATCTGTTTATTTATAATATTTTTTTCACAAACGGAAAGTTTATTTGAAGTCTTACGTCATATTCATATTGTTCCTCTGACATTAACAAAAAAAAAAAAGAAACCGGTTCGAAACTAAAAAAGGGGACGAATTAACCAACAAAAGTGTTTCAAAGATTTCAGAGAGCGACGAATTTCGTTTATAAAAAAATTAAAAGAACGCTCTTCTAAAAGAGTTCGTTGTTTGTTTCCTGGAATAATAGCGTTTGAACCGAAAGTGACGTGATCGTCAATTCCCCTGAATCGACGGGGATTATTCTGAAATATGCACGTAGCCTAGACAGAACAGAAGTTTCGTGCACTGGGAAAACTGTTGATCTTTGTCATGAATTCTGAAGTGACTTTCACTTCGTGCCACATAATCATACGTTTGTCTTTTAAAATTGAATCTCACGTTTTGTCTCATAATTCAATAATTAAGTTGAGCACGATCTTGGGAATTTATAGAGGAGACTTTTCCCTCTTGTGCAACGGCGATATGGGATTATACTCGTTATTACGACAACGTATCGATACATTCGAAAAATGTATGGCTTTTGGAATTTGAGAGATACCCCATCTAATCCTGTAATGGAAATTCAATGTACGTGTAGGGAACTTTCTTTCTTCTCGTGCACACGATTATTAGATTTTATACTATTACCGTCGTAACATGAGACATTTAACATTCTCATGAGCTAAGAGTGTTAATTACCCAACTTCTTTTCTTTTTTTTCTGCTTAGTCCGCACAAGTATCGACATACTCCTTTTCTTCGTGCAAAATATTATATAAACGGAAGTCCTTTCGCGTTATTCTAAGAAACAGATTTTATAGTATCATAAATACCCGCGAAACGCAATTTTACATATTTCCAGCTATCGTTTTCAACACGAGACGATGGCACGTTTTAATTAAAATGCAGAATTTCTCAGCAAAAAATGTCTGAAAAAAGATTTTCTTATTACGTACAGATTCCCTGGAGAAAATTGTATCATTTTTAGTGTCAACAAATTTTAGAAATTTAAAAATTCGCGGTATTCGTCACAGACAGCGCCACCTACTGCTCCCTAAGTAAACTAACCTCACTTTTAGGAGAAATTATCCCTTGCAGTTTGGTAAAAACAAGGATTTTCAATTTTTCCAATTATTTCGTTGAATATTTAAGGTATGAAATCGGTTCCTGGGCCACCGGTACCAGTGTCTCCAGAAACCAGTACCGGACCAGCACGAATTCCTATCGCGGTGCAATAACAAAAGTGCTGTTTTCTTTCCCCGGGTATCGAATAAAATAGATACGTATCTATCCCATAAGTCTCGACTCGAGTTTATAACTGTCCCTCGGTGAAAGAGTTTTCAATTCAAATAAAGAGTAATGAACAAATAGAAATGATAGTACATAAACTGATACATTGATTGATTTAAAAGTATTGCATGTAAATTAAATGTACTATTCAATGCGATTGATTTATTCGCGAACGACTGACCGGGACCGACGAGGGAAAAATAAAGGCTTTTCTTTTCCCATAGAAATAAATCTAAATCACAAAACCGGTAATTCATGACGCCGGTGCACACTCTTCTTATCGTATAAATTATCGGCGATCGAGAATGTATCTCTTTACATATGTAGCTCGCCGTCAAAATCGACACTTTAAAAGAATCAATTTAGGTTTATGTCTTCTTCGTGCTCGAAGACGCTGCTGTTTGCTCATAACCGTCAACGATCGGTATTTTCGAGACTTTCGACCGGTTCAAATGTGCTTGGATTGAAATTTAGAAGGATCCAGTGCGAGATGAGGTCAAAAAATACGTCATCCCCCCCCAAGGAGGGTGTTAACACTATTTCTAACGCGCTAATTATGCGTAATCAAAAATAAAAAATCCAAAAATATAGAATTATAATTAAAATAAAATTTCTTAATTATTAGCAAATTTTTTACAGACGCATAATTGCTTTATTAAGCAGCTCTCGTTTGTGGATTTCAAAAAAAGATAAAATTAACCCTTGGAAATAATTCTAAAAGGCGTTTCTTTTGACACCTTTGGTAGAAATAGTGTTAAAATTAGTGTCTTAACCCATTCGAGACGGCGAATTTTTTTCGAACACGGTCCCCAAGAGCGAAAATTTCTTTTTTTTTTTTTCTTGGCGAGTTTATAAGAAATCAATTGCACACACGGTGTGCAATCGGTCCCGAATGGGTTAAAATTAATTAAATATACGTACAGATGAAATTCGTGAGATGATCAACGATACACGAACAGCCGTTGGATCACAGAAACCAGCGTTTTTCAACGAAGCGTAACGTTGGAGTGAAATTATAAAAGTTTCGACTGAAACAAGCGAGCCAACGAAAGAATCGAACCGTTCGAGTTCGATGCACTGTCAATAGAAGTCATTGTTGTTACTATTGATGTCAGCTTTGAGGTAACTTAAAGTTTACTCTCTTGTGTTTGTGAATCGTGATAGGTCAGACTCACTGACGATCATTCAATTTGTTCTCGGTTACTTCCTTAATCCGCTCTCTTTCATGACCACCGTTTGAGATAGAAGTGCACTCGAAAGATACACAAGTATACCTAATTCCAGATTTACTTACGAAACGAAGGAATTGGACTTGTATATTAACACTATGCCGTCCGGTGGTACCACGTTGGTGTCATGCGAAAAGTATCGATCAAGCGCCGGTGGCACCACGTTGGTGTCGTACATAAACATTTCTACCGGCGCCAAACGAAAGAATCCCGATCAGACGTGCGGGCGGCAAAGTGTTAATTCCGCAAAACCATTTTCTTGCCCCTCTTTCGATTCGCGCAGATTCATACCAGCTAGGCTAGTTCCAAAATGTCGGTACAAAAGAAGATGTTGAAAGTTGAATCAAAGATGCAAAGCAACAAAATTATAGGAATCTAGTTCTCGAATAAGAGAAGGCTGATTCCAAACTCGTTAAAAACTAATAACAATTAATCGCAATCGAACGAGAAACCGGCTCTGATTTTATTACACAAAAATATTTCCTTCAACATTTCCACGAATCTTTCAAATTTCCACTTTACCCTCGTTCCTAAAGGAAATGAATAATTTAGAAAATCCCCCTCGCGTTGTTTCGTGTCAAGAGTCTGAAAAAAAAATTTGAAATTCCGCGGTATTCGTCAGCGACAGCGCCACCTGACGCTCCCTAAGAGAACTAACCCGTTTCCAAGAGCGATTCTCCGATTTTCTTCCAACAGTGACCGATAGAAAACCAATTTGCTGCGCCGATTGTCCAGATATTACGGAAATCTGTCGTTGGACGATACTTTCTATCATTAACGATACTTTCTACCTTGCATCCTCTCGTTAATTACCTCTTACATGGACTCGTTTATGTTCCAGATATCCGACATAGTAGTTGGGCAAGAACCGAATGTAACGGCGCGAGAAGCACTTTTGAGATGGGCAAGACGCTCGACGGCTCGTTATCCCGGAGTCCGTGTTACCGATTTCACCGGCTCCTGGAGAGACGGATTGGCATTTAGCGCGTTGCTCCACAGAAACCGTCCCGATCTTCTCGACTGGAGAAATGCGCGTTCCAGTCTACCTCGCGAACGACTTCATCAGGTATTTTACGCTTGCGAGAGGGAATATGGCGTTACGAGACTTCTTGATCCCGAAGGTGAGTCATTTTTACGTGTGTTTCTTCCATTCCTTTCCCTTTTCTTTCACTTCCTTGCTTTATTACCAGAAGCCTTTCATACCGTTTGCCCTACAAACCGTACAGAGGATCGATAGATCGCAGCAATAATCTCTTTAAAGTTCATTCCTCCGCGAATCTTGAGAAATGAAAAAAAAGGTGCAATTTCTGGATAGAAGATGAAATTTTTTTTTTTTTTGGACAAACGTCGAATGTTCTTTCGAAAGGCAAATACAGTAATGACGGAGTTTTTGTTACTCAAGTTAAAGAGTATCTTCTCGATGTATGACGTCATGCTTTTCTAAATTCAAATGTTGTTTTTGTAATTGGTCATAGCTTTGAGTTGGAAGTTTTTTTCTTTTTTTTTCTTCGCGTTTCGAGCATCACTTCAAGTAACGAATCGAGACCTCGACAATAAAGGAGTTCAGATGCTCTTCGAGATTAACGAACGGCCGTTTCTTGACGTCGATTGCTAAAGAGCCACGAGCGATCGGCTCTGTGTACTTTGCATTCACCGTAGGTGTCATTTCAGGACTTTCTATACAATACCTTAAGTCACGCTTTATTTTTGAACACCGTTTGTTGCTTTGAAGCAGTCCGCGATGGTTGGGAGAAGTTGATCGATCCTTTCACTGAAAAAAAAATTTGAATATTGAAAAGAACTGAAAAAAAATATATATATATGTAGTAGCTATAGTAAATATATGTAGTATTAAAAAAAATATATAAACGCTAGTTTTCAATTCGAAGAAGCCGGTTTCTTCAATTTGGCAAAACATTGAAAATTGCTACAAAAAATATTATCGATGGTAAATTAATGATTAATTGCAATTTTATAAAAGCTATTGGAGTTTATTATTTTAATTTATTTTTTATAAAGAAATTGTTCTGTAGTAAAAAATTTCTTTTATCATTTTTCTACAATATTCCTCGTGGAGAGAACATCTTTTTTTATTATCTCAGCAATTTTTACAAAGCGTCTTTCTCAGGATACGACTTTTTGTTGCAAGTCGGACCCCGACCAAAAATCCAACCATTAAGTCTTCCATTGTTACAATAATAGCCATGCATTACTCAAGTAAACAATAGCCATGCAATTATTATTCGAAAATGAAAGGGAAAAAAATGCGTGTGCTTGAAATTTCGAAGACAGTAATGATGTCGCAAGACCCACGGCTGCTTCCTTCAGTTCAGTGATATCCGAAATATCTCGCGCATCCTGATAATCATAATAATCTCGAAATTGTCATCCCGTATGAGTGTGTATTTAAAAGTGCGTATATGTATAAAACATACGTGGCACACATTCTTTTTGGTCACGGTTAATACTCGGTAGAATTTCCGGTCTCACTCTTACACCACGATACACGCCAGCTCTTCGTATAATTACATTTACTATTCTACAAACGTGTAGAACCGTAGGTGCTCCCCAACTATTGTTCTGAAAAAAACAGTGTACGAGAAATCTGTGGAAGAAGCTCGTACATAAGTCGGCAAGGAAAGACATTTGAGTGATTTATTTTGAAAATGGCCCAAGTCCATTTGTGGGTTTTTTTATTGTTATTTGTGGTGACATGTGTCACTTGGTGTTGGCTGTCACAAAAAAACATTTTGCAAAAATTTAAGAAAAGACTGGACTTGAGCCACTTTCGAAATAAACGGCTCATTTCTTGAAAGCCCCGGCGAATTTGGTCCTGTCATCAGAAATAGGATTAATTTATGCTTTGAACTGGATCCACATGAAATTGAATTGCAAAATATTGACGAACGTCTTGGAGTCGATTATACTTTCTTCCAAAGTTGTTACCTACTTATCTTCTTTTTCGAATTACGGAAAAAGGGAAAGTATTTGAAGAAAAAAAATTGTATCTTTTTTTTATTTTTTGAAAGATTGCAATTTCTATGGACGGGAAGTTTTATAAAAATTCAAACATCGAGAAAAATGCAATGAATCACGGATTATTGCATATTATGCAAAATATTTGTTACCATTTTCTATTTCAAATATTTGTTTCCAAATATTTCCACTTTAATAGCTTTTTTTCATACATTTTCTATTTTTCAAGACACAAAATACAACATTTCTATTTTTCCAATTTCCAAATACAAATATTTTGCAAAATACAAAATTTCCTTAAAATCATACGAGTTCATATAAATGTCAGCCAAGTTCAGCGCCGATATATATCAACATTCGCCAATTGCGTTGGGAAACCTTGTGATTTCCAAACTCCATCAATCAATTTTACCCGAGTATGATCTAGAACGTGCACGTGATTTATCGTCTGTGCAATTACACTCGGTAAGCTCGGAGAACCGAAGCACTTCCGCTTTGAAAAAATGATGCTTCTGCCGTACAGATATTTCTCGTATGAATAAAATAATAGTGAAACACTGTTAGTCGACTTCGCACAAATGACTGCAGACTAACTATCCTTCTGCTGTAATAACGATCATTTGGGATGAGATGAGATATGGTAAACAATCAGGCCTCTAAACCACTGCAACTACATATGATTTCGCTTTATTCAAAACTATTACATTGCGTAAGGTACCTGCTGTCGTCTTTGTTCGAGTTTAATGGGGCTTATAGTAGGTGATCAACTACCTGTCTGCTACAGGTTCATAATAATAATAATAATAATTGTGATAGCAATAATAATCCATTCAAATATTATTAATGCCTTGATATATCAATTCAAAAAAGTAAAATCTAAAAAAGTAAAATATAAAATTAAAATAATAATTTAAATTAGTGTTCTGAAGATGACAAAGTTATTAGTTGTAAAATATATTTAATTAATGCTTCGAGTTGAAATTCGATTATATTATTTCCAAAATTGCTACGTATTTTTTTTAGCTGCAAGTAGGGGAGTTTGTAAAAATGCTAGGGTTTTTTGCTGGGGTTTTTTCGGAAAATTGTAATTTTTTTGAACGTGAACTAAAAATTCAAACTTACCTTCCACAAAAACGCAAAGAATTTTATTATTATTAGCGCACATTATTAGCGCACAATATTAACTTACTTCTAAATTAAAAATCGAGTACTCTATTTCTAAAATTGCTACATATTTTTTTTTATTTGTTACTTTTTATTTCCTTTTTGGGATTCCGCATAAAAAAATAATCTCAGAACAACCTTTTCTTTCGATCGTTTCCAAAAATTGCAATTTTTAAGTTTAAGTTCTAAACGTTTGTAAGACAAATAAATCATGAAAAACAGGACAATGAAAATTTTCCTGCTTCTTCCTTGCCTCCATCCTCATTTTACAACCTCACAATGGGGAAATTACCGCAACTCTCGAATTACATCTCTCTCATTTTGTTTGTTGCAGATGTTGATACCCCCGAACCGGATGAGAAGTCGCTGATAACGTATATTTCCTCGCTGTACGACGTGTTCCCAGAACCTCCAGCGATTCATCCATTATACGACGCGGAAGCGCAAAGACGTTCCGCGGAATATCGTGAACTCGCGAGTTCATTACACCTTTGGATACGCGAAAAGATGTCCCTGATGCAAGAACGATCCTTCCCACCGACCTTAATAGAGATGAAGAAATTAGCGGCCGACAGTGCCAAGTTCAAGAACGAAGAAGTGCCGCCACGGTACAGAGACAAACAGAGAATCACTCACATCTTTCGCGATTTGCAAAAATACTTCGAAGCCGTTGGCGAGGTCGACATGGAACCGGAATTACATATCGAAGTTATCGAGAGAAATTGGAACCTGCTTATGGTGCTTCATCAGGAACGAGAGCAAGCCATTATTGATGAAATTAAACGGTAAGTTGCATCCTCGACGCTGTTTCTACCGCGCTAATTATATAGTAATGAAAAATCCAAAAGCAAAAATATCGAATTATAATTAAAATAGATTTTCTTGATCAATGGCAAATTTTTTACGGACGCTTGATTGCTCTACTAAGCGCTTCCCGTTTGTGGATTTAAAAAAAAAAATTAAACCTTGAAAATATGTGAATGGGTCACCTCAGAAACGTTGTAAGGTACAAATTGCAAATTGTTCGAAAACCCCCGAAAATGAAAAAAATAACCTAATGGATTTTTTAAACAATTTTTTGGATGGGCTTTTTTAAAAATGGATGGAATTTTTTCTAAAATCCATCAGGTTATTTTTTTCATTTTCGGGGCTTTTTGAACAATTTCCAATTTGTACCTTACAACGTTTTGGAGGTGACCCATTCAATTCTAAATTAAAATTCTAAAAGGTGTCAATGGGCACTAAATTTCCGGGATAAGACCTTTATAGTTCCTGGATAATTTTTCCATATAAAAGAAATTTTCTTACTAGAATTATGGAATTTTTTTTGGAATTTTACAAAAATATCCCGTTTTTGGTTTTTGGTTGTAAATGAAATATATATTATTTTTCAAAAGAAATAATTATTATTGTTAGTATATTATTATTTTATTAGATAATAATATATATTTATTATATTCTTCTATATAATATATTATTATTGTTATTATTATTATTATTATTATTGTTGTTGTGATGATCCTAGCTTATCTGAATAATGATATTTAATTGTTTCCCTTCTTTAGACTCGAACGACTACAACGACTCGCCGAGAAAGTTCATCGTGAGATGAAATCAACGGATAACAGATTAGAGGAGCTAGAGAGACGTGTAGAGGACGAAGCTCGTCGTTTGGATCGTCTTCATCCGCTCGAAGCGAAGCACGCGGTTGACTTACTGGAACAGGATATTCGTAACACGGAAATTCAAATTCAAAATATATTTACCGACGTTCATACTCTCACGGAAGGCAGACACAGTCAAGCTGCTGAACTACATAAAAGGTATAAAACTCGGATTTGCCCCATCTGATAGAGTCGGTACTTTATGATATCTTAGCAAGCCGCTGTTTTATATTGTTATCAAGCTTTCAGAAACTTGTTTGAGATACTTTGAACGTATAAACCGCCGTTCGACTTTCTCCATCCGACTCATTCCTTTATCAAGCTTTTCTGAATAGTGGTGCACAGTATGTACACGGGACGGAAGATGATAATAATAACGGGAGACGAAATAAAATAGTCGTGATAAGAGTTAAACTGATCCGAAGAATTTATATTGGGTAGATAAGCAATTGATATCCGAACTTTCACACACCGGGATGAAGTAAAGATTGAAGTAGTTCCTGACCCTGAAACGGTGAATTTTATACGAGATTATTCGAGAATTTTATTGCATCGAAATTACGTTTCTAAAAACGATTTCTATTTAATTCAAAATTAAGTATTCTTCAAAATTACTTAAGAATAATTTTTTCTTGGAAAAGAAAATTATTATTTTCAAAATAATTGCACTTTTTAAATAATATTTATATAATAATTTTTCTGACAATTCGATAATTTTTTCTTAGTACAAGATTTGGCAGACCCGAGGGTCTAAACTATTTCCTTTTCATAAAAATGACAGAATTCTCAATGTCCTTGTGTTTCAACTATTATTAAATCAACAAAGATTAAATTTCACCAAAACTTCCAGATGTAGATAAAAATTAGAACTATGATTTTCAAGTTATTTTATTTTTTAACTTCAGAAATAAAATTTACTTACGAATTTCATGGAACAAAATTGACAGCCACAATTTAAAGTCCCGTGGAAATGTTATACTATGCCGTCCGGTGACACTACGTAGGTGTCTCGCGAAAAGTATCGCGCAAGTGCCGGTGGCACCACCTTGGTGTCGTACATAACGATTTACACCGGCGCCAAACGAAAGAATCCCGATCAGACGTGCGGACGGCAAAGTGTTAAAAGTTTCCTAAAATAAGACACTTCTTTTTTTTAATAATCTTATTTTTTTTTTGTTAATTTTACCAAAAACTTTCATTTTTGTATTACAGAGTGCAAAAACTACATCAACGTTGGGTAGCACTGCGTTCTCTTCTACACAAACGTTTGGTACAACCACTATCAGCTGTATCTTTCCCGGTAGAGGAACGTGTGGTAACGAAGCATAGAACAACCGTCCATGAAACAAGATTAGTAGATACTAATCCGCATTTCCGAGCCCTGCACGATTGCATCGATTGGTGTAAAACGAAATTAAAACAAATCCAAGAAGCGGATTACGGTTCTGACCTGAAAAGTGTTCAGAACGAACTGGATATTCATCAGCGAGAGCACAAAAATATCGATCAGTTCCATTCGAAAGTCGATAAATGCGTTCAAGCTAAGAACAATTTCCACGGCGAGGAACTCGCCCTTTACAGTCAGCATTTGAGCACACTTCAGAAACTCTACGCCGAATTACTCTCCACTTCTAATAAAAGACTTTCCGATTTGGATACCTTGCATGATTTTATTCAGTCAGCCACTGGAGAATTGGTTTGGTTAAATGCTAAAGAAGAAACCGAAGTGACACGTGACTGGAGTGACAAAAATCTCAACGTTCAAAGCATCGAACAATATTATGAGGTTGGTAGTTGCCCACTGGGAATTTTAATATCTCTTTTTTTACCCTCCCCATAAATAATTCATCACAAAATGTATCGAACTCGTAATTTCTTTTACAAGCGGACGTATGGCTCTGGAATTGAGGTAAAACTCTGCGAAAATATATGAAATTACAAATTAAATGCTAATTATTTGTATACTTTGACCTGCACTTGAGAAACTTCAAAATGAAATTTCTATTGTAGAAATTTTGAGATATTTTTTAATTCTGAAATGGACATTTCGAATAAAAAAATTCGTAACTCTCCTTTCTATAAAAATTCATAATTTCGAAATATATCTAAATAATTATTTGAATGGGTCACCCCCAAAACGTTGTAAGGTACAAATTGCAAATTGTTCAAAAATCCTCGAACGTGAAGAAAATTACCTGATGGATTTTTTTTATTCCATCCATTTTTAAAAAGAATTGTTTAAAAAAATCCATCAGGTTATTTTTTTATTTTCAAGGATTTTTAAACAATTTGCAATTTGTACCCTACAACGTCTTTGAGGTGACCCGTTATTTTATAAATTGTGTCCATTAAATTAAATTATAATTACGAAAATGGCATAGATTAATATCGAATTTAATTTCCTTTACAGTCTCTGATGAGCGATTTGGAAAAACGAGAGATACAATTCTCGGCAGTGCAAGACCGCGGCGAAGCTTTGGTACTTCAGCATCATCCGGCAGCTAAAACAATCGAAGCTTACATGTCAGCAATGCAAACACAATGGGCTTGGCTTTTGCAACTAACGTTATGCCTGGAAGTACACTTGAAGCACGCCGCTCAGAGCCAACAATTTTTCAAAGACATCCAGCAATCCGAGCAATGGATCACCAAGAGGGACGAAATTTTGAACACGGTTTACTCGCAATCGGATTTCTCGCTCGACGAGGGTGAACGTCTTCTGAAAGGAATGCAAGAGTTACGCGAGGAACTCAACAATTATGGCGATCACGTTCAGAGACTTGTTGATCAGGCGAAGGACGTCGTTCCAATGAAACAGCGTAAACAGCCGGTCACGCGACCGTTGCAAGTTACTTGCATTTGCAGTTACAAGCAAGTCAATGTAAGTTTTTTTTCGATTTCTAAAATTAGCAAAATTCAATATCGAGCGGCACGAGTCGCGAAGAGAGATCCGAGATTACGCGTCCTAGTTGCAAACACGAACATTTATTTTAACCCTAAAGCGACCAGGTGGGATTCAACCGGACCCCAGAGCACGTTTAATGCGATTTTTCGATCAATCGCAAAATATGTTTCCATGGAATAATTTTCCAGTAAATGCTTCAAAAAACGGGGAAATCACTCTTTTTCAATAAAAGAACACTTTACTTTCCCTCGAGTTCATCGAAAAATGGAATTCTTGACATCAACCTGATCGATTTCTGTCAAAAAGCGTGTGGGGTCCGCGCGGACCCCACCTGGTCATATATTTCTACATTTTATCTGGTCGCTCGAGGGTTAATTTGGCGCAATTGAGTGCGAATTCTTTTACCATTGCTCCGCAGGCTCTAACCCTAGCAAATTCAAAATATGGAAACCGAGAAATCCTCCAATACGTCCTCAAAAGAAATCTTGAAAATCCCAAAAAATTGTACGAGCGCTTTGAAATGAATTTGTTTCATTTAATTGCAGATGTCCATAGACAAAGGCGAACAATGCACGCTTTACGACAACGCGGGGCGCGTGAAATGGCGAGTGAAGAATTCCCAAGGCGTGGAATCGCCGGTACCCGGGGTATGTTTTGCGCTTCAACCACCGGACAAGGACGCATTGGACGCGGCTGAGCGTTTGAGACGTCAGTACGACAGAAGCGTGGCTTTGTGGCAGAGGAAACAACTGCGTCTGAGGCAAAACATGATCTTCGCGACGATCAAAGTGGTCAAAGGCTGGGATCTGCCGCAGTTTCTGGCGATGGGTCAGGATCAACGCACGGCCATACGCAAGGCGCTGAACGAAGACGCCGATAAATTGATATCGGAAGGGGATCCGACGGATCCGCAATTGAGAAGATTGAAGCGAGAAATGGCCGACGTCAATAGATTATTCGATGATTTCGAGAAACGCGCCAGAGCGGAAGAGGAATCGAAGAATGCCGGTCGGATCTTCAACGACCAGGTCTCGTCGCTTCAGCAGGCTCTGGACGAAGCCGAGAGGATCCTGAACATACGTATCGCCTCGCCGTTACCGCGTGATTTGGATAGTCTCGAGCACATGGTACTGGAACACAAAGATTACGAACAAAATTTACAAAGGTTAGCTCCTGATGTCGAACAAGTACAACAAACATTCCGTGGTATCACGTTGAAGACCCCGGCCATGAGGAACAAGCTGGACAACGTGATGACGAAATGGAACCATTTATGGAACCTAAGCAACCTCTACATCGAGAGATTGAAGTGCGTCGAGATAGTGTTGTCCGGTTTGGAGGAAAACTCGTCGGCGATATCCGAATTCGAAGTTAAATTGGCGTCGTACGGAGAATTGCCGGCCGACGTGAAGGGTCTGCAAAACGTATTGGAGGATTTGATGATCCTGCAAAATGCCATCACGCAGCAGCAAATTCTCATTGACCAGCTGAACGAAGACGCGCATAACGCGAGACGCCTCGTTGAAAAATCGAGACCCAACCATCGCGGACCGCACGGAGACATGGACAGGTTGGACGCCGAAGTCAACAGACTGAATGCGAGATGGACGAACATCTGTGGACAGTTGGTCGACAGGCTCAGGAGCGCCGAAACTGCATATGGACTTGCTCAACAATATAACAACGCCTACCAGAATGAGGTTGACTTTGTTGACGATTGTTATGGAAAAATGGAAAATTTGGAAGCTGAAAACACAAAGGTATTGAGGATTCTCTCATTTTTGTGGAAAAAAAATCTTGGCTACATATAGTTTCACCGGACTTTGTATTAAAAATTACGAAATGATGATTATATAAATATTATTAGAAAATTGGAATCTTTTTATACATTTAATTTACAAAAATTATTTTTTTTCTGAAAATAATTATTCTTCAGTAATTTGTAAAATAATGCACAGGGTATCAGAGACCCACAATTTCCTTAAAGAAATTCTCTCCAGGAGAATTTTGATTGATTTTCTAATATTGGAATTTTTAATTCGAACAAAAAAATTACAAAATAATGATTGTATAAATATTATTAGAAAATTGGAATCTTTTTATACAGTTAATTTACAAAAATTATTTTTTTCTGAAAATTATTATTCTTCAGTAATTTGTAAAATAATGCACAGGGTATCAGAGACCCACAATTTCCTTAAAGAAATTCTCTCCAGGGGAATTTTTACTGATTTGCTAATATTGGAATTTTTAGTCCGAACAAACAAATTACAAAATTACAAAGTAATGATTATATAAATATTATTAAAATAAATGGAATTCTTTAATACATTTAATTTACAAAAATGATTTTTTCTGAAAAATAATTATTCTTCAGTAATTTAAAAATAGTAATTCGTAAAATAATACACAGGGTACCAGACCCACATTTTCTTTAAAGAAATTCTCTCCAGAGGAATTTTTACCGAGTTTCTAATATTGGAATTTTTTTTTTCGATCTTCCTTTTTTTTGTTGAAGATATTTCTTTATTTATTTTTTTTTTTCTCTAGGGAAAATTTTATATTTCATATTATTTCATCTCAGCTTTTCACAATATAGACTTTTGCCCCTTTTTCTTCTAGAATCTGTTGCACCAGGTCGTTGATCGCTCACCGATGATCGAAGCAGTGAATGTAACAGGTGGACGTTTAATCCGCGAAGGCAAGGTACGGTGACAAAGAAATGTATCAAAAATTTCTGAGCCTTTCAGCCCTCTTTGGAGCTTATGGTTGTGAATGCTCGAATGAATGAGACTTAGAATTAGCGAACACACCGTGTACATACTGTCATTGACATTGACCATATTTTCTTCTTTCTCTTTCTCTATTATTTCGATATGTATTGTTTTATTATTTTTTTTATAATATTTTCTTCTCACGAAGAACGAAGTTTCAGCAACCGAGAGAATTTTATTTTCAGCGTCGGTAAATTTATATTTTCGACTTTATTCATCTATTTTTGTTAATTTAAATTTATTCAACACTCTATGTTTTTTTCGATTTCATTAACACTTGCTTAATTGTTAGTAACTTTTACGACTTAATATAATGTCGACGGTCAATTTCATTGATCCGTTTTTAATCACGCAGGATAACAGACGTTATCAAAAAGTTTACGTTGCCCGAAATGACAATTTAGTCTATCGCAAGGGAAGTTCGTGTAAACTTTTTGTGACAATAAAATCGTAGTACACTGTTTAGTAGATATTAAAAAGAAACACGAGTAGCACGGTTGAATGGTGGTTAAGATCGGGAAGCTTTAAGCGGATATCAAATATTACAAGTCAATAAATAAGCTTGCGGGATTTAGAAGACTTATTTCGAAAACCCAGTGTGGTATTGGCGAGAGCAAATCTTTGTAATAAACTTCGCTAATAATGTCCGTCTAATTTCGGTCGTTGAAGCTTGTATTTTCATTTCCACGATTTGTAAAAATTTGTCAAAACCGACTCCTACCGAACTCAACGGCAACCACCCCATAACACGTTTCAGGCTTCCAATTAATTCGATATTGACGCAACAAAAATATTAACGATTTTAATAAATACCACATTGGGTTTTCCGTAAAAGCGCTACGAGCTTAATTTGTAACTTCGAGGCTAACGGAGTGGCCCACGAAAGTCTAATGTACTAACCCTAACGAACTAACCGAACGATTTAGATCTATGGACAGAGACTCCGAGCATTCAAGGAGCAATTGGAGGAATTATGTCCATCTTTGGACGCTTCCGTCAAACGACCCCGGAGGGATTCCGTCTCGACTGTGGACAACGTTGCACGAGATCTTGACACCCTCAACAAAAGATACACCACTCTCGTCAATCTTCTGCAAGATCGCATCAGGAAACTGGTCGTGTTATATCCAGAGGATATTTCTCTTCAGGTGAGTTCATTTCTTTCGATCTCATTTGTTATAATTTTTTTTTTTTTGTGGATATTTCTAGCAAGAACGCGCGCACGCTTTTTACGTCTTATTGGCGGCCGTGTAAGAACTTTAGTGATTTTCATTTGAAATTTGAGTGGGTCACCTCAAAAACGTTGTATGGTACAAATTGCAATTGCTCAAAAACTCCCGAAAATAAGAAAAATTACCTGATGGTGCAATAATAGAATGGGTCACCTCAAAAACGTTGAGGTACAAATTTTTTAAAACAATTATTATTGCACCATCAGGTTATTATTTTTTTTTTTCGTTTTCGGGGATTTTTGAACGATTGACAAATTGTACCTTACAACGTTCTTGAGGTGACCCATTCATTTATAGAAATTAAATTGAAGTTTTGTCGAAAAAAAATTCGATTTCTAGAATCAATTTTCGGGAGACCCTAATCCGGTGTATTTTTTTTTACGAGGAATCCATTTTCATTGTCGAAAATGTAGATTTGCAGCGCGAAATATAATTTTTCCACAAAAAAATCTAGTTTTGAAGACCTCCCCCGCTAGAATTTTATGTAAATTAACCTTTGAAATCCATTCTACGCGTCGAATTATCCCTAGAAATTCCATTTTTTACCCCATTTTTGGGCGAATGCTAAAAATGTTTTTTTTTTTAACTTAATTTCAGTATATTACAAAAATTCTAGAAAATCCATCATCACATTTCAAAACACAAAATTTAGCCGGATGATTTAGAATTAATCTTTAAAAAAAAAAATTGTTTTTTATTTAATTCGGCAACTTGATTAATCAGAGAAAAATGCTACAGCCAAATACCAAAATATTTGATTCGCGATTCCTCGAGTATTTTAAGTACATTTAACCTTTCCAATCGACTGAACGTGTAGCACACGAATAGAATGAATTTAGAGAACAGCCAGCCTCGTTTTACGTCGGAACATTTAACTTTTTGCTTTCGATTAAAACTGATTTTTATTGTTGCAATCCAAGATAACTTGAATTTTGATAAGCAAGATAGGGATCAAATTATTTCGAATACCACCTTCGCACGCAAAGGTACAATACATCTCCAAACTGTTCCGTCGATAAGGTTTATTGGACTACGTATAAATACAATTTTGGGAAACAATTTGCAAAAAAAAAAGGAGGAAATGATGTCATGGAAGTTACGAACGAGTCCGTAAATTCCAGGTGAAGGTGGGATTGTTACATAAAACTTGATTTTAACCTTCAACATTTGTTTGCTAAAAATATTATTGCGCTTCATTTTGACGTTAGTTGAATGTAGTAAATAGTTTTGAAAATCTAATTTCCTAAAAAGGCAGCCCTTTCCAATTTTACAACGCCTCCGTGCTAAGTACAAGGTGAAGAGCCACTTTTGAATTAGAAGTTCCTTTCTAGAAAGGTAATATTATTAGTAAATACCTATAATTTCTATACCAACACGTTCGTTCAAGGATTCAGCCTTATGAATGTATAATAAGACCGAATTAGCCGAAAATACCACACGATGTCGTCATGAGTCGACATTAATGTGCTGCTACTAATTTCCATAAAAAATGATGACATCACTTTCTATTTATCAAACAATTCATGACATCAGTCTTCTTTTTTTTTATGATGAATCAATTTTACATTCAATTTATCTCCAACTGCGACAAGTAGAGGCGGAATTGATATGAATTTACTCCTCAAATTTGACAGGTCAAGACTTCTCACACCTCTTTATTTATTTTATTTAATCTTCGGTCACTCCGGGATTCAATTTAAAGGAGATATCATTTTTTGCCGGACACATATATATTTCCGTTTTTAATGCAACTTTCTTTCAGAGACAAAGTGAAGAGTTCCCAGTCGAAAATAATGTTAAAAGTCAAATTCATTGATTTTCGTGTCGGTAAATCTCGAAAACGTAGGCTTTGAATAGCTTTTAATTTTAATTTCCCCCAATATGGGGGAAGGCCAAGACAAAAAAAAATCGACTTTTGGAAAAATCTTTTTCGCACTTTAGAGAGACTCTTATCCGATGTATTTTTTTCCGAGGAATCCAAATATGATAGTAAAATTCCCGAAATTCCACGGGAAATACGATTTTTCCTCAAAAAACCTACTTTTTTCTAACTTCCGTTGGGATTTCGTCAAATTTGACCTTGGGAATCGATTCTACGCGAAAAATTACCTCTAGAAATGACTTGTCCAGCCCCATTTTTAAAACTTTAATTTTTACCCCATTTTTGGGGGAAGGGGTCGGTATGCCCAAAAAAATCGACTTTTGAAAAAATCTTTTTCACACTTTCGGGAGACCCATATCTGATGTATTTTTTTCCGAGGAATCCATTTTCATTGTCAAAATTCAAGATTTCTTACGGGAAACACGATTTTTCCTCAAAAAACCTACTTTTAACCAACTTCTGCTGGGATTTCGTCAAATTTGACCTTGGCAATCGATTCTACGCGAAAAATTACCCCTAGAAATGACTTGTCCAGCCCCATTTTTAAAACTTTAATTTTTACCCCATTTTTGGGGGAAGGGGTCGGTATGCCCAAAAAAATCGACTTTTGAAAAAATCTTTTTCACACTTTCGGGAGACCCATATCCGATGTATTTTTTCCCGAGGAATCCATTTCCATTGTCAAAATTCAAGATTTCTTACGGGAAACACGATTTTTCCTCAAAAAACCTACTTTTTTCCAACTTCCGCTAAGATTTCAACAAATTTGACCTTTGCAATCGATTCTACGCGAAAAATTACCCCTAGAAATGACTTGTCCAGCCCCATTTTTAAAACTTTAATTTTTACCCCATTTTTGGGGGAAGGGGTCGGTATGCCCAAAAAAATCGACTTTTGAAAAAATCTTTTTCACACTTTCGGGAGACCCATATCCGATGTATTTTTTCCCGAGGAATCTATTTTCATTGTCAAAATTCAAGATTTCTTACGGGAAACACGATTTTTACTCAAAAAACCTACTTTTTTCCAACTTCCGCTAAGATTTCAACAAATTTGACCTTTGCAATCGATTCTACGCGAAAAATTACCCCTAGAAATGACTTGTCCAACCCCATTTTTAAAACTTTAATTTCTACCCCATTTTTGGGGGAATGCCCAAAAAATTCGACTTTCGTAAAGTTTCCGAAACATCCATAAACGTGAGGTTCGTCCTTTTGTTTTTGCCGGTAAAATTCGAAAACGTTGAATTTCAATTTTCACGCGGGTGGAAGGATCAATAAAGGCGCAATATATAGGAGTGTGCTCTCTTAGGTGGGGTTGTACTTGCTACTGCGGTTCTCGTTTCCTATCTCCCATTTCACGAGGACAGTTTTAACGTAGGAGTACGTATTACCGAGTGGGCAGTACTCCAGTGCGTGTTGTCCTTGCACATAACAACTTCATTTACCGGTTTGCCATATACGTAGAAGCTTGAAATCGTAGATTGTGAGCCACACTTCTCTGATGTCACAACTCGTTATTATACGAAAGGTACGGATATTGCTCGATGGCAATAGATCCGCTAAAATACATGTTCATATTCCACTGTACCATATGATCTGTCCTCCCTTGCCGCTGTCAGTGCCGGTACGATGTATGCTTCTGCAATGATCGCAAGTGCCGGTTCTCGTCTGGAATGACGTTTCCAAGGAAAAATGGGTGACACAGTGAGAAACTGTTACGAAAATGATATTTTTTTTGTCACCTGACAATTTATTTAATCGATTCCTTTGGTTGTAATTATCGTCTCGTAAATAGGTTGAACAATTTTTAAAAGGTGGTCGGACAATCGGTGACACGCTAGTGAATAGAGAGAACTAGATTTTGTAGCATAAAGTATTATTTTAGTTCCATTTTCTCCAAAAGTTGCCGTCACGCCTCATAAGTTTGAAATTCCCCCATTTTCGTTTGGATAATTAATGAACGCATGACATCAGATGGATGTCATGTGACTTGTTGTCTTCCCGTCATTAAGGTCTTGATACTTTCAAGAAAAACACTGCTATAATCAGAATTTTTATCAGCTGCAGTAAGAAACGCGATAAACCCGTTTCTTGTTATCTCAAATGACCGTCATATATTTCCCAGACTATTACTTCGGTCAACGTTAATTCGACCACGTTCTTGCACATGATGGATGCGAAGGAATGCAAGTGCATAAATTCATCAAACTTTGATATATATGTTTCTGCTTTGCGACAACGACAATGGGAGGGGATACGATTAGAGTTTCTTCTTCTGCAATTTCTATATTTGTAAAGCAATACATTTATTTTGCCAATGTTCTGTTTTCCTTGGTTGCACAAAGAAAATGCATCCATCAAGTTTTCTAGAAAGAATACAAAATATTCGTTTTTAATGAGAATTAGTAAAATTAACTGTATTAATAATTAAAAGTATATGAAGACTGGGTTAATTTGAAAATGCCAGAGTTTTAGTAAATTAGTATTAAAATTGTTTATTTTATATAAAATAAATTAGTAAAGTAATACTTAAAATTTTAAAAATGCATACAGTCGTTACAAAGTTGATAATTGTTAACTTACCCTAAATATTGTTTATTTTCTTGGTCAATTTATAATTTTATCATTTTATTATTAAATAAATTCAGGCTTGTTACCTTTTCTTGCAATTTTCATTATTTTGTCGGTAATGTTTGTCTTTGTGCATAAAAGTCTCTTGCTTTTCGTAGAGGAATTTATTACAGGACATCAATAAATTATTCCAGTAAAATGTTGTAACAAAGATATTTATTAACCATAAGAATATTTATATCAATATAAAATTTTCTATAGATTCTGGTTTCTAAGACATAAAAATACGTATCTCGAGGGATTCTTTAGAACGTTATGTCACTTTCAAATCACACATTTATACTGTTAGCAATTTGTTGCTTCTAAATTTCCTTTTTCAACAATTCTAAATTATTACAATAATTTTAAAGTAAAAATATCACCATAGAAATATTCATATTCTTTAATTCTCCATGAAAAAAAAATTTACTAAAAGTCCAAAATACAAGTTTCTGTTATAAAAAAACTTTCATTTTATTTTAAATTATTCCTCAGTTGTGATTTGCTATTATATTTTTCAACGACATATTTAATCCTGACGGATTGAAATTTCGAGTCATTGAGGGTTGAAGGTATTTTAAAAGTTTCATTGTCATGCACAGAAAAAAAAATATTATTGGTTCAAGAACAAAATTGTCACGGGCTGCCACAAACATACGATATTCGTTTTATCTAATTTTGTCACTGAACCAACGACAAAATTTCTTGAACAAATCGATCGAATACTCGACGCATTGTTGTTGCTGTTGAATGAATTTTATTTTTTTCCAATTGCGCTGATTTAGTTGAAATCTAGAGCATTTTTTTTTTCAGTCGATCGAATACTCGACGCATTGTTGTTGCTGTTGAATGAATTTTATTTTTTTCCAATTGCCCTGATATAGTTGAAATCTAGAGCATTTTTTTATTCAGTGTATCGGAAACGTAGGCAGACCGAGAAGTATCGTAAATTCCGGATAGTGATACAGTTGATACAACTAGTAAACGATCCCGGTGTAGTAAGGCATTTTCTGAGAGAAACAGTATATTTCATTCATGAAAAAAAAAAATTGAAATGTAGAGGCTCGAGGACGATAAGAAACTTCCTACGTAAGAACGGTGGTACCTCGGAGGAGCGGGTGCAGACTGTTGACAGTCAGTATCCCGGACGAGTCCGTGTAGTTAACATCGTTTTCGTGAGTAGCTGCGGCTAAAATTGGATTCCTACTTTCTCGCACGTGCTTCGTTTTCATGAATAATAACAAAAGCATATGGCTTCGAAAGATTCGACGAGAAAACCAGGCGATGTTGTCGCCTCACTGTTGGCAGGAAAAAATTAGCGTTTTTGGTGTCAACGAGTGAAACAACGGTATCGGTTGCAGGCTGTTGTCCTGCCGCTAATCTTCACGGGTCACGTCGATACGATTTAGATGTTTCCGTCTATTATCTGTCCATGACAGAGTTTCCCTTCGTGGCACGTTGAAGAAGTTTCCGCAGTGACCGAAGAAAATGTTTCCTTCACAGAGTTGCGCCGAGCGGAAAATAGTGCGGCAGGTAAATGGATTGATGCAATCAGGAAATATGGGGAATTTTTACGAATCAAAGGCGTTTGGAAATTTGCCTTTTTGTTGCATTTATAATTAACACTTTGCCGCCCGCGCGTTTGATCGGGATTCTTTCGTTTGGCGCCGGTGTAAATCTTTATGTACGACACCAACGTGGTGCCAGCGGCGCTTGCCCGATAATTTTCGCATGGCACCAACGTGGTACCACCGGACGGCATAGAGTTAATTTCGTAGCAGGGAAAACGTTCAGAAAATGAAAGTGGTACGAGAATTAAAAGGAAATCCACGGAAAATGGTCTACTTTCTTTCCTCGAAAAATTGAAAAGTTGTTTTTTTTTCCGGGATTTCGCTTGAATTAGGAAAGGATAATTTTCTTTTACGGCATTTTCCAAATTTATACGATTTTAGAGGCGAATTTGGAGTTTTCCGATATTAGCATAAAAATTTGCGTCTTTAGAGCCTCGGGTCCTCTACTTTCCGCCGCAAATACACTTTGCCCGCGATGGCGAAAAATTTTGGAGACGTTGCGAAAGCGACGCATTATTTATAAACGAATGAGAATCACTCCGAGCGACGCGTAGGAAACCCTCGGCGAAGCGTTTTTGAAAATTGGCTCGGCAATAGAAAGTCCAACGACACTCGATTTTGTTTTCGGAGGTTGATTTGTTTATTATTGCTTTAACTCGGAATCTTTATCGAACCTCCGCCACTCTTTTACTAAAAATAACGGGGCTTTTCAGAGAAATTATCATTTTTCGTTGAGACGTCGAGTGTCAGCGGCAATTCAAAGGCTATAAATGCTACGATAACCTTTCTCTCTTCTTTTTTTTTTTTAAATCGCTGCACCAGCTGTTGCCAGATATCACGTAAAAATTGTAGCACCGAATTTCGCGTCTCCCAGAATATTCGAAAATAAATTCAAATACGTGCATATTTCTCTTCCTTTTTCTCAAAATCCAGTCGCATTTTCTCGCCATTCGCTATCCGTCGTTGCAGACTGACAACTCGGCTGTATCGTGTCCTTATCAGTTATGACGAAGACTCGATTTTATTGCCCGTCGGCCGCCGCTGCTTCTGACCTCGTTATTTTTCATATAAGAAAAATTCCCTTATTATTAGCATCGGCGAGCAAGGCGCTAACGACGGTACAGGTAAAAGCGAGCAGGCGACTGAGTAAAACTAACCAAAACCAAGAATAGTGTTGGGAATGTCGCAAGAATTGTCACAGTTCCAACGAGCGTGTTACCTAATGCAAGTGTTTCAATCAAGTTCACGGTGGCTCCTCCGTCCATCTAGCGGGTCTCGGCGGCTAGCAGGTTGTTAAAGGTGATGTCATGCGTTATTCGAAGCGGCAACCGTCATCCTTACCTTCGTTTTCTTTTCCTTTAGCGATCGGGAGTCGCGCGATTGAGGGAAAAATGCCGTAGTCATACTCTTGCCGCGAGAAATTCGTATTCCTCGTGTTTAACGCGCGTGTCATTAAACGTAGCGTATCGAATCCATATTCATGCCTCCAGGCTTCGAAGACGTCGAACAACAACAATAACAAGAACACCAATTATTGCAATAGGTCAAGGTTGCTTGAAAAAAACACTCGTTAAGGCAATGCAAATGAGCGATTTCTCGCACGTTCGTCTTTCGGCAAAAACTCGAACCGGGACGCGGTACTCGCAACCGATGTATCCGCAACACCGATCCCATTGCGCTCGTCTCTCGAGCGGAGCTTCGAAGAGCGCGATGCGGTGGGCTCGCGTGCGGAAGGAACAAAGGCCGGACATGGTCTAAAAATACGAAACCGCCAAAAGATTATCCGAGCTAACGCGTCTCGTCGCCCCCTCAAGATGATTTAGCAAAGCGATCTCGCGCCGCGGTATTTGGATAGCGATTATTTATAGAGTTTTTCAAAGATGCGTCTGGTCCACGCAGTTCCGTTGGATCCCTTCCGTTGGGATGTTGCCGTTTCCTCCGTCGACTCTATTTAGCGTCATTTCCCTGCTCTCGTTTCTAGCGAGTCTCTCTCTGACAGCGATAGTCGCATTTAACGGTCAGACTTTTCTCGGGTATTCGCCGCAATGGCGGATCCTTCCCCCGAAGGCAGCGTTCAAATATCGCCGCGAAGTGAATAAATTCTAATTGAAGTTTGAATGCATCGAAGTGCAGGAGCGTAACGCGCTTCCTCGTGCCAATAACGATGTTACACGCTCTCTGATCGCATTCGACCAAGATACGAGGGAAACCTTGGTTATGCTCGTGCTCGCGGTATCGTGATATTAAAATATCACGCTAAAAAAGCCGTACCGATACGCGAAACCAGTTTTATTATGCAAGAGAGGATACTGTAGGTCGATAATGATATTGTTCATCCAATACCCGAGAGGAGACTGTGTAAACAAGACGGGATGAAAAAGAGATTCGGTTTAATTTCTTATTCGTAGACTCGATGGAAAAGAAGAAGAAGAAGAAGAAGAGAAAAAAAAAAGAGAGAGGAGTGTCGTAAAGTGGATATTATTGACAAAAGGCCTTGCAATCATCGCCATCCTGCCCCGAAGCTATGTTTTCCGTAACGTATCTGGTATCGTTATTGTTGCAGCGCGCTCTTCAAGAGCAACGACCCCTGCGTACCTTCCGGACGGAATTCAATATCTACGAGAGCACGAGCACCGAGGAAAGGTATTCCTCGACGACGACACATTACACGCAGTCCCAGTGAGTAAAGAACGACAGCGGTACATTTAAGAGCAAATTTCGAAGGTAAGTGACCATTCAAATGACACGATTCTTTTTAGGTACACATCCGAACGACATGAATCGACGGCCACGACGATTTCGAACGAGGTACAGCACACCTCTCCGAGAGAATCCTCGCCGCTTAAGAGACCTTTTGCTGCGAATGGCGAAAGCCATGCCAGAGAGTCCGAAACCGATTCGGCAAAATGGTCTGGTAGTAGTATGCAATTCAATGAGATTAGGGGTCTTAAGAGGATACACAGGGCCGAGGAGGGTATCGGTACGGACAATATAATAGAGGCTAGGGGTATCGTGCATCCGTCGACTGGCGAGATCCTCACCGTCGGCGAGGCGATAAGTCTTAGGATTCTCGACGTTAGGAACGGTAGGATAGCGACTTCGTCCGACGGCAAATCGAGCGTCTCTATCGAAGAGGCCGCACGCATGAACGTCATCGACGCTAATCTCGCGAATAGGTTGCTAGGACCATGCGGCGTTACCGAGGATGGTCGCAGGGTTTCTCTTCTCGAGGCCATTCAGCGCGAACTGTTCGATGCCGAGCGAGGCGACGATCGAGTTAAGGTAACTTATGTCGCCACTACTGGTGTTAGCGTTGCGGATGCGATGAGACACGGTCTATTGGATCCAGAAACGGGGAATTTCATTACCGAAACTGGTGAACGCATCACCATCGAAGATGCCTTTTCGAAGGGGTACCTCGTTAGGTTAGACACCACTGTCAAAATTAAGAGAGGCGCCTTAGCTTTGTCGGATGCCATTTCCCAGGGATTGGTGGACGATAGGGCTGGACGAGTAGTTGATAGAAATACTGGCGAGACTTACACGTTGGATGATGCCATCGAGCGCGGTATCGTCGACCCGGACGTTAACGAGGTGGTGGACACGAGAAACGACACCAAGGTGACGGTGTCCAAAGCCATTTCGCAAGGTATCCTTAATTCGAAGACCGGGAAATACATGCACGGCTTGTCCATGGAGAAATTGCCCTTGAAGGAAGCCAGAAGGAGACAACTGATCATCAAACCCATGACCTTGAAGGACTGTTGCGATCTCGAGATCATCGACGAGAAGGGCAAAATCGCCAGTCCCGCGCACAGAACGAAACTGGGCATCCTCGACGCCATGTCACGGGGTGTCCTGGATACCGATCATATCAAGTCGATTTCCGACACGAGAACGGGCGAACTGCTGACGCTCTCGCACGCATTGGTCAGTGGGATCATTCGGCCCGAGGGTGTGTACAAAGACCTTCGAGCCAACGAGGAACTCTCGATCGCCGAGGCTGTCGATAGGGGACTCATCACTTCGGTCGCGCAAAAGTCAATTTTTGATATCGATGGATTTAAGGATCCCGTTTCCGGGGAATACATTAGCCTAAATGCCGCTTTACTGAAAGGATTGATAAGTCGTAAGAACGGTGGCTCCTTCGTGGTGGACCTGAACTCGCGGAAAACCGTGTCGATGAACGACGCGGTGGACCAGGGTCACGCTCGTCAGGAGGTGCTGGAGATGTTGAACCGTGGAATCGGTGTAACCGATAAGGGTAGGGAGGTTAGTGTACTCGAAGCTGTATTATTAGAGTTGTTGGATCCTAAAAGTGGGCAATTATTGGATCCACGAACTAAGCAAACAGTGCCTTTAGAAGACGCGATCAAACGTGGACTGATAACCCCGGATGGTGCTGCTTTACTCGCTAGTTTATTAAATATTACCGTGACGACGCAAACTGTTACGAAAACGATCAAACGATACGTCACCGTCACCGAAACCGGTGAGACGATTACCAGAAATTACAAATTTACATATACAGAGGCCTTAAATCGAGGACTGATTAATGAGAAAACTCAAGAATTCCGTGACCCCGATTCCGGTAAAATAGTGAAAATCAAAACCGCCATCGAAGATGGTTTAATAAGTAGGCCGGACCTTAGGGAAGCTCCCAGATCTTCCCCGAAGAAAACTAGAGACTCTCCGTCGAAACAGATGACATTTGAAAGTACTTTGATAGCAAACGTCAACGAACCGGATCTTTTACTCAGAAATACATCTCCCCCAAGGGTAGTCGGTACCACAACTACAATTATAACGAGAGACGTTTACCCTCCGTCGAGGGAAGGATCCACTTCGCCGACGAGAAGCTCCACAATCTCCAAAACAATATCATCATCTCCCATCGACTCGAACAACGTCGTTACCGTTACTACTTCCAGCATTTCTTCCACCGAATGGTCTTCTACAAGAGATAAGTCCTTGTCACCGACCAAAGCCAGGTCAACTTCCCCTTCGAAGACCACAATTTCTACTCCTACCTCAAGTTCAAAATCAAGAAGTTCCTCGCCACAGAAAGATGATCGTGGTTCAAGCAAAGACAGTTCCTTTTCGTATAGGATTAAGGTGGAACATGCTTCCGACGATGACAAGTTCTCAGTATCTGACCACAAAACGGAATCCGAAATGTTCATCGAACACGAAAAACAATTGGAAGAGAAACGAGTGGTCGAATTACCGACCGAAGGCTGGACGTTATCCGAAGCCATTGCCCAAGGTTTGTTCGACCCCGTAACTGGTTTGTTCATAATACCCGGCACCGATCGGCTGGTTTCGTTCGAGGAATGCGTCAAATTACTGATCATTAATCCAAGTTCCGGTTATGTCGTCGATCACAATAACGGCCGAAAGATTTCCTTGCTGAGAAGTTTAGAAAAGAATATCTTAGACTCCACGGGTCATTATAATTATCCCAATAAGATCTCGATGAAGGAAGCCATCGCGCAAGGCCTGGTCATCCTGGAAGACAGAGCCGTAGAGATGGAAAATGGCAACCAAAGACTCCTTCAAATCACGAAAGTTAATGGAATGCCGGATAAAGTGGAGGTCAGCAAAGTTGACGATCCCTCGAAGCCGATGGAACTCCGAATCAATGAGGAATCATCGATACTAGACCCGATACAAGTTTCGCAAGGGGTCATTTACGACCCCTCCACAGCCTTAGTGATCTCGACGAAAACCGGCAAATCGGCTAACCTTTTGGCAGCCGTCAACGAGGGAACATTGGAACCGGAGGCAGTCACCGTTAGAGATCCGGAATCAGGGAAGGAGATTAATGTAAAGGATGCCATCGAGCGTGGAATTTTGAACCCCCGCACTGGTGATTACAAAGACAGAAGTGGCAGAAAAATATCGTTGATCGACGCGGCGAAATTCGGCGTCGTCGCTGTGTTAGGAGCTCCCTTGGTAGCGACAGCCGCTGCGGTGGAAGCCGTGAAAAGAGCGATGGTGGAGGACCCCAAAACCGGCGAGAAGATTCCACGAGAAGTCGCCGTGGAACGAGGTCTGGTTGCTCCGGAGAAGGTAGTCAGCAAATCTGAGATCATCGCTACAAAAGTGATCGTTAAAGATCCGAAAACTGACAAAGAATATTCGGCCAGCGAAGCGATAGAAAGGGGGATCGTAACACCCGACGAATTGCACCAACTCGTGGCTTCTTCGGATCCAAAAGTGAAAATTATCGAAACGGGAAAAATTTCTCCGGACCAAACCGACGATGCTCGACCATCGTTGGGCGAGAAGACGAGGTGTCGAGTCACCACGGAACCCAAGTATATGGTCACGATAGGTAAGGCTAGGTCTTTGTCGCAGAGTCCTGAGCGCGAAGCCAAACCGATAGTCCTTCAGAAAATGCGTAAGAAGGTCCTGAAACCGAAGGAAGCGGCGGAAAGTGGTTTGATCGACCCCGAAACTGTAGAAACCATCGAAAACGTCATCCCAGGACAACACACTCTGACACTAGCGGAAGCCATCGATAAGAACGAAGTTGATGCCGAGAAAGGGAAGATCATAGACCCGCAGAGAGGAGACGTTCTGAATATCAAGGAAGCCCTGGATCGCGGTATTCTGGACCCAAAGAGCGCCGATTTATTGATACCGTTGGCGCGAAGTTTATCGGTTCCTAAACTTTACGAGCAAGGATTGTTGGACCCACAAGAGGGTAAAGTCATACACCCTGAAACCGGAGCGCATTTGACTCTGCACGAAGCCATAGTTTGCGAAATAGTCGACGGTCTTTCGAAAATCACCGACGGTCACGGAGACAAAGTGACGTTGCAAACCGCTATAGCGAATGACGTGATCGATGCCGATCGATCGTTGGTTAAATTGAAGGACGGAAACGTGAACCTCGTGAAGGCTGTGGAGACTAACGTATTTGAAAAAAGCGAGACCAAAGGTCCGATCGAAATTCCCCCAGCAGGAATGACATTCCCAGTTGTCCTGAAACGCGGTCTGATCGACCCAAATAAGAACGAAATCAAGCATCCAATCACCGGCGAGCGTCTGGCGTTGGAGGACGCGATTAAAGGAGACTTCATCATGGCCTTGCCATATCCAGCAGCACCTGATAGCATGGAAGTAACAAAGGCGCTCGAAGCCGGGCTGATAGATAGAGACAAAGGTCTTTTTGTTCATCCGACAACGGGTACGCCGATACCGATCTTCGAAGCTGTGGAGTCCGGGCTGTTAGTCATCAAGCCACAGCCTCCTGGAGAAACGATCGCCGCTATTACCGAGACGGTAACGTCCTATCACACGATTACAACAAAACGGGTCGAAATTCTTCCTGGATTCGCGCTTTTGAATGCGACGGAGGTGCAAAATGTGAATACCGGGGAGATCATCTCATTGGAGGATGCTCAGAAAAGAGGAATTGTTCGAAACGAATCGGAAACTAAAGAGGAATATACGACACGGGACATAAAGGTGGCCTTTAGTGACGCTGTTGAAAATGGTTTGGTCGATATGAAAGCTGGCACTTATACGGATCCTGCTACCGGGACAACAATGTCTATTGCCAAAGCGATCGAAGTGGGTATTTTGGACACGTCTTCGCAAAACACCGCACCCTCATCCCCCGTAAAAACGCTGAACAACAGCTTGACCGTTTTGGAAGCTGTTGAGCAAATATATGACGAAGAAAGTGGTACATTCAAAGACCCGGTTACTAAGCAATCCTATAACCTTACCGAAGCGATGGACGCTGGACTGATCGAAGCCGATTCTGTAGTCTACGATGTAAAAACCGCAGAACCTCTGACGACGAAGGAAGCCGTGGAGAAAGGATTGTTGGATTCAAAGACTGGTAAAATGAAGGACAAAACAGGCTCTTCCATCTCCGTCGCGGATGCTGCTAAATTAGGTCTCCTCGCAGTAGTGGCAGCTCCGGTACTTGCCGGAAAAGCTGTGGTAGATGCCGTGAAATCGCTAAAGTCCGACCAGAAACCTTCGTCGGCGATAACAGGAAGCAGCCGTGATGTTGCAAAGGGTTTAGATCCAACTAGAACATCGGTTCCTGATAGTGGCAAAGATTCAACACCAGTGAAAGTATCCAGCTCTACGCTTGAAAAAGAAACACCATCGGGTCATATTCCTGGAAGAGATTCGACTGCAACCGAAGAATCCAGGCCCGAGGTAACGCTATCTGCTGAAGAAACGGATCCATCAGCAGCTGAAAAACCAAGTCGTGATCCCGAAACGGATTCATTAGTATCCAAAAAACCAAGTTCTGATCTGAAAGATTTACCTGCAGTTGCAAGCCCCGCGGTTGAAAAGGAACCGTCTCCAGGTAAAACATCACCGGCAGCTTTAGACGTTTCTCCCGATAAAGGATCGAGTCCGGCTTTCGAAGAAGATCAATTGACATCCAAGGAATCGAGTCCTGGACTTGAAGAAGATTTAGCACCAGCTGAAACTAGCCCTGTTTTTGAGAAGGCATTGTCACCAGTAAAAGAATCGAGTCCTGATTTTGAAGAAGGATTGTCGCCGGTTGAAGAATCTGACTCTGTCTTCGAAGAAGGATTGTCTCCAGTCAAAGAATCGAGTCCTGTTCTTGATAAAGCGTCAGTTGAAACGACGCCAGCCGTACAAGTTGCACCAGGAAAAGACAATAAAGACGTTCAGGCAAGCGAATCCTCAGTGACCGTAATTCCAACAATTAGAACGACTCTTCGCGACGCGATCGATGGTAGATTAATTCTTCCCGAGAACTGTAGGATGCTTTTGAAAGACAGAGAGTTACCGTTCACCGTAAATGAAGCGCTCAAGAGGCATCAGGTCGAGCTGTACGAAGTAATCGAAGTCTTGGAGGAAACGAGAATTAAGTTGGTACAAGATAGACCCAGATTCAAGATTCTGATATCCAGAGAAATAACTGCCGAGTTTCTAGCTGAACAGGGCGTGTATGACCTAACGGTGGAGAAATTCGTTGACCCGGAAACGGGGGACATCGTTCCGTTCCACGAATTCGTCTTGACTTTGGACATTTTCGATCCAGATAACGTTTATGTGAAAGATCTCTCGAACAAAGCCGAGAAGTACTTGACTCTCCGCGAAGCTATTGAAAAACCGTTGGTTGATCGGAACGTAGGGTACATGGTAGACCCGAAAAGCGGCAAGAAAATACCGTTTATCGAGGCGGTTCAGTTAGGGTGGATCATCGAGAAACCGCTAGAAGCGGAAGAACCTCTGGCATTGTCCCTGGAAGAAGCCATAGAATCTGGAATTTGCGATGCAGTCAGCAGCAATCTTCGGGACCCGCGCACGGGCGAAATCTTGACATTCTCGGAAGCGGTGGAACTTAATCTCATCGACCCGGATTCCATTAACATTCGAAACCCAACCAATGACGAAATTATTCCATTCATGGAAGCGGTGGAATCTGGAATCGTTGACATGAACAAGGGGGTTATAATTAACATCGAAACCAGAACGGAAGTTGACATCAAAGTTGCTTTGTTGAAAGGTCTCGTAGTACCCGGATCTCGAAAACCAATTGCATTGGAAGCCATAATAAACAAAGGATTGTACCAACCGGAATCCGGAAAGATTCAGGATCCCTTGACGAAACAACAAATCGACATCGAGGAAGGGGTGCGCAGAGGAATCGTAGACGCGTTCATTTCGGAGTGTCAAGACACGAAAGCGGGATCCTTCGTTTCATTGGACGACGCCCTTACGGTGAAGCTCATAAATCCAAGTACGGGACGTTTACGCGACACTAAAGCAGGGGAGCTCTTGACTCTCGATGATGCGCTCGAGAAAGGGTTGATCATTACAACGCCATTCGTGCCTTCCTTGATCGACGTTATAGTCCAAGAATACTACTCGCCGAGAACTGGTTTGGTGCTGAATCCCATGAAGGGAGAAGAGATGACGATCAAGGAAGCTCTTGCCATCGGTTACGTTGACGGCACTGCCGTTATGGTGAAGGACGAGAAGAGGGACAAAGTCGTGCCGTTGCAGGATGCCGAGGAGGATGGTTTGATCGATTTGGAACGTGGGTTGTTGAATTACCCCCACCCCATGACGTTAAACGTCGCCTTCGAGAAAGGATATCTCTTGAGCACCGTAAAACCGTGGACTTTGCAGGAAGCCTTGTCCCATCAAACTTACAATTCCAAGACGGGCAAGTTTACCATCGATGGCGTTAATGTGACATTGGAGGAAGGAATCGCGAAAGGTCTTATCAGAGAGTCCAGCCCATCTATAAAGGATCCCAGATCCGGCGACATTATTTCTCTGGGAGATGCTATCAAACTCGGACTGATCGACCCGAAAACTGGAACCGCTTTGGATCCGTCAACGGGATCACCGCTGTCGCTGATGGACGCTTTGGATCGAGGCTTGATCGTTCCGGCAAAGCGGAAAATATCCCTGCCGGAGGCTGTTTTCAAGGGTTTCTACGACCCAAAGACCGGTCAGTTCACCATACCGGAAACGCAGGAGAAACTACCAACGGACCGCGCTATCAAGAAAGGCGTTATCGATCCGACGTCAGCGATCGTCAGAGACGTCCACGGAGACGTCATAACCTTCAGCAAAGCCATCAAGGAGCTCATCGTGGATCCGAAATCCGGAACCATAGCCAATGAGAAAGGTCGACACATCGATTTCCACGAAGCTTTGGAACACGGACTTCTGGTGGAAACGAGGAGACCCATGAGTCTCAGCGAAGCTATCTCCAAGGGTATCCTGGACGAGAAGACGAACAAGTTTTTGGACCCTCAAACTGGCACGTACTTGACGATAGTACAGGCCATTCAGAAGAACCTCATCGACGCGGATTCTGTGACGGTCAAAGATCCCAGAACGGGATCTTGGAAGAAAATGGGTCTCGTGGAAGCGATTCAAATTGGTTATATCAACGGAAACACCGGTAGACTGAAAGACTTTACGAGAGACAACATCGAGATATCGTTGAAGGAAGCCTACGAGACTGGATTCATCATCGACAACAAAGCCGCCGTTTCCATACAGCGAGCGATCCATCAAGGACTGTACGACGAGAAAACCGGTAAAATCACAGATCCCAGCACGGGCAGAGCGATTACTCTGCACGAGGCTATGAGGAAATGCGTCATCAATCCCATTTTACCTTGTTACTGGGACAAACGCGGGGAACGGCTTCTGTCCCTTGCGGAAACCGTGCGGGCTGGCGTCATAGACCGGCGATCCGGCATGTTCAAGGAACCCGGCGCCAACCGTACCGTGTCCTTAGCGGTAGCTTTGCAGCACGGTTTGATAGTGGACATAGAAAGCGCCGGATTCAGCATCCACGAGGCCCTCCAAATGGACATGTACGACATTCCCACTGGGAGATTCGTTCACCCCTCGACCAACAAGAAACTGACCCTGGCGGAGGCGTGTCAGCAAGAGCTCATTAACCCCCTGACTTCCCTTATCAAGCATTCGAAAGCACACAAGTACATTCCTTTAGCGGAAGCTATTTCCACTGGTATCGTGGACGACATTCGCGGTACTTATAACCTACCGGATATCGATAAATTCATGGATTTGCAAGAGGCCAGGAAGAAAGGGTTCGTGGTTCCCTCGAAGAAGCCGTTGTCCATCGAAGAGGCCGTCAAGTGCGGTTTGTACAGAGGCGAGAGCGGCAAATTCGTCGATCCCACGGCCAATGAATTTTACGATATCACGCAGTCCCTCAACGTTGGACTGATAGACGGAGACACTACGGCTTTGAAGGACGCGTCCACGGGACAAATCAAGTCCCTTCTCGCGGGCATAGAAGACGGAACGATAGACGTGCCGAAAGGTAGGGTCCTGGACCCGAAAACCAAACGAGCGTACAATATCGACGTCGCCCTGGAACGTGGATTGTTGGTGACGGTGGACAAACCTTTGACGCTACAACCGGCGCGAAGGACCTCGCTGGATCTGCAGAAATCGACCCCGAAGAGCATCAGAGAGTGCAGTTTGGAGGAAGCCATAAAATACGAGCTACTGAACCCGACCACCTCCGTCGTCAAAGATCCACGAACTGGAAGATTCGTGACTTTAGAGAAAGCCATCGCCGATGGAATCGTGGATCCTTCCAGAAGAGGAACGGTCGAACCGCAAACGGGAAAGATCGTTCCGCGGTGCGTCAGGTTCGAGGAAATTAACGTCTTCCTGGAACATCCGCTTTCCTTCGAAACAGCGGTGGAGAAAGGATACCTTGCGCTAGAAAACGGAAAATTGACGGACCCCAAAACGAACGAAGTGGTGTCGTTGAAAGAAGCCGTTACCATGGGCATCGTCGACCCTGATTCGGCGTTGATCAAAGACTCGCAGAAGAAGAAGCTGGTGAAATTGCCGGAAGCGTTCAGGAAGGGGATGATGGATGCCGAGAAAGGGAACGTTCTCGACACGGAAACCTCGAAATTGTACAATCTAACGAAGGCCGTTGAAAATGGGCTTCTGACAACCCCCAAAAGGGGATTGACGTTTATCGAAGCTTTGCAGTTTGGTCTTTATAATCCAACGACAGGCGGGTTTCACGATCCTTTCGTAATAACTTCCGTGTTAGATCGCAAACGTTTGACACTAACCGATGCAATAGAGTCAGGCTTGGTAGATCCGTCCACAACTGTGATTAAAGACCCTAGTACTGGTAACATTATAAGCTTGGTAGAAGCCATAAGTGAGGGTAAAGTAGATCCTATAGCGGGCAGATTTTTCGAAGATACCGAAGGCAAAAGTCTCGACTTCACGAAGGCTTTGGAGAAGGGTTACGTAGTCGCCGCTGAAGCGAGGGTAAGTCACTCTACTTCCTTTGCATCACACCGAATTTGTTCATCCAAAATTAGCTTGCTAAGGGTACGGACCATTTGCATTTGCTTCCCCCCACCCCCAGTTTCTTTTTTCTTTTCTCCAGTATTTTACATTCTTTGCTCGTGACGATCGATAGTTCGATTACTAGACGTTTCCATTGAAGATTTAGCCGTTGGAGCTTGGTGGCATGGTCCCGCATGGACCTTGAAACTCATTTTTTCGTTATTAGAGATACACGGGACGCTAGAGTCACCAAGTAGATTTGGGAGTCCAATTTGTTTCATTAGTCCCCTCACCTAGATTTCAATTTGACACCCTTGGAAGTCTATCATCCCGTCTCCCTGAATGGTGCATTGCTAAGGAAGTCGTCATCGTTTGTTGGTGTACTAAAAAAAGAAACAGACATTGTTCATATCCTAAATGTGTGATCTTGACCTCAAAGTACCATTGAGAAGCCCCGAAGGGATCTCCTCCGTATGCTCGCTTACCATTTTTTGTCTCGTATTTTACAGTGTGCCAATGTTACACGATACTACTCACAACCAACCCGTGCTTGTTATCATTTAACGTGGGGCTAGTAAATCGAAATCAACTACTACATCCCATCCGACACTAACCGCAACCGTGTTGTGCTCTGAACCTAAAGGGTGCTGGCACATCGAGAGCCTCTAAACAAAAATATATATTACACGGCGCCATCGTTCACGTCATAACCAAATACCCTCGACATTAATCCAGTATCGTTTTATCGCATCAGCAACGCTAATTCGGCCTTTCATTGATTTAAGTACTAGTAAACTGAAGTTACAAGCATCTCACTGTCCAAGGCGCGGAAACCTCGCATTCCTCTGGACGGTGAGAAGTCTCGATCTCAAGGAGCATTATTATGTTTTGAAACAACCATGCTAAGGCCAAATTAGTACACATTCATACGCTCAAGGGGTCTACCAATAATCGAGCCAACCGGCCCACTGGGTTCACTTTTCCAAATTTTCGTTTCATTTGCAAGAGAATGCAACGGTAGAGAGCATGCGGCAGAAAGCGTAGTTTCCGACAAGTGTCATCCTCATTCTCTCACTTGTGCACACGCTAAAAATAGTTTGGTAGACGCCCTGAATTCTCCATTCTTCATTGGTTTTTACGTTTACCGGCAAAAATTAACCGTTTGTGAAAAATTAATGTTGTTACTCAAAACATAATACTCGAATTTCTAGATTAACAGTTTTTTTTTGTTGTTCATCACTCTGTGTTTTCTGTTTACCGATTTAATTGACAAAAAAGAAACGAAAGGAAAGGAAAGTGTTAATATTATACTACATGTAAACTTGATTTACTTTTTTTTCAGGTGTTATTGTGTTTCTTGACTTCTCTTTCTATCTTGACACTACAACACACGAATATTTTTTTCTAGAATTATCTTCTCTATCTTCAAAGACATCCATCCATTCTTTCGAAGTTATTACAAAGATACATATAAATGATTACCATCATGTCATCGTTTTGTGCGTTTTAATTTATTTGCTTGATGAGAGATCGTTCATCAAAAGTACCCAAGGAGGCCGCATCATTTTGCTACTGCCATTCGTTTCGCTTCTACGAGCTGCATATGAAAAGTATTTAAAGAACATACGAATATGCAGCATCTTTATCTTGCAGATAAATTAAAGCTATATACTTTTCGGAAATTGTATACCTATTTGATATGACACTATGTACGTTTTCTTTCCGTGTGTGTTTGTGCTCCTGCATGTGTGAGATATGCCATAAGCTTTACCTTATTTCTACTTTTAATCTAATTTCGTTCCACTGTCACTGGTGAGGTGACAGTCTTCATTATTTTCTGACGATTAATTCACGACGGTTCAACGACGCAATCGGATACTCATGGACCCTCTTTGTTCACGATTTTTGTAGCAAGCGGTCGAAGAAAAGTACAAACTCTGCGACGAAACCCTCACCAAGCTCTTGCAATGGATATCCGAAGTCGAAGACAAACTTGCAAAGCAGGACGTGGTTCAAGAGGACATCGAAGATCTGAGAAATCAAATTAATATCATGAAAGTAAGTGTTTACTGGGCATCCGATGTTGTATTGAAAATTTTACGATTTTATCTTCATCACGCGACGCTTTTTTTTTTCAGCAATTGAAAGAAGATTTGGAATCCCATAACCGTCCTGTGTCGTCCTGCTTGGATCAAGTTCGCCAAGTGGTATTGACCGGAAGCGATGTTTTGTCCAGCGACGAAGTGTCGACTCTGGAGAAGAACGGCAGGTCGCTGAAAACCAGATTCGACAGAGCTACGGATCGTACCGACAGGCTTCTGAGGCGTCTTACCGGTGCCAGAGACGAGCTGACCAAATTCAAGTAAGTGAAAATCCAAACCCAAAAGTATAGAATTATAATTAAAATAGATTGTCTTGATTAACACCATGCCGTCCGGTGGCACCACGTTGGTGACATGCGAAAACTATCGGGCAAGCGCCGGTGGCACCACGTTGGTGCCGTACATAAAGATTTATACCGGCGCCAAACGATAGAATCCCGATCAGACATGCTGACGGCAAAGTGTTAATACCAAATTTTTTACAGACGCATGATTGCTCTACTAAGAACCTCCTGTTTGTGGATTAAAAAAAAATTAAATAATCGTTAAACCTTGAAAATAATTCTAAATTAAAATTCTAAAAAAGTGTCTTTTGACACCTTTGGTAGAAATAATATAAACTCTGTTTCCGTCTTTGCAGCAACGAGATCACCACATTTTCCAACTGGATGGAGAAAGCGAGCAAAACTTTGGAAGACCGGGAACGTTCTCTGTCGGATCTTAACAAACTGTCCAACAGCGCCTATACAACTCGCGATTTCATCAGCGACGTAATCGCCCACCAAGCCGATTTGCGTTTCATCACCATGGCAGCGCAGAAATTCGTCGACGAAAGTAAAGAGTATCTGCAAATTCTGAACGATTTCAGGACAAGCTTGCCGCAAAGATTACCCCACAAGGAGCCAATATCCAGCCAAGATTCTCCAGTTAGAAGCGAAGTTTCCGTCGTTACGGCGGAGTACAAAGATTTGCTGTCACGTGCCAATGCTCTATCCGATAGATTGTCTGGTGTTGGAGGCCGGCAACGAGATTATCACGAGTCTCTCGAAAAAGCGACTGCCTGGTTGAAAGAAGTCGAACCCAAAGTCCACAAAATCATCTCCGAACCCGTCGCAGCGGAACCCAAGCAGGTCGAGGAACAACTCAGCAAGGCCAAAGCGCTGAATAACGAATTCCTGGCGAACGAAAGATTGATAGATAACGTGAAAGCCAGCGTGGAAGCTCTCCTTAGATCCCTCGATGGGCAACTCACACCCGCGGAGTTGAACCAATTGGAAGAACCCGTCAGAGCCGTGGAAGATAAATACAAGCAGCTGAGCAACGCTTTGGCTGACAAATGCCGAGAACTCGATACCGCCTTGGTTCAGAGCCAAGGAGTCCAGGATGCACTGGACAGCTTGGTAACGTGGCTGAACAACGCCGAAAGCCAATTCAAGTGAGTTGGGATAACGATTGTCTGAAATCAGTTTGAGAACGGACATGGAAACTTATACTTTTTTAATTTGCAGAAACCTGCAACGCCCAGCCAGTCTTCAAAAGGAACGTTTGGAGGAACAACAAAGAGACCAACGCGTTCTGCAGGCGGACTTGGACAGCCACAGGGCTAGCGTGGAAGCGATCACCTCCAGTGCCCAGGATTTGCTGCTGAATTCCAGCAACGCGCGTGTCGCGAAACGAATCGAAGGGAAATTGAAGGACGTGCAGAGCAGATACGAGAAGCTCATGGATAAGTCCCTGAGACGCGGGGAGTTCCTCGACGAAGTGGCCCAAGCGCTCAACGACTTCCTCGTAGAAACGAGCAGATTCGATACCTGGTACTCGCATATGATCGAAATCCTCGACTCGCGGGAACTCAACAAACTGAACGTGTCCGAATACGAGAACAAAATGGCCCAATTGATCGACAAACGCGAAGACCAGCGTGGTAACTTCGAGGACCTCATTCAGAACGGCAAGAATTTGGTGTCCAAGAAGGATATAACTGACGCGGCATCCATCAGGGACAAGATCAAGGCTCTCGAGGCTCAGTGGAAGGAACTGAGCAATCTTCTGGACGAGAAACAAAGGCTCAGCAAGTCTCGGGCCGAACAGCTCACGGCTTACGAAAAGCTGCGCGATCAAGTGATCGATTGGTTGACCAGGACTGAAAATAAGGTTCAAAGGTTGCAACCGGTCGCGGTGGATCTGGAGGTGCTAAAGAAGCAGACGGAAGAGATTAAGCCAATTCAGAAGGAATACAGGGACTATGGAAACACCATCGACAAAGTCAACGATCTGGGAATCGCGTACGATAGTCTATTGAAAGAACGAAGCGACAGTCCGACCAGGAGAAGAGGTAGCAACAGTCCCACGAAGAGACCGAATATTTCCAGCCCGCGTATGTTAATGTTTATCGCTCCTCGACCAAAATCGCACACACTCACACACCATTTTACACCTTTGATACGTTCTCTCTCCCCCCTCACCGTTTCACTTTCAGCGCACATAGCATCGATGTATTTTATTTCTGATTTTTTTTTGTAGTCCGCCGAATGTCACAAGATGGTCGTTCCCCATCACCCACTAAGAATTATGCAGTTCAAAGTCCGGTCTCTCCAGGTGGTAGCAGCGGATTCAGTAGCCGTCGTTCGAGCCAAGACGGTTTCCACTTGGAGGAACTGTCGCCGGTTCAGCAACAGCTATCCGAGATCAATAATCGATACGGTTTGCTCGGAGTTCGTTTGACCGATCGTCAAAGCGAAATGGACAATGTCAGGGAAGAATTACGGAAACACCTCGAGAACCTAAAAAATCTTTCGCAATTCTTGGACAAAGTATGACCATGATATTTTTTCTTTTTCTCAAATCTAAACTATAATTTCTTATGTTAATAACATCGATTTTTGTGTTACTTCCTTAGATTCAGCGACAATTGCCGAAAGAAATCGTGCCATCTACCAAGGAGGAAGCCGATAAGACCGCGAAGCAGATCAAGGTCGTCATCGAGGAAATGTATGAGAAACAATCTTTGTTGGACAGCACCAGGACGCAAGTTCGCGACTTGGTGAGGCGCAAGAAAGGAGCCGACGGCGCCGATCGGCTGAACGACGAGCTCGAGGATGTGGCCAGTCGATGGAAATCCATTTCCGACCGATGCAAAGATCGAATCAGGTTCTTGGAAGACATCAAAGATTTCCACGACACTTACGAGGGACTCAATTCGTGGCTCGGAGCTAAGGAGAAAATGTTGGGTGCCCTGGGTCCGATTTCATCCGATCCTCGAATGGTAGCGAGCCAAGTGCAGCAGGTTCAAGTCCTCCGCGAGGAATTCCGCACGCAACAACCGCAACTCGATCACTTGGTGCAAGTCGGCGAGAGCGTGACCGCGAGAATTTCACTGGATTCTCCGGACGGACAGAAAATCGGCACGAAACTCAACAGCGTGCTACAGAGATGGTCCGACCAACTGGGAAGGTTGGAGGAACGCGCTCAAAGCTTGGGAGACGCCGTCGACACGAGCCGTGAATTCGACGCCAGTCTCAATCGTCTTCGCGACGCCCTTCAAGGGATTTCCGATAATCTCGATGATTTGCCGTTGGACAAGGATCCCGAAGAGCAGTTGCGCAAGGTCGAGAACCTCGAAAGACAACTGGAAGGACAAAGGCCTCTTCTCGCGGATGCCGAGGCTGCCGGTGGACAATTGTGCGAAGTTTTGAGCGATCCCGCGTCTCGATCTGAAATTCAAGGGAAACTCACCGCCGTTGGTAAACTTTACAACAATCTCCAGAAGAAATTGGATCACAGGAAAGCCGAAATTGAAGGAAACCTGCGCGATGGAAGGCAATTCGAAGCTTCTTGCAGCAAAACCCTCGGTTGGCTTGCCGATGAACTTGGAAACATGTCTGAGAAACTGTTGGTCTCCGCAGACCGCGAGATCTTGCAGCAGCAATTGGATCATCACGAGGTAATTAAAAGCGCATTGATTTACATCATTTATTCTTTTCAATAATCGAGCAAATTTCCTGGGAATTATTATCATTTTTTTTTTGCGTTTCTTTGCAGCCTGTATATCGAAACGTTATGGGCAAAGAGCACGAAGTCATCATGCTTTTGAATAAAGGTCGCGATATTCTGGCACGTTCGCAAAAGATCGAAAATCGCACTCTGCAGCGTGACTTGGATAAAATGCAATCGCAATGGGATCGTTTGAAGAAGGACACGCTGGACAGACACACGAAACTTCAAACCTGTGCCGAACATTGTAAGAAATACTACAGAGCTCAAGATCTGTTCCTGCCTTGGCTGCGACAGGCCGAGGACAAACTCGAGGGCTTGAAACCCGCGTCCTTCAAGCGCAAGGACATCGAGAAACAGCTGAAAGAATTGTCGTCGTTCAGGAATGAAGTTTGGAAACGTTCCGGCGAATACGAGAACAACAAGACACTCGGGGAGACCTTCGTCGGAGCCTGCGATATCGACAAGGAAGTTGTGAAGAACGAACTCAGCGCCATGAAGACAAGATGGGATAAATTGAATAATGGTGAGATTCGGAGACTCATTATTTTCAGAAACGCATCAGGACGAATCCCAATTCGATAACGTTAATTTTTATGCATTTCAATGTATCCTAAAACTAAATGAGGAATTTTTAATCGGTCCTTTGTATAAGAAACATATTTTTTCACCGGGCAAGCGCCGGTGGCACCACGTTGGTGTCGTACACAAAGATTTATACCGGCGCCAAACGAAAGAATCTCGATCAGACGTCCGGACCTGCAAAGTGTTAATTGTCAATACAAAAAATACCTCGTTTATTTCAGATCTCTTGGAAAGAACCCAATCTTTGGAGGATACGGCGCGTCATCTAACGGACTTCAATGAGAACCTTCGTGATTTACAACACGGCTTGCAGAGATGCGAAGACAAATTGGCGTCTCACGATGCCCTTGGTGGAGCTTCGAAGGATCCGAAACTTCTCGACAGAATAAAGGTGCGAAAACAATATGCTACTTAATTTTTCTCTTTTGAACTTCGCGACGACAAACCGCAACGATCTATTCCCTTTTCTTTCCAGAACTTACGAGAAGAGACCATAAGTTTGAAGAAACCATTGCAGTCCGTAAGACAACAAGCCAATGATTTAGTCAAGGAAGCCGGTGAACAAGGAGTGGACGCGACACACTTGCAAGACGAAGTGGATAACATCACCGATCGCATAGACGATCTGCAGGCGAAACTCGACGACAGATGCAGCGAATTGCAGAGTGCAGCGACGGCCGTTGCACAGTTCAACGATCACGTCAAGGGACTCAGTCAGGAGTTGTCGGCAATTGAGAAGGAGTTGGACTCCATGAAGGCACCTGGACGCGACATCAAGACGGTTCGCACTCAAGTGGAAGATCTCGGAAGGGTTATCAACAAGATCAATAAGCTTGCCGATGTGGTGTCGGACCTGGAGAATTTGGGAGAACGTTTAGTGGATTCTGGATTCGCTCCCGATTCGGTAGCCACCCGGGACCAGGTTGCAGCTTTCAAGCGACAGCTCGGCAAACTCGACGAACGCGCTCGCAATCGCGAAGAGAAGCTTCACGCCACCCTCAACAAGTTGCAAGAGTTCTATCACGCTCACGCCGATGTCATGGACGATATCACCGATGCCAACGAGCAAGTGAGGAAATTCAAGCCCGTTGGGTCGGAAGTTGATTCCATCAAAGCCCAACAGGACGACTTCCAAGCGCTGAAGATCAACAAGATCGAACCCATCGCTCGCGCTGTGGACGAATGCAACCTTCTTGGACAAGGACTCGTTCAAACTGCCGGCAGGGATGTCAATACCAGCGGTATAGAGAAGGATCTCGACAAGATGAACGAGAAGTGGAACGATCTGAAAGACAGGGTAAGGCGTAACAATTTTTTTTTTATGACTCTGTACCAAAAAAAATAGGTTTATACTCACGATCTATTTTATTTCAGTTGAACGAACGCGATCGAAAGCTGGACGTTGGCCTGCTCCAATCGGGCAAATTCCAAGAAGCGCTGGAAGGTTTAGAGAAGTGGTTGGCAGACACGGAGGAAATGGTGGCGAATCAAAAACCGCCTTCGTCCGACTACAAAGTTGTGAAAGCGCAATTGCAGGAACAGAAGTTCCTGAAGAAGATGTTGATGGATCGTCAGAATTCCATGTCGTCGTTGTTCAATATGGGGCAGGAAGTAGCGGCAGGTGCCGACGCGAAGGAGCGCAAAGCCATCGAGAAACAGTTGAAGGACTTGATGGGCAGATTCGACAACTTGACCGAAGGCGCGGCTGAAAGAATGGATGCGCTGGAGCAGGCTATGGCGGTCGCGAAGGAATTCCAAGACAAACTGATGCCTCTTGCCATTTGGTTGGATAAAACTGAGAAGAAGGTGAAAGACATGGAACTGGTACCGACCGACGAAGAGAAGATTCAGCAGCGAGTGGTGGAACACGATGCTCTGCACGACGACATATTGTCCAAGAAACCAGAGTTCAGCGAACTCACCGAAATCGCGAGTCAACTCATGGGTCTCGTGGGAGAAGACGAAGCAGCGGTTTTAGCCGATAAGCTTCAGGACGCCGCCGACAGGTACGCCGCTCTGGTGGATCGTTCCGAAGCGCTTGGAAATCTTCTCCAGAGATCCAGACAGGGATTGCGTCATTTGGTACTCACGTATCAAGATTTGCAAGCTTGGATGGAAAGTATGGAGATCCGATTATCGAAGTACCGCGTACTCGCGGTTCACACCGAGAAGCTGCTCCAGCAAATGGAAGATCTCGCCGATCTCACGGAAGAGGTCTCCACTCGCCAGACGGAAGTCGACAGTACCACCGATTCCGGTTTGGAGTTAATGAAGCACATTTCGAGCGACGAGGCTCTTCAACTTAAGGACAAATTGGATTCCCTTCAGCGTCGTTTCAACGATTTGGTCACTCGTGGATCCGATTTGCTGAAACACGCTCAAGAAGCCTTGCCGTTGGTCCAACAATTCCACGACAATCATAACCGTCTGATGGATTGGATGCAGGGAGCCGAAGCCGCTTTGCAATCGGCGGAGCCTCGGGAAGAGGAGATCATTCGTCTCGAGATGGAAATTTCCGAATACAGACCCGTTTTGGACAAAATCAATACCGTCGGCCCGCAACTGTGCCAGATATCACCGGGCGAAGGAGCGGCCACCATCGAAGGCTTGGTTACGCGAGACAACAGGAGATTCGACGCGATCGCGGAACAGATTCAGCGCAAGGCCGAGAGGATCCAATTAAGCAAGCAGAGGTCCCTCGAAGTCATCGGAGACATCGACGACCTGCTCGATTGGTTCCGAGAAGTCGACAATCAATTGCGCGAGGCTGAACCGCCCAGCAGCGAGCCTGAAATCATACGAGTGCAATTGAAGGAACACAAAGCGCTCAACGACGACATCTCGAGCCAGAAGGGAAGAGTGCGCGATGTCATTTCCACCGCGAAGAAGGTCATTCGCGAGAACACGCAGCACGAGGACACTTCCACCATCCGAGACAAAATGGAGGATTTACGCGAAACCATGGAAATCGTTTCCGGTCTTTCCTCCGACAGACTGGGAGCTTTGGAACAGGCGTTACCGCTGGCCGAGCATTTGCGCGAGACTCACGCGGGATTGGTGAGCTGGTTGGAGGAAGCCGAGCAGCAAATCGCCATGCTACCGATGCCGGCTTTGAGGCCGGACTTGATCGCGGCGCAGCAAGACAAGAACGAGCTGCTGATACAAAGCATCAACGAACACAAGCCGCTCGTGGAGAAGCTGAACAAGACCGGGGAAGCTCTCATCAGGTTGTGCAACGAGGAGGAAGGCGCGAAGGTGCAGGATATCCTGGACAACGACAACGCTCGTTACGCCGCGTTGCGCGCCGAACTTCGCGGGCGTCAACAGACCCTGGAGCAGGCGTTGCAAGAATCGTCGCAGTTTTCGGACAAATTGGAGGGAATGCTACGTGCGTTGACGTCGACGGCCGACCAAGTGAACGGCGCGGAACCCGTGAGCGCTCACCCGCCGCGTCTTCGCGATCAAATGGAGGAGAACGCGGCGCTGGTCGACGATCTCGCTCAGAGATCCGAAGCTTACGCCGCCGTGAAGAAAGCTGCCGATGACGTCATCAGCAAAGCCGGCAATCGCGCGGATCCCGCCGTCAAGGACATCAAACGCAAGCTGGAGAAGCTCAACAAATTGTGGAGCGACGTCCAGAAGGCGACCACCGATCGTGGACTCACCCTCGACGACACCCTCACCATCGCCGAGAAATTCTGGTCGGAATTGAACGGAGTCATGTCCACGCTTCGCGAGTTGCAAGATGCGCTCGCCGGACAAGCGCCGCCTGCCGCGCAACCGGCCGCCATCCAGCAGCAACAGGTGGCCCTGCAGGAGATCCGACAGGAGATCGATCAAACGAAGCCCGATGTCGAGCAAGTCAGAGCCTCGGGGCAGGAGTTGATGGGACTTTGCGGCGAACCGGACAAACCGGAAGTACGCAAACATATCGAGGACTTGGACCAAGCGTGGGACAACGTGACGGCCTTGTACGCGAGGCGCGAGGAGAATTTGATTGACGCCATGGAGAAGGCCATGGAGTTCCACGAAACTCTGCAGAACCTGGTGGAGTTCCTGGAGGAGGCCGAGACCAAATTCGGCCGCATGGGTCCTCTCGGAAGCGACATCGACGAGGTGAAGAAGCAAATCAAGCAACTGGCGAACTTCAAAGCCGAAGTGGACCCGCACATGGTGAAAGTCGAAGCTCTGAACAGGTACGAATTTGTTAGGGTCCTGACGAGGGTCAAAGAATTTTTGTTCTTTTTTTCTTCACGAGAGATTCATTGCATTACAAAGAGTTCAGTGCCCTGCATTGTCCCCTTTGTCCAATGCCCGTTTTGTCTTTCTGTTCTTTTCAAATCATCTACAAACGCGACAGTGAAAACGATATTTATCTAATCCCTGTTTCTGTTTTTGCTCTGGTTCCTGAACAAAGGAGTCTGACAAGGCAAGTCAACTTCTCTGTGTTGTCGCAGTAGTTAGAGCATGGCTTAGATTTCATCTAAATATTTGTCTTTTATGGATCCCACTTAGTTAATTTAATCCCCTACAAGTAATTCGTCCCGGTTTGAAAGTAATTTCAACCTAACAAGTTTGTACCTTTTTTTTTGTTAATGGCACCTACGACTCATTTAAGCCGCATGCAAATCCAACCGATCAAAATTCGATTAGGAGTGTGCGTCGAGATTCCGTAAAGAGAAATACAGGACGATCTATATTCTCTTTTCGATTGTGTTTCACACGAGCTTGTTTCCGGTGTACGAGGATATCGGAAGTACTTTTGATTAGCGTGACTTTGAAAATCCGGCTATCCAAATTTACCTGTACCGTAGCTGTGGTCCCCATCCTACTCTGGGTTGAACCTCCGATTCTTTGGAGTATCTTGCAATGACGTAAAATATTTCTAAATTCATTTAGGCAAGCCGCCGAGTTGACCGAGAGAACGTCTTCGGAACAAGCCGCGGCGATCAAGGAACCTTTGGGTGCCGTTAACAGAAGATGGGACGGTTTGCTTCGAGGAGTGGTCGAGAGACAGCGACTTCTGGAGAACGCTTTGCTGCGTCTGGGGCAATTCCAGCACGCTCTGGACGAGCTCCTGGTTTGGATCGACAAGACCGACAGGACTCTGGACGAATTGAAACCGGTAGCGGGCGATCCGCAGGTGATCGAAGTGGAATTGGCGAAACTGAAGGTTTTGGTTAACGACATCCAAGCCCATCAAACGAGCGTCGATACCCTTAACGACGCGGGCCGACAGTTGATCGAAGACGGCAAGGGCACAGCGGAGGCCTCCACGACCGCCGAGAAATTGGGCACTTTGAATCGCCGCTGGCGAGATTTGCTGCAACGCGCGGCCGATCGCCAACGGGAACTGGAGGACGCCCTTCGAGAAGCGCAATCCTTCACGGCCGAGATCCAGGATCTGTTGTCTTGGCTCGGAGACGTCGACAACATGATAGTCGCCTCGAAACCCGTCGGTGGTTTGCCGGAAACCGCGTCGGAGCAGCTGGAGCGTTTCATGGAAGTTTACAACGAGCTGGAGCAGAATCGTCCCAAGGTCGAAACGGTTCTCCAGCAAGGACAGGAATACTTGAAGCGCGCCGGAACGAGCAGCGCCGGTGGACTGAATCACAACCTGCGGACGCTGAAACAGAGGTGGGACAACGTGACGGCGAGAGCCAGCGACAAGAAGATCAAGCTGGAGATCGCGTTGAAGGAAGCCACGGAATTCCACGACGCTCTGCAAGCCTTCGTGGATTGGCTGACGAACGCCGAGAAGATACTGACGAACCTGAAACCGGTGTCCAGAGTCATGGAGACCATTCTCGGCCAGATCGAGGAGCACAAGGCGTTCCAGAAAGACGTGGGAGTCCATCGCGAGACGATGTTGAACTTGGACAAAAAGGGAACGCACTTGAAGTACTTCTCTCAGAAGCAGGACGTCATTCTCATCAAGAACCTGCTCATCAGTGTCCAGCACAGGTGGGAAAGGGTCGTCTCGAAATCCGCCGAGAGGACTCGGGCTCTGGATCATGGGTACAAAGAGGCCCGCGAGTTCCACGACGCGTGGTCGAATTTGATGAACTGGCTGGACGAGACGGAGAAGACCCTGGACGACGTCGCGGCCGATGGCCTGGGTGGCAACGATCCCGAGAAGATCAAGTCTCGGCTCAACAAACACCGCGAAGTGCAGAAAGCTCTCAGCGCCAAGCAGGGAGCTTACGACACCACCATGAAGAACGGAAAAGCTCTGAAGGACAAAGCCCCCAAGAGCGACGAGCCCGCCTTGAAGGAGCTGTTGAACGAATTGAAGAACAAGTGGACCACCGTGTGCGGGAAGAGCGTCGACCGGCAGAGGAAGTTGGAGGAAGCTTTATTGTTTTCGGGTCAATTCAAAGACGCCATTCAGGCGCTTCTGGATTGGCTGCGGAAAACGGAGAAGCAGTTGTCCAACACCGGTCCCGTTCACGGCGATTTGGACACCGTGACGAACCTCGTGGAACAGCACAAGACCTTCGAGAAGGATTTCGAATCGCGAGCGTCCCAAATGGAGTCGGTCATCAGAACTGGCCGGGAACTGGAATCGAAGGCTACCATGGAAGACGCCTCCACCATCAGGCAGCAGCTTTCCGAGTTGAATTCGCTCTGGGACACGGTGACGAGACTGTCCTCGAAGAAGTCGGTCAGGTTGGACGAAGCTCTTCGAGAAGCGGAGCGATTGCACAAGGCCGTTCACGTCCTGCTGGAGTGGCTCAGCGACGCCGAGATGAAACTCCGATTCGCGGGACAATTGCCCGAGGACGAGCAGGAGAGTAGACACCAGCTGATGGAACACGAGAAATTCCTGCGCGAACTGGAGGCCAAGGAAATCGAGAAAGACACGACTCTGGAATTGGCTCACATGATTCTGGCCAAGGCGCATCCGGATGGTGCGGCTGTTATCCGGCACTGGATCACGATCATCCAGTCAAGGTGGGAGGAGGTTTCCACCTGGGCTCATCAGAGGAACCAGAAACTGGAGAATCACATGCGTGGCTTGCAGGTATAACTTGTATTTGTCTGACCAATTAGATTTTCGAAATTTCAGGACAAATTCGTTCGTATGAAAATGTTAAATAAATAATCAAGTTTCCAGCGAATTTCTTATTAACGTTTAGTAACGAAACTAGAATTATTAACACCATGCCGTCCGGTCGTACCACATTGGCGCCATGCGAAAATTACGGGACCCCGAAAATGCACTTCTACCCTTTTTGTCCCCCTTTTTCGTCATTAATATTAATTATTGATTCGCTCCGTTTTCTTTCTCGCCAGGATCTGGACAATTTGTTGGAGGAACTCTTAGCGTGGCTGGAGGGACTGGAGAACACCTTGGTCGCTCTGGAAGCCGAGCCATTACCCGATGATCGACCGACTTTGGAAATGCTGATAGCCGATCACCGCGAATTCATGGAAAACGCCAGCAGACGACAAAACGAAGTCGATCGCGTTTGCAAAGCTCGGCAGATCAAGCCGGTCAAAGATGGGCGCAAAGTGTCCAAAGCGAAATCGCCAGCGCCAATGTACGTTTTTGCATATCTCTCTCCTCTTGTCTCTGCTATGTTTTCGATTTTTTTCTCCTGCAAATGAATGTTGCATCATGAATTTTCGTTGTACACGGTACACACTCAAAACTTCAACCATACAGTTGTGCTTCGTTTGCTTGATGTTTCTCTGTCTTTGAATGCATTTTTTTGTGTTTAACTTTGTGTTTTTCGCATGTTTCTTTTTTTTTTGTCATCGGACAACAGGAGGGACCAGTACCAGACCGGCGAACACGAGCATCAACCCCTGCGGAAACAAAGGTGTGTTCATTCGTTGCAAGCTCCTTTTTTTCGAAGTCTATTTTCTCATTTCCGTTTCTTAACACAATGCCGTCCGGTGGCACCAGGTTGGTGCCATGCGAAAACTATCGGGCAAGCGCCGCTGGCATCACGTTGGTGTCGTATCCCGATGAGACGCGCGGACGGCAGAGTGTTAAAATGGGATTTTTGTTTCCCGTTAATTCCGTTAATTCGTATCCATATTTTATTTTGTACCATTTTTAAAACGAAGGGATACCACCTTCCGGTAATTTTAATAAGTAAAGCTTCCTTTTAAATGTTGCTTTTCCTCTTTAGCTTCAAGGGAAGTCGAGATCTGTCCCAACCGTCACGACATGGAAGGTATTATTTGTTGTTTGTTTTTTCTTTTATTTGTTACTCCATTTTTGTGCTTCTTTTTGTCCTCACACTTCGTTTGCTAATCACACAAAATATCACAACGCTTACTTTATGTACACGAGAGTTTTCATGAGAGACGACATCACAAGTTCAGTGTTTTGATGGATAGCAAAAGAATAATTAACGAAATTATCGTTTCGAAGTCAATGTGTTTGGCATGAATTAACTAACAATTGTTTAATTGTACAGAGTGAGTCGCTTAGGTGGACTACCTTGAATTACTCATAAGTGATGCATTGCGTGAGACAAAAATTGTATGGTATTCAGAATATTTTTCATTAAAACACGAAGAAAACCTATATTTTCTTTAATGAAATAATAAATATTTGACCCTGCATTCTAAAGAGTATTGAAGTCTAAATAGAAAAAAAATAGAAAATTTAAATGTTGTGTAATTTTTTTATGAACGATTCTTTAAACTCGCTTTGTCATAGATTTAAAAATTTTGTCATTAAAAATTATGAATATTTATTTTTCCTGAAATATACGTCATGTATTGCCTTGCAATAATGGATTTGAATCAAAACTTCTATTCTAATTTTGAATTCTAACATGTAATTTAATTTAGGAGTCGACATGTTTTTTTATACTTATATGTTTTGAGTTTCCATGATATCACACTATTTTTGTCTTTAATACCAATCAATTTGAGGTGGACAAATTAAGTGACTCAACCTGTATATAGAAATTTGTGACAAAAGAGATCGCTTGTGTCAAGTACGTAGCAGACTTTTATGAAAAAATCCAAATTTGGAACCTGCGTATTTGACACTATATCATTCTATAGTTGCAGCTATGTTAACTTTTTACCAAAAAAGAATCATGCTTCTAATTGTAGATATTCGATGTTGTTTATTATTGTTATCATTAATTGTATTTAATTGTAAAATTTTAAGAAATGATTTTAAATGGTATTTTAAAATTTCAGTTTTACGAGTTTTCTCTGAAAGTACCAAGTTGAAAGAAAAGATTTAAATGTTTTCTACAGTCGGCACTTATTTTTTATCAGAATATGTCTAATAAATTTTCATGGATATTATTTTTAAAAAAAACACTACAACACTACATTACAATTTTATGGTATTAACTCGAGTCATGGTAGATTTTGCATAGTTATGAATTCATTTTTGAAACATTAAACTTGAGTTCTTGATGATAAGCAAAAAGTTTCTTGTTACGAAAAAATTCGAATTTTTTCCAAAGTCAGAAAATTCTTTTCTCAGTCATTAATTTACAAAAATAAGTGCTTCAACAATTATAAAAAAAATGGGACCTGAAATCAACTGTGCAAATTGCTACTTCCTAGACTCGAAAATATATCAATACATTAGCAGCCGACAAATATACGCACAAAATGGGAAAAGAAAGAAGGGAGGGGGGAAACTGAACCAAATTTTAATCAGAATAATAATTCAATGAAATACTAATTATTCGAAAATATGAAAGTCATTTTTTCGGGAAGCAGAAAAATATTCTGTAATCGCTTTTCCTCGATTCATACTTCCAAAAAACAAATTAACTGTTAATCCAAAATTTCTCAAGATTTTCATGAATTCTTGTATTTGTGTTTTACCCCTCCCTCCCTGCCTCATAAACTTGCAATTAAAACAATGAACACCAGACTCCTGACATTTTTCGAGTTTAGTAGAGAGTGTTTTGAGTGACGTTGACGCATGTTCTTGTTTAGCCGAGCCAGCCCAGGTCGCGAGAGAACTCCAGATCCTACGTTACCACACATTGGTCCACGTTTCCCACCTAAAGGAAGGTTCGTCGACTAAATAATTATCTCCTCGTATCGATAAGAGACAAGAACGAATTTGATTTCACTCTGTTGTCCCTTTACAATTTTCTCTATTCTCCGTATCTTTACTCGCTAATGAAATTTAAGGGTATTCTTGCAAATATGGTTGAGGAAAATTTCACGTGCTTGATCTTGGGCATTTTATTCGGCCGGGTTGAATTCCTATTTCATGTTTCTTTTTTTGTTCCTTCAAACCATGTGATCGCCTATCTATCTTTTTTATAGAAAAAAAAACGACCTATTTTTATGTTAATAATTCATTTTTGTTCCTCGAAATGTGTAATATTAATATATTTTATTTGATTTTGATGAAAAGCAGTAAGGGAGCAGAACCAGAGTTCCGTAGTCCAAGGGTCAGGCTTCTATGGGATCGTTGGCGTAACGTTTGGATGCTGGCATGGGAGCGACAACGTCGTTTACAAGAAAAATTGAACTACATTCAAGAACTGGATCGCGTCGCGAACTTTAGCTGGGAAGATTGGCGTAAGAGGGTAAGGGTCGTATTTGATTCATTAGAGATTTCTCTGAAGCCTCTTTCTTTTCGCGAATTGAAGATAACTATTGGTGTATTTTTCGAATCGACAAACTTTTTTTTTACCTACATTCCAACTCAACGCCTCTTTTCTTGCAGTTCCTGAAATTCATGAATCACAAGAAATCACGACTGACGGATCTCTTCAGGAAAATGGACAAAAACAACGATGGTCTCATTCCTAGGGAAGATTTCATTCAAGGAATTATGAATACCAGTTAGTATTTACTCACATGAAAAAATACATAAACGGCTGAGATTCTTATAACATAGGGTGAAAAAGAAATTTAAAATTCCGTGTCGAAATTTGAAGAATAATTTTTTTTTTAAGACAGGAACCTTATAGAAATAATTTCTTGGAAATCTGTCAATTAATCAATTAATTTCGATATTCTCGTAATGATCTATTTAAAAACTTAAATTCTAACAAGATGTTACAGTAACATTTATTAAAAAAACATATAAATAATAACAATATACAAAACATATTATCAGTACTATTAAATATATTTATAACTATAAAATCAAAAATTATCAAATTAAATTTAATCATAAAATTATTAGACCGAGTCATAAGTAACTTCCGTTTTCTTCCCAGATATCTATAGTTTGCGTCGGAAGTTATTTATGACTCGACCTAATAATAAATTATTTTAAGCTCAAAATCTTAATATAATCATCCCCAAAAATACTTACTATAATAACTATTAAAGATAAACCTATCAGAAATTTATCAGAAGATACTTCAATGTTGACACTGAAGCTAAAACTTTCCGTGCCTTGATTGGATTAATTAGGTTGTCCCATAAGTTTCTTCCTTTCCGGCTCGAGGTCATACATAGCCTAGACGGAAAAAACTTATGGGACAACCTAATACGTAAAAATTTGAATTTCGGTAAAATGTTTTTATTCCAATGAAAGTTATTCCTAAGAAAAAGAAATTTACAGTCAGGAAGGTTTACACAAATATCTATTCTTTTCTAGAATTCGAAACGTCTCGCTTAGAAATGGGAGCAGTAGCGGATCTGTTTGATCGCCACGGTGAAGGATTAATAGACTGGAAAGAATTCATTGCAGCTTTAAGGCCAGATTGGGAAGAACGACGGACTTACAACGACACTGATAAGATTCATGATGAAGTTAAACGACTCGTTATGCTTTGTACTTGCAGACAAAAATTCCGAGTATTCCAAGTCGGCGAAGGAAAATACAGAGTACGTAAATCCATCTTAACGTTCTTAGCCACATCCACGACTGGCGCCTCTTCTCTGAAATCTTTTCCCCCTTTGTCCCTCGTAAATTTTCCCAAACTATCTATTTCGAAATGCAGAAGTTCACGTCGCCCCGGAAATTGCTCCGCGAGTTCCGGGATTTTACTTAGAAACGTTACTCGCTCTCGCAATTCTAAAATGATTTTGTTTTTCAATTTCTAGTTTGGAGACAGTCAGAAATTACGTCTCGTGAGGATTCTTCGATCCACCGTCATGGTTCGCGTCGGAGGCGGTTGGGTAGCTCTTGATGAATTCCTTCTAAAGAACGATCCATGTCGCGGTAAGTTCAGCTCTGCGTTCTCACAGAAAAATAATTTACTTGAAAACTTAGATACAGGTTGAATCGATGGCAATTGAATAAAACAAAAAAAAAAGAACGAGAACCTGCATCTAAGTTCCTTTTCAATAACCGTTAGGGACTCGAAATTTCAAAGACCCCCGAAACTAGAAGAACAGAATTTCGTCTAAAAAAAAGAAAAAAATGAAAATGAGAATGACGAATTCGGATAGCTTCCAAAAACTTGCATAATTACTCCCTCCTTCCCTCTAAGAGGCAGCTTCAATTTTTACCCATTATCTTTGGTTTTATCATAGTTGATTTTTCTTTTTAGCATAAAATAAGTATATTTCATAGTTTGGTTCATTTAATTAAACAGCAAGAACTTATCATTGGTTGCATTTGGTTGTAACGCTATTAAAAAAATTGAATTAATTTTGTTGTTTAACACTTTAATCATTCGTCGGCGTTCATTCGTTGCTAAAACTGCAAACTAGTTCTAGAATAATAATATGTTTATTGTGCCTAAGCTCTAATAATACCACTATTAACTGATACGAGAACATTGAGAAATTTGTGTTAACACGATCGATAGCATTTGGGAGTGATAACAATAATAATTTGTTGTCTCGCGGAACTGTCTTTCTTCCTAATTCATGTTTCAATGAGTTTTGTGTGTATGATCTCAACTCCTGAGGTAATGATACATGATAATGTTGATTAATCGCAAAGAAACAGTAATCGCAACTTTGCTCACTCCATAGAATGTATCATTTGAGTATTCAAACGGAGAAGTGTGTGTCCGCTGTATTTTCGTTTTTCTTTGCTTTAGCTGGTAGCATTTATATTTCTTTCCTTTGGGTTTCTATCAATTCTTTTTGCTACTATCTCTCAGTTTCCAATGGCAGCTGACGAACGAAAAATACTGTCTCGCTCCTTGTTCGATAAAAAGGTATCCACTAATTCGATATCAATATTAAAAGTCGAATTTTTTTCCACAAAAAAAATGTGTGTTACCAGAAACATCAATTTTGTCTTGTTTCTATAATTAATAAATTTTTAGCAATTTCCAATGTTTAGCTATTTTCATCAGCCACATTTGCGTATTTGTATTCAAAATACAAAAAGAAAATTCCATTTATTTAAGAAAAATTTCCTAAATTGTTATTTAAATACAAAATTATCCCTTTTTCAAAAAAAGGCAGATTGTCTTTCAAAATTTCCTACTTAAAAAATTTCATTCTGCTCAAGAAGAACCTTTTTATGGAATAAGGAGAGATAGATACCACACCCTGGCATAATTGTAGTAAAATAATAATGATAAATCATTACTCGATCCTATACTAACATTAAACTTTAATGCTTTTTCCTCCCACTTTCGACCCCTCCCGATCCTCGACTCTTTTCGCTCCTTTAACTTCATGATCTACTATTTCTTCCATTTTTCTGAATTTTTTTTTTCTCAACACATTCAATTTCCATCTCTTAAAACATCTGCGGTTGCCTGTTTGTTTCACCTGGTATATGTTAATTCGTGAAGTTTTTCTAATGCCAATACCGGACCCTAACAAACCTGAACAACACGAGGGCTGGTGTCCACTTGGTGAGGGTTCCATTTCCCATTTTTTGCACGTTCGAATCGAATTCACGGTCCATACAATTGCACATGAGCACCTAGCGTATACTCTCGATAAAAGCAACGCGATGAGCCACTTTATTATATTTCATTTCAATAGTGCTTCTTTTTCACAAGTGAAAAGTGTGCCGCAAGTATCGACTGTGAATTGGAACTTGGGATGGTTCTAAATATTGTACTCGCATGACTTTCTGTTCCGTCCATTAAAACATTTGTGTTTAACAAATTAATATAACATTTTTCGTTCATTATTTTGGATTTTTTGTTTATTTGTGTGTTTTGTTTGATTCAATATAACTCCTATATACGATAGGAAACTAAATAATTTCACATCAAATTCATATCGAGGTGCATAATTAATTCTGCTGCCAGAATTTTGAGGGACATCGACTACTGGTAATCCACTGAGGAAAAGTTCATAATAAAAGTTACTTTTGTGGGCAATTAATTGAGAGGAAAACCAAGTTTTCGATTGTGTAATATTTTTATACGTTTTCAGTTGAAATTTAGATAACTTTTTGCACGGAATTATGTAATATCTTCAAAAATTAAAACATCGTTGTTTAAATTAAATTTCGTATTTTTTTTGGAGAAATTTTCGACACTATTGGAAATTTCCGATTAAAAATAGTCGTCCAAATATTAGCAAATTAAATGCATTTAGAATATTATTAAGACTACGATTTTTTGACTTTTTTCTTTGAGTCTATGAATTCTTTTTCTCTTCTGAGCGAATTTTCTTTTGTTGTGATATAATAATATTCTTGCAACAAAACGTACGAGATGATTTACATTTATTGCCTATAACAGATATAATCTGGAAATATTATATACCTTCAAGTACAATTAATTACATTTTAAATGTTGCAACATTATTTTATATAATCTACACAAATTTTTGCTACATCAAATTTAGGAGAATTATAATTTGTACTACCCAGAATAGTTGATTTTACTAGAACCTTTCCTTCTCGTGCATTTCTGGTAGTACCGTAAATGTTTAAATTTCCCCTTAAAGCTACCAAAATCTAGAAATAGGATTTTTTTTATTCCAAAAGAAAATATTCTTCCGAAGGAGTAATATGCATGCTTTTACCGATAAAGCGAAAGATTAGTAGGAGTTTTCCCAAATAAAAAGATGAACTGAATTGTCCAATACACATTGAGTGACAATTGTACTTAGATACCTTCTTATGTGTACCCAACCACCCCGGTTTTGGTTCATCAAATGATATCTGGTTTGTTATAAAACAAGAGTGAAGTTGTTTGATTTTTTGGTCTTTTTTTTTGTTGTTTGGTTTTCTTTGAAAGCATGATTTTGAAGTCGGTTGTGGAAGTTTCCTTACTACCCTTGCATTTTTCTTACTGTTTAGTATTATTTTGTTTGAAATTAAGAGCACTTTTGATTTTGGTTCCCTTTAATAACAATTTATTAGTGTTACCAGTTAAAATAGTATTATTATTATCATTACTATTATTATCATTTTTTATGATCGCAAAGTTACGTCATTTTATTTTTTACTAATGGAAATTGAAAAAATAACGTGCTCTTACTTTCTTCCCCTGTTTTTTATTTAGAACATGAAACAATTTTTTGAGTTACAATTTTCAGCAATTAGCAATTCTTTTGCAGACGTTTCTAAGTCTCTTTTAAAACTCTTCTCATACATAATTTATATTTGCAACTGGTACTACAATGACATTCGTGTCTCATGAATTAAACAAATAAAATCAATTTTTAAAAATCCGGATTCTGACTTTTTTTAAAATTTGCAATTCTCTTTCACTGAAAATTTCCTGGTTTGTGGAATACAATGGTACCGACTATCCGAGACCAAGACTGAAAATTCCTGGATAACTCAAAAAACTGTTTCTTGTTACGAATTTCCCAGAAAAAAGTAGATAGACCAAATTTGTACTTAAAAGTCCCGTTATCGGCAGTGAATCTGCGACAATCCCAAAATTATTTAAAAATTGACAATATGATTTTCCGTTTCGGCAAAAAAAAAAACATTATTTTATAAACATTATTTTTCTTTTTCTTTTTTTTCCGTTTCTTTTACACACACAATCCCACACCTAAACAATCCCGTTCGTTACGAAACTCCTTCCGTTATTATTTTACATCCAAATCCAAAATAAAAAAACAAATTTTTATTCCCATCCCTGCATGTGTCGTTATTGTAAATCTGTACAAAAAAATATTGGTAAATATTCTATCTTTCTGGAATTAAATTCTTTTTTCTTCTTTTCCACTTTTCTAACTCTCCCCTGTCTCTTCACTTCTCTCTTTCTCTACTTTCTTCGTTTTTCTGTATACTCTGTACAAAACTGATTTGGCACCATCCCACAAATGATCCTCAATTTTTTGGCTATATCCTTTGACACCTTTATCCTTACTAACTGCGTGCACGCCAAAAAAACACACTATAGCCAAGGGAAGAACAAATATTGAGCTGCGGGAGCAATTCATTTTGGCGGATGGCGTGAGCCAGACTATGACAGCCTTCAGATCCAAACCAAGTCCGACTTCGACTTTACAACGTTCCTCTGCCGGACCCATTACCAAGGTAAAGTGATCCTAACCCGTCCGGAAAGTATTTAAAGAAATGAAAAAAAAAAAGGAGAAACAAGATTTCCAATTTGGAATTTCTACCGGTTTTCTGTACGAATGGCAAACGTTGGTAAAAATCGTTAATGTCCAAGTAGCAGCTTGAACGCTGCTTTAGTGGCTCTACTTGGATCTTTTGGAGAATGAAATTGAGTGTCTATGAGACTTAAAATAAAAAGTAAAGTTTGTGAAAATTAGCTACTGTCAAAATTTGCAAGATTTTAATTCACTTGTATCATACGAATATGGTAAAAATGCGCTCTTTTGATGCTCTAATTGGTCACAGAGCGTATATATACGCTCTGGAAATTATAACTGAGTAAATTGGGAAGAGCATATGTCCGCTGATGATGCAAATGCATTTGGCTAATAGAAATGCACTTATTTAAGCATTTTTAAGGAGGCATTCTCGTGTAAATATTTATTTTCATTAATTCATTAATTATTAAGTAATTATAACAAAAATATAAAATATTCTGTACAAATATTATTTTGTAAATTTTATATTCCTGTAGGATTTACAAAATAAATAGACATTTTCATTGATTTAACTTCTTGACAAGCTTGGGAAGCTCCAAAAAATTATTATTTGAATTTTCTGAAATACAATTTTTGTAGTTTCGCAAATTCATTCTTTTTAAATATTCAAATATTCAAGTTTTCAAATTTTCAAATATTCTAATACTCAAATATTAATATTTTGCGGCTCAAAATACTATAAACTTCCATTTGAGGTGATTTCTACCAAAATTTCTCTTAATAGAAACTTAATTTCATCCTTCGCTCGAACTTCTCCTTGAATTATTTATGCGTTAGCCATTGTTACAGAAAACCAGTGTTCTCCTTTCTTGAAAAACAAACCCAAAAGCACCCCTAGTATTACGCAAATTAGATTTAAACCATTATGAGTCGAAACGGCCGTGTCTTCTGTGGTTCCGGTAAGTAGAAGGTACTAATCGTAAGGTAAAAGATCCTTCTTGGCAGGGTTTCGTTGTTGTCTTTGCATGAGCATGAGATCGGTCCTTTTTTTTTGTTTTTATACATACATATATATATACATATAGGATGTTGGTTGTCACCCTGTTGATTAGTAGACGCTTAAATCTTTTCGTAAACGAATTCTGTTTTTTGGCGTTCGTCCCGAATCTCTTTCGCTTGGTTTGCAAATTTGGTAAGGATTTTATTTTCTTCCACCCCCCCTTTTTTTTTTACTTTTTACGAAACAAGGATCAACAGTTTCACAAAATCTTTTGTGAAACGACGATGGAAAGCATACACCTCAGGAGATGTGATTTAAGCAAAGAAAATGTTTTTTTCCGTTTTCGACCCTTTCGCTGCGAAGGGCGCATATATGCGTCCTCGGTAATGACAGGAGAGGCGGGTATATGCGCTCGCAAGGGGTTGAAGGCTATTCAGTTTATTAATTTCTTCATCGAATGGAGAACCCGATGAAACTCCAATTTTTTCATTTAGTTTCCGAACTCTTGTGATATCTCGTGAAATGGGAATTTGGAAACAGGCTGTGTCTGTCCTGACGAAAATACACTTTTGTCACCTCCGGGGACGGGAAATTTACAGATACGGTAGTTTTTAGAGTATATTCGGAATTTCTTGTTTTTTTTTTCACTCCTCGAATTGGGGAAAAGGGGAGGAAGAAATTTTGTTGGGTGAATTTTGAGGAAAAATAAAGATTTGTAGGTTTCAAGAAAGGAAATGAAGTTTGGAATTGCGGGAATGAATTAAAAGAGAGTAGAATTGTCCATTTACCTGTAGGTAATTATTTTTACTGGTCAGAAGGAATTTATTTTTTTTTATTAGAGAATGTTAGATTGATTTCTATATTATTAACTGACAATACATTTTCTATATTATTAAATTAATAATTTCTATGCCGTTAAAGTTTCATATTTTGAAAGATATTTTAACGTTTTTGGGAAAAAGGAATGAAATTTCGAAAATTCTCGAACTCCAATTTTATTTCTCATCTTGGAGCTTAGAATTTTGTGCTTTCAAGCCAAATATCAAATTGAAAATTAATATTTTCAATTCTTATCGAATATTGATGTAGAATTACCATGTGACTTTGAACATTCCGTTAAATTCAATAATATATTATTATTCAATTCGATATTTAGAACAATTCAATAGAATATTTTTTCATATTTCGATTGCTCCCAAAAAGGGTAAATTTAATTTTATTACAATTCGGCAAAAATTTCTAAATTCCATTAAATTCACGATCAGAAGAATTTCGAAAAAAAATATATAAATATATTATTTCATAAATTTTCCAATCAAATTGTCAAATAATTTTATTAAAAATTCAATATTTTTATATCCTCTCCTAGTATAATAAAAAAAAATTCATACAAAAATGACACTTGTCCAGCAGAAATTTGAAATCTGCTTGGACCCCGATTTCTTTTTAATTAAAAATTTCAGAATTGCTCTGACTCCTGTTTTTGAACAATTGGATAAGAAAATATTTGAAAAATCGCGTTCTCGCGAGGAAAAAGAAGGTAGAATCGAAAGTATCCTTAGACACAGCCTGTAAATAATGTAGACCTGTAACGTCAGAGGATGCGAATTTCGCAAGGATTCAGAATTTGAAATCCGTCATAGTGACATTTTTCTTTGGTTTATGGTATATTTAGCGGAGGAGTTTATGAACCAGCTGATGCCGATATTTGAAAGTTTGAGGCAAAAGGAGGATCTTCCGTGCTCGTATCCTCTCCATATGCACGCACCCTCTTACCACTGGGTAAATAACAAAAATTCTCTCTTTTTTTAATTTGCCGCTCTTGTGATGATTTGATTTGATTTGTCTTGACTTGACTTGAATTGCAGAACATACAATCAGGATTTGATTTTGCCTGTATGTGTGAATTTAGCAAAAACCTGTGTATGACGTAGGTATTCTCAAAATCTGTCTGTGCAAAAGCTTCATCGGGTACCTTCTTCTTCTCTTTGTTTCCGCTTGCAAGGTATGATCACGAGACTTCGTGGAATTCTGTGCCGATGATTAATTACGATACTTTTGGGAATGGATTTGGGTGATCCCGGAAACCCGAACGATGAGACCCTTTGTCGGACAGAAGTCAGTCACTGTAATATAGCGAATTTAGTGCTCGGATGGAATAATTGGAAATTGCGTCATTTGAGAATTTATTTTTATTCAGAAAAAATGGGGCTACTGATTTCAACGAGAAAAAATAAAAAATAAAAATCTCTGGTAATTCCCAATTAAAAATTCATGACGTGGAAATTATTGATTTCGAAATTTCCAAACAAAAGAAAATTTTTTGTTTTCTGCTTTTGATCCCTTCGCTACGAAGGGCGCGTATATACGTCCTCCGTGATGCAAGGAAAAGCGTAGAAATTATTGAAAATTCGTATCACGTGACGTAATTTCCAATTTTTCAAAATTCAAATTCATTCACGATTGAAAAAATGTTCCCCTTTCTTTCACAGGCCTTCTTAAAATTAAGTGTACACTGTATTTTATCGTATCACACTCCCATTGCTGACAGAAATCTCTGCTTTGCATATTTCATCTCATTCATTTTCTTTGATAATTTTTCTTATGATCAATCTCTTATCTTCTCCTACGTTCCTTTTATATCGTAATTGGTTTTTCCTTTTCTTTGCAGAGATTAATTTTTAATGCCTCCAAATTGCCCCCGTTTACCCCATTACAAAAAGTCACGTTTATTCCAAATTGATATCGTGTCGCTTTCTCCCCCCGATTAACGAAATTACGAAAAACTCGAATTTCGTCGTTTCTCCAAGTTTGTCCCTTTGGAAAATAGCAAAAACCGAGAGTTCGCGAAAAAAAATAATGATTATCATCATTTTTCGATTGGTTTCGTCGAAGTTCCGTCTTCTGTGTGTTTTCCCATTGACGGTTTTTTTTGCAAATAATGACGGATCGCCGCAAAATGTCAAATAGAAAAATCCAGAGCACGTTCGAAACCGATCGATCCCCGCTGGGAGACAAAATTACGTTATATGTAGACTTTTTATGGTAGAAAATTTCTTTAATTTGATACAATACATAACGATGACTTGTGTATTAAATGCAAACATAGTGGCGTTAATTGGAGATACGTCAAATCATCACAAACTTCTGTACCTTTCTCAACTTCTTATGGTGAGTTTGCATGATTGTTTTTGCAAGAATTACAATTTTTCAAAATGTTCAATTTTATTTTATGGTGAAAACCGCCTTTTGATATTTTTTTTACTTCTCAAGATAATCACTATTTTCGTATAATTTAGTTTCTTTGGCACTTCAATACCGATTTTTCTCATAAACTGAAATAATATTCATTTTTTTAGAATTTTTGTTAATTTAAGTTTGGTGCAAATATAATTGCGATTTTTTTCCACCAACTTCATGGTACAAACCGCAATTATTTATGCACCGAACTAATACTTACCGGAACATTTTCTCAAAAATTAGATTTTCACATCGATGCGGTAAAAAATTACAGGATTTAACGTAAATCTACTTTGAATCCGAGTAAATTTACCTTGCAGTAGTATTTAGTTTGTAGATTTACTTGGATTCAAAAAATGTAGATTTTGAAAAATTCTGAAATAATTTTAGTAGAAGAAAAAAGTTTATAGGATTTTTTTAATTCCTCTTTTATCTACCATTTTTTGTATTTTTTACATTTCCTGGACTTTTTATCATCAGTCCAAGTGTAATAAACAAAGAAAAGAGATTTTGAATTTTCGAAATTTTGAAAATGATCTAATTCCTATGATTTTTACTTTGCTTCTTATAAAATCCTTATAATTAAAGGTTGAGCGATTCTTTAATAGGTAATTAAATTACCTTTATAAAAATTACCTGAAAAGTGATTTTGAAATGTTTGTTAGCCGTAAATAAAATTGAACGTTAGTAGAAAAAGCCAGTATGTAGGAGCAGAAGTAGGTACGTATGAGCTTTCCTTTTTAATTAGTACTTAAAAAGTACCCTTGGATATTTCCTAATTGCTTCTCTTTATTTTTTTTTATATGTAACTAATTGAATTTACTCTTACGGAATGGAAAATCATTTAATAACGGCAAAGAATTGTTGAGAAAAGACGTTTTTCAGTCGAAACCAATATTTTTACTGTTATTCAGATTTTCCGTAAGGGTAAAATTTTACTGTAAAAAAAGGTATGATTTAGGTACTCATTTTTTGCATAAAGATAAAAAATGAGAAACTTCAAATTTAAATTTGTTCTGAGGTATAAAATATACAATTTCTCAAACAGTTGGAAACTTCTATTCGTTATGAAATTAAGTGAAAATTCAAATACGCGAATTTAATCTGTTCTTTTTTTTATTTACTCTCTTTTTCAAACACTCAAAAATATAAGAGTCTTCCAGATTTTTTCAAAACGCTGAATAGAAATTGTTTAATTTAAATAGAAATCACCCAACATAATTTCTCTAATTTCCTTGGTTCACGTCATACCTTTTGTTACGTTGCAATAAAATTGTTTAAAAAAATATTCCCATTGACAAACATTTGTAGAGATTTCTATGATGTTCGAATTTTTGCTTATCGATTAATGGGAAATTTGTTTTACGCCTATTGCCTTCTTTTCTAAGAAAACTTTTGAACACCATAGATTTCTTTTACACTGTAAGTATACCCCTTGCAATATCAATGAGTTTCCACCTACGGTCAATCTCATCTAACAAAGTTCCCTTGTTTTTCCATACTTAGGTTCGAGAACGAAGTGCTCGAAGTGTGCCGATGGGACAAACCAGGGCTTCGAGATCGTCTTTGAGTGCCGGTACACCAGATAGCCTGAGTGACAACGAAAGTTCTTTCAAAACACCTGCAAGAAAAACTAGTACTCCTTACAGAAGTACTCTGACTCCAGGTAAACTTTCTTGGAGAATAATAGAGAATTTCCAAGAATTTTATACTTTTCCAAAAAATGTCCCATGGTGCATATTCCCAAATTCTATAAAAATCTACTTTTTCCAATGTTAGTGTTCTAATTAATCATTTTTGTTGGAAAAATTGCAAATTTGGAAAAACAAAACGAAAGCAAAATTTAGCCTTTGTATGATTTGTAAAATATTTTCTTATTTTAAATTGATTTAAAATCCTCTCAATTTTCATTTCTATGTTACCGTAAAAAGCCCAAGAAAAAAATTAAAATAAAAATAAATGAATAATTGAATGAGTCACCTCAAAAACGTTATAAGGTACAAATTGCTAATTGTTCAAAAACTCCCGAAAATGAGAAAAATAACCTGATGTTTTTTATAACAATATTTTTTTTAAATGGATAGATTTTTTTTTAAAATCCATCAGGTTATTTTTTAAAATTTTCGGTGGTTTTTTGAACAATTTGCAATTTGTACCTTACAACGTTTTTGAGGTGTGACCCATTCAATTAAGCAACGAAATAAAAAATAACCCCAGGATATTTGTTACTAATTTCAGGAGGCAGTCGGCCATCGAGCAGACCAGCTTCGAGGCCAGCTAGTCGACCCAGTAGTCGACCTGCTTCTCGACAAGGAAGCAAACCAGCCAGTCGATATGGATCCAACCAGTCCCTGGACAGTACCGGTACGAATTTCGAAGCACAGTTTCCTGCATTCCCCCGGTCGCTAAAATATGCATGAATGAAGTTTCATCATTGATTCCTCGAGTTTGACTAATTCTTGTGGCATTCGATTGCAGATGATTCCGCGACTCCTAGTCGCATCCCACGTCGGACCGTGGGAACAACTGGAAACACACCAACATCTAGTCGCCACAACAGTGTGTCAGGACGAAAATTAGGAGCTCCTGTGAATGGGTCGAGTTCTCGACCGAGGACACCAACGGGCCTAGTGAGTCCAGCCAGCGGCGTACCCTCGAGGTTTGCATTTAATGGTTTTTTTTCTTAAATTATAATTTTTTTCAGAGAAAGAAAAGCATATCTCTGCAATTTCGAAAATGAAAATCGACGATTTACAAAGAAACGTACTTAGTCTAACTTAACTTTGCTGTGTGTGAAATTGCATAACAAATCTAACGGCAGCGCAAAATGCATTTTTTTGTCGAATTAAAAATATAGATTTCCGTTTAGTAGCCCAACAAATATTAACAAATTAGTTGCATTCGCTCTGACATAGTATTGCATTTCCTTTCTTTTTTTTATTTTCTTTTGTTTTTGCAATTTCCCGTTAAAATTAGTTCCTCTTACGTTACATTTTTTTTAATCCTGATTTAATTGTGCTTTTTAATTCGTTATTAATATCCCCCGCCCCCCACCAAAATAATCGAGACTGCGAAGTTTCAATAATTGGCATTTCAATCTGGATCTCAATGAAATTTTTTGTAGGTTTGGCTCGATTTATCGAGCTTCGAGCATACCAACCCTGTCAGGTGTCGGAACACCAATTAGGTAAAATAAACATTAACCGTTATTAATAAACTTTTGCGCTAAGAGAACGTAATCAAAGCTTCGCTTGCCATTCCATAACCGGCCAGGGTTCTTTCTCATAGATGCCTTGGATGCAACTTCAAAAAGAGAAGTTCCTTTATTAAGCAAAAAAAATCCCGAAAATCGATTCTTAATTTCGTAAAGAAATTCGTTATTGAGATTTTGGGGATGGAATTCGCCAAAAGTCTAGCGTAGTTTCCCTGAAAAAGGAGAAAATAGTAGGTTTTATTTCCTGATAGTAATTTCGCTGAATGCGGAATGAAAATTCAATAGAAAAAAAATTTCAATAATTTATTTGATAAAGAATCATTGAGAAAAAGTAAAATCTACTGGATTTCTCTTTTCAAAAATACTTTTCCCAGAATTCCAAGGAAAGTAACTACGAAACATTCTTGTAACAATTGTTTACAAAGTGCCAACGATAACATTTTTATAATTAAGAGATTAGCATTAAAATTATTAATTTTTTTTATTGTTTTGTATTAATATTAAATAAAATTAATAATCTTTTGGTCTCTTAATATAACAAAAAATCCCCAAAATTTCATTCATGTACATTCAATACACGTACAATTGGTACAAATTATTTTACAATAATGATTACATCCGATTGTAATTTGCTGTTACAAGAATGTTGATTCCGAATTTCGGCGAAAATGGAAAGAATCGAATGGGAAACATTTTTTAGCTTGGATCTCATTTTGGTGGTGGAATTTCATTTTTGGTTTCATGTTTTCAGTTAATTTTATTATTATCGTTAAATGAAACAAAAAATATCACTCATTTTTTTTTCTTTTCTCTTCTGGCTTTTTCCCCAAAAAACAAAACTTTGACCTAAAAGTCCAAACTAGTAGTCAACATGTCCATGGAAATCTATGTACAAAAAGAAAATCGTCATGTCACGGTATAAGTTTGCCACTGCTGAAAGACGAAAATTCAATTATACTTAACATTTATCTGACTGTCAACTTAACTCATACTGGTGATGGTTTAGCCGCTCTAGGATACCCGTGTATGTCGGACCGGATATTAAATCCCCTCAATCTACAACCAGCAATATTTCAACTCATTCTACACAAAGCAACCATTCTACAATTTCTACTGATTCCACTGGGTAATTGAATGCCGTTTGTGAATGCCTGTGTCCTCGCATGTACCTATTTAACAAAAACGTCATGAACCTCCTGGATCTTGGAAATTTTTAGATTCCATATAAAATCACGAAGGTGAAGTTCCGGTCGATTCCAATATTTTTTCTAATTTTCTTCTCACGAGTTATCAAATTTGAGAAATTCTGGACTTTGATATTTTGTAGAGTGGGTATTTTTGGGAATCCGCTAGTAATTTTACGACTATTTGCGAAATTCGTTTTCTTATAAATTTTTACTAAACGAATTTGATAATTACTTCAACAAAAATAAATAATAAAAAATTATTAAATAAACAACAAAATAAATAAATAAATTTTAAACGATTCTCCAAGCAGAACCGAAAGCTTCGAATTTTAATGATTTTTTTAATTAACAAAAAAGAAATTTCGAAATGTTCAAAATAAATTGCCGAAAATTTCTGAGGGTTTTAATATCGTTTTCGAATTTGTTAAGAACTTCATCTTTGTGAAAAATTCTTTTGGAGGAAACTGATCATTTTTGACAATTCTAAAAATTGTTTATTATGCTATTGTGATAACGTCGTAGAAAATCTTTGCTGCTATAGTAACAGTTACTATAGCATCATTGTGAAATCTACTTTTTCTCAGTTTTATCCGGTTTTTTTTTACGTATGAAATTAAGTGAGAATTAATTGGCGTTAAATGAAAATCGGGAAAACATCAAAACTTATTTCTAAAACCAAAAAAAAGTTTTTTGGGAGACTTTGGGTGGAAGAATTTAAAAAAAGGATTTATAAAGTTCAATACCCCATTAATTCTCATTCAAAATAATAACCCATATGAAAAATTGTGCACAATTTCAATTTTAACATACCGATGCTACATAATTGACATGTAGGTCAACTGAATTATGTACGATTTTTTATTTGGGAATTTCAAAAGAAGAAAATAAGATCATTACGCGTTGCAACTGTTGGTGTGTTGATTTCTTGTGTGATGGTGTTCATTTGAGATTCTGACTAACGATCACATTTCTCTCTATTACATCCCTCAGGAGTAGTTCGATGCATATAAGTTCAGCTACTAACACCTCATTGGCTTTCAGACAAACTAGGTAACAATCATGTCATAATGCTTTCTTCTCTAAATATAATTAAACACTCCATTACCCTCACACGCTTCCCTCTTCGTTTCCAACTCAGAAATAATAATCTAAATCACACAGAGTCGGTGACTCTTGGCAAACTGGAGTTCAAATATTTTCCTCTAGCACGAACAACGGACATTTTGCAAACACCTACACAATTACTTTCACGGTTTTCAGCGAAGCTGACATTTGGGAGGTGAACATTTTCAAATTGATGAATTTTATTTCTGGAATTTTAATTGAATGGGTCACCTCAAAAACGTTGTATGGCACAAATTGCAAATTGTTCGAAAACCCTCGAAAATGAAAAAAATAACCCGATGGATTTTTTAAAACAATTTTTTTTAAATGGATGGATTTTTTAAAAAATGGATGGTTTTTGTAAAAAAAATCAGGCTATTTTTTTCATCATCGGAGGTTTTCGAACAATTTGCAATTTGTACCTTACAACGTTTTTGAGGTGACCCATTCAATTCCTTCTTCATTATTACATTGTGATCATTCGCTCCAATATCATGAAATTTTCGAAATTTCTTTTGAATTTCCAAATTTTTCGAAAAAAAAGCCGTCCCACAGATTCAACCCAAACGTCAGCTCAGCCTGCACACTTTTGTGTACACGTTTTTTGAAAATTTGGTAACACGACTTCTTTGTAATTCTAAAAAATAATAATAATAATAATAATAATAAATCATTGGACGCAATGTTTCGCTTTAGGACAAGGACACCATCGAGTGGTACCAGCACACCTTTGCCACCTTCCACGAAATTATCCAGGAAACCGTCAGGAGCATCCGACACGTCCGTATCGACTCCGGTGACGAGGAAGGGAAAACCGACGCCCATTGAACAACGGGCGCCTTTCCGTTTGTAATGTTTAACACACCACTTCGGAAAATAACAACAACAGCCGAAAAAATTGAGACACCAATTATAAAATCTCTTGGAACGACGGAAAAAAAAAATAAATAAATAAAATAAGGAAGAAGAGCCAGGAGAGCCGAAGTGTAGGAAGAGACCAGGAGAAACCAACGAATTTCATCGATTCGTTATTGTTACTATAGAAAAAAAAAAAGTGCAATGCTGCACTTTGCGCCATTCAGCAAAAAAGAAACGAATTTTTGCTTTCCTTCGAGGAAAGAGAGAAAGAAAGAAGAGGAAGAAAAAAAGAATTATTATTATTTAAAAATCGAGCTTTTAATTTATTAAACAAAATCGAACGAAAAGAATTCTCCATTTGTTTAAAAGAAATTCTGTCCGTTTGCGTCCAGAATTTTTACGAAGAATAAAAAAAAACGAAGTTTTTACAGTCCGCTGTAACGAGAAGGGAAAACAAAGAAAGAAAAAGAATCGAGAGTTTATTATAATATTCCGAAGAGAAAAAAAAATGTAAACAATTAAATCAGCCTAATAAACATATGAAGGGGGGAAGGGGAAAAAGGGAAACGCAGCGTTTCGGTTCGGGGTAAAAGTCATCAAATTAAACAGGATCCTGCCGTTTCCCGTCTCTTTTTCCCCCGTTCTGCCAAAAAAATATCGCTTGAAATGTTAACAAAGAAAAAATACACGTATCAATTAACTCAAATTCTGATACACTTACGTTAATTAACAAATGGAGGTAACGATTTAATATATAGGCTGTACTGAACGTACTCATTATTCTTTTCTTCTAAAAAACAAAAAAAAAGTGTAAGATTATTAATCCTCCTAATTTCTCCGTAGGAGTTTGCTAAGAATCGGTTGTTGCACCTCCGGGTACTTTATCCGAGGTTTAAAACCATCGGATAGGCTACCTACCACTTTGTATCGAGTTGGAACAATCGGGCCTTAATGATTATGATTACGCGTGTTTATATAGAACTTATTTAATACATATTTCGATAGTTTTCGTCACCTTTTTTTTTCGAAAAACAAGCGCGATTTTGCCGCGCAAAGCGGAACCGCGTTTGTAAAACGCAAATTTGTACTCGCTTTGTCCCTTTTTTGAGTTGTTCGACCGCTCAAGAGAATGCAAAAAAAAAACGATGGGGTGAATTTGTTTGTAACGAGTAGGCAGTGAAACTGAAATTCTTGAAAGAAAAGAAAAAAAAAAGGAAAAGAAACCGAGGAACAAATGAAAATGTGTAACGGCTCCGAGAGAATTTTTTTATGTAAATATTTGGACGGTTCTCTCTTGCCCGCTACATCCCTTATTTGAAGAGGATTGTTTAAGGGATGTAGCGCAACAAGTACATTTGTATCGACAGAAACAACCCGATCTTAGTTATACTTCAAGTAAAAAAATAAAATGAATCAAACTTAGGTTTATTACGTTGGAGGCACAAAAAATCGTGAAAGCGGAAAAAAAAAAGATTTTTTGGCCCGAATCTAAGAAGTTTACAGCATGTTTTCTTTTAGTTTTTGTTTTGTTTTGTTTCTTCTGCACGGAAACGCGTTTCCGTTTTATTATCGAAGAGGAATTCGTAGGAATGAAAGATTTCTATGGAATCAATAGACAAGAGAAACTCGAAGGATTTCGTCTAGGATCCTAAGACCGCCTGCTCGGGATCTAGACGAAAACCTTGGCGTTTGTTCGAAAAAGACATTTCCAATTTTTTTTATATCGATGCTGAGACACGATAACGTTGTTTGCAGATCTTACGAAGGAAAAGAGATATCACCCCCTTTTCTTCTCATTATACATTTATATTATAACTATTAATTAAAAAGCGATTAATGTATTAACACTGTTTACATAATACCCCTTTTTTTTTGGTTTCCGCCTTACTGTAAAATTCTATATCATCGCTAATAACGCTGTGAAAGAAATATACATTGTCTATGTATATAATACATTTAAAATTAAACAAAATATGTATAAGTGTCGTTTCTATTTATACACCTTTTCCCGGCTGCAATTTCGACAATTTTATCAGGGCTACAGACGAGTAGTCAATCTATTTCAGTGGAAAATAAATAGGATTTAAAGGTACTAAGTAACTGATAATGAAAAAAGTACCAAAATTGCAGAGATATTGTTAAAATCGATATGACCTATTGTGCAGAGATCGAAAATTGCATAATTTAAGTTTTTCTTGTATACGTAAATTTTTTTTTAAGCGTGCGAATTATTTTTTCATTTAATTTATTGAAGAAACAAATTGTTGTTCTCTTTTTAAATCATACCAATGATAATTAATAGCAACGGATTAATTAAAATTAAATTTCTCATCGTCGATGTACTTGGCAACTTACGATCTTTGCTTGATATTAGGGTGGTGCATAATTAACGACGATTACTTGGCATGATACACGGTAAAATAATCGTCTTTAATTATGCACCGACTTAATAGCACACGGTGTCCAAGAGCGAAATTTTTTTTTTTTTTTTCTTGGAAATTAATTGCACGCACGGTGTCCAATCGGTCTCGAATATAAATTTGAAGTATTTTTTTATCAATATGTTCTTTGCCATTTCCTTTTTTGGTTTTTGAAATGGAATCGTAATTAATATTAAAGACTTCAAGGGCACGAAAATTTGGACACTTTTATCATTAAATTACTATTTTATTTTTTCTTTTATCGCCTAAAAGTCTTTCGAGCCAATTCGCGATTTGGGTCTTCGGATTCCTGACAGCGCCCCCAACCTAGGAGACCTCGTACTATTTTCTACGTTCAAAGGTAAGAAGTTTTTCGGAATAATTTCTTTTATATTCATTCATTACCGTGTGTTATGAAATCCATGAGACAGGGAAAACGATTACGCGTCACGCTAAATTTACACGACAACCTATTCACGCCGCGTGACTCGCAGTGGTATACAATATTGCATTTGGCATAACCGGCGAGGCCTGAACGGAAAGTCTAACGATTTTAACGTGTTAACAAAGCCAAGGGACAGATTTTTTTGTCGAATGCACTATTGTAGAATGGGTAACGGTATTATATTTACGTCATAATTATTAGGGAAAAAAAGGGTGTAGTAAATTTTAACGTACAAAAAAGAGAGGACCATGTATGTCAAGTGCTGGTAAACCCCAATCCATTTGAAAGTTATGATAATTTTGTATAAAAATAGTATACCAGTATGTTATATTGATTTTCAATCGAAATTGTCAAACAACATGATTTTTACATAAATTTGTAATATTTAATAATTGATGCATGCCATGGTTTTTATGGCTGTGGAAAAATATACGTTCTTGTTTGCATATGTAATTAGATGAAGGCCACTTCTAGAAAATTCATGAATATTTTGATGATAAAAAGTGGATAAATCTTTGAATAATTACAAGATCCTATTCCAATACAATCTAAGGGAGGGATTCTTTGGTAGTCAGCTGGTAAATATTGAATTTAATATGGATTTATATATAATTGCTAATTGAAATAAAAATGCCACTGTATTTAAATATTATATTTTTATGGCGCATTGGCGAGATCCCACTAATGGACAGGTTTGCTGTTTATTTGCGGTAAATCAAAATGTATCAAAAAGTAAAAGACAAATATATTTGTTGATCATCATTTGTTCAACATAATTAATTTATAGCAGGAAAATAAGCTTTCAACGCTTTCCACAGTGATCATTAATATTATTTATAATAATATAAATTTTAATACGCGTTCGGTATCATTATCGAAAAAATATTTATTATTATTTATCATTATATTATTATTTTTTGTTAAACCATTCAAATCCACCGTTCTACAAGGTATTAAATAAATAAATAAATTAATTAATTAATTAAAATAATCAAAATAAATACAAAAATTGATATCTGACAATATCAATTTTGATACTTACTGAAATTACTTTCTGTTAACTCCTATCTATGATTTTGGGGAAAAAAGTAAAATTACCTTTTATATAAAAACTTACTTTTCGCCCTTGTTTGAATTTTTTCTTTTATAACATAAAAATTATTTTTAACATTACGTTTTCAACGTCTATGCTAGACCCGAATTTTTATTAACACTATGCCGTCCGGTGGCACCACGTGGGTGCCACGCGAAAACTATCGGGCAAGCGCCGGTGGCACCACGTTGGTATCGTACATAAGCATTTATTCCGGCGCCAAACCAAAGAATCCCGATCAGACGCGCGGACGGGCAAAGTGTTAAAAAAAATCGCTGAAAAGGTAGGGTACTTGGCCCCCCGAGTTGGCGCATTAAAAATCACCACTCGAAATACAACAATTTCGCTAAAAGAAAATTACAAATTTACAAATTTTTATCCTCATTCCATTTGCTTCTTTTATTGCCGAAAAATCGTTGCTCGACGTTACCGGCGTCTCTTAAAAGCCAACGACCACGCCAGAACCCAAATTGTATCAAGCAAATTGGCGAAGGGGCGCGGGCACGGTACTTGGCCCCTGGAGGTAGTGCATTAAAGATCGCCATTGGAAATATAATAATTTCGCGTGTATCTTCGGAAAGGCAGTAAAAAGAAAATATTATGTAAATGATTATAGGGATCGATGGCTGTTGTCTGCAGATTTTTGCCGATGGAGCCAGTCAGTCGTAAGACTTCCTCGGCGTATCCGTGCACGGTCGTTTTGGTATAAGACAAACCCGAGGGAACGAGGTACCGGTAGAAGGATGGTTGGTGGTAGGCGATGCGATACGATGCGATGGGATGCTGCGACCCGATGCGATGCGATGCGATGCGATGGCGAGAGGATGAGACTAGGGGGTTTTCGACAGGAGGAAGAGAAAGAGAGAGAGAGAGAGAGAGAGAGAGACTCGCGACTCGCAGAAGGAAGACGGATAAGAAGAGAAAGGGGGCTTTTGTGTTCGGTTATATCGGTCGATGCAAAGAATTTGTTTGTGTAGCCGGTTGACGGAACAGGAGGCAAGGCGAGCGACGTATATATCGAGTATGAGGCTGTGAGGGTGCCAGGGGGTTCAGACCCCAGGCTGTTTGTCGGTTCTGTTGCCCTATAATCGTGCTATACGGATAATGGTTTGGGTTAAGAGACGCGAAGCCGCGACAGAGCGGCAACGGCATCCGCCGCCAGAGACTCAGCGCAGTTTTGGACGCCTGCTTTTCGTCGAGGACCAATCGAGCGAAACTTTCGCTGGCTCGGCTCGGCTTGGCTCGGCTTGGCTTGGCTTAACTTGGCTTTGCCTTGCCTTGCTTTGGTTTGCTTTGCTTTGCTTTCCTTTCCTTGCCTCTCCTTTGCTACGCTTTCGCGGGGTGTTTGGCAACGTTTTAACGGAACCTCTGAAAAATCCACAGCGATTCCTACCCATACTCAACGGCGCCAGGAGATAAAAATCTAATTGTTCGCTAGACGGCTTTTTTTTTGCCGCGGTGATGTCTCCGATCGTCGTTAACGTTACATCACCTGCCACATCCGCCCCAAATTAGGTGTAATCGCGTCTTTAGGTGGCCCACCTTTCTTTTTATACGCATTTACCCGCATCTGCACGGAATCTCATTACGCTGGGCTCGAGAGGGTTTCCTTGCAGCGAGACGCCAGGGTATTAACTAAAAAGAGTTGCGTCCAAGTATTCGATCGTAATTCTATCCACACTCGTGCGGAGTAATGAAAATAACCAATATATGCGTCTATTAACACGGTGCCGTCACCGGTGACCGGCACCAAACTTTCCGTTCAGGCCGCGCTGGTCACGACAAATGCAATGGCGTGTACCATTGCGACCCACGCGGCGTCAATAGGGAGTAGGAAGAACAGTAATTATGCTTCGTGACTGAAATTGAAAGAATACGGGGTTTCCAATTTTCAAATTTTCAAATTTCCAAATTTCTAAATTTCTAAACTTCCAAATTTCCAAATTGCTAAATTTTCAAATTTCCAACTCCAAATTTCGAAATTTCCAAATTTCCAAATTCCGACCAACTAAAAAAATAAAATACAAATGCAATTTTTCAAATTAAAAAAAATGAACGACTTTCACCTAAAAAAATTTTATCGAAGGCAGAACTATTAATCAATTTCCCACTAACCCTCGACGGGACACGTGGGGCGAACGGACGAAATCAGGAACTTTCGACCCAGCTCCCAAATAAACGCAGTATCGATGTTTCGGCAACGTCTAATTTACCCTTCGCTGTAACATACAAGAGAAAGAAGGAAAAAAAAAGTGTTGCCGAATAGCGGCTAGAAGAAATCCTGGCAGTGATAGTCGCTCGTACGTATAACGTATATAGACGCTGCGAGATACCTAAACAAGGATACAGCCAGTACATCCAGAGTCCCGTCGGCGTTGAACGGATAACAAGATCCTCGCATGTTTATATGAACAAACGTAGGTGCAGCGAAAGGAAAGGGGGTTTGAGGATGAGAGAAAGGCGCCGATTCCACCGACCAAACGGCGGGACTTTACCTCGACGCCAAAGCGAGTGGCGTCGCGTCGACGACGACTGCGACGACGACGACGACGACGACGAGGGTAACGTCGACGGTAGCCGCGGCTACGACAACATCGTCGACGACAAACCAATGCAAGAATACTTTTGCTGGCATCACTTGGTCTGCAAAAGAGGGGTGAAAAAGGGGATGTATGATGTGTACTCGTTGGTCGCCAAGCCGGAGGGCGCCCTGTGCTGTTCTCATCCTTCCGATCATCCACCCCCATACCCTATCTTACTTTCCATCGTACTTTATACCGGAACGTTAGGCGTCAATACTCGCCGAAAATCATATTAGCCGTATACGGTCGTACCGTGGATGTACATGGACGCGCTTGCCAAAAAAAAGTCAGGAAAATGCCACAAGCGTCACTTGTTTACAACACATTCGAGAGAGAGAGAGAGAGGGACGAGAATGGTAACGGCTGGCCTATCCGTAAAAAATGGTAATACATAAAAATCCGTCCCCACCGCGCCTGCAGAGATTTCGCCGTAACAGTTTGGAAGGATATTACCGGGTACGCTTAATAAGCACAAAATCAAATGGTTATTGAAACTTGGCCAAACATGAAATTTCCATGTCAAATAAATTGAAAATAGGGGCGATGTTGTATAAATTTGAAATTGTCGAAATTCATAACTTGCCAGGAAAATATGCTCGAGACTATACACGGGTCATTGGGCAAAACAAACTGCTGGGATTGAATTCCCGGAATTTTATTCGAGCCTTTTGCGCTTTTCGGGTTTATGCGAAGGGATCGGAGGAGCAGCTGAAAGAAAGTCTGAAAGAAACGCGAGCTCTACCGCGTGGATAGTCAATTTTACTATGTCACCGAGGTGAAGAACCATGGACTCCACCCGGTGTAGTTTGATTTTGGGATACAGTGTAAAAGTTGTAACCGAATTGTAAAATTTCGAAGCGAAAAAAAAAAGTAAAAATTTATTTAAGAAATTTTGTCATTGATCGAGTGACAAGATTAGACGGAAAAAAATGAAACAGATAGAAATTGGAAAAATCAATAATAAAATAGAAAAATAGATAAAATAAAATTGATTGAATAGGAATAACAATGCTTTAAGTATTCGATAAATTAATTTGAGAATTTTTGTAATTGCTTCAGTGACAAAATTAGACGCAACGATTGAGCCGATTATTTTGAGAGTGGCCCAGGTAGAATTTTTTATGAATTTCGCAAAATGTTTTTTTATGACAACTAACGTCAAGTGGCACACGTTACTGCAGTTAACAACGAATAAATTCACAAATGGACTTAGGCCACATTCACAATAAACGATTCAATTATCATAAGTTTGTAGCTGCATGTGAAAATTTTGATTAGGAATCACTAAAATATTTTTTTTCCCCGTGGATTGGTTCGTATCGGTCTGGCATCGATGGCTGAAACTCCTTCTGGAGTTTCCATTCCAGATCGGTACCAAATTTCTTCCGGAAGCCGCAACTAATAGAACGCATTAACACTTTGCGGTCCTCCCGTCTGATCGGGATTCTTTCGTTTGGCGCCGGTATAAATCTTTACGTACGACACCGACGTGGTGCTACCGGCGCTTGATTCGATAGTTTTCGCATGGCACCAACGTGGTACCACCGGACGGCGTAGCGTGAATACCCCCTTTCGCAGCAAATCAAGTTGATAATGACAAAGACAGCCGTCCGATGATTGGAAGGCGTCCAGCAATTACCGAGACCTCGGTGTTTACCTTCATTTTTTGCAGTCTAGGAGACGAGCTGAAGGAGGATAAATTGTATCAAATATGAGAGCGAGAAGAAAAGAAAGAAGGAAAAAAAAAAGAAAACAATTTCGCTTGATTTACATAATGGATAAAAGTGCCCCCGCCTCGTGTTGATTCTCAGACGAATGCATTTGAGCAAACATAAGATCCTCTGGAATCGTGGGTGGCGAGTAAAAGAAGAGAGTAAAACCCTCGACATCGAACATAGGAAAGCGCGTCAGCCGGGCGCGAAGTACGTCGGCTCCAGTATGGGGCGCCAAGTGTTTTGATGCTTGTTATCCAAGGGGTTCTTGATAAACAACTACCACTACTAGATTGTAACGGGATCTGTCCACCCCTAAACAAACGAGTGTAGCTTTTATGTGTGATGCCATTCTCGGGTCATTAAAAGTATAGAATTTTTCATAGAAAAATACTTACCGAGTTTCGTTTTAGCGGATAATAATAATAATCATCGCAGGGGAGGATTTAATGTCAGGGGCTGTTTTTGGCGCATGAGACCGCTTCTGAGTCACACACACACTGACTCAAGGCTGACTTTTTCAACCCCGTATTTGTGTGCTTCAGAAAAAATTCCATTACATTGAAAATATTTCTCTTCAAAAGAGATAACCGATAATTTATGTGTTTGGGAGTTCCAGTAGTTTTTCCAAAAAGAGACGAATTTGTAATGAAACAAAAGGTCAATTTGGAATTCTTTTAGTTCCCGACATTTCTTGTTGGACTTTTAAAGTTTAGAACTTCAGAAAGAAAAGCGTAGAAATTTGTATTTTTATAATTTTGAAGTTGAATGCTCCTGCAATTATCATAAATTGTAAGTTTCTACTTTATTCTCCTTAGAAGTGACGAATTTGAAATTTTTCCTTTCCGATACGTGGGAATTTAGAATTCTAGAATAAAAAATGTAAGAACTTTGGGTTCAATAATTTTATAATTATCAAACAATAAGCGCTCCTCCTTTGATTTCCATGCATATCGAATTTCCATTCATTTTTGCTTAAAAATGAGTATTTTTCAATAGAACAAAATATTCATTTTGAAATTTGATCCATTTTCTGTAATTTTCCCACGTCGGTTTGAAAATGTATAATCCCAAAAGAATAAAATGTAGCGAAATTGGCTTCAACTCATTTTGTACCTTGATGTCCCATAAAATTTTAACTTTTAATTAAAATTCTCCAAAATGTATGTTCCTAAAGGAATTATTAATGAAACATAAAATCGGTTTAAAATTGTCCAGTTCAATATAAAAAAAGTTACGATTATGAAAGGGAAAAGTATTAGAAAAAAATAAGAATAATAATAAAATGATAGAAATTTTTATCTTTATCTTAATTTTTGTCAAATTATAACTTAGAATTTCATTTTCAATCTCTACAAATTTCAAGGGTCTATTAATTTTCGTAGGAGGAGTCACGAATTTTCAATCCAACAATCTATTCCAAATTTTTCAGTTTCAAATCCCGAAGTTTTCAGTTCGTCCTTAAAAATTTACAATTCTGGAAAGAAAAAAACGTAGAAAATGTAGCTTTCATTGATTTTCTAGCTTAAAGTCCCTTCTGCAATACCTATAAATTACCAGTTCATACAACAATTTTTCTAAAACTTATAATTTCACAATACAGCAAAAATTCCGGAAAACTGGGAAACTCCAAATTGCGTCTGGGAGAATTTTCAATTTTTTAAATTCGTTCGTGTGGCATAATTCTGACAACGAGGAGCAATTAAAATTAAAGTGGTCCATACCTACACCTTATCTCGCGTATGTGGCACCTTTTCTCCATATCGCGAACTTGCATTTGGAGAAAGAATACCGCTTGGAGTCAACATCGATTCGTAAATAGCCTTAAGGGTGACAAAGTTAGGAACGTTAATGATTGTTTTCATGCTGTTCGTTATTCGCGTGCCTTTCTTTCAATTTCTACACGAAACTAAATGTAAAATGCATGTCTCTGTATGTATACACCTCTACCACCGCGCGTTTGACAGAAATAGTTCTTGAATTCGTGGCGCAAATGGGGAGGAATACATAGAAAATATTTTTGTTATTCGCGCCATTAAAATACCACCCGTTAAACACTTCTGATGCTTCACGCTGCATTACACGATGCACAACATTTCAAATTAAAATTGATGATTTGGTCTCCTCTCCTCTTATTTTTAATCATGTATCGAAGCCGTTTTAATGAGAATCACAGTTTTTGCCGTTTCCTTTTCTTTTTTTTTCGGATTCCTTCCCACCAACTATTCCGAGTGCAGTTCGAGGAAATAAGAAAATAGAGCTACCGAGGGAAAGCCGCAGTTGGTGGAATTGTACGAATGCGAAATTACCGCCTCGATTTATTATTTCGGGATACTTGGAATATCGAAAATTATTTTATTTCACTTTGAAAATTTGTAATTCTGGAAGAAAACGCGGTAGAAACTTTGGCTTCGTTGCCTTCTACGGTTTACGCGTTTTTCCAAAGGTTCTATAAATACTAAGTTTCCGAAAAATTTTCCCGCAAAATTACACATTTACAATGCAAAAAAGGGAACGTTTCAGATATTTCTGGTTGGATATGGAAAATTGATATTTCCGGAAAAGAAAATTGCACGAATGTCAGGTTCAGACATTTTCAACTAAATATATAGTAATTTCTTTCGGTTTTGTAAAATTCCAGATTCTAACACATTTTCCTAAAAAGTTCGACATTTATAATACCCACAAAGAAACTCCATTTGAAATTTCTTCGATATTCTAAATCTTCCAGATCGATTTTAAAAATTGATGTTACTGAAAAAGGAACGAATGCATTTTGAATCAAATTATTCTTTATTTGAAATACATCAAATTTTCGAGCTTTGAAAATTAATCATTTCGAATGAAAAAGTCGTTAAAATTACAGTTTTAGTGAATGTTTGAGTTTATAACTTCTTTTTGAAATTTCATACATTTCTAGTCTCTATAGAGTTTTCCTTACAATTAGAAATGAAAAATTTATAATACAATAAAAGAAAATTTGTAATTTGTTCTCGTAAATTTTGCAGTTCAATTGTTGCAACCCGAAAATTCCAGTTCGAAAATTTTCCAGTGTTTTTCATTTAAAAAAAATTATATTTCTGGAAGACGAAATCGTAGAAGCTTCAGCTTTGGTATATTTTCAAACCGATACGTCTTTTCTTTAGATTCTATAAAAATTAATTTTTCACTGAATTTTCCCTGAAAATTACAAATTTCCGAACAAGAAAATCCTATTTAGAATTTCTGTAAATACCGAAAATTTCAAGCTCGACTTGGCTAATTGATATTTCTGAAACACAAAACCGCAAAATTTTCCACATTAGCCGGAGCTCCTATTTTTATTCCTATAAATCTCGAATTTGTTGTAAATCATTCCCAAAAAATTACGAAATTGGAATCTATTTAAAATTGGACCCAAAATACAACATACAATTATTATAGGCAAAAAATAAATGCTAATATTTCCCATAAACTTTCTCTCGTTTCGAAATTTCCGGTACCTTTTTTTTTGCTATAATCAAAAATCTACCGACATTTACACTTGGCACAAAAAAGTGCCATTTCCTTGTTTCCTTTATTCCCTTATAGGCCCCTTATCGTTGGAATCATCATAAAAACTCAAGGGGGGAGAATTTTATTAAGCTGTTTCAATTCTGTCGAAACGCTCACTGTTGTTATTTGTACCCCCATAGCCTATATATTTCGCGGGAGTGATTCGGGAGGATGTATGTGTATAAAAACCGAAAGCTACATACGGAAGAATGATAGATATGGAAAGACAGGAAGGGGACGATCAAAGAAGGGTGGTTAAAGTAAATAGCTACATCGACTGTCTCTCTTCTTCCCTATGCAGAAAAATACTTGTTAAAAATATTTACGCGACTAGTCGGAGACTTGAATGCGCTGGTATGTTCACCCTTACAACCGTGAAGGGGTGGTCTTGGTTCCGAAACCAATACGTGCACTATCATCTTTTTATCTACTTTGTTATGTGCATCCCCATATATGTACCACATACATGCTATTTACTTCCTTCTATTTACGTTATATGTACCGACATATATACGTGTTTGTCTTTTAAGAAGATGATACCCGGCAAAAAGCCCGCAAAAACAGATACGTTTAGCTGTAGCTGTTCGGAAATTGTGGTAAAAGGAGACGCGGCACGAGCGAAGGGTGCCAATAAAGGATCAGATACTGGTACCAATTATCTCCTGCAATAATTGCAGTGGCGTCCTTCGATGGATCTGACATTGCAAGCCCGAGAAATATTTTCCCGGTCGGAGAGTCGCAATACCAGCTGCTCACGATTGAAGGAAATCAAAAACTTCCCCTTTGTAATAAGATTATGCTTTAATAAAAATTAATTAATGGAACTTAATAATAATTAGTAACCATGGTAGGTTTTTATACACAATCGGCGCGAAATTGGACAGCCAAGATTTTGGAATTTCTTGTAAAGGCCTGAGTAACAATTCCAGTTTATAATTGGTTCTTTTTGTATTTTCCAAAATGATACAAGAAATTGAAATTCATAATAACCAAGTGGTAAATATTTAAAAATTACGCTAATTTTTATTGATCCCTTTTTGTTTCTTAAAATGATTAAAAAATTGAAATTCATAAAAGTCAATATTATAAGGGACAAATATTTAAAAATTAGGCTAATTTTTATTGATTCCTTTTTGTTTCTTAAAATGATTAAAAAATTGAAATTCATAAAAGTCCATATTTATAAGTGGCAAATATTTAAAACTTAGACTAATTTTTATTGGTTGCTTTTTTTTCTCAAAGTGATAGAAAAATTTCAATATTTAAAAGCCAATGTTGTGGCAAAGATTTTCAAATAAGGTTAATTTTTATATCGCAAATTTTATGCAATGTTAACGCTAATATACGTTTCATTGTTAAACATCCCATTGAAAAATAAGTTCAATTCTTTGTTTTCGGGTGAGTAACCTTCGTGAAACTTCAATTCTTGCCACGTTGCACGAGACACGAACCGAAGGATCCTTTGGGGACCGGATCGGGACTCGAGTAACAACTCTAATCGAGTCGTTCGTTGGTGCAGCAGAGGTAATAAATAATTGCTGGACGATAAACCCAGGTCCAGATAATAAAGTGACGCCGGGGGAAAAGCAGAAAACTGCAGAAAAAAAAAACGAGACCTGTTATTCCAACTCATGCGAGCAAAGTTCCATTTGCCAAATAAGTCCTTCCATAAAATCGGCGGCCAGAACTACCCGATGTAACGTAAACTCCTTTCGAGGACTTTTTCCTGCACATGCACGGTATTAGCTGTAATTTTGAATGGAATGTTTGCAGCGCCATATTATTCTAATTTTATTCCTATCGATGCATCGTTCTTTATCCCCTCCCCTCCCCCCTTCCCTCCCTTATCTCGCAGTTGTTATCGAAAGCTTTCTTGTTCATTGCCTCGTAAGAAACCGCGTGTTACAACCCCCAACCCCCTTTTGCTATTCCCTTTTCTACTTTTTTAGGGGTTTGTATGGTGTGTGCACATTCTCGAAGAGAAAGAAGAAGAAGAAGAAGAAGAAGAAGAAGCAACGGAGGAAGAAGACGAAGAAGAAGAGGGCATAGATATACAATAAATGGCGTCAAGATCCACGTCGCCACGACCTGCTGGCGCGCCGGTTGTCGCCACGATTCGTATTCGCGTCGACGAGGCCACCCTTTTACAAATAGGGGTTGAAAACAGCGCGCCTGCACGCGGAATTTCCACTTCTACATGTATATACCTACACAATATTATATACTTATGTGACTACGACGATTCTTGCCAGTCCACGTTTGGCGATCGGGACAAAACTTTATATACACTCGCAATCAAAATCCCTTTTTATACTCCGCCTAAGTGACTCGTCTTCCGAGGCTTTGTGCGTAGGTTCTTCGAAAGTTTCTTCCGACGCAAATCAACCCGAAACCCCCGGGAATTTGAATCGCTTCCCATAATTTCTTCGCCTTCTTCCTGCATCGATGCGTGTGAATTTTTGTGACTGTGGTCCAAGGGTGCCTTGTTTGTGAATATAAAAGTACGTTTGCCGTTCCTCTCTCTTCTCAGAGGCTTTGAATAGAGAAATTTTGTATTTTACAGGGTGAGTCCCTCAACTCGAGTCCTCTGAGTTACTTGTAAACTGTTTCTTTCACGAGATCGTATTCATGAAACATTATTTTTATTAATTGTTCCGCTATAAATGAATATTAAATAATATATTTATTTATTATTTAACCGTAATTTGGTAGGAAGCGCGTTTATCTATTGTCGTAGAATTTTTTTTTTAAACTTTACGAGTGCATCTGTATCATTTTTATCGTATTCAAATTTTGTTTAATAATTATCGTTATTTGAATTGATGAGAATTTTTCGAAAAAGATATTTAGAATTACAATTATTATTTTTCATCTGTAAATTACGATTTAAATTTAAGGATTTAACTTGTACCGTAATTATCGTTACTTTAATGGATAATAATTGGCAAAGAAAAATATTTCGAATTATAATTATCATTTTTCTCGGTATAAAATTAAAGAAAATTTCGACGTTGTCGCTTTAGGTGACTCAGTCTGTATTATTTACCTACGCGTCACTCGAGTCCTTCTTTTTCCAATAAGAAAGAACCTCGTGACTTTGCTTTCATAAAATTTCTAATTGCCACTGTCACCTTCGCGAAGAAACGAGTTGCAACGAGAAATTCAGGGATGTGAACTTTCGTGCGGTGATATTAGAATGGATTCTCGATTATCCGACCAGTTTCAAAATAATCCTCAAAAATATTAATGACAAATAAAATGATTTCCTTTTCTTCTAAGTCCCTCTTTAAGCGCAATTAAGACAAATCAAATGCAGATCGGTTACATCCGGTAACATCGAGTGGAAGAATTCTGAAGAGACACCTTGAAGTGGACTATTAAAGTACTTAAGAAATCCCTTTGTGTGTTTTACAGGAAGTGGGCAAAGTTCAGGAAATTCACATCCCTTTTTTTATCCTCGCTCCCTAAAAGCACCTTTTCACAGTAATTTCTGTCAGAAACATTGCATTTCAAATTGGTCCAGTCTCGGACACTTTCCGGTGCCATTTGAAAAATTGATATTTATGGAAATTCAAGTGGTAAAACGTCTTCTTCAAATTCTACAAATTAAAAGCTTCTACTAAATTGTCGCTAAAATTGCAAATTAATAATACAATGGAGAGAAAATTTAATTTAATTAGAATTAAATTTCTAATTAATAAACTTATAAAAATAATAATATAAAAGTAATCAATTTATTCAATTTTTCTGGTGTTTATAATCTCTTTTCTAAAATATATAATTTAAAAAATGTTACACAATTTTTTTAAAATTAATAATTCAATTAATTTTCAATACACAAAGGGTCCATGTCAAACTTATCCGAATTCGAAATTCTTTCAATTTATAAATTTTAAAATCCTGTTGATTTTTCTCTCAAAAAGGAAACAATGTGGAAACCCCTGGAACTTGATATTTCTGGAAATTTCGTATTTCAAATTCACTATATTTTCAAATTCGTGTGTAACTTCTCTCTCAATATTTCTAAATTCCCCGATTGCTCAACATTTTCCTACAAATTATAATCTCACACAGTGAAAATATTCCGTTCCAATTTTCCCGAACCCCAAAATTCTTTTGCACAACTCATTTTTTTTATGGAACACGAAATCGCAGGAATTTCCGCGTTGGAAATCTCGGAATTTTGTCTTTGATCTTCATTTTTGTCCCCTGAATGCACGTTTCCTACTTTGCTTCGGTCGAACGCTTGCTTTTCTCTTCTCCGCGTCAATCGTTATCACCTCTTGTTATAAACTCCGATCGGATGGTGAAAAAAAAAAAAATAATGACATAAACGTATTCGAGTGCCGGGTTTGAACTCTGCGAGTAGTTAAGGGGAGTTCCATTGTTCCTGAGATCATTCGAGTATAACGAACACAATGCATCGTGAAGTACGGGAATAAATTAAGGTGATGTTGAATTTGTCTGGAGAAACGCAAAGGGGGGAATTGTCTTTTTTTCTTTCTTTTTTTTTTTTGAGAACTGTATAAAGGCAAGCATCCGGCATATGTATGTATATAGAATGATGAGGGGAAAGAGGAAAAGTTTGGCGCCTACTCGAGCAAGTCGAGTGGCGCCAACAGTAACGTTTTAGCGCCAACAACGGCGACCAAAGCTTACAACTGATATCATCCAGGAAGTTACGAGACGCACCTGTCCCATCATACTTTTACCCGCTAGCTTTCTGTTTGTTTCTTCTCATGTAAAGTCTGTAGGTGTATCGTAACTAACTACCCACGTGCACAAAATTTCTCTCGCTAACTTCCGCTTTCGCAAGTTTACTCAACTTTGCCTGTCTCCGATTACTGTTAATAAAAAAATAAAAAGGCGAATGTACGGCCGTAAGGTGACAAAAATACGGCTTCGATATGACATTCTAGAGATAATGGAACGACTTTCGGCAATTTCGACAAAAGACGAGAATTATTTATTTGAATTTCAGACGCAATTTGGAAATATTAGGGTAATTTGTAGGATATGGAACGACACGATCCTACTTTTTAATAATTTTTGGGAAAATACAAATTTAGAACTTTTTCCAATTTCTGATATTTTTAATTTCTGGGTGATAAAATCGTAGGAACTTCGGCTACGGTACATTTTGAAATTTCCCTTTATAATCTTTTATCGATTATAAATGTTTATTTTGATTTTACACCAAAAATTCGAAATTTTCCAGTTGGATTTTAAAAATTAGTATTTTTGTAAGCGAAAATCGTCGAAATTTCAGATAATGTTTCCTTCAAATTCTATAACCTTCAAAATTCTATTAAACTTTTTTTTTTAAAAACATTTGAAACTTTTGCAATTTCCACAATTTTCCAATTCTATTTTGTAACTTTATAATTTCAGAATTTCAGATTCACTAAACTTTGGAATTCGTACAAATTTTTAAAATTCCTAACTCAACTTAGAAGATTAATATTTCTAAAAACAAAACATAATAAATTCCTTATAAATATCAGATTTGTACCTATTAAATTTTTCTTGACAGTTGCAACCTTCTGATAAAAAACAAACCCATTTAAAATTCATCCCAAAACGACGAAATGAGAAAAATATAAATATACAAACACCTTTCCGCTAATTTTTCAACGTGTCGGAAAGAAATTGTGTCTTTTTCTACTTCCATCGAGGAGCTGCGGAAAACATTTATTTACACTTTCCATACCTAAAAGTATCGTTTCTTTATTTTCCTTACCTCATTTCCTTACAGGCTCCCACTGCACAAAAACAATGTCAAAAAAAATTGTCAACCAAAATTTGTACCGACAGTTTGTTCATTTGAGACAATACCGGTTGCTTGGTTCGTACCTGTAACAAAGAGAAAAAAAAAACTAAAAAAAACAAATGAAATAGTCGATGGAAAAACAAAATATCCAGCATTCGCTTTTGCGCATAAATCCTTCTGTTTTATATGCTGCTAATCCACGAAAGGAATTAATTATTTATGAAACGGCTTACAGAGCGACCGGATCAAGTTTACGTATCGTATAGGTAATTTTTTTGCCTGGAAGCTTCGCCACTGACTAATAAATGAATTCATGCCCCGCAAGAAAAATTAGACTTAAGCACATTAATGAGTCCCGTAAAGTATGTTAACGTCGGGCAAGATTAAATCAATTGAATTGCATATACAAACATCGTCATGTTTATTTGCATTTTTGCAAATCTCGAGCTGAACATTTAAAAAGGGAAAATAATAGAACAAGAAACGAAAAGAAATCTATCTTCCAAGAATAAACTCGCACGACTTTGCACTTCGTAGAAGATGGATTATAGGGGGAATCGTGAGTAGCTGTTTCGAAGAAACGATGATCGTTCTCTCGAGTCAAGCATGGAATTCGGAACGTCGACATTCGACGACAAAGTTTATCACCCGTTGCTAGAAAACGGTTAAGACTCAACTGAAACGTGACCGGCGCTATGTTGTAAATGGTTGCATACGATTTTCCCTCTTTCCTATTGCAATAAATTATAGTTCGGTTTAAATGTAACCTTAACCGCGGGTCCGTGCAACTATTGCCCGCAAAGTTATGAGCCTTCCAAGGTAAGAAAGGGAGAGAAATCCAAGAAAAGCCACCCTGGTTATTATTATAGGACACAAGGGAAGATTTTAAAGCTACTTCCACAACGAGATGCTGTAATCAAATTTATTGTCAGGGTGCCCCCCCCCCTCCAATCCCAAAAAAAGAGAGAGTAAAAATAAGGCAATAATTAAAATAATTATGGAATTCGTGCGACACCAACTACGTTGCAATTTTAAAATTCGCAAGAAAAAAATCGTAGGAACTTCCGCGTCGGTGCATTTTACGATTTCTGATCTTAACTTCAGGTTCTATAAATTACAAATTTCTATTACGATTTACCTGTAATTAAAAAGTTACCATTTTAATAAACTGGTCTAAAATATTTTTAATTTCCAAAGTCTTCCAGTTCTTGAAAAATTGGAATTTTTGTATAGAAAAAATTATAGGAATTCCAACTTCAATGCATTTTTAAGCTTGTAGTGTTTTCATTAGATTTTCTAAATTCCAACACACTACTGAATTTTCACTAAAATTACAAATTTTGAATACAAGCGGAACGGAGTCTCTTAAGAATTCGTTTCATTTTCAAAAATGTCCAACCCGTTTTGGGAAATTCATATCCCCGGCAGAAAAAAAAGTGTAGGGAATTCTGCTTCAATGCGTTTTAAATTTCACAATCCCTTTTTTTTTATTTTCCGAATAGAAATATCGAATTTTGATTAAATTCTACCCAAGAATTACAAATTGCCAATGCGAAAAAGTCCATTTGAAATTTGTTCCAATCACCTAAATTTTCAAGCTCCTCTTTGAAAATTGATATTTGTGGGAAACAAAATTCAGCTTTCTTGCATATAAATGCATTTCTTTAAACACTAAGATTCCGTAAACATCAAGTTCCTACTAAATATTTCTCAAAAATTTCAATTTTCATATAAAAAATGCTGTAAAAAAAACATTAGATTTTAGAGTCAATTTCAGGAGATGGAGAATTACACCAAAAGACGGAATTCTCATTAATTCTAAATAACGTGGTAGAAAATAAATGTTGCAAGAATTTCTACCTCGTAGTCTGACAAAATTTCTTGCCAAGTTGTAAAAAGCAGACTTCAATTAAAGCTACCATTGAATTTAATTAGTACCGGCTATGGGGTTGATTTAACAATGACAATACACCGTTCTGACTGACATCTTCTCGAATCGACATCCAACCGGTTAGCATCGAAGGAGCAAAAGCTTGCCACCGAATTCCAAAATCCGCGTATTTTCTATCGCGACGAATGAATTGTTTCGAAAAGCTGTAAATGTTTAGGATGTCTTGCAGGAGAATGAGGAGTAATTCTATTCGTTTAATCAGAGATTTCTTCGTGTCAGTATTGTTTATTAGGCGCCGTACGGTTTTGTCGGATGCGTATATTCGTCCGTCTGTCCAGCCATCGATGTCAAGAATGGCGCCAGGCTCTGCGAACTACTGGTACTGGGAATGCGAGTAATTTTCGTGTTTGGAAATAGAACGAACGGAAAGAATGAAGCGTGACTCGTTCATGTATATACCTACTCTCCCAAACACTAAACATTTACTCATCTTTTTTCATTTTCATGCTAAACATTCTATAAAACCAAAAAGCATTCCGCGAATCTAAAGTGCAAACCCGAATTCGTGCGCTACGCTAATAATTCCAAGTCTCCTCTGATTTTCCAAGAGAGATCGATTGCGATCTGCTAATTTCGGCCGAAGAAAAGCTGCTACGTTATTTTCCGCTGGAAATATGAATTTTCTAAATCGAAATGGATTTTCAGGAATTTTCAAAAATTAGACGACTCCCAAATAACATTTTTTTTCTATTCAAAATTTGCAACTTTTAGGGAAAATTCAGTAAATTCTCGAAATGAATGAAACCAAAAGCCTGTCAGAAATTTTTTAATGGATCACTTTTTGCAATCTGAGTTTGTAATTTTCAAAGAAAATTTCAACGAAATTTGTTTTTTTTTTGTAAAACTCGAAGAAAAGGTCGCGTACTTCAAAATAGTTAACCAAATTTTTCTACAGTTTCATTTTCCTTTTTTCCAAGTGTCTTGGTTTTAAAAATATCAATTTTTTAAATTGAACTTGACAATTTCGACATTAAATTTTTTTTAAAATTTGTTCGAGTTTTTTTAATAGAAGCATTTTGGGTACGAAGATAAAACATAGAAAATCTTCACATGGATCCTATTAATTTTATAATTTTGGATCTATATAAATTTGAAAATTTTTGAAAAAATCTAGTTGGAATCCAAATTTCACCGAGATCACATGAGAAATTCTCTGGTTTTCAAATGAGGCAAAACAAAAACTTTTTTTATCATTTCTTTTTCGTAAGTATACATTTTTAAAATTCATCTGCAAGTTTCCCGAGATTAATGTTATAAAAATTAATAAAGTAACATTTTTATTAATTATTTTTTCCGACTACAACATTTTTGCATTTAAAATTTGTAATTTTTCTTAAAATCTACTGAATGCTAGAATTTTACGAAACCTGAGGATTAGGTCCTCAATTATTCAAGAATCCGAAATAAGAGAAAATAAAAATGGAGAGAGAAAGAGAGAGGGAAGGAAATAGTTCTCGAAGTTGCAAAAACTTTCGGGCCCTTAAAAGATTCTCAAGAATCTCTACCTGAACTCTATCCTGAGAAAGCCTGTGTAAAATTGGATACCCATGGTTACATAAGCCGAGGCTACTTTCGCGGTACCAGATTACCTCTTTGCTATGAAACCAACGATAGTTTCTGAGAAATTTCCGAATTTCTTAGACGGATACAAATATTCACACTTGATATTTGACACGCGCGAGACTTTGTACGACGTATGTATTTGCAACCTCGCTTGGCAGCCAAAGTCTGGGTTTCCGGTGATTTGGGGCCTAAAGCTTCCAACATTTACATCTCGCAGTAAATCAGCTTCTTGTTTAAAAGATCGAGTGTAAAATAGCCCGTTAACTTCGCGGTGTTAAATTTAACACCGGTGTTCTTACGGGTACGCGTAAACTCGCGAACTGTAAAAAAGAACGTTAATGCGGTAACGTGTTTTCGGTTAAGTAATCCATCAATTGACTGCGGCGAGCAAATGCGATTTTCTGTTTTATATAAACAGCACCTTCGTTCGTTCCTCCGTTTCCTACCCAACCCAGGGACGTCTAGACGCGTTATTTCTCGGCGAATCTCTTCCCCAAATGATATAGAATTTAGGAAGTTATTTAGTCATGTGTACGTCTGGCGTCTGGGCATCCGAAAGATCGGCGCTGGTTAGTAATCAACCGTCTGATACAGGAACCTTCGCGAAATTCGAAAGTTGGCTCCTTCCTCTCGTCATTTTTTGCCCCCCCGAATACACGAGAACGGAGAATGGGAAATTTCGCGTGACGATGGGCGAATCCCTCGAGATCGGCTTTGCGGACCGAAATCGTTGCCGGTGTCTCAATTTGCACGCGCGAATGGACAAATTTCGGTCAGGAGGAGGGGGAGAATGCCATTAATGAAATCCAATAGGACACTTTCTGTTACTCGGTCGTAACTTAGCTTTATGACTGCTGTTCATTAGAAACAAATTTATTATGGGCCACGTACACGGTGTATGATTCAAGCCGGTGTTCGTCGTTATCTCGCTGCCGTATCGAAAAATGCTAATTATTCGGATAATCTTTCCATCAGAATTTCAAAATAACGTATGGCCATACTTATTTACGACTACTTCGGAGACTGTTAAAAAATGAAGGAGGCAAGAAGAATGCGTATATATAATTCTTTTTTTTTTTTATTATAAGTCGACGCAAGACGATCCTGTCACGAGCAATAAATAAATATCTTAACTATTACCGGGCTTTTCTTAATATAACTCTATTTAAATTCAATAACTCCTTCTTTTTTTTTTTTTGGCCGGGGACGTCCACGTTCGATCACTCACTTTCGTAGTCGGTACCGTGAGAATGATATGCGCGACTCCCGGTCCGACGTAGTGTTGGTTAAAGAAAAATACGGTAATAAAAAAGCTATTATACGCGATAAAGAAAAAAAAATTGCTTTAACTACAATACACCGGCAAGAGAATCTTACTTTTTCGAGCGAAATATGGGAAATTGCTAGTCGCTGCTATAACTATATTTCAGCATATCGACGGGCATAATGCGAGTAACGCTACTCTTGCGGTACCAAAATACCTAATGGCTATGAAACTAACGGTAATTTCCGCGAAATTTTAGAATTTCTTAGACGGATAAGAATATATATTCAAGTTTGATACTCGAGACGCCACGCGGACTTTCTAATGCGCAGTTCCAGCCTCGTTGGGCGGCCAGATTCTAGCTTTTGGGAGGTTTGGGGACCTCTCGCAATAAATCAATTAATTCCTTGTTAAAAAAAAAAAGAAACACAGTGTAAAACAAATCGATAATTTCACGGTGTTAAATTTAACACGTGTTCTTACGGTATATATATATGAATAATCATATAGATGTCATATAAATATAAACTCCAGCGGCGTACGTATTCTTTTACCCTCCGACACCGGTCATTTTCTACTTCTGATGCTTGAAAAGTGAACCTGTTCCCTTGGGCCCGGTGTCCAATTAAGGGTTAATTTTAACACTTCGCCGTCCGCACGTCTGATCGGGATTCTTTCGTTTGGCGCCGGTACAAATCTTTATTGTACGACACCAACGTGGTGCCACCAGCGCTTGCCCGATAATTTTCGCGTGGCACCAACGTGGTGCCACCGGACGGCATAGTGTCAATACACAACATTTGAAAATAAATAAGATCGTTATTTTTTTATATTTTCACCGAAGGATTGTGCCTGAAAATCATAATTTAGTTTTCAATGGTAGTTTCAAAATTTTCAACGAAGAGCGAAAATGTAACAATGTGTGAAATACCTCGAAATCAATATTTGTCACACGAGTAACGAGTGATATAGAAATTATATAAATAAATACACCGTAAAAGGGACATAGTAACTGTGACTATGTAGAAATCCAGTTGAATGGTAGTTCCGGGTACAATTATTGTTACCGCAATTGTTTTATAGTAGTTACCAGCGGTTATGGTAACACCGCCTAAAAATAGTATAGTTGAGACCTCTTTCCCCGAGTACTAAAATTATGTCCAAGATGCAAATGTCATAAGCAACCGAGTAATTCGAATTCTCTTGTAATGCGAGACCAGAAACGTTTAATGCACTTCTACACCTCTACCATTTCACGCAGTAGGGAAAAATAGGGATTTAAGGGAAGCGTTAACTTTGAAAAGAACCAAGAGATTATACGATTTTTTCCACTATATCGCCCCAAAGGAACGAAGTTGAATTTTGAAAAATTCTGATCCACGAGATCCAAAAAAGAACCGATTATTTTGAGTGTAGCCTAAGTCCAATCTTTTTCTGAATTTCGCAAAGTATTTTTTATAACAGCTAATGTCAAGTGGTACATGTTACTACAGTTAACAACAAAAAATTCACAAATGGTCTTGAGCAACTTTCAAAATAAACGGCTCATATTAAGCTTTTCTTTCTCGCTTTCATTTCAGATATATAATAATTTTGTCCAATCCTCAAAACTATTTATAACAAGAAATCATTTCGCAGCGCATTTAAATTTAATATATCATTTATTGTTGTTTTATTAGAAAAGGGAGAGTGAAGGGAGACTTTCCTCGGTTGCCGATTGTGAGTAAAATGACGTCGGTGATGCTGCAGGACCATAATAGCAGTATTTGATTTGCGTAAGTATTTCACTTTATATCTGTCTCTATGAACTTTTGTAAAATGACTAACGTTCGATTTTCCGCGCTATATTCCTCTACGAAGCAACCTCATTAATTGATTAATTAATTTTGATTTAGTTTCGGATTGTTCAACACTTTAACTGCCACGTCAAAGTTACTTGAATCCCTATTCACGCCGCGTGGGTCGCAATGGCATACACTATTGCACGTATAGTAATCGGCGCGGCGTGAACGATTGTCTAAGAAAGTCACGCCAGCGTGACAACGGCCGGCAAAGTGTTAAATCACTTTGCATGTACACCTTATTCATTTTCTACAACTTTTGCAATAACTTTTATTTATCTTTTCTTTGTAATTAATCCTTGCCTCCCGAATATTCAAGGTATAATAAACGTTATACAAACAATGTATAATCTTGCACTTATGGATCTCCGGGGCAGGGAGTCAATAAATCAATCAATCAATTTTTCTCTCCCTCTCGCACTCGTAGAGTAGAACAACTGCAACTCGTTAACGAAAACCGGAGTTTCTCACCAAATACCACAACCTCAAAATCTACGGCTTTCAAACGTTTAACCCGCGGCTAACGTTCCAACATCGAACGACTGATGGAGGAAACAAATTCACTCTAACCTTTATCGAGTTCCGATAAAAGAGAAATATGGACTAATCTAATAAATAGTTTTAAAAAATACTCAATCTCCATTCTTTCGTATCCCGCGAATATACAGTAGACCTCCATTTACATGAACCTGTTGGGGGACCCGCAGGTTCCTATAATCGGGAAGGTTCGCATAATAGGGGTTCACTGGTTACCTGTAACTTTTCCTTCAGATGAATAGCTTGAAGGGTACCTGTAGCTCGCTCTTGGGATTATATCTTGATTTCAATCTTTATGACTTTGGAAGTGACTAGTGGCGTTAGTATTTTGGTAGTTTGGCTAATGTATTTATCACTCGATTATCCCTGTCAGGGACAATGGGACGTATACATTCTACCGATTTCATTTCAGCTTGTTTATATATTTCTCAATTTTTAAGTGCATGTAAGCACTTGTCAGATTATTGGGGGCCTAGTTTATACATTTTTTATAAAATTATTTGAAAAATTAAAACATTCTCATACATTTCATGAAGAAAAACTCCAATTTTCGCTAAAAAATGTGCCCTTCAAAGGGTCACAAAATAGAGGGAAGGGCTTCCAGACACAAAATTCCGCAGTGCCGAACTTAAAAATATCGACCAATCGCAACAAAGAATTGTCCCATCCATTAAAAAATTCCCCAATGCGATTGGTCAATTTTCTTGAGTTTACACCCTACGGCATTACCGCACTTTGTGTGTGAAGGCCTTACCACTTATGGCTGTTTTTTAATCAACACTAAACCTACCGCGACATCTCTTAGCCATTTGAAATACATCTCAAAAAGTTTAGTGTTAATTAATAAACTTTAGACAAACATCTTTCCTACACTTACACATTAAAATGTATAGTTTCGTTATTATTTAGCAGACGTTCCTACAATTGGAGCGGAGTTCACTTGTAATTGATAAAAAAACCCGAGTCCAGTAGGAATTCCCAAAATCGGGCATTCGCGAAAATTTCGTTTCAATAAAATAACAAAGTTTAGATAAACGGAGTTTCTTCTCTGTAGAACAAATGTAAATAAAGAGAAACTTACCGATTAACGTAGCCAGATGGAGCGAGAAGGCCGTTCTCGGAGGGTATCGGACGACATTTCAGCCGTTGAATCCGCGAGGAGCGCCAACTGTGGTGAAAAGCGAGAAGCTCCAGTACGAGTTTGGAAGCCATGTTTTGAAGACGGTATCGCTTGTGTGTTTAGTATGCTGCGGTCGGTGTATCGGCGCGCTAAGAGATGAGACGGATGGGACGAGACGGGACGACGAGACGCGACGGCGAGCGCCGGTGAAGAAGGGGAAAAGGGAAGGGGCAAGTGTGTGTGCGCTCATGACGAGGACCTCGTGCGTACCAGTCGCGTCGTCGAGCCGAGAGCCGAGTCCGAGTCGTTCCGTTTCGCGCTGTGCTGTGTTATTACGGTATCAATCTTTTTTTCTACGTTCGCCCGCAACACTTTCGTCCCGTGACGACGTTAACTTCGCGCTGCGATAGAAGTCAGCCGCCGAACATTTCGAGCGAACCACGCTGCGAACCCCAATGACAATGGGAAACAGTGTCATCGTGTTTATATAATTAAAAATCCACGTACGTTCGCCTCTTCCGAGTTTTGTGATCGCATGAAAAGGAAGAAAGAGGAGGAAAACATCAGTGGCAGAAAAAGGAGAAGAGGGGAGAGAGGAAGATAGCTGGCTGCACACGCATGATAGATACACTCGTAATATATACATGCATGTATATATATAGATAGGTACTTACGTTTGTGGATATAGCGAGTAAGTAACTCGTGTCTATACGTTCCGGCTACTATAACGTCGACCTCTCTCGTCCTCCGCGTTATAATCCGATCCGTGTGCAAGTACGTTTTCTCTCTTTCTGATATTTTTTGTCTTCGTTTCTCCTTCTCCGTCTCTGTCTCTCTCTCTCTCTCCCTCTCTCCCCTACTCTCTCTCAACGTCGTTTTTCCCCGGTTGTTCCGTTCCTTCCTTCATTCGTACTCACGTACGTTCATCCGCTCGTTCTCTTTTGAGCTTCGTGATTTCAAGAATGTGACAGTGAGCAGCGTCTTCGCGGTTCGACCCGTGAGTCGTGCGTTCGACGCCTTTTTTCTTTTTTTTACTATTTTCAAACGTTGCCGCAGATACGCGCCGTGTCTCCTCTCCTCGTGTATCTCGATCCCCCGGTATTTTTTTCTTCTTCTTCTTTCCTACTCGCCGACGAATCCGATAAACGCGAGTTTCGACGTTCGACCAATAAGAGGAAGATCAGTGACGACGAAGATGATACAAGTCGATGTCAAGTTTATTTGGTGAACAGTGGGAATCATTCTTCGATGTCGTAAAAGTTTGTAAAATGTCAATCGTTGCCACGTATCATCGCACGACAAGGAGCAGCGATCCTACAGAATTTGGATTTCGAGGTGGACGAGGAGGGCCGATGCTACGCGATGCCGGGCTACCGGCACTGACCAAACCACGAGTGAAGAAGCTCCGTCATCGTAAGTATCGCCAAGTGGACACGCTCCACTTGGTCGGGAGTAACGCGCGGCATATTTTACCGACGGACAATCGCTAAGTCCCTAAGCGCCAGCGAGGCGCTTATCGTTTTCAACGACCCCCGAGCTGTGTTTTTCCGCAACTGCATTGGACTTGCCCTCAAATCGGCTTTTATTTGTATCGATATTACTTTTTCTTGAAATTTATCTCAATCGTTTTTACAATTTTTAGGGGTTTTATATAATTTTGCATTATATAATATTAATATTTAATATTATTATATATATATATATATATATAATATATCAATATGTATTGTATATACTATTATTATAATACAAAATTTTTATTATAGTTACAGTGTATATATTGGAACTATGGTAATATAGTGTGTGTATATATACATATATACCCATGTGGGTGCTATATTAGTATATATACTATATACTATTATATATATTATACTACTGATTAGTAATATAAGCAAATATAGTAATATTATAATGTCTAATTTATATTATGATATTGTTACATTTGTTTAGATTAGAACGAACTAGTAGTATAATTTATTAAAATAAAACTAAATTACATATAAATTCTAATTCAAAATTAAATAATTGGGCGACAATTTAGAATATACATATATTTAGAAATATAGATTATCGGGAATTTTTTTCCGGAAATTTGAATATTAAAGAACCGCGTTACCGGAGAAATTTACCGTTTTTCCTGAAAAGAGTAAATATTATAGTTTTCCAGATTGAGATGGAAATAGCAATTTAGAATAGATTGAAATATAGATTATGTTTACTTGCTACCTGGTACATAAAAAATGGTAATATCTTTTCCCCAAAAAATCCAACCCGTTTCCCTGAATTGTTGGATTTTTCATTTTCAAGCCTCTCTCTCTCTCTCTCTCTCTCTCTCTTCTGCCTGAACAATTCTGCGGTATAAAATTTCGAAACGCCGTAAAATCGATCCGGACTTCGCTCCCGTCAATATTTAATGTTACGCTAGAGCAATTTTCAACTCTTGCTCGCAACACTTTTACCGCGATGATAAGGAAAAACCTATAAAATTCAAGGCATAGGAGTATTATTTTTTTTAATGAACCAACGGCGCTCAAGATTACAAGAAGCGTTGCAACAACGTTCTACACTTTTTGCCTTCATAGTGCTCTAATAGGCGGTTGTGTGCACCTAGCAAATCTGTTGTTGCATCGAAACTCGCGGTATTGGCAGCAATCGGTCAAACGATGTACGTACACACCCGGTATTTTATTAAAATTAGTGTTGCAATTTTAACCCCTTCGGTCCCGAACAACAATAAATCGTTGTTTTCGTTATTCATTTTTTTGACGCTCGAAATATCGCTGTAACAGGTCGAATACGCGCTATTAATTATTTGAATAATAAAACATTTTATGCAAAACCACCTCGGACCCAATGATGTTGGTTCTTTGTTTAAAAATGATGTTTATAAAATATTTGAAACTAAATATTTTGGTATAATTGGTAACGGTGACTAAATATTTGGTATTTATAATTGTCTAATAATTTTTTAATACCTACCAAAATAACAATAATAATAAAATACACTCTAGGTATTTGTGATTTTTGTAATTTCAAATAATTAATATTACAATTTGTAATTAATATTGGAATGCCTTGGCCATTGATAGATTTCTCCTTTACTTCGTCACACCTTTCCTTTGAAATTATTCTATTTGTCATAAAATGCTAAGAACAAATCAATTTTTTTTTCCTCAAAACTTAAGCAACCAAATAAATTTTTCTCGCATTCAATTTTCACTGGTGAGTCGTGTCGGGTCGTTTTCATGAAAATGAAATTCTTGCAATTCGATTATTTAGACCGCACGCAGACAGTGGCTGCGAAATTTCCCTTGATTTAACATAGTCGCATATTAACAGGATATCGAGTAATGAATATTCACATTTTTTCTAATGCATCCCATTACGGAACTGTCTAGTCTCGCGGAAAATCTATCGAATGTAATAACTGAATGAACTGATTTCCAAATTGTCTAGCATTTCATGTCATTTGATAGAATATGAATAAAAATAATAATAATAATAATAATAATAATAGTAATAGTAATAATAATAATTCAGCTTTGACTGAATTTAAGAAGTAAAGTAAAAATTAAATAATGGGTGAAAGTTATGTGAACAATGTTCGTCTGAAGTTATATAATAAAAAATTTTAAGTTAGTGATTTTTATAAACAGCGTTTAGAAATAAAAAAACAACGTCACTCCTTTGGTACCGATCAAAAGGTTGAACCTAAAAATTATAATTTTGTCTCAAATGATAAACAAAAAACTTCAAAAGTAATTTTTAAAAAAATGAAGAAACTTTCAATTATTATTCATGGAATTTCAATAATTGTTGAACATCACACGTATTAACACTTACAACTCGGTTAGTTAAGTGTCGATAACGTTTACTTTAAATTCTAAAAAACAAATTGAATACTCGGTGATTTTTTTATCGACAACATTTACGTATAAAATTAACAATCGCGAAGATAAATATCAATTAATAGAAACACAAATAAGTTTCGATGCTATTTGCATTGAATGAGCGCAGAAACGATATTTTTAGCCGTGAGTGAATAGCGATCCCTAGAATTGCATGCATGAAATCCAGCAGTTTCGAATTTTTCCATGGGAGGAAAAAAAAATGCAACCGAGGACTGCGCAACATCCCCGTTAACTTCAGATATCCATGAAATACAGCTCGGCTTGCTTCGCAGAAATTCCTATTTTTCTCTTTTCTTTTTATATACGAATCTTCAATAGCCTGCAAATCTCCTCATGCCACAAATATACATGACGAGAAATACCGATGAAGCGAATTCTCTCTGTGTTAGTCGTTTGCTGAATGTTTTCTTTTCCAGAGATGCGCGCGAGTAATTATCTAATCTGTTACGAGAAAGCCATTTTAATTACCAGGCAAATTTCTCTGGAAAAACTATTAAACCGCAGGTTCTGAAAGACAAATTGCAATGAGCGAGAGGGGAAAAGGAAACAAATATATATTCGACGACGACTCCGATCGGCGATTTACGTATTTTCTTATTAAAACATTCTCTCCGCTTTTTGCTCGTTTTGCAGATCTTAAGGGGAAGATCGAGACGCCGCGATTTGTCGCGGGATCGTTAGTATGTGCAAAGCGAATATCGTAAAGCCAACGACGATCCTGGCAAGAGAAGACGATTCACGCTTTCGTGCCACGCGGTAACCCAGCGGAGTGGATAGGACAAGAGTCATCGCTAAATCGGCATCGTATTCGAATTTTCAACCGAATCGGTTGCCGAATTTCGACGCTACGTAGAGGAAAGAGACGATACGAGTTTCTTCCACGGGTAAAGTGCTTCTTCTTTTTCCCTTTTTTTTTTTTACTTAGTTTTTCAAGTGCAGAGCTTAAATTCGATTCTCTTCGTGGTGAGGTGTGAGAGGTGCCGTTTTTTGAAATTAGTTTCCTTTACGTTCGACGAAAGGAGCGATAAAAGTGAAGCCTCCGTGCGCCGGAGCAAAAGTGTCGTTCGTTCGGTATCTCGCGAATCGAGCGATTCCGCAAATCGTACATATAATATTTTTCCGTGCGGTTACGTTGAAAAGTACTGGCCCCCAAATGCGCGTACGGGAAATCCTGTTTCATGTTCATGTTCTGGAGCAAACGAACTCTGCTCACTAGACGTCTCCTTAAGGCCAAGGTCCGCGGGGAGCATGAAACCGAGTGTGAAACTCAAGAGGATACGTCACGTGTGCAACAACGATTCCCTTCGAGTGTCGGTAACGAAACGACGGCGGTGCAGCAGCAGCAGCAACAACAGCAGCTACAGGCGAAAGGCGGTGGCGGCGGTGGTGGTGGTGGTGGAGGTGGTGGTGGTGCAAGGTGCGTAGGGTCGTCGGGTGGAGCTGGAGGTGGAGGAGGAAGCGGTGCAGGAACAGGAGAGAACAAAAGAAACGGGGGTCGCGGCGCGTCGAGGTTGCATCAGGGTTGCTGCGGCGGCGAACAGTCGCAAGATGACGAGGAGGAGCCGTCGCGCTTGACGAGGTGCAAAGAGTTACTTAAGACACTCAAAGAGAATCAGTTGGAGATGCTGGTCACGGCCGTGGAGAGTTGCGGGGCCGACCTCGGCTCCTGCGTCCTGGTGCCGAGGCACAGGCCTCGCGAGATCGGTGCCGATTCGTCGTCGTGCTGCTGCAGGGCGAATTGTCGGTACGGTTGCAACAACAGTCATCATAGTCATAATCGTTATCATCACCATCACCATTTGTACAGTCATGGCGGTCTTCACCGTCTCAAGCATCACCACAACTACCGCTGCTGCCACCGATTGCGCTGCCCGGGAAGAGAAAACGCCGAGCAGCAGGAGGACCACCGTCGCGACGACGGCGAAACCTCGGAGGAACGGGATCGTTGGGAACCGGGTCCCGGCGAAGACTCGTCCGGTGTCAGAAACGCGTCGATCGAGGGCAGCTTCAGGGGAGGAACTGCGGCAACGGCTGCAGCTGCAGCTGCAACTGAACCCTACGAAAACGCTCCTCCTCAGCCGGATCCGCATCTTCTCTGCTGCCAGATCTGGCGGTGGCCCGATCTCGCTCACTCCTCGGAACTCAAGAGACTTCCCGTGTGTCATTCCGCTAAGGATCCCGTTTACGTGTGTTGCAATCCCTATCATTGGAGTCGGCTCTGCAAACCCGGTAAGTTGTTGCCCATCTTTGCCATTGCTATTGCTATTGCTACTTCCGCTTTTGCGGTCGTATCGCGATCTTTCACGTCCTCGCGTGCGTTTTTGTAGCAACGCGATGCTAAGCACGTGGAAATTCGTGGAATTCGATTACCTCCGATATTTATTTCATTATTTTATTATAGGTATGTTATTTGATTATGTCGTTAAGGTTGTATTTGATTTATTGAATTAGGGGGAAAATGTTGACTAGCAGCTGATGTAAAAAAATCGTAGGCTTGGGTTTTGCTAGGCCCACTCGAGTAGCCAAGCAGAAGCCTAGAGGCTAATGTGGAGTTTGCGGGTCAATAAGAAAATCAAATTGCAAGCTTTGGGTTTCCGAGTCTGGAAAAAAAAATTAGTCGGTTCAATTTTCAACCCCAGACAAAATTCTTTGAAACCACCGCTCGGATTCGGTATTTCTTGAACCCGTGTCCCGGTTTTCGACCGTTTTGAGGTCGAGTTATTGATTTCACTGCTCTCCAAAGCCGAACGCGCATTCCATCATTCATTCGTTCGTTCGTCCATTCATTGATTCATTCGAAAGAACGATAAACAGCACGGGAAATATCGAACCGACCGGCCTTATCTATCCAATTAACCTTCTGAATAATCTGAAATTCTACGATACCGCCGTGAAGAATAGGACATGTGAAAAACGTGGAGGTTTACGTAAGAACTCTTGAAATTCCAGCATTCGGCCGTCTCTCTTTAAAAGCACTACACGTGCTCCTCACCTGTTACGCTTTTCCCCTCTCTTTCCGTGAAAAACACGGTACCGTAGATAAATGACGCAGTCGCATTCGATTTCTATTGCAAATTTACTCTTCGAACTCGTATGATTAGTGTGAATATAAAGTATCGCAACTACTTTCTTCAGCAAATGAAATTCATGGTATTCTTTATTTGTTCCCTCGACGTGAAGGCATTTATTTTTTAGGGTTACGGTGAAATTGTTGTTTCCGAGCATTCCCCTTACTGCAATAATAATTTTTCTTTCGTATTTTTATTATTGGACAATCGTGTACGTGCAACGACTGTCCATTAAAAATTGGAAAAAGAAAAAAATTGAATACAGGGGAAACAGGAATCGTTGTAACCAAAGGTGTTAAAGGAATGTGTCTTTTAACACCTTTGGTTTTCAACGGTTTTCTTAATTTAATCGTTTTTCCCCAATTAATTCATATATAAGTACCGAGTTGTAAAACTTGAGGTATCCGATAAGAAAAATCTATTTTGTAAAGAGTGTAGCGGTAAAAATAATGTCAAAGTTGTTTAAAAAATTATGAAACGGCGCTTGTGACGCAAATGAATGAAATGAACTATCGTAGAAAAATCGCGAATATTCATAGAAAGCCGTAATTATTAAAGCCATAACTATTAATGCCCAATTTTATAGTGGTTGTTTACGGTTGTTACTTTACATACTAGTTTTGTAAAGACATTCCTGTGTTTTTCATTTTTTTCTTGTACGAATTTTCATCAGAGCGGCATGTTTAATTTTTTTTTTTTCCGAATCGAATTTTATAAATTGCTTTAGGGGTCCATTCTTTTGGCAATACGTCGGCAAATTTCGGATATAGTGTGTAAAAATGGGTTAATTGCTTGTCAAGGGACATTTCAAATAAATATAATTATTGGCATATTATTGTTTCCATAAAAATGATTGACTAAAAATAAGGATTGCCCGTATGAACCATTTATTTTGAAAATGGCCCAAGTCCAATTGTGAATTTTTTGTTATTAATTGTAGTAACATGTGCCACTTGACATTCGCTGTCATAAAAGACAGCAATTTTGCGAAATATATAAAAAATTGGACTTGGGCCACTTTGAAAATAATCAGCTCATGTGTACCATATAGGTATGTTATATATACATATAACTTAATACCTTCTTAGTGGTTTCCTCCTCCTCGGTAGTATGTTTGTTGTGTATCTCTCGGATGTTTCTTACCGCCTCTGAACATACAGATCCAATTGCCCCGAGGAGAAGCGTATGACACGCGAGTAATTATGCGATTGTATCACGATAGGCATTCGACTTACGTGCTTGCTTGGAATCAAGCTCCTTTGCGTCGTATAAGAAAGGAATGTGAACATAAGTTGTCGTGTTTGTCAAATATTATAACTAGTAATTTTCTCTAAGTGATTGTGAAAAAAAAGGGGGAATGAATATAGAGAAGGTTTTAATGAGACTCATGTCGGCTGTTTAATAGTCTTGCCAAACACACGATGCATTTATCGTCAATCATTTTCATCATACGCAGGTTATAGACGTACGGGGAAAATATAGGAAAAATTGTACGATTGTGAAAAGTTTCCAGTCGACGAGGAAACGTTTATAAGTGCATTGTGGAACGGAAAATGGAATTTCATGGTTGGAAGAAACAGAATTTGTGGCCTTTCAACTGCAGTTGTCGAAACTCGGCTCCTAACTCTGGGTTGCAATAATATTGGTATTTTGATATTCCTATTGTTACTCAAATTTGGGGACGTAAGGTTTTGAAAATTCTAGTTCGCAGCTTCCAAATTTATGGTCTACCATTTAATTTTGAATTCCAAAAAGTACAAATCTGATTGAAATGTAATAACTAAATAAAATTTGAAATATTTTTCAGTGAAATGCCAATAATCTGTCGAATTACCATTTCGATATTTTTGAGAAAAAATTAAGGAATCAAAATTTAGCGGTTCGAGTTACAATTTTTGATCCCAGTGAAATTACGATTTTTCTCCACAAAAATTTAATAGAAATATTTACGTGATTTTGAGTTTTGAAATTGTTTTCGTATATTGTTTTTTTCCTGCACAATTTGAATAAAATGATTTTTGCTTTAAAAAGATCAATTCCGAATTCCACACTGTAAAAATCTAATTTGAATATAATAATAAAATCCAATTTGAAATATTTTTTATTCGAATCATGATTTTTTTGAAACTTAAATCTAAACTTTTTTTTTTCGTTACAAATAAAAATTTCCGCTATCCAATTACTTATTAAATGTGATTACAAAACACAAAATTATTCCGTAATATTAATTACAAAGTAATTGCATACCTCTAATTATTATTTATTTCGTATATTTCATATTTCAGTTCATTCAAATTATGAATTATTAAATATGCTGCAATTATAAAATAACAAACATACTTCACCCATGTTTTAATGCCATTTAACCCTTCCCTTGGAAAGAATCATACGAAAATTCGAGTAACAAAGTGTCAAAGTGACAATTCGATTTGGGCAACTCACTCTTTAGATATACACATTATCATACACGCATACAAGTGTAAACCCTATATTTATACAAACACACGCAAATATCGCGAATCTCACATATGTATTCTTCCGAATTGCATACATACATGTATATATAGCGTAAGTAGTTGGTGTTATTTAATGATATAGATAAAAGAAGCAGCATTCATTGTTGTACGTCCTGGTAAAGCATGAACTTTAAAAGCGACCAGTAATTGTGAGCCAACACGCGGCATTAATGAGCCTAAAGACACGAGTAAACAGAAAAAGGAGTAATTTATCGTCCATACATGCGTATGGGGGGAATTAACTTTTCTACCTTGTCTGTGTCGTGTCTCTTGGAGGAGTCGTACGTATATAGGAGCATTATTGTAAATATTATCGCAACAGAAATATGCACGTATATATTTATGCAAGAACGGAGAACCGCAATATATATTGTATATACGTGTACGCATATTGTGCATACGAATTCCCTCTTGGAATTTTCTACCGTCGTCACAATAATGATTATGGTTGGCTTGTTTGGTTGGTCGGTTGGTTGGTTGGTTGGTTACTCGGTACACTTGCTTTTAGCTTTTAAAGGCTCTCGTCTGATTTACGACGACGCGAAATGTTACATCCACACGACTACGGGGCGGCCCTTATTATTACGACAAGACATCATGGCTAACACGTTCATCAACCCTTAACGAGCTTACTGCTCGTGTCATTAACTTATGCGACGTTCCTTTTCTTTTTCGGCCTTATTATTTCGAGTTCTTCTGCTCATAATCGTAATTTTTTGACGGCACGGCACCAATCAGTCGGGCGAGAAGATATATCTCTTCGTTTTCGAAATTTACTCCTTTTGCTCCAACTTCTTCTTCTTCCCTTTCCTTCCCTTCTTTTGCATCCACTCGCGCGGTTGGCTTTACCACCGCAACAAGTGTTTAAACACCGTCCGAGCGTTTATTGATTAGAATTTTTTGTCCCAGTTTTTTCCACCCCTGTGAATTTGGGCGGGGTTCTGATTTTTTTTGGGGGGGGATTTTTAATTGTTGCCGATTTGTTATCAATAAACAGTGAAATTCGTCTATGAAAGGGTTTTTGGTTTAAAATGCAGCAGGGGGCCAAGGTGGTTTTGTGGATTTCGCAGTTTACCGTGTTGGGAATATTAGAAGAAATAATTGAAATTGGTGTAATCAAAAATAATAATGTATAATTAAATAATAAATAATACTATAATTAAAAATAACAAAAAGTAAGAAAAACATCATTGCATTTCTAAGCTGGAATTTATTTTAGGAATTGTGATGATGAAAATAAATATAAATAAAAATAAATTTTTGTTATAATATTTATAATAATACAAGTAATCAAATAATAGCAATAAATGGAGTAATTAAATATTGGAGAAAAACTGGAAATTTAAATTATCTAATTTCTAGTGGATTTAAAAACGAAGATAGTTGGAATTAATTGCAACAATTTGAAATCCAAAAAATATAATTTTAGTTTCTAAAAATACAAGTATATGCAATCCAGTATTTGATGGAATATTTGTAACACCACAAATAATTGTAATAAATGAGAGATCCGATTGTAACTGCGAATTACTCACGAATCCACCTGCTAAAGACCTGTTTGATGTACCTGAAGGAGACTCGCTTCGTTCCGGTAGATCGCAGGTGTTACTGAATTGGCGACGTTACCAAGTACAGGTACATAATGTCGTTGTTGCAATAATCGTAAAAGAGAGCGAGCGAGGGCAGATATATATATAGATATACCTGTGCAGGTACTCCACCGGTTGCAATTAGTATTTTCTGTCTGTACACAGGATTTCCGAGTAACGAAACACCTTTGGGATAGCGACGGTTCTTGGTTTGGGTCAAGTCAAGGTTTTTGTTTCAATTTATATAAAAAAAATAGTTTTTGTTAAGTCAGGTTTCTTTTGTTTGAACTAATAAAAAATTTATTACCACTGTCCCATAATAATAGTAGCAAGTATTATTATGGGACAGGTCCTGGGAAGCTGCAGGTCAAAAAATGTTTTTATTTAACTGCTTTATACAGAATTGTTTTTTCTACCCTTAATTGGTTTTATAATTATTAAGTAAGAGAATCGAATGGACAAAATTACTTTTGTCAATAAAATAGATAATAAATTAAAACGCAATTAAATTGAAATTTGAAATCGAGCAATTCAACATTCCAATTTAATTGCGTTTTAATTTATTATCTGAAGCGATTCAATTACAATTTAATGGAAATTCCTAACAGAAAAAAAGTTTCGAGTTTCCATTTTTTTGAAAGAAATATAAAAAAAATTAAACTCGAAAATTTTTCTTCATTTAGGAATTTCTATTAAACGGTAATTCAAAAAAAGTCAATGGATGCGTAAACATTTGAAGTCGGGAAATTTTGAAATTGTCGCGAGGAAGAAATTTATTGGTCGAAGCTTGACGAAGTTACGTCTCGCTCGATTTGAAATTCAAAATAGTTTTATTTCGTGAAAAACAGGCAAATAATTTATACAAGAGAGGAAAAAAAACAAAAAGACTGATAAGAGTTGACAAAAAGAGCGTCGCCTTCCTTCTGTTCGCATACACGTACGAGAGGCGCCAGGGCCTTTTACGTAACGTCGGTGTGTCTCGTGCCGAAGTGGTGGTAGTAGTAATGGTAATGGTAAATGGTAATGGTAGTCTTTCGAGTACCGTATATACATATATAGAACGTAGGCCGGAAGGCAAGTTAATGTAGTTTTAGATGCACTTGGTTATACATATAGGTACGTGCGCATATGTACATAGTTTAAAAGGTATGCAGGCCAGTATGCAGGTGACGATTTCCCGCAAATATTGCTGCAATATCCGAACGGGTATATAAGTAGATATTTAATTACCCGCTTTGCATATGTGACAGAAAGATATGTAGTAGTTTGGCGCCAGGATGCGTCAGAGACATTTAATATATTAATAGAGACGGGGAGAAGGATTCCATAAGCATACGAGTTATGTTAAGTTTTGATATTGATGCTGATGTTGATGCTTGCATTTCTGCTCCTACTACGACTACCATACTACCGCAACGGATGCTAGGGTAGTAGTGGTATTGGTAGTCGTATAGTAACGCTACCGCTGATGCTGATGCTGATGCTGCTGTTGCAGCTACTGCAGGAGCCATACAGTAGTGCCAGTAATAATAACAGCAGTATAGTAGCAGTAGTAATAATAGTAATAGTAATAGTAGTAATAATAGTAATAGTAATAGTAGTAATAATAGCAATAATAGTTGTAATAGTAATAATAGTTGTAATAGTTATTTGTTATTCCAACAAAATGGGACTTTTGTTTGAGCCTGTGTATTACTACTACTACTATTATTATTATTATTATTATTATTATTATTATTACTATTACTACCACTACTACACTACTATTATTGAAATTTTGATTCTTCAATTCTCAAATTATTCTGTATCTTTTGTTGCCAAGTAATTCCTACAATCTTGATTACTACTATATTACTATTACTATTACTATTATTATTATTATTATTATTATTATTATTACTACTACTACTACTATTAGTATTAGCAGCAGCAGCAGGAGTAGTAGTGAAGTAGTAGTAGTAGTAGTAGTAGTAGTAGTAGGCCTAGCATCGGTAATAATAGTAATTGTGAACCGAGAGAAAAATCCATGAATTATAAATATGCCAGGAAAATGGATAAAATTCGAAAAAATGACAGAGAAAAGAATTGTATAGTTGCAGCAACTGTATGAATGTTGTAACTGAATTGTAATTCTTGATAATTGGCAAGTATAAAAACAGATGAGATACTGTAATTCATGGTAAAATAGCAATTATTTCGATACAGTTATCGTAACTATTGGCATATTTTATAGATTGCTACATAAGTCAGTAATTTCTGCTAAGATAAGACGTTATACATATGTGTTGATTGCCGTAACCATACGACTAGGTTACAGCTACTGAAATTACAGTTGTTTTGAATACCAATGAAATCCGAATGCGTCACAAAAATGTCATTGTATCACTCGTGATTTATGGCTCAGTGTAATACAAAGATGTGCTTGTATCGCGCATGATTTATAAGCGGCTGAAATGTTAAGAATATAGTTGTTTCTACCACGGTATGATATTCTTAACAGCCATTTCTCTTATTACGCATTTTGTGGAACTAAGTAGAGATGTGTGTATAATTGGGCCAGCGGAAACTGCAGATAATCTCAAATATTTCTGCCACTGAATTTGTATGGTAAGCCTTGCTCGAAGAAAATTGATCATTGCGAATAGTTGTTTCTCTTTACTATTTCTCAAAGGTATTGTGCTGTTCGTAATACGAAAAAATGATAGTTCTATAAATTTATTATTAAAATTTACTTTCAAATGTTTTTATTTAACTGCTTTATACAGAATTGTTTTTTCTACCCTCAATTGGTTTCATAATTTTTAAGTAAGAGAATTGAATGAAAAAAAAAAATTTGTCAATAAAATAGATAATAAATTAAAACGCAATTAAATTGAAATTTGAAATTTTTCTTTCAAAAAAATTGAAGCTCGAAATTTTTCTTCAGTTAGGAATTTCCATTAAATGGTGATTCAATTCGTTTTATATATTATTTTCAATTTTTTTTATTAAATTTTTAATATTTTTCAAAGTTTCTTCTTTTTCATTTATACAATAGCTGAGAAGATAGGAAGTTAATTGATATTTAATGTAGTATAAATTTTTTTATTTCTAACCAACAAAAATTGGGGAGACAAAAATTGGATCTGAAGATTAAAAAAAAAGTGGCGCCAAAGCACGAAATAGAAATGTGCTGTAATATAGAAATCCTGAAATTTCATTTTTTTTTTTTGTTATTTTCGTATCTTATTTTTTTCTTAGTAAGTTTTTGTTGATTAAAAATAAAAATTCGCATTGTATTTAAAATCAGTCATCTTCCTTTTGAAAATTGTATAAGGTATGATTAAAAGAAGTAGGGAAAAAAATTGCCGCGCCCTGTATAGTATCAGCAGTCTAATAATAATACTTCTGTAATATAGTAGCATTCTGAAATGTAAAGTAGAAATTCTAGGCACGAGTATAGTTGAATATAGCATCATTTGTAAATTTGTTGCAATTCTAACCACACTTCTGTTACTTCAACTAATTTCGTCGTTGAGTCTTCTAGAAATTAGATAATTCGCGCTTCCATTTTTTTTTCTACTTGGTAGCAGTAACATTACCAGTGTAGTAGTAGTAGTAGTGTACCAGTGGTAATAGCAGAAATAATAACAATAGTAAAATAATACGGGTATAAGTTAGTATTAAGGTTAATAAACAAATACATCAGCTCGAAGAATAAAATATTTCTTATTTCCATGTATTAGGAAATGCAGTAGGAAACGGGGACAAATAATTCAGCTTCTTTTTCGTCTAAAGCAGCGTTTCTTCTTTTCGTACGAAATGTTGATAGGTACTTAGTAGGTTTAGACAAGCGTGGGTCGTATGATGATCGTGATGCTGATGATGGAATCTTTAAAATCCTTGAATGGAGAAACCTTTTTCTCTTTCATTAAAACTCCTACGTTTTAACCTGATAAGTACCGTGCTATTGTGTATCCATACATACATATCCACTTACACGTACATATACACACATACGGATGGGTAGGTACAGCTACAAAGTTACATAAATGTATGTAAAGTCGTACTTTAATTTAAGGACAAATTAAACAAATGGTATAAACACACACATACACACACACACACACACACACACACACACACACACACACACGTTGGCGTTGCAATAATAATTATTATTATACATTTTTTATTATTTTCACGGCCTTCTTTGTTATGTATATAAGTATACATTTCGAAGGTTGGTTCGGTCAATTTTCTGTATAAAAAAATTCTATTAGGTTGATCCTATTGTCGCCGGTAGATGGCATCGGGTCAAACGGGACGAATTTTTTGCACCAACCTCAACAATAATTTATGCTACAATTTTTTTTTGTTTCAGTAGTTACAATAGTAGTGGTAATAATAAACTAATAATAGCACAAAATTAGTTTCCCCCTTGGATAGGTAATAAATGAATAAATAAATACGGTGTGTAAATGAAAAGGTGTCCGCAAAAGCGCGTATTTTGACTTGGACGGCGACAACTAGCAGCATCTAGGAATTTTTGCCAGAATTAGCCCTTTTCCCGCGCTTCTCTCTGTTCTCCCCACACCCCCACCCCCCTTGACCCGCGACGCCATTGCTTTAGTTCTCCAGTAGACGCGCGACTTTGTCAAGTTCAGCGTGAAAAGTCGCTATTAATACTTACACCCGGTAAACACTAGCGACATATTTCGCCGTCTCGCGTGATCGTGATCTTGTGGGAAAAAGAGAATCTCGGCGAGGGCGAAGGAAGGAAGAAAGACGGATCGGACTCGACCGCGGCGGTTATTATCAATAACAGCGGCGCGTAATCGAAGTTCTGGTTGGAAGAAGGTAGGAAATGGAAGGCTAAAAATATAAAACGCGCATGTATATATGTATATAGTGAAGCGGAGAAAGAGAGAGAAAGAGAGAGTCGTTGGAGAGTCTCGACGTTGAATCTTAATACTCGCCGGGTAAAAAGATGAAGGGGGACGTCGGAGTTTGAAAAACATGTGCTGGTGTTATACTATAGTATGGAGAGAAGTTTTGCGGGGTTATAAAGGGGACTTGCGAGGGACAGGAGCGAGAGGGGAAGGGGACCAGCTCGGCGCCGCTGCGTGTCATTGCTGGCGCCAGCTAATTGTCGAGGCCAGTCGGTAGTAACCGAGAGCTGACCGAATCAAACCGAAGTATGCATGCATGTATGTATGTGAGTGTACGAGCGAGCGACGAACGAACGAGCGAGCGAGCGAGCGAGCGAACGAGCGAACGAACGTTATCCAAACGTTTCCTCACTCACTCACTCACTCACTCGCTTGCCTGCCTGCCTGCTTGCTTGCTTTCCTTACGTTTGCTGCCTGCCGCCACACCGCTGCAACCGGCCGGCTGGCCGCAGGAGCCAGCGAAGCGACCAAGCAACAGAGACCGACCGACCGACCATTGGGATTCTCTCTAACCTTCCCTTCCAACGTAGGGAGCATAGTTGCATAGCGTAGCCGCGTGTAGGTACCGGTCCGGAGCGAAGCTGCAGGTCAAATTTTTCTCCTCGGGCGCGACAGTGATGATTCGGATCGCCAGGAGAGATAGACTGACGAAATTCCAAAAGAAAAAGGAACCTCACTCATTCTTGAGTTCCGGGGTCTTTTGTTGTTTCGTTGAAACAGACCTTTGCCATCGGTTCTGTGCGTCAAGTTATCCCTAGAAATGATAGTTATCCAATCTCATTATGAAAACTTTAATTTTTACCTCATTTTGGGGGAAGGCTAGGGTATACCCAAAAAAATCGACTTTTGGAAAAATTTTTTTGCACTTCCGGATGATCCATATCCGATGTATTTTTTTCCGAGGAATCCATTTTCATTGTCAAAATTCAAGATTTCTTACGGGAAATGCGATTTTTTCTCAAAAAACCTACTTTTTTCCAACTTCCGCTTGGATTTCGTCAAATTTAACCTTTGGAATCGATTCTACGGGAAAAATTACCCCTAAAAATGACTTGTCCAACCCCATTTTTAAAACTTCAATTTTTACTCCATTTTTGGGGGAAGGGGTCGGTATGCCCAAAAAAATCGACTTTTGAAAAAATCTTTTTCCCACTTTCGGGAGATCCCTATCCGATGTATTTTTTCCCGAGGAATCCATTTTCTTTGTCAAAATTCTCAAAATCCAACGGGAAACATGATTTTTCCACAAAAAACCTACTTTTTTCCAACTTCCGCTTGGATTTCATCAAATTTGACATTGGAAATCGACTCTACGGGAAAAATTACCCCTAGAAATGACTTGTCCAACCCCGTTTTTGAAACTTTAATTTTTACCCCATTTTTGGGGGAAGGGGTCAGTATGCCCAAAAAAATCAAATTTGAAAAAATCTTTTTCACACTTTCGGGAGACCCATACCCGATGTATTTTTTCCCGAGGAATCCATTTTCATTGTCAAAGTTCCAGATTTCTTACGGGAAACGCGATTTTTTCTCAAAAAACCTACTTTTTACCAACTTCCGCTGGGATTTCGTGAAAATGGACACTTGGAATCGATTCTACGCGCGAAATTACCCTTAGAAATGAGTTGTCCTACCCCATTTTTAAAACTTTGATTTTTACCCTATTTGTCACGAAAGACCAAGGTATGCTCAAAAATTCAACTTTTCAGGACTTTCGGGAGACTCTTATCCGATGTATTTTTTCCCAAGAAATCCATTCTCACATAAATGGCATATGTGACCGTCTACGAAGAAACCCACCTAGAGTGTCAAAAAGTTAATTCTGAATTAAAACTGGAATCCCGTACTTTCAAGGATGTAAGAATCACGTGGTACCACTCAAAAAGTGCGAAACAAATTTTGAATAATAAAAAACGGAGCGTAATTACAAAAAATTAAAGTAATATTACACACTTCCAAAAAAAAAATAGCGTTTTTCTCAAAAATAGGTTTTGACACACACTAGGTGACTTTCGTCGTAGACGGTCACATACGTATATAACATATTCAATTAAACATCTTATTTTATATATTCAATTTACATCTATATTAATAAGATTTTGGTGAGAAAAAATCAATTTCATTTTTTTTTTGTTTACAAATCCCTACCTTTGCACACCAATAGGTGTCGTTTGGACGTATCGAAATTTGTTGCGACGAATTGGACGAGCTAATTTTTCTAAAGATACATTTATTATATTGGGTTGGCAAATAAGTTCGTTCGGTTTTTGTAATTTATTCCACTGTTAAAAACCGAACGAACTTATTTGCCAACCCAATATATTCCTTTTTGAGGGTTAAAACTATTAGCCAGGTGAAGTATTTACCGTATAGGAAACAGGTCTTCTTTTATCTTACCTCTTATTTTTTCGGAGTCTTTAATAGTCTTCCGATCGGCATGGCAATAATCTTACACGTAGAAGCTTTTTTAGGTAGTATTACGGAGAAAAGGAACGGGCCGAAGGCCTTGACATTTGGCTACGGCTATTTTAATTTGTTTAGTTCAAGGATGTCCTCGTCCGCTGAGAAAAATCATAACGGTCCTTATCTCCGTGTGAGGATACACCAGACATTTTTCTCAAAACCGCGTTTCTCACGCCAGGTTGCAGCGTCACGAACGGTTTAGTCATCGCCAAGAAAGAGGCGCCCCTCCTCTAGAAAATTCACAAAAATCGAAAACAAAATTGTCGTTAACGAGGTATTTCTAAAATTGCATTTTCTTACTTTCGTTTCGTCATTGAATTTCACTCTGAATCTGTAATTTATTAATATTGCATATGTAACATTTATTTAAAATTTATTTTCTCCGAACAAGAAGAGTTGACTTGCGCCACTATGATTCTGGTCCACTCGTATTTAAATATTTTATCTTAATGTTAATTACAATTGCTGACTCGTGTACAGTAATGTCAAAATATTTGTGCAACTATAAAACTGTTAGGAAGAAAAATGCATTTTCAATTTGGCGTTATACTTAAAAATATTGCGTCTTGTTTTTCTCAATGGAAAATTGTACCGGAATTCGTCGCGTTATCACTTCATTGATACAGATTAAATTAATACGGATTACAATTATCACTCACGTCCTGGGCAGATCCCGATAAGGTAACCCGATCGGCACCCGATGAGGTGTATCGCATAGTAGTGGGACTTTCAGGGTTTTACTGGGGATATGGCACAATCTATCAAACCCTAGGACAACTTTTTTTCTTTACAGGCCTTAGGCCGAGAACTGTATGTTCGTTATCTACTAAATTTTCTCTTGAGAAAAATTCATAAATGACGTTGAAATGTAATGTGATACATCTGTGATAAGTTTTTGGGAAAAAAAATGAGAAAACTGCGTAAAAAGGTAATTTCTACACTAACATACCCCCTTAATATACAAAAAATGTAAATTTTCTGACTTTCCTCCCAATAAAACTAGAAAACAGTAGTTAAACCTCGAATTTAGGACGACAGACAATTTCAGATGTTTATTCTTCAAAAACCGATACCCTAATTCTAAATTTCCCAAAAAGGGAAATTATTATTTATTAAAATCGGAAATTGTAATTAATTATTTTTATACAGGACGATCTCGAAATTTTCTATTTTAACGTAGACTTTCTATATTTACCGTTATTTTTGTATTTATTGTAATTTTGTATTTATTCATTCTCGATTCCAGAAAATCGAAAATTGTAAATAATTTTTTGTATACCGGATGATCTTGAAATTTCGTGTTCGAACTGGATTTTGTATTTATCGCGTTTTTACATTTATCGTATTTTCGTATTTATCCGTTACAAGTGCATTTTTATTATTTTTCACCGAATTCTCCAAACTTCTTCCGATCCTTACTTAGGACTACTACCTTGCGAAAGCCATACCCTAACCAGGTCCTGATAGAATCTCGAGTAAAATTCTAGTCGGGTATAACGGAATTGAATTTCGTGCAAGGAATTCCACCCAAGAGACAATTTGCAGAATTGGGTTTATCGTCTGACTCTGCTACCGCTAACGGAGGAGTCGTAATTCAGTTCGATTTCGAAAACGATTGGATTTACGATCCTTTTTCTGCGTGCCTTGAGAGAGCCGCGATTAGAATTTCAACGCAACTGTTCTAATACCAAAGCACCTGTGCTCAAGACCACCGGCCATTCTAAATCAAATGATTTATTCTACACTCGTAGAAACTATAATACAACAAACGCCGTGGCGTGCCTATGGCGTAACCGGTAACGGCAATTAGTCGGTTACCTGGCGATCCGAATAAAGGGAGATCGGAGGACAGTACCTCGGTTCACATTTTCCGCATTAGGCCCAGGAATTACAATGGAATGGCCAATAAAATAATTAAAGCCTCGTCTTTGTCAAATAAGTGAAGTGAATTACCTTCGGGCTTCGGGATTGGAATATGTCCTCTATTTCAAGAAAACCGATGTGTGTTTTCTACATAAAAGGACGAAAAACGACGTACCGGTTTTCTCCGGTATAGTAATCCAATAATAGAATTACCAGTTTTGGTGTTTTACACTCCTAACGGATATATGCGCAAAAGAACAGCATATGTCATGTATGGAAATATGAATGTGTGTGTGTGTGTGTGTGTGTGTGTGTGTTTGTGTGGACAGCTCCTTCTCGGGTCTCGTACGGTTTTTAATTTAATCGAAGGCAGTCTGGATCCGGAATTAATTAATCCTTGTCCTTTTTTTCCTTTTTCAATTTTGTTCCTTTTTTTTCTCATATATGTATATATGTATATCATTTCTTTTTGCCTTGAAAAGCACACATCCGATGGATAGTTTTATAATTTCTCAATTTTAATTGAGCCGTTGGACGCAAAAAAATCACTTTCCGCTTGTATTTGCAACTTAATCCAGTATTTTCGATGAATTTATGAGATTATGAAAATGAAAGAATGCTGCTCTTAATTAATATATTAATTTATTAATTTTCGTCCCCTTTTTTTGTTACAGAGTCGCCACCACCCCCTTACTGCCTCATAGCTGATAGACTCAGGCCCGAAGGTGAGTTTCTTTTTTGCCTGATGTCTTATCATAAATTTTTTTATCATTGTTTCTTCAGAAAAACAATAACTAAACAATTTTTTAGGTATTTGTCGTATGAAAAATAATTACAATTTTTGCTCATTTCTGCAAATGTATGTGAAAAAAAAATTCATAGGTACTTCCAACCACGACTAAGTCCTTAAATCAATTGCAATTTCCATAACTGGTGTATTTATTTTTTTTTCCACCTGGGAAAAATATTTTCGCAACTATGAATCGAAATTATATAAAGTATGAAAATTACCGTTAGGTATTATTTTTTATTCATAATTATAAAATTCTTCATTTATTTGTTTATACAAAAATAGGGAAAATTGAACCTGTAGATAAACCAAATCTATAAACATTTACTCATTTCCACACTTCTAATTTACATTCTTTTGCGTAACGGTCATTCATTGGCATACGGTCAGTTACTAGGCAGAGTACCCTACGACATTTATTATTATTATTATTATTATTATTATTATTATTATTATTATTATTATTATTATTATTATTATTATTTATCTCATCATTAACGATTTTCGAATGAACTGGAAATTCTCGTGTTTTTATTTTCTTTTTTCCACAAATAAGCGAAAATTGGCACGTGTCACGTGACTAGCGAGCCCTGAAGGCGCTAATAATCCAAAAAGCGTCAGCAATTGCACCTGTTACCCTCGGCTACGGAGAATTAATTGGAAGTTGTCGTTATAATTGCTGGGAATTCAACCGAAAAGGGAAGACAGATCTACCGCGAGAGACTCTATGTAGACGTTGCCTTTTTTCTGCCATTATTCACTCGTTAATTTTTATGATGGTATATTTATTTACGCGATGATAAATCCACAAGATCTATCTTTTAGCTTTTGACTGCCACGCTTTGAAGTTCTCTCTCTTGTTTTTCATTCGCTCGTATTCCATCCTAAACTGGTTCTGCTTTTGCGATCCACGGGACTGTAGATATAAATACAGACAACTTTGCACACATCCGCACACACGCACACATGCACACACGTACACACATAATTCCATGTAGTGATACTGGAAGAGTGGTTCTTCTCGAAAGAGATCGCCGATATTTTGCCGGTTGTGTAGCAGAGATCTTTCGCCGTATATATGAAGATGTTGCGTAATATTATATGTACACTAAAACGACACGGTATATGTATATACGTATATCCACGAGTGAAGATACATGTATGCAACCCAAGCAATAATACCACTTGTGGAAATCGGTACAATTTATTTTGTCACTCAATGAGATTCACGATCGAAGATTATATATAAATCCTCATTAACGTTGAATATCACCAATGGATTTCATCGGTTTTCTTTTGCCTTTTGGAAATTTCCAACTATTCTTGTTTTTTTTTGTTTCCTCTTTGCTCCGCGTGTCACAAAGACACATAATATTCGCACCGCAGTGCAAAAGGAGGAATGCTCGTAATTGAAGGTACGCGAACAAAAAGAAGATTTTTGTGAACAAAATTTTGTGGTAAAAGGGAAAATATTGGAAATCGCAAAAATGGCACTGGGGTGTCAAGATTCGAACCCTGGAATTGGAAATTTAAAGTATTTTTTTGGGCAGCTTGGGAATAGCACCACAAGTAATTTCAATTGTATCGATATTTTTTCCCTTAAGTTTTGGAAAAATGGTTTGTAGAATTTGATGCAAAAAGAAACAAAGATTCGGTTTTATAAAAAAAATAGTAACAATTATTTCAAGGGTAGTGAAATTTATTCAAAAATTTCTTGGATGAGAAGATCATTGTTTAAATTTAATATTAAAACAATATACAGAAATTTTACATTTTAAAGGGTTCGCCTTGAAATTGAAAAATTCGTTTGTAATAATCTACCATTACTATAGTTAATTTTACTATTTTTGTTGGTGCATACCAAAAAAAATTATAAAAAAATCATTTCAAAAAATAAATTTGTGATTTATGAATTTATAATATTATAAAAAAATATAATTACACCCAACTTAATAAAAACTAGCAAAGTAACAAACGATAAAAAGAAATATACATATATATTTTCATTTATTCGAAATTAACATAAAAATATCGCATTTTTTTGGGATATGAAAATTAACATAGAAAATAATAAATACTAAATATAAGAGTTTCTAGAAAATTGGAAAAACAAATTTCAACTTTCTATAAATATCCATTTTTTCTGCTCAATTTAATTATTTTGGACATTATATTTTCCGCAAGTTTTATCAATATTTGCAACTCTTTTACTCAATTTTATTATTTCGTATCACGAAGGCTTTTTTTTGTTGGAATATATATATTTTTTTCCCCTTACCTACTTCGACCTTTACTTTTTCCTCGGTGCAGTGCTTATCGATGAATGAAAAGCATTGCAAGGACCGGAACTTCGGTTGCGTACCTGTACTTGTACGATAAAATTGAACTGGACAATTAATTGGCGATAGCAAATATATAGCTCAACGGAATTACCTAAGTATCAATTAAAGGAGGAAAAAAGCGTTCAGGTGTACGGATCGAGTCGCTCTTATGTCAGTAAAATGTACGTACAGCGTACAGTCAGTCGGAGATAATGTGTGCCAACTATATATGTATATAATGTGACGAAATAATAATGCCCGCAGCTAGAGAGAGCATATGTGTTCACCGACGTATATAAACTAAACGCACAGCAGCTCACAGAAATACATACCCTTTTATATATATAGTATATGTATGTATATATAAATTACAATTTTATACATATGCTACCGTTTACATATGTGGTCGTGAGGTCAATATCTTTCTTCGATACTTCGGCGCGTGTAACCGGGACGTACGTTGTACTTCGATACATTCGTCGTTGCTAAATGCATTTGCGGAAATCATCGATACGAATACAAATACTCTTTCCCGATACTTTTCCCATACTTCGGTTTAGCTTGACATCCCAGACTCTTGCCATACTCTCATTTTTTTCACCGGAATAACGGAACACCATACGTTTGACGTCACCTTTCTCCCAATTTTCTCAATAGAAGTATGGCAAAAGTCTATACGAGCTGGTCGCTCGTCAAATCCATGATTTCCATTTCACAAAAAGTGCATTTCTATAATTTGTTTTTTAGCGAATTTGACAATTCGTTGTTCTCCATCTGGACGAAGACGAGGCTTGTATGTATGGTATTTGATTCGAATTGTCTTTCTTCCCATGGATTCATTTCTCCCATCCTTTTTTCCCCTTGTTTTTGTAACCGAAAAATAGCTGCATACATAATATACAGCTTTTTTTGTCGTCCACCATGACGTAAATCGTTATTCCTTTATCTCGTAATCGAATCATTAATCAAGGGAGCAAAAAAGGGGTTTGCCTATACCTAACAAAATCGTGTTCCATTAATAATATGTAGGATGACGCGTTTCATTCATTTCCTTGGGTTATTCGCGACAGATTTATTTGTTATTCCAACAAAATGGGAGTTTTGTTTCAGTCTATGTAGTATTATTGTTATATTATTATTATTATTATTATTATTATTATTATTATTATTATCATTATCATTATTATCATTATCATTATCATCATCATTATTATTATTATTCTTATTATTATTGTTGTTGTTATTATTATTATTATTTGTATTATTTGTATTATTATTATTATTAGTACTAGTATTAGCAACAGCAGCAAGAGTAGTAGTAGTAGTAGTAGTAGTGGTAAGTACTATAATTTCAAAATCATTTCATCTTTGACTATTTTGGAAAAACAAAATTGGGAAATTCAAAAGGAGGAAAAAACGACGCATACCATTTTTCCTCGTCTTTGCTCCAGGCGAGGCGTCGTTGGGTACGAAATGGTGCATCACGGGGAAACTGTAATACGGCGTTGATCATATTTTGTAGATGGTCGCAAGTACTTACACGAGGCAAGGTGCGCTTGCGTGTCGGTGTGTGCACTTGTAAATTTCGTATGCACACGTGCATACGGGGATGCATGGATGTATTCACGTATGCACGCATGCACGCACACCTATGCCGGTTGTTAGTTGCGTAGCCTTTTTCTCTCACGGCTTTTAAGCGCCGGCCTTACGAGAGGCCGAACGAGTAACATGAACCAACGGAGCTAAGCTAGCTGCGTGCATGTTGCTTCGTGTTACTCGTGGCCATGTATATCAAAGACTTTACTTTACTTTACTTCACTTTACTTTACGGTGGCCGGCAGCGGCGAGCGAGCGGCGCAACGACGTCGCGTAACAACAGGCGTTGGCCGTTTCTTATTCTCCTTCCTTCCGGGCTCAGGTTCCAAAGAGACACACACATATATATACATACATACATACATATATAGTTACGGCTTATCAAATATTTTTCAGCTCGATAAACCGAAACCGAACTTCCATTTCTTCTCTTGAGGCTTCGCATCGAGAAACTCTCGCGAAAGAAGATTCCCTCTCTTGGTTGCATTCCACGCACGTGCGGAAGATGCGAATATTTACGTATTTCTAGTGTCGAGTAGAATTTCACCTGTCATTGTAAAATTTGGTCCGTCTGGTTTGGGTAAAGACACGGGTACACCGTGAAAAATTTCGTTGTGCAAGCTTTTACCTTTTCTCGCATGGATCAAAAACGAATTGCTGCATCTGCAACTATGCATTTTTTTCCTAAATTTCTGTCACGATCTTCCTGAACCGAAAACGCGATTGCTTCGCTGTTGCTGTTATTATTATCGTTATTATTATTATTAACACTTTGTCGTCCGCACGTCTGATCGGGATTCTTTCATTTGGCGCCGGTATAAATGTTTGTGTACGACACCAACGTGGTGTCACCGGACGGCATAGTGTTGTTATTATTATTATTATTATTATTAATATTATTATCCGTGCAACAGCAAAACAGCATCTTGCGGCAGCAATGAAGAACGACAACGCCTATCCCTCCCTCGCGATGCCTTTTAGCGCCAGCCTTAAGGAAGCCTTTGCGGGGCCTTGCATACACGCGCACGCATACACAGGCCCATGCAACACCATACGTTTATGGTGGGCGCCTAACGCCCAGCTCTTTTATACACACGCATATATATCTATATATATATTTATGTATGTATATATACATAGAAGCAATTCTTTCGTCCTTGATAGACCCCTCCTTCGTTCCTCGTTCGATTCCCTTTCCACGTATCCTTTCGCGTCCGTCTCTGTTGCACACCCTTTGCTTTTAAAAATCCGCTAACCGAGAACTCGAGGAGAAAAGGAACTCGAGCGTGCCTGCCTGCCTGCCTGCCTGCCGCATGCATGGGTCTCTCGAGCCGAGAGGTCTCTCCTGCCCTCCCATGGGTCCCCTTCGTTTCTCCTCCGGTTCCCTTTCAGCGCGAGTTCCCTCCGATAGGCGGGAGTGGCTCTCTCGCATTCCGCGTATACCTCATTCACTTGCATTTTCTGATGAAAACCAGAAAAATCTCCGTCCAACTGACGTTTCCGGTACCTCCTCGGACTAATCGAGGCGATATATGAGGAACCGGGGGAGGTCGACTTCCCTTTGTTTCCCTCCGGAGCTTTCTTCCCTCTTTGTTCCGCGAGGATCAAAGCCGCGACAGAAATTCCTCGGCGATGACGAATTCTCGAACGGAGATGAACGTCGGGACGCTGGAGGGAAGGAAGACGCCGCTTCTGCTGCTGCTGCTGCTCTTCTGCTTTTCAATTTTATTTATAGGGATCGTATCTCGTCGGCGTGTCTTCGAAAACTCGCCTTTCTCGTGTGAACTTCGCTGATTCCACGGGAAAACGAGATCCTCGTTCTCACAATTTGTTACCCCTGAGTCTAGAGATTTATCGAGGCCTCGGATTAATCCCGAGATTTCTGAGAAAGAGAGAGAAAGGGATCGATTCGAATCCTCCGGTTTGAACCAAAAAAAAATACGATTGAAGACATGCTAATTTGTACCTACAGGTGAAGTTGGGGGTCCACCCTAATTGGGTGTCGATAGGAACCAAAAATTAAATAGGAATTCGACATCGAAAAAATTGTGGTTTACCCGCTTTTTTTTTGTATTAGGTCGAGTCATAAGTAACTTCCGACGCAAGCTATAGATATCTGGTAAGAAAACGGAAGTTACTTATGACTCGACTTAATAGATTCGATTTTGTAAATTGTAAGAAAATATGGAAATTTTGAAAAATCGGGATTTTTTATACCGGGAGATCTGGAATCTCGAGTCGATTTCAATTTCATTTTTGGAAGGTCGTTAATTTTTATTGGAAGGCTTGAATTTTGCTGAAAATTTCAACCCCAGGTGCAAGTAGAATCGACAATTGCGGTCGAATAATGTTCTGGTATGGAAAAGGGTACCCGCTTTTCTGTGAATTTTTGAAAAATAGAATTTTTCTAGAAACCCCGAGATCCAAAAACTCCATTAATCTATTCATTTATTCCATGAATTCTCCTTTTATTCTACAAATTTCTCTTCTTGATTTCAAATTTCGTTGAAAATTCGAACCCCGGTTGTAAGCGAAAAAAAAATTGAGATTAACAGAAATTTGTCAACGAAAAGCACAAGCTTCTCGCTTTTCTGTAAATTGGATTGTTGAATTTTGCAAGAAATTTTCCCAAAACCAGAATTATTTCAAATTCCACGAGATTCTGGAACCTCGGTTCGTTTGGAAATTCCTCTTTTTTCCAGGTAATTTTCACTCTCGCTTTGGAATTACTCGAAAACGTCAGTTCGCGGTATCGTCAATCTCGAATTCGGCTAGAACTTGGAAAATTCCATATAAATTCGAAGCCTCGCATGCATCTGGGATAGAATTTGGAATAATTGGCCGACATAGCTCCGGTTAGCATGGCGACACACGGGTTTCTCGTTGCATACTTTTGTCGTACTTGTCGTAGTAAACAGTACAAGTCAGTTACACGATGGTATCAATAGTATCGAGTATCAAAAGAAGTATTAAAATACAATACGTCACTTGTAAATCGTTCAAACTCGGCTGTAGTCTTAATTTAAGTTGTTGCGGTAATTCTTGAAAATAAATAAGGAAAGGAAGGGGCAAAAATGATCTTATCACGGATCATGCTCTTGCCGTTGTACAGTAAACCGAGTGAGTGAGTGAGCGAGTGAGAGAAACTAAGGCAAAACAACAAGAGACACTACTACCAACTCTCGACCCGGAATTCACGATAATAGATTGCTGTTAGTCTGTAATTATAGAGCTAGACTAGTACGAACTCAAATAAACGTTAATACCTACACGAAACTCTACGATTCGTAGATATCACTCAACTCAATTTACTGCGACAAGCATACACAGTTCTTGTGTGAATTTAGACGAACCGTGTTAAAAGTTTGCATTTACTATGAAAATACACACGTCTCGTCAACTTTCATGGTGGTACGTGTTATTGGATGGTTTTTACCTCTTACGACGAAAAGGGGATGGAATTAACCCTGTGGTAAATACAAATACAGAAACAGAAAGAGAATCGTGAAAGTGCAGAAAAGATTGTGCAAATTTTCCATTTTCCAAGACTTTCCACACCCCGAGTGAGTTTTAAGTATTGGTTCCTAATAAAACTAGGAAATTAATGAATATTTTTTTCGATACCTCATAACGATGATACTATTGAGAAATATTTTTTGTTTTGGTATCTCATTTTCTTGATAAAATTAGCAAATATTTCCTTTCATACTTGATACCGCTGATAAATTTTCAAATATTATTGATTAAGTTGACAAATACGATTTTTCATACATAATTCCTGTCATAAATTTAGCAAATATATTTTTTTCGTTCTAAATACCACAAACAAATGGTAAAATTGTTGACATAATTGATTTTTTGATACCCGATTCCGTTAATGAAAATTAGTAAATATATTTTTTCATACTCAATACTACTAATAAATTATCAAATTGTGGATAAAACTAAAAAATACATTTTTTTGGAACCTGCTTCCATGGTCAAAATTTAGCAAATACGTTTTTTCTTATTCCACGCTACTAAGAAATTGGGAATTGTTGATAAAATTGAAAACGTCTAATTCCTCAGACGGAATTAGAATAAATTTTTTTTTTGGCGCTCGATTCCATTGATAAAATTAGCAAGTTATTGAAAATCTGCGAATTCCTGGTAAATCTAGCAAATTATTCATAAAACCAACAAACGCTTCCCTTGGCACCCGATACTGTTTATATAAAATTATGAAATCGCCGAGTTCAAGTCAGCAAACTGTTGCATAAATCTCAGGTACGACTCCCAATCTGCCAGCAATAGTTATTAGCTGCGAATTGCGTCTACAAATAATGCCGAATAATACAAACAATGGTGAAAACGGTTCTTCTTTCACCGGCACTGTACTACGACTGCTACTATTAGAACCCAAAGCTTTAGTGTTTAGAAGCGTGAAATTTACGACACGTAGAGAAGATTTCACGCTTTAATTTAGCGTAACCCGCAGGTTTACGCTCGCTTATGAATTCTTTCTATTTTTCTTTAGCATCGTACCGCACGAAATAATAAATCTGCCGAATGAATAACTGGAAACGTATAATAACTTTGAAAAATACCAAAAAAAATCTCGATGGAAACATCAATCGTTTAAGAAATAGGAGAATTTCCGGGAAATGATGCTACTTTTCTTTTCCTATAGACTCTTTCGAGTGAATAAAATTTTTTTCTGATTTTTTCTTTTCATAGATTCTCATAAACATGTTCACTATTTTCATTCGTGTATAAGTTCGTCTTTTTTCGGATGCTAATTTATGCAAAAAATGGGGTAAAAAATAAAGTTTCACAAAATTGGGTTGGACAACTCATTTCTAGTAATTAATTTGACGCGTAAAATCCATTCCAAAAGTCAGTTTACACAAAATTCTAGGGAAAGGTCTTCAAAACTAGGATTTTTGAGGAAAAATCGTGTTTCCTATTGGAAATTTGTAATTTTGACAATGAAAATGGATTCCTCGGAAAAAAATACATCGGATATAGGTCTCCCGAAAGTGTGAAAAAGATTTTTTCAAAAGTCGATTTTTTTGGGCATACCGGCCCCTTCCCCCAAAAATGGGGTAAAAATTAAATTTTCAAAAACGGGGTTGGACAAGTCATTTCTAGGGGTAATTTTTCCCGTAGAGTCGACTTCCAATGTTAAATTTGACGAAATCCCAACGGAAGTTTGAAAAAAGTAGGTTTTTTGAGAAAAAATCGCATTTCCCGTAAGAAATCTTGAATTTTGACAATGAAAATGGATTCCTCGGAAAAAAATACATCAGGATATGGGTCTCCCGAAAGTGCAAAAAAATTTTTCCAAAAGTCGATTTTTTTGGGCATACCTTCCCCTTCCCCCAAAAATGGGGTAAAAATAAAAGTTTTTAAAATGGGGTTAGACAAGTCATTCCTAGGGGTAATTTTTCCCGTAGAGTCGATTTCCAATGTCAAATTTGACGAACTCCAAGCGGAAGTTGGAAAAAAGTAGGTTTTTTGAGGAAAAATCCTGTTTCCCATAAGAAATCGGGAATTTTGACAATGAAAATGGGTTCCTCGGGAAAAAATACATCGGATATGGGTCTCCCCAAAGTTCCCAATAAAAATTTTCCAAAAGTCGAATCTTTGTGCATACCTTCCCCTCCCCCCAAAACTGGGGTAAAAATTAAAATTTCAAAAATTGGCTTGGACATTTAATTTCTAGGGGTAATTTGACGCGTAGAATCGATTCTGAAGGTCTGTTTTGATCAAATCGTAACGGAAGTTGACGTAAAATAAGATTTTTCAAAAAAAAAAAAGAATCGTACTTCTGAAGAACAAAAAATCTGCCGAAAGAATTGAGAAAAATACCAACAAAAAAAAATGTTGATGGAATGAAATTTTTTTCTGAATTTTTCCTTTCATAGAATTTCATAGACATCCACTTTTTTTTCTCTCGTAATACAAGTCCGCATTTGTTCGGATGCTAATTTACGCGAAAAGCCGGGGAAAGAAGCGCGACGTGTGTCGTACGTGGGTTTTGGCACGAGTGAGTCAAATATGAGATTAAAATCACATCGCGTTGAAACAAGAAAAGGAAGAAAGGAACTTCTTATACCGAGAAAGAGATCTCTTTCCAAAGTTAGTATATGTGAGGTCGAAAATAGCTTCTTGGGCCCAAAGAAGAAGAAAAAGGAGCAGCATCTTAAACTCGCTCTTTCTTCTCCAGGTCGAAATATGCCCTTGCGTTTTATTTTTCCTCTTCTTCTCCTTCTTCTTCTTCTTCTCCTATTTTTTCTTCTTCATCTTCGCGTACCCAGCATCAGCATCAGCAACAGGAAACATCTCCTCCCGTAGGAACGCAAGCAAACTTGGAATTTTTCGAAGAATGCGACCGTTTCTTCTCCAGTTCGCTTCCTTTTGCTCCTCCCTGACATCATCCTCTTCTTTTAGTCAATGAGCTTCCAGTGGACCCTTTTTTTTCTTCATTTTTTGTTTTCTTCAAGTGATTCGTCCCATTTGATTCCGGGTACCTTCGTTTCTCCCGAGAAAGAAGCAGCGTCGTTATTGGCCGAGCGCGAAAATTTCTCAAACTCTCCCCCCAAAAACCGCAGGAATTTTTGACAATTTCCCGAGATCCGAAAATAAAGTAGTCAGAAGCAGTCAGCTGACTGACTTGAGTCACTTTAAATGACGGACTTATTTTTAGAGTCACGGGAATTTCGCGAAACGACTCGAAATGAGAAGCTCGAGAGAGTGCGACGACGTTGCACTCTTCGGGGAGACTTCGGAGTTTTTTTTTTTTTTGTTCCGTTTTTCGGATTCACCCGAACCCGCGGTTGAAGTTCGTATTCGAAGAGCCCCGGGTTTGGGTGCAACCGGTTTATGGAGTTTCCCGAATTCCTTTGTGAGAAGAGAGACAAGGAGGGATGCCGTTAGGGGTTGGAAAATGAAAGGGAAGCGCAGACAGACTGGGTTTTCTAATATAAGATTCCCTCCGACTTTGGCGCCAACTTGGATTCCAACTTGAAATAAGAGAATGTAGGGTTTTGTAGATGAGAAGGAAGATACGCGAGGGGTGATGCACTTTCAATGCACCTTCCCGTGCGTCGAAATTGCATCATCCATCGCATCTCTTCCTTTCGGATCACGAAAGTTGACCGATCTTCCCCTTGAAAAATGGGGTGCACTTGAAAATTTTTAAAATGACGTCGCGGAGACCATCTCTAGGGGTAATTTGAGGCGCGGAATCGATTCCAAAGGTCAATTTTGATGAAATTCCAGCGGAAGTTGGTAAAAAGTAGGTTTTTTGAGGAAAAATCGTGTTTCCCGCAAGAAATCTTGATTTTTGATAATGAAAATGGGTTCCTCGGGAAAAAATACATCGGATATGGGTCCCTCGAAAGTGCAAAAAAATTTTTCCAAAAGTCGATTTTTTTGGGTATACCTTCCCCTTCCCCCCAAAATGGGGTAAAAATTAAAGTCTTAAAAATGGGGTTGGACAAGTCATTTTTAGGGGTAATTTTTCCCGTAGAATCGATTCCAAAGGTCAAATTGGGTGAAATCCTAGCGGAAGATGGTAAAAAGTAGGTTTTTTGAGGAAAAATCGTGTTTCCCGTAAGAATTCTGCAACTTTGACAATGAAAATGGATTCCTCGGAAAAAAATACATCGGATATGGGTCTCCCGAAAGTCCAAAAAAATTTTTCCAAAAGTCGATTTTTTTGGGCATACCTTCCCCTTCCCCTAAAAATAGGGTAAAAATTAAAGTTTTAAAAATTAGGTTGGACAAGTCATTTTTAGGAGTAATTTTTCCCGTAGAATCGATTCCAAAGGTCAAATTGGATGAAATCCCAGCGGAAGTTGGTAAAAAGTAGGTTTTTTGAGGAAAAATCGTGTTTCCCGTAAGAATTCTGCAACTTTGACAATGAAAATGGATTCCTCGGAAAAAAATACATCGGATATGGGTCTCCCGAAAGTCCAAAAAAATTTTTCCAAAAGTCGATTTTTTTGGGCATACCTTCCCCTTCCCCTAAAAATAGGGTAAAAATTAAAGTTTTAAAAATGGGGTTGGACAAGTCATTTTTAGGGGTAATTTTTCCCGTAGAATCGATTCCAAAGGTCAAATTGGGTGAAATCCCAGCGGAAGTTGGTAAAAAGTAGGTTTTTTGAGGAAAAATCGTGTTTCCCGCAAGAATTCTGCAACTTTGACAATGAAAATGGATTCCTCAGAAAAAAATACATCGGATATGGGTCTTCCGAAAGTGCCCAAAAGTTGTTTCCTAAAGTCGAATTTTTTGGGAATAGTTTCAATTGAAATTCAACAAATATCATTCAACAAAAATAAATTACATGAATATAAAAATATAATAACTATCAAAAAAAACGGTAAAACGAGAAAAGTAAGTGTGTACAGGGCGAGTCTTCTAACGCGACCACTTCAAAATCACTCCTGAAGTATTTGTTGTCTGAAGAAACTAAAATTAAATTTAGTAGAGATTAATTCGCAACCTAATCCATCCCCGTCATTGTTGATCATTTTCTTGCACCTCGTGGGCAGACTTTCAATCTCTTTCACGTCAGATGTGGCTGTTCTTGCACAAACTTGTATAATTCCTCAATCCAAAACTACAAAATTTCTTAGGGTTGATTAAACCCCTAATGTTTCTGTAAAATTTCCCATCCCCTGCCACAATTTGTTATTCATCTTCAACAAAGTACCATAAAATCGCGTAAAATCGTTGGACTTTCTCTACTTTAAGGTAGTCGGGTTAGGTGACTCACCCTGTACGTATAAATACACTATAGATAGACACATCCATGCCAATGCAAGAGAGGGAAGATTTTCTCAAGGGTTCAAACGTTTATTTTCAGATTGCGCTCCCAGTGAAGGAAATCTCAGTCGTTGCAGAAACACCACCGCACCTCTGCCACTTCCCGGCTCCCTTACCACCAACGGAGAAGGTAACTATGTCCTCAAGGTTACTATTCACACAGAAACGTGCGCACGATGCACACAGGTGCACACGGATGCACCCATACTTGCGCGTTGCGTGCACGCACATGCAACATTCATGCGTGGACACTTTTTAAGTTCACTTTTATAAGGCACATCGTCTCCCTACGCAATTTCTTACACGCGCGGTTGCAAGGAGGAGGAAAAGAAAAAATAGGCAGCCTCAATGCGTCCCATACGTGTAGGTACATTCGATTTCAACGGGGAACGAACCGGTAACATGCTTGTCCAATTTCTGGTATCGGATTATTAGATCTTGTCTCTAAGTTTCATGTTATCCTTACTCTCCTTTTTTTTCGCATACTCGTGTTGATGTATGTGTTATTCGCGTTTTTCTATTCCTCTCGGAGTTGAATATACAACGCTTTGACGTTTTTATCAGTCTTATTAGAATAACAGAGAGGGACGTTTTTATCGGTATACGATAGAGTCCGATAGGGAAAAAGCAGCAAACGCCGTGGCAAGTAGACCGATATTTATCGCTACCCGCGGTTACCCGAAGGGACACGAAATTACAAAAGGAGGAAAAAAAAGCTGAATTTTGTTTTACACTGAAAAAAAAATACTCCAGGTTTCAACTGCATCGGCGCAATTGGAAAAAATAAAATTTGAAAAAAAGAAATTTTGTCGTTGGCTCAGTGACGAAATGAGATAAAACAACTATCGTATGTTTGTGGCAGCCCGTGACAATTTTGTTCTTGAACCAATAATATTTTTTTTTCTGGGTATATTTAAAATAGATTTTCTTAATTAATGCCAAATTTTTTACAGACGCGTAATTGCTGTACCAAGCACCTCTCGTTTGTGGATTTCAGAAAAAGATGAAATTAAACCTTAAAAATAATTCTAAATTAAAATTCTAATAGGTGTCTTTTGAAACCTTTGGTAGGAATAGTGTTAAATCGGTGGGGTTCGGAAAGCCCCAATGTGCCAAGTATGTTTTTTCTGTGTACATCAAAAAAGTGTTACATTTTTTAAAAATTACAATTTGCCATAAATATGATTCGGTTTTTTTTCACGGTTAGTTATCGAAGTACAATTTTATCGACTTTTCACAATTACAAATTTTCTCAAAATAAGTTATTAGTATTTAACCGTAATCGTACCACGTGTTTTTATAATGAATTTTTTATCACGATTCGACTCCCAGACGCTTATGGGAATCATGGGAGTGATTAAAATGGTATTGTTTTTATTTCTAGTTCGAATTCATTTATTTATCAATTAAATAATTGAAAAATGCAAAATGTAATCATTAAAAAATTTTAATTTAGTTGCTAAGAAAATCGGTAAATAAAAATTGGGAAAATTCGAATCAAAGTGGAAAATTGAGAAATGCTGAAAAATCGCTACATCCCATAAATACTTATTAGAAAGTCGCGACTATTGCGATATATCGACAATTGGAGTTACAGTCACTATATATTGTAATTCCTGTAACCCCAATTACGGGCACTGCAATAAACCGGCCATTTTTTTCGTTCGATTGTTTCTTCGTGTGTACGTACACATGTTATCGTTGCCGCAAGTCTATTAACGTGCGTTATTTCAGTCACATAAAGTTTTACCGTGAACAGGATCGTAAAGTCTAATTTGCCGTAGTCGAACGATATTTTTACCGAGAAATCGTTTTGGACATTACGCGGTCCATCCTCGTCCGTCCCTTATTTTTTCACTTTGATTTCTCCCTCGGTGTTCAATTGACACGACGAGAATTAAATTATTTTACAATCGGCGAAATTCAAAATAGTATAATTATATTTATAAATAAATATAATTACATTTCTTAATAACAAAAATAAAAAATTATTTAAAAAAAAGAGTCAATTAAAATAACAGTTGGAATAAAAATACTAAATATATCTACTTCATGTTACCACTATGCCGTCCGGTGGCACCACGTTGGTGCCACGCGAAAACTATCGGGCAAGCCGCCGGTGGCACCACGTTGGTGTCGTACATAAAGATTCATACCGGCGCCAAACGAAAGAATCCCGATCAGACGCGCGGAAGGCAAAGTGTTGAGCAAAGTCCCGGTTTAAAATACCCACGAATGGTCGAGGAATGTCATTTTTGTTCTGATTCCAAGAAAAATGTGTCAAATTGACGCGATGAGAATTGAAGAATTTTACAAATGATTTTTCTCCCAAGAAATAATGCCTAATCTCGAATACTGTGTCTTTCTTCTATTCTTCTCTTTTCTTCTTCCCCCGTAAAAGAAGAAAGAAGAAGAAGAAGCGAAGTTGAACTTAAAAAGGAAGGTAAAATAATAAAGAGGAAAAAGATCGAGTGACTGTTGGAAAGAAAGAGAAAGAGCGAGCTCAGGAGGAAGGGAGAGAAGGAAGTCAAGCAGCAGACTCACACTGCCCGATGCAGGTTTGAGAATGGCACGATAGGTTGTACTTGGTAAAGGTGGGTGGTAGTCGGCGCCGCGACTGTTTGAGGGGGACCCTGGCGCCAGACAGCTGCCGCATGTCTCGACCTCGCTCGTACGTATGTTGGGTACAGTCGGGGACGTGGACGATGCCGCTACTACCGAAAATTTACGTACGAATTTCGATAATGCATATTGACCAATTTATTAAGTCCACCTAAGACGCCTTTTTAGCGTCTCCAGATTAACTGATAAATCTTCCTCTCGTGTGTACCAACCCGGTATACGTGTGTACAAACACGTACATCATACGTGTGTGGGCGTGTGTATGTATGTAGAACAGTGAGCCGAAACGATAGGTTTTTGCATAAACGAGTTTCCATTAAATTCCTTTTTAAATAAAAAGCTAATAAGAGGGGCTTCGATGTATATTGGATCGAATAGGAGCGGGATCAGTGGGTATTCATTTTTTATGAAAGTATAGCGCAATCGATACTCATTAGAAATAATGGAGGTACAGTTGTAATGAATTGTGTTTATGAAATAATTGTGTTATATTTATTAGGATATTTATAATAATTATATATAGTATGTAATATTATAATATTTAACTTTTATAAATATTGTCTTATTTTCCCTTGGTTGGTTGATGATAAATAACATTTTGACACTATTTCTACCGCGCTAATTATACGTAGTCGAAAATCCAAAAGCAAAAATATCGAATCATAATTAAAATAGGTTTTTTTAATTAATACCAAATTTTTTACAGACGCACAATTGTTCCACTAAGCACCTCCCGTTTGTGAATTTCAAAAAAAGATTAATTGTAAATTAAAATAATTGAAAATAATTCGAAATCATTGAATTGCAACATGAATGACATACGGTATTGATTTCCCATATTAGTAGGGTACTAAATTACTTAACGTTATTAAGAAATTCGTAGAAATTAAGTAACCCTTGAATTACAACGTAATTATTTCAGAAATATATTTATAAAATTATAATTTTATAATATTAAATAAAAATATCAAATGAAATTTATAAATTCAAATAAAAAAGAGAGGGAGGTAGAGATAAGTATTTAGAGTGGATTTTAGATGCATTCAATTTCAAGGGACTGAAGGGCTGGTGCGATAGAAACCGAGAAGAGATTCATGGAACTATATTTTAATCATAAGAGTGAAACCCGAAATCCGGCTGGATCCCCTTTTAAATATAATTGCCCTTTTCCCCCAAGATACGTAAGCAATTTTACAAACCACTGCAAAAAGGAAGAGGAAACCAGACCTTCCTGTAACTGTTCTGAAGGTGGGGAGGGATTTCCCCTGGGATTACATACAGTTAATACCATATTAATACCATACAAATACCATATTAATAATAATAGTAATTATTATTATTATTATGAATTAATCCCAAATTGTCTCGGTCTAGGAAAATTTTTAATAAATTATCATTCGTTGATACCAATAAAATTGAATGTCCCGTAAAGAAAGAGTAAAAAAAAAAGAAAAATTGTAACTTTTTAGCTGAAAGTCAACAAAACAATTGAAAGGCACCAAATTGATTTCGGGTGTAATGAAATTGCAATGAATAATCGAAAAGGCGTCGAGTCCCGTTGCAGTTGCATTTCATGACTCCAAACTTCGAACGAATGCGAGTCTCCTGTTGCTGTGAAATCGCACCTGCAATTAATCGCATAGGTGCACGAAAATCTGACAGGACTGTACAGCGAGAAAGGGACGTACCTATAAAAAATAAAATATAAAATAGCGAAATAATTATGTTATATTTATTAGGATATTTAATTTGAATAATTATTTTCACGTTTTACAGTATTTAATTTTTATTAATATTTTCTTATTTCCCTTTGCTATATAAAATATCAAATGAAGGAAAATAAAATTGCAATGTTCGAAATTTGACGAAATTCGAATCTCGCTGTTCCGAAGTTGCACCTGCAATTATAATCGCATGTGTGCACAAAAATCCTTTCCCATGGTTTCGAAACCCTTCCTATTATTGCAGAAACACCATGATGGGTCTACCGGGACAGTGCAACCAGTAGGAGACGAGGCCAAAAAACGAAATAAATAAAATAAAAGGGAAAAGAAAATTGTAACGTTACTACCTGTATGGCTGAAAGTCAACGAAAGGTGTACATACGCTATAGCAGAGTTGAACTCTGCTATTTTATTGATTTATTTTCACGCTATATGTGTTTCCTTGGCCGCCGTTATAACTTTCCTTCGTATAACGATCGATCGATATACGCCGCGCCGAAGGATCGTGTCTTATCTTCCTACGAGAGGCCAAGAAGCCGAAGACGTAGACGAAGATGAAGATGAAGTTGAAGACGAGGACGAAGATGATCCTCGCCGGGAACGATCCGAGTCCCGTGGATATAGTGATTAAAGACTCGGAGGAGCTTCTTCTTCCAAGCCGAGGAAGAAAAAGGCTTCGGAGTAATCGGCAAAAGGGCGTATCCGGTATCCCCAGAAGCATTAGCGTTACGCCCTTTGGAGATCGACGTAGAAATAATTTCACACGACGGGATTCTTTCCTCCTTTCGTTTCTTTTCGACGAAACGTTTACAGGAAATTTCCATTAGTGGATAGTGCAGTTTATCATGAAACTCTCTAAAAAAATTACATAAAAGATACGAGTGTGTGCGTGTACGTGCACACACGGACGCAGAGGGACATGCATAGCGTACGTATCTTTTAATTGATATATAGGTATGTGATTTATTGGAGCCGATCGAATACAGTGAACGGACAGTCGGTCGGTCGGTCGATCTTCCGTTTTATCTATCATCGGATGCAGCTACGGGTTAACCTCTTGTGGACCGAATCGGATCGAATACCTACAAACTGTTTCGATACTTCGGTCGATCGAGAATTTAATGGAAGTTTGGATGGATGGGAAATATCGACCGATACGATATTTGGAAAATGTACGAACAAACAAATTTGTTTGTTTTGTTGAATAATTTGTTATTAATTAAATGAAATGAAAAAAAATCGTGTTGCTAGGATAGAGTTACAATTATACTTATTGCACTTGTTAATAATAAAGCGATTCGAGTATGTTCCCGGTCTGACCCGCGGGCCACGGGACCATAAGAGGTTTTAAAACGTGGCCCTCGAAGTTTGACGTGGCAGTAGCGTGAAATCGTATCGTACGGAATGTAAAAAAAGGTTTTGGCATGCGTAAACTGAAGCTACCGAGCAGAGTGAGAGTCGTAGTCGTAGTCTGTGAGTTAGAGTCGGAGCCGGAGTCGGAATCGGACAGTCGAGTCGGTACTTACAGTGTACTATGCTCGGTCATGGGTGTATACCGTACAACTGTACACGCATACTCCGTTTGTTCTTTCGTTCTGCGTGGTTCCTTTTCGACTCTGGCATTTTCCTATTTTTAGAAGCGTGGGATAAGCACGTCTCGTGTGGGAGCAACGTGCGTGTAGAGAACCTTCGATCCCCGTGTATTTGAGCGAAGGAGACGGACGACGACTCTTATCGAGCCGTTAAATGCGTCGCTGCTGAATTTTTTCTCAAATTATGGAATACTCATACACCCGTACACGTACATGTATTCTTATACATCCATATACGTGCGTGCGCGTATACTTTGTATAGGAGACACCCGTTAACATACTCCAATATCATAACAAATAAATAATTATTGCGTATCAAAGATGTTAAATCACACATTTTTCCTTTTCGCGAAACGGTTAATTAATTAAGTTTATTTAAATAAGTTTTTAATGAGTTTAATTAATATTTTTTAAATATATATATTGTGTAAATTAAAAAATCGTAAATACACACACACACTCACTCACTCACAGACGCACGCACACGTGCGCGCGCGCGCACACACACACACACGCATGCACAGGTTTGTACGCAAGATTAAAATTTTCCAATCCATCCGCGTGAAAAATGGGACAGAACTCCAGAAATTCTAAACCGGGCCCTGTAAAATGCAAGATGCAACTGCAACGCGGATATGCATAGCATTTACTTGAACATTTTCAATAAAAATTCGAATTGGTCCAATTTGATTGCATGCAGTAAAATGCAACATTAACGGAGATTAAAAATCAGTCTAATTTTAAACGAAAAATTATTCGTATAAAGAATAATTAGATGCAGTTCGATGCAACATCGACAAAGATTAAGGTCTTCCGAATTTTTGAACGAAAAATCATCCGTGTCGAAACCAATTAAAAGCGATGAAATGTAACACTTAAAAAAAAATGATTGCAATAAGATGCAACGTTAACGGAGATTAAGATATTTTTTTTTAAATTTCGAATAAAAAATCATTCATATCCAAACCAATTAGATGCAATAAAATGCAACCGCGGTGGAGATTCCGATTTCTTCGAATTTCGATTGAAAAAAATCATTCATGTCGGGACCAATTAGATGCAATAAAATGCAATAACATCCGCAGGGATTAAGACTCTTTTGAATTTCGAATAAAAAATCACATTCGCGTCGAAACCAATTGGATGCAACAAAATGCAACGCCTTTTTTTTTTGTTTACATTTTCCGTGCATAACTTGGGACTTTCGGCTTTAAGGTTCCTCGGAATAGGCATTACTGCAGCCACCGAGTGTACGATGATTTCTTCTTCTTCTTCTTTCATTTCTACAATATATAAATGCAAGCTCACACGTATTCTTTTTTCTAGTGGCGCCTACGCGCAACATTTCCCATGTTTCCAAAGGAAACAGTCGATGTACTCTCTTCGAAGTTGCAAAGCAACAGGTTGCTCGTGTCAGCTTCTCTTTCTATCTATCTGTCCATCTATCTTTCTTTCACTTGCTCTCCTTCTCTCTCTTTCTCTCTCTTCTCCCCCTTTTATAATCCCCCTGTGTCTGGATGCTACGTAAACTCTTCCTCTCGTACCTCGTCTCTCTTTCTCTCTTTCTCTCTCTCTCCGGCTTCTCAATGGAAAAATCGTCCTGTCGCTTCTCCCATTCACCAGTTGAATGCCCGTGGATCGAATGAAATTTCTTCGGGTTATCGTACCGGATTTCTTTCTTTTTATTATTATTATGATTATTATTGTTGTCATTATTTCTTTAATACTACGCCAACTTTTTCTTCTCAGTTTCGTTCTTTCTTTCCCCCTTTTTTTTATACCACGAAATAATTAAGTATTAGGTGGCTGCATAATTTCTATCGTATTTGAATTTTTGAATTAATAAAAATTAATTTACTAAATCAAACAAATTTACAAAAATTCCAATTTTACCCGAAAATAGAAAAAAAAACTAGAAAATCGGGTAAAATTCGAATTTTAACTAAAGTAACGTCTTTCCAGAATTCTCGTGACTCAAATTTTTACCGTATTTTAATATTTATTAATTACCATATTCAATATTTAATTTTACCCGACTTTCTAATTTTTTTTTTCTATTTTCGGGTAAACTTCGAATTTTGTTAGTAATTGTTTGTATTATTATTTTCATTTTAATTAATTTACTGAATTAACCTCTTTAATTTCACCAGAAAATACGATAGAAATTATGCCCCAATCTGATCATGAAAATTGAGTTTTCAACAAAAACAAATATTTATCGAGTTGCAATTGCAACGAAATTTCCAATTGCAACTGAAACTCGGTTTCTCGTTTTTTATTTTTAGGAGCACACACCCTTTTGGACGCCACTTTTTGTTTAATAGCCTCCTTTTATGAATTCACGTTCGACTTCTCATTTGCGAATTTTATGATGCAAAATTGGACGATATTATGGTAAAGAGAAGGATGTGGTGCGTATCCGTGTGCATACATACATATATATTTTTGGGTACACGTAAAGGACCACCCAAATAGTTGACGATTTCTGAAGTGAGACTTTAATGAATGCTAAAAAGAAAAGGAGAGAAAAAAGGAAAGAAAGAAAGGAAGGAAGAAAGAAATGTTGATGTCCTTCCAGACGAGACAGCTATACTTAAAATTATGTTTCCCCGATGGCTAATAGTAGCTTGCGTATAATAATATTAGCAATAATTGACTGACTGCCGATACTATCGGCTGCATAATTTTATACGGATTCATTAAAATCGTTGTTCCTTATGCGTACGATATTTTTTTTCCGAAATCAGGATTGCGAAAGGACGCCTTAACGTGATGTCATAACCGTGTTACCGGCATTAAAATCTTTCTTTCGCGGCGCGATCGATGTTTGCGCAATATCGTCGGTATTTGTTTGTTTTTTTTTTTACCTATACGGTATTAATTTAGAATTTATTGTTAATTTAGAGTTATTAACTGAACGTTTTTAGGTTTAATTAATTTATTTTGAAGAGGAAGAGACGAGAATAACTCTCAAAAAATCGGCAATGAACATTTTCGTAACGAATAATTCGGGAATTTTGAAAGTAAATATCTGTAACCTGAAATTTCGAAAAATGATTAATCAGCCTCGGATCTGTCCGAAAAAGAGTTTTAGCAGAATTTTGAAAGTTACAAAAATTGCAATAATATTTTCGAATTCGTTAAATTCTTGAAAAAGTTTTTCAACATTTTTGGAAACGACTTATTTTCCTTCGTTTGGCGCCGGTATAAATCTTTATGTACGACACCAACGTGGTGCCACCGGCGCTTGCCCGATAATTTTCTCATGGCACCAACGCGGTGCCACCGGGCGGCATAGCGTTGAGTCTCTAGAATTTATAAGAAACTCAGGTATTCCAAGTTTCCAAAAGCGGTACATTCTTTTGGAGCGACTGATTTCCAAATTGATCGAGCGCGATCGGCCCCCGGAAATAATTAGCATAACTAAACATCGCTGAAAATGTAAAACTATCTGTTGAATAAGTTCGTGACATTTTTCGAATCTTTTGCGGTTCGCTTCCCTTTTCGCCTCAACCTACATTCGCTGGCTAAAGGAGATGTAAAACTCAGCTTTACATCTCCTTTAAACGCTACGAAATTCGGTCGTCGTTTACGCGAAACCAAAAAAGAAAACATTACACAGACACTCGAGTCTCTTGTAACTTTATAGTAATACAGCTTTAAAACTAATCCTCTACTATATCAACGACGTGGAAAGTCGTATATTTTGTAGAAACGATCTTTAGGGTCATAGCATCAAGTTTAACCGATTCTTTGCTTCGTGGAGTGCATCAAAGTATAAATTATTACATCAAATTAATGGTGTAACATAACGAAAACAACAAATTTATAATTAAAATCGTCCAATTTTATTTACATTACAAATTAGAAAATTTTCAAAAAAAACTACCCCCCTACCCCATAAAAAAATTACGCCACTTTAGAAAATGTTAAACCATTCCTAAATATGAGTAAAATTAAATTTCGCAATCAAGATTTCTTTTATTTATAACATTATTTTTTTTCCTCCCCTGGAAGATAAACTAATAAAAAGATGAAAATTCTTTTAGTTTTTCTTACTAACAATAGATATTTCTAATTTTATTATCTTCTGATTATATTATAATTTGATATTATTTTTACTTCAACTTTGTTTTTCTTAACTTTGATTTTATTTTTGATTGAGGATTTTTTCCCGAATTTTTTTGTATTTTGAAAATGCATGTATTGTTACAATCTGTATTATTTTCTCCGCGTTTTCGGGCACTCTACCCCAAAGCGTTTAAATAAATAACTCTAAATCTAGCTCTGACTCTAAAAGAAAAAGAAAAAACGAAACGACTCCGTAGAATGCGAAATGCAGAATGCATCGAGGAAGTGCAGCATATATTCCGAATACTGTAGCTAATTTGGAATTTCGAAGAATTAAAAAAATATAATATAATATAATTAGGTTTGAAAAAAAATAATTGGGGCACCATTGTATGTTTCTATAATTCTGGAACTAACTGTTATTAATATTACTGATAATTATTGATATTTATAATTTATATAATTACTTATTATGAATTGATTAATTTTGCGCTAAATGACTAACTAAATATTATGTTATAATTAATAATGGTTAATAAAACTAATTATTTATTATCATATTTACCATTACAATTTCCTATTAATTTTTTTATAACATCACGCAGTGTCATTCGTCGCAATTTTTTTATTCATCCTAAAGAAACTGGTATTCCAAATATGTTGCACTTCCTCTACCCTCGACACGAGCAACAGAGTTTCATTGAAGAAGAGGAAAGTTTTCTCGTCCCTCTTTGTCGGGGTATCCTTGAATCCGACTTCCTTCAACGTGAAGTTCAAGGTCCCGCCATTCGGATCGAACCCCTTAAAGGGGACGTAAAACTCACGTATATAACCCGGAGAGCAAAAGGGAGAGGAAAGCTATCGGAGATAGAAGCTCGCAGACTCCTATTTAAATCTCATACTACTCTACTATTTCATTCATGCGTTCATTGTCCGGATGAACCCGAGTTCGAAAGCTTACTTTTCGCTGGTAGCTGGAGAAAGTTTGGAAGCTTTCTTCTCGAGACTCCTTCTACGGAGGGTGGCGAAAACTTTGGTCCTCATCCTTTAGGGAAAAACTTCGCGGAACTGTGTCTGTGGATTTTGTGGAAAGAGGAGAAAATGTGAAATTAAGCCATTTGCATCCAAAAGCGGATTATTCCGCTAACCCGTGACGGTTTTTCATTTTAGGCGCATGATGCAAAGGGGTTAATTAACACTTTGCCGTCCGCACGTATGATCGGGATTCTTTCGTTTGGCGCCGGTATAAATCTTTATGTACGACACCAACGTGGTGCCACCGGCGCTTGCCCGATAATTTTCGCATGGCACCAACGTGGTGCCACCGGACGGCGTAGCGTTAACACTTGAAACGCGCGCGATGTTTGAGTTTTGTACAAACGAGCAAATTTGTTAATAATATTTTTTTTTCTGTTATTATTTTATTATTATTAATTATACCATATACTATTGCTTCTGCTGTTAAAAAAATGACAAAAAGAAAAATATTTAGGGGCAAATTTCGGAAACCCCTAGAAATGAAAAAATTCTCGATTGCAGCCTTGGTAATAGTTTCAAGGCTCGAATTGTCATATGACGACCAATCAACAGTCGCAGGATGCGATTCGTAATTTTGCAGGAATTTGCACTGCGGTTTGCATCGGTGAAAAAAAGTAATGCAATAATACATGGCAATAAGGGGCACGTGGTATGTAAATCGTAAAGCGTAAGTCCTATACCATAATTGAATCGACCCACTTTAAACGGAATGGAGTCGCGGCGTGAATAAGCCAGTTAATAAAATAAAGGATTGATTGCTGTTCGTCATATTTCTCTTTCCTCTTATTTCTCTCTATCTCTCCATCTCTCTATGTCTGTCTGTCTCTCTTTCTCTCTCTCTTTCTCTCTCTCTCTCTCTCTCTTGCAATAAGACAGACCTATCGCTCGGAGAGAATAGAACACACATAGCTCTGGGGTATATCAACGTCAACTTTGGTACACTTATCCACGAGTGTTGTAACGTCCATGCATGGTACGCAGAAAGAAGTGTTATTTCAAACCAAGTAAACGTTTCTTTGTCCGTCGCAACTTCATTAAAGTCCATGTAAAATCACACCAAATGACACAATGTCTATTTCCGTCCCGTGGGAGCCAAATACAGATTTGTTAGCGCGCTTCAACCTTTGATTTATCGAAGGGTGGGTCCCATTTGGATTTCCGTCAAAATTCAAAGGTTCTCGGAAAGTTGATTCCAATGGTCGAATTTTTAGGCATTCCCTAAAAATAGGGTAAAAATTAAAGTTTTGAAAATGGGGTTGGACAAGCCATTTTTAGGGGTAATTTTTCCCGTAGAATCGATTCCAAAGGTCAAATTGGATGAAATCCCAGCGGAAGTTGGTAAAAAGTAGGTTTTTTGAGGACAAATCGTGTTTCTCGTAAGAAATCTAGAATTTTAACAACGAAAATGGATTCCTCGGAAAAAAATACATCGGATATGGGTCTCCCGAAAGTGCTAAAAAATGTTTTCCAAAAGTCGATTTTTTTGGCATACCTTCCCCTTCCCCTAAAAATAGGGTAAAAATTAAAGTTTTGAAAATGGGGTTGGACAAGTCATTTCTAGGGGTAATTTTTCCCGTAGAACCGATTCCAAAGGTCAAATTTGATGAAATCCCAGCGGAAGTTGGTAAAAAGTAGGTTTTTTGCGGAAAAATCGTGTTTCTCGTAAGAAATCTAGAATTTTAACAACGAAAATGGATTCCTCGGAAAAAAATACATCGGATATGGGTCTCCCGAAAGCGTTAAAAAATGTTTTCCAAAAGTCGATTTTTTCGGCATACCTTCCCCCTTCCCCTAAAAATAGGGTAAAAATTAAAGTTTTAAAAATGGGGTTGGGCAAGTCATTTCTAGGGGTAATTTTTCCCGTAGAACCGATTCCAAAGGTCAAATTTGATGAAATCCCAGCGGAACTTGGTAAAAAGTAGGTTTTTTGCGGAAAAATCGTGTTTCTCGTAGGATATCTAGAGTTTTAACAACGAAAATGGATTCCTCGGAAAAAAATACATCGGATATGGGTCTCCCGAAAGTGTTAAAAAATGTTTTCCAAAAGTCGATTTTTTTGGGCAACTCGTTATCGTACCTTGCTCTCGACTCTTTATAGCCCTGAAATAGAAACGGCTGAAAATAAATGCAAGCGAAGTCACAATCAATCGTACTTTTTCGTCTAAATAAGACGATTGAAAGATTGGTCGGTTACAAAATAGACATTCGAGATAGATACGGCGTATCGGGTATTCTATTGATACGAGGACGCGCCAGTATGGGTAGTATGTGGCGGTCGGTCTTGTCAAAGTTCGCAAGTTCTTCCGAGAATTCAAGTCTTCGCGTTTCTCATTTGAATACGTACACGAGCCTCTTTCCGTGTACGTATGTAATGTTATTAATATATGAGTTTCTGCGGTACTGATAGCGTCAATTGCAGAGGCTCGAGACGCGATTGTTATTTTCACTTAACATGTTCCCATGCCACTGACGCCTATCGAAGACCTCGCAATAATTCCTTTGACAGAGCCGACGATGTACCGAGATGCTATGCATGTATGCATCATCATCAACATCATCGTCGTCGTCGTCATCATCATCAGCAACAGCAGCAGCAACGTTTTGAATTATTCCCCAAAGGACAACTCTCAAACAATAGATTTCCATTCCAACCGATTGAATACCAATCCTTTTACCACCACCTCCTCTATGCTCTCTGTCAACTCGTTCGACGCTTTACATTATCTCGAGATATTATTGCGCCTCTCGTCTTATAAATTTTCATTTCCGAGCCCCTCGTATAGCCGACCATCTTCGTTTCTCGCCTTTCTCGGTTCTTTCCAGTTCCAGTTGCATTATTCCGCACACGCACCGCAGTGACGAATAACAAACGTTTCCATCCAGGTGGTAAAATTAGTACCAGGGTGTCAAGGGGGTTTAGCCAATGGATTCGGTGTCCGAATTCGCACTATTGGCTGCAAAATTGCTTTTTCCGAATTACCGCAGCTTCCAATTTTTTTTTTCATGGTACAGAAAATTTCCCAAGTTTCATCTTTCTACAAATTTCTCCAAATTTTCAATTTTACAAAAATTTCCCCAAATTCGTTTCTTTAGAAATTTCCCCAAGTTTCATTTTTTCCAGAAATTTCCCAAAATTTTCAGTTTTCCAGAAATTTCCCCAAATTTCATTTTTCCAACAATTCGAAAATTCGAAATTTTCTTCTTTTCGACCGGAACCTCAAAGTACTTGCTTACACGAATGATGAGAATTCCAATGCCTACGCTTATGCGTAAGAACGTCGGAACGAGAGTAATCTTTGAAGTCCGGTTGGGTTCTCTCGTGAATGGTTTTGAAACCTGGTTCGTTCGTTAAACCAAACGAAAGAGATAGGTGTGCGTTCCGAGGAGAAGGTATTATAGTAGGTAGTGTTGTGTGGTCCGAGGGAAGAATACGGTACGTTTGAAAAATATGCAAAGCGTCCAATTCTTACGCAAACGCTGCGTTTTCACTGGGAGTCATCCGAAAAGGCAAATGCAAGAAAAATAAATAAAATCCATTTTCTATCATACCACTTTTACCAAATATTTGTTTCACAAATATTTGTATCGATATTTTTCATTTAATAAATTGAATATTGTACAAATATTCGTATTCAATAAATTTTCATTTAATAAATTTTATTAAAAACGAGGATTAGATTCCCTGTCAGTTAAAAATAAATTCTTATATTGGATTTGAGTAGGAAATAAAAATTATATTGATGATAATAATTAATAATTGATCAATTATTAACTCAATTGAAAAATTGACCCATGGAATGATTTTCTAGAATATTTTTAAATATATTGTTTCGATGCCCATTGGAAACTTATCGAAGAATTCCAATTTCATTGATACGCATTGAATTAGAGGCCCTCCCCTGACCCCCAAAAAAAGGAAGATCAACTGGAGGGAGATGTATTATATCTGGAATGTAAATTACATAAAAATTGCATTATGCAATCAAGATTGTTTTATTTCCAACACCGATAGCATTTTTTGCCATAATTTTCTTGATGGAATCGTATCTAATCTTCTTCTACACATTCGCGCGGACACACGTACGCATATGCATATGTAGACATACATACATTCGCAAATGACCATTTTTTCCGTGAAACCAATAGTTGTTTCCATGCGAGGCGATAATTAACACACATATAAAAGCGGTTTCTTGCATGATAAAAATAGAAATAAATTTCTTTCTTCCTCGCGTGTATTTTAATGAAAAACTTTCGACAGAACGGCTTAAAAAAAAGGGACATTTACATGCAGCTCGTTGTTCGCCGGTAAACAAGTTTCACGGTAAAACCGGTGGGTCAGGAGATGGTGCTTGGATGGACGCTTATTAGAACCGTTGAGGTCATACGTCCTAAATCATTGTTTACTCGACTAGTAACAATGATAATTAGCAACGAAACAGGATGTTCGTCGTTGTTCGCCACATTTTGAATCTGAAATTGTTCTTGAAATTCGAAACGGCGAATTACAGCCGGTTCGAATTCGTTACCGTGCCAGTAATTGACCCAACGCTCGGAGGCATCGTTGCCGCAGTAACGACCAATACCAATTTTATTTAATAATTTATTTAGCGAAGCAATTAGAAGTAATAATTTATTAATTACCAAATACGTCGATTTATTAATATTTATTGGCAATTTAAATTTCCCAGACTCTTTCGAAAGAATGAAATTTAGTTTCGAGGCGATTGGAGAGGAGACCCTGTGAAATTAGACCACGTAAAAATGGAAAATCTATTTAATAAAAGAAAAAGGGTAAATAGATTCGTTAATTTAATATATAGAAAATTTTATCAATGCGTTTCCAAAATTTTGCTTTTAGATATTTTACACAAACACACATTAGGAATTGTGCAACGATCCGATAAAAAATAAATACACCAAATATTAATTTCATGATAAACCCCAGCAAACTCCGGTACAATAAATTTTCTGTAAACGCAAAGTTTGAGGTTTAACCGATTCGAGACCGATTGCACACCGTGTGTGCAATTGATTTTCGAAGCCAGAAATTTGTTCTCCCCAAGAAAAAAAAAATGTTGGTCTTGGGGACCGTGTTCGAAAAAAAAAATCGCCGTCTCGAGTGGGTTGATGGATTGAATTTACGGTAAAAAAATATCCCTTTCTCGTCGATCTCTATGGTAAAAAGAACGTCAGCAAAGCAAATCCACCTCTCGTTTGAAACGGAATCTTACTATTTCCTGTAGCAAGTCAGAGAATTTCAACAGAAATTCAATTCACAGTATTCAGTGAACTTATTTATCGTCAATAACAAAATACACGTGTTCATTCGAAGTACTGTTGTATCTTTCCCCTATCTGCTTGCGTTTTCATAAGGGATACATTGCCGGATTCATGACTGTAAACACTCTAGCGCATCACATGCGTGTACACACATACGTGCAAACGTACGCACATGTGTGGATATGTATATTATCATGGCAAAACACACACACACACACCAAAAAAAGAGAGGGAGAGAGAGAGAGAGAGAGATGTATGTGTGCGCGCGCGCGCGCGTGTGTGTGTATTCATGCTTAATGTATGTCATTGAATGCATGCATAGAGTAGATTTACGTAGACAAGCATCTATACGTCTTTTTCTTCATCTATTTTTCTCAAGGTTTTGCTTCCATCGAATCGCGATACGTAAAATACGTGGCACTTTTTTTTTTTTTTTAATGAAGCTTAAAGTACGTATCCGCTACTATTACGGCGTAAAAGTAGCCTAATATCGTGTACTAAAGACGAAGCAGTCCGAAAATGGTAAATTTTTACCATTCACTTAAAACCTTCCGATAGCAAACGTGAAAAAGTCACCGCGTCGAAAGTAAAAGTTGTAATTAAAAAGCCATCGAGTGGATGGATGGACGGACGGACGGACGGACAGACGGGTAAATAGATAAATGGATAAATGGATGGATGCAAACGAAGGGTTAACGGTTACGGTGGAGGCCGTAAAGGGCCGTGAGAGGGTGCGGAGAAGAAGTCAGACTGGTGCGGCGAAACGGCAAACCATGGGTTGGGAAAAGAGAGAGAGAGGCGAAGGAGGAAAAAGAAAAAGAAGCTGAAGATGAAGAAGAAGATGAAGAAAAGGAGAAGGAGGAGGAGGAGGAGGAGGAGGAAGAGGAGAAAGAACTAAAGAGAGAGGTTAGGCGGCGCCTGGTATGTGGCGCCTTCACTGGCGTCGGGCCATCTTTTATTCTACCATTACAAAGCGTCAACACGTATCTTATATAGACAAACAAGGTTTTCGTGAAAAACACTTTTATGCACGTATGCATCGTGTACGTTTGTAAGTATGTATGTACATACACGTGTATATGTAAAATTAAACCCAACTCATCCACCTACCGACCGAAGAGCAAATGTTGAATGTATAATATATATATATATGTATGTATATACACACGCAGACGAATGCTACTACTTTACGATCGTTCGAATTCCCGTAACTACTTCGGTTTACGTCCTCGATCTGGCGACTCTTTGACGCGATTATTCGAAAATCCCCCGAGTAGGAATGAAAGTCTACCGCAAGTCTCACGGTACTTGTCCGCTCGACAACTAATCCCGTGTGCTGCGAAGTAGGTAGATTTTCGGACTTTTGCCATACTTTCACTCCCATCCGGGACCTCTTTTTCAGGAAGAAGGAAAGAGAACGGCAGAGTCCAGATGCAAACACAATTGTTACTAAAGAAATGAAGTTAGCAAAATAAAGAAGATTTTGAGTTAATTTTCTAAAATTTTGGATTTCACCCGAGGAAGGCTTGGAATAACAAGCAAAAATATTATGTACTTAAAACAAAATTTAAAACATAGAAATTAAAACATAATTTATTATAGCCGTGACTAACCAACAAAATTTACAGCAAATTACAAGCAAATATAAAAACGGTATTTTTATTTAAAAAATGTACAATGAATTGTCAATTAAATTAAATTCAAAAACATATAAAGAAAAAATAAAATTTGAAAAGTAAAAAAATTTAAAAAAAAATTTGTTTTCATAAAGTTTTCAATTAAATTCATTGAAATTTAATTCAGTTTAGTTCGACTTTAGCTTCGCTAAAGTTCTTTGCTGAAACCTCGAAAATTTCAATGGAATTTAATTAAATCTTTTAGAAATTTTCTTTAAATTGTTTTACTTTTCAAATTTTATTTTTTCTTTCGACCATCAAGAACATTTCGGAGAAAAGCTAAAATTTAACCAAACTGAATTTCATTTTTATATAGATTATAACGTACGCGTGAGAAGGCGACCCTCGTGATCCTCTTGATCCCCGGAGCTTAAACTTCGTATTAACGAGGTGCCTTATAAATAAATCTCAAACAGTTTAGATAGATCGTACGTAATACAGTCATATTACGAACCACCGACTGATAAACCGCTCCACCAGAGATTTACTAATGGAGTACGTCTTAGTCCGTGCCGATTCAACGGGATTACCACCTGCCGCGTGTTTCTCATGAAACACTCCTGCAGTAACTCGTATTAGTTACGATAAACACTCATTCTCGCATGATATGTCCCCACGATGCATTCCCATGTATCCTGACGTTTGAATGTCTCGCGCCATCGAGTGATCGCATGGATGCTTCAGAAGAGATGCTTATGCAGCATCTGCAAAGTTCCAGGGGGGGGGGGGGGGGATTATTTCCTAGGGGTTATTGAAATCAACTCGATTCAACCCAACTCAATTTGACTCTTGCAAATTAACACTTTCAGGGGTTGATTTGTTATTTTATTAATTTATCACCTTGTTTATTAACACTGCCGCTCGCACGTCTGATCGGGATTCTTTCGTTTGGCGCCGGTATAAATCTTTATGTACGGCACCAACGTGGTGCCAGCGGCGTTCGCCCGATAGTTTTCGCATGGCACCAACGTGGTTACCACCGGACGGCGTAGTGTTAATTAACCCATTCGAGATAGATTGTACATTCGGCAAGAAAAAAAAAATTCGCTCTTGGGGACCGCGTTTGAAAAAAATCGCCGTCTCGAAGGGGTTAATGTATGTAAATTAAGTCTATTAATTTGTCACCTAATGCTTTTTTCAATTTGAATTTTAAACATTTCGTATAAAAGTTTAATGGACTCTAAAAAAAGAGCCCTCTCTCGTGAGAAATTATTACAAACGTAAAAGGATGTGGGCCCATAAGGCGGGATTTTGGTCCTAATAATTGTTAAAAATTATAATATCTCGGATTTATATAACAATAACCTTTTTAATAATTCAAATCTTTTGTTGGAACAATATTAAGTTTTTTTTAAAATTAATTTAGGCCCTTTTTTTATTGGAGCAAACTTGAATCTTTTTATTATTTGAAGAAAAAAAAGCGTTTTTTGGCACATTTAACCCTTTTTTATTTTTAATATAGTGCGAAATTACGCACAATTTTCTTTTTTACGTATGTTGTAGAAGCACATCATATATGTAAAAATGAAGATGTTGCGACTCTGTGCTCCCTTGGGGCCAAAAACCCGCCTTATGGACCCTCATCCTTTGCAACCCGCGCTAGAAGAGATCCTCCTGCCAGGTCCGTTACTGGCAGGGTCGCTAAGCCGCTCTCATCGGTAACGTAAGCGATCCGGTTACACCCATGATGTATGATTACACCGGGAAGTTTAGGAGACAAAGAAGCAAAAAACGAACGTTTAACCAATCAGTCTTTCATTAATCTCGCGCGGGGCAAACTTCAAGGTGAGCCGGTAGCGGATTACATCCTTCTACTCATTTGCTCCATCGCATCGCAGCTCTCTCCGTATTGTTATTCGGGAGACCCCTGGAGAAGAATCTTGGGGGGAATTATAAGACATTCTTCCCATCCATCGGAGGGAAATCGAAATTCTAAAAGAAATGGATTTCTACCATGAAAGAATTCGAAATTGGAATCTCCGAATTTCCGGTTATTGCGAATTCCAGATGCTGCGTATCTCGAATTTATTAGAATTTCGATTCTTTCGCAATTTTCTCGAATTTTATTGGGTTGGTGCATAATTAACGACGATTATTGAATAAACCTTCATGCAAAATAATCGTCGTTAATTACGCACTAATCCAATAGTCCTCGGGTATGGGCTCCTTTTGATCGGGATGTTATTTATTGTGTTATAAAATTGACAAAAATATTTGTACAATAATTATTTACCAATTGTCGTTCCATTTCTTTTGTAAAAAAAATTATCTAAATATTTTTACAATAATTATTTACAAATTGTCGTTTCATTTCTTTTTCTTTTTTTAAATTACCAAAATATTTTCATACCAATTGTTTACGAATCGGGGTCACTTATTTTCTCGTGGATTAAATCGAAAAAAAAAAATAATATCTCGAACTCATGGTTCCGCTCCAAGTGACGTCGATTCGTCCCTACCATTTGCGCTGTTGCAAATTAGATGGCGTTAGTAGCTTTTTTTTTTTGAATTCCAAAAATGCCACACTTCCTCCAATTTAAGGTACTCGTGTCAGACGACTCGTCCCGTATACGTGTATTTATTTTTGTATTTTTATAATTGCAAATAAACGATATAAGGAGACGCTTTATCTCCGCGGAGAGCGCATACTTTCGAAGCAGCGATCAAGAAGGAACGTGTGCTGACTGTTCTGTATTATAAAGACGCATGAATAGGCGCCAGTGCCATGAACGTCCGTCCTTATCTCGAGCAAACATTGCTCGCCCGAGTTTCTATCGCCGGCTCCTTCGCGCGTATCATGGAGGGAATTTATACATGTGTCGAGATTCTCAGGCACAAACGCACGCGTTTCTCGGTACGGCGTCGTACGTGTGTCGCCTTTCGACTGGGAATCATTTTGAATCTATCCATTTTTCGAAAAATGGATAGATTTTCTTTGAAAACAATCCGTCGGGTTATTTTTTTCCATTTTCGGGGGTTTTCGCAAACAATTCGCAATTTGTACCCTACGACGTTTTTGAAGGGTGACCCATTGAATTGTAGCACGGAAACTTTGACTCCGCAACGATAGGGTCGGTTCTCATGAAACGCGGTACAGTAAAATTTACTTTGCTGTGATATCGCAAAGAGAGGAAAGAGACTCGGGTTCGTAGCGCACACACAAACACGCGTATGCACACGTACGCGCGGCAGCGAATGCACTAGAATGCACTTGTACGCATCGAGAGTGAGCGAGGGGAGCTACGTAGCATGTACACACGCGCAAGGCCGAAGAATTGCACGGCTGTGTCACACACTGGGACACACTTCGCTTGAGCAACGACTTCACACGGCTTTTTTCAAACAACTGCAGCAGCAGCAGCAGCAAAACTTCTCTCTCTCTCTCTCTCTCTCTCTCTCTCTGCGTATGCATGTGCACGAGTGTGTTTTTCTGTGTGTTGCGCTGCATGTGCGTGCAATGCTTTCTTTCATGTGACGTTCGTTAGGTATGCAACACGTATGACACCTACACTAAACACCGATTGTAGAAAGGCCGTTTGAAGGACAGGGGTCACGTTAGGAGACACACAATACTGCTAACTACACGGCCTTTGCTAACGACACGGCTGTACCTTTTCACGTAGGCTGTCACGTATTCCTGTAACACAAACATCCTTTCAACCACTGGACTATCGCCATTTTTTTGCATTCCTCGCTCTCTTTCTCTCTCTCTCTCTCTCTCTGTGTGGCTGTACACGCATGCACACGATCGTGTGCATATGGAGTGAATTATTTCAAGAGCCGAACGACGGATCCGGTGTAACAATCGGCTCTATTCAACAACCAACTCGGCATTCCATTTTCCAGTGAAAATGTCACTCCTTCTCCAGGCAGAACTCGACCCTAACGGAATTTACTCTTGCAATGGTCTCTTTTGGGCAAAATCCCCAATTTCCGGTAACGCATACCAAATACCGGTACCAGATTGTCCACAGTCTCTCGGTAGTCTATCGCTATTGACACGTCTAGGCCATACTCACGTGTAAGTGAGTAGAGATATTTTTGTCAGGTGCTGAACGGTTTATAGCGAATAATCAAGGTCTTATCATCACCCCTGGAAAGGATGAGCGTCCATCAGGCAGGTTTTTGGCCCCAAGGGAACTGCAGTTGATGAGTGGAAATTTTTATTGAATATTTTTACCGAGGGTTTTTTTTTTTCTATTTTCTTTTTATGAAGGGTAAGTTGCTGAGAGTGGGGATATCAACGCCTGGGAGGAGGGGATTTCTTTGGGGGTAGAAAATTTTCCCAGCAGAAAGTAGAAATTCTTCTCCATTTCCAATCAGAGCATTTTTGAAATTTGGGGTGGTCGTGTCAAGACCCATAATGCGTCTGAGGCAAAAAAGAAACTGCAGTTATCGTGGGGTTTCCCTTAGGGTGGTCAGATTTTAGAGAAATCAAAAAGAAGTTCATGGATAGATCAGAGCCAAGGGTAGAAAATTTCTTCGGGGGTAGAAGCTTTTCCCACTAGAAGCTGAGTCAATTTCGCATTTTTGAAATTTGGGGTGGATACGGGTTATGGGAGAGGTAAAAAAAAGAATCACCAATTGTCATGGGGTTCTCGCTAGAGTGGTCAGATTTTAGAGAAATCAAAAACAACTTCAGAACCTAGGGTAGAAAATTTCTTGGGGGGTAGATTTTCCCACCATTTGGTAGAAATTGTTCTCAATTTTCAATAAAAGCCTCGTCGCCCCGAGAGAAATTTGGGGTGGCTAATTAATTTAAATTAATCTTGTCCAATGTAAATGAAATATTTTTTTACAAACCATATTTTTCATATTAAATTCTTAGCACTATGCCGTCCGGTGGCACCACATTGGTGCCACGCGAAAACTATCGGACAAGCGCCGGTGGCACCACGTTGGTGTCGTACGTAAAGATTTATACCGGCGCCAAACGAAATCGCAGCAAAGTGTCAACATCACTTTCCAGTAACATTACTATGTTTGTTACTGGAATTAATTAATTAATTAATTATCAATAATATTGATAATCAATTATTAATTCCCTAAACAGCGTTACACAGACACACGCATACATCATCGATAATAACACTCGATTTGATCGACATTCGGGACAAGTACCTACCTAAGGCTCCAGGCGGGTAGCGAAATCGGTTGAGTTGTATAATAGCCAGAGTTCAAAGAGTCGAAGTGTAAAGCAAGAGGAAGGCAGAGCGAGCGGGCAAACCGGGTATCGTGTGCGTTGTTAACATGTGTAAAATGTTCACCTTTTGGCATTTAAATAACGATAATATATCAGCAATATTCTCACGCCGGCTGTGAGCCAATCGGAGGCGCATTTATACGTATCCTTCTCTGAATTATAATGAGAACTGTTTCATTTTGACCCCTCTGCATGTTTCTCCGCAATCGGTATTCGAGTGATTGAAGGGAAAATTATTGAAAGACTTTTTTCCGCCGATAGCCAGCAGCAGCAGCAGCAGCAGGCAGTGGTCGTGTTTATTTGCAAAGAAACATTCCAGTTTCTCTTTCATTCTTCCGATATTTCGCTCGAAAGTGATGGCAGATAACGCGAGAATGTAAAGCGTTAACGTTTTATAATGATAAATCCTTGCAAAGTGGGGAATAGTGGAAAGAAGTTGTTCCCCAGAGATAAAATCGACGAAGTCGTGGAAAGGATGGATGGGGAAGTCCACCTTTTTATGCTCGATCGTCCCCGGGTGCAGCTGTCGGCCCACGGAGGCCAAAAATCGGTACTCGGGCCCTAACCGATACGCGGGTACGAAAATTTCGCAAACGTTCGAAGGAATTCGTCGAACAGCGGCAATCGCATCCCGATAAAATGCGGTTGGTTGCTGCGGTACAGAGAAAATGCGCGTATGCATCCGCGCGCGCGTAGATGAACATATCGTCGTACATTTCCATGCGTAACGGATAGCACGGAGGCATGCCATGAATGCACCTACGTTACAGTAGTAACATAGCTGGAAAAAGTTTTTTACAGCTTGGCCGTGCCAAGGATGAGAATCTTATCTGGAAGCCGCGGGGTGTTTGACCCATCTGGGAAAACATCTTGACGTTTTAGCTCGATGCCGATCGATACGATTCAGTGGAATGGAATTCAATTCGAATCGATTTCATTCGATTTCATGCAATGCAGTTTGGTTGAATCCAAATTGACTCAATTTTGAATTGATCATTATTGAACTCGAGTCAGTGCATTGCATAAAACATTTTTCCACCAGACGTTTGATTCAATTCAGTTTGAGTCAGACAAACTTGATTCAATTCGACCCAATCGATTAATTGAACCCAATTCGATTTTATTTAATTCAATAAACCGCCTGTTTATTTGAATGCATTTAGTTTAACTCAATTTCATTCAATTCCGTTTAATTTAAGTAAACGCAGTTGATTTGAATTCAATTCCAATTAGTTTAATGGGATTCCAATTGAATGCAGTCCAGTCCAATTCGATTCCAATCGATTTCATTCGATTTCATGCAAGGCAGTTTGGTTGAATCCAAATTGACTCAACTTTGAATTGATCATTATTGAACTCGAGTCAGTGCATTGCATAAAACATTTTTCCACCAGACGTTTGATTCAATTCGGTTTGAGTCAGACAAACTTGATTCGATTCGACTCAATCAATTAATTGAACTCAATTGGATTTTATTTAATTCAATAAATCGCCTGTTTATTTGAATGCATTTAGTTTAACTCAATTTCATTCAATTCCGTTTAATTTAAGTAAACGCAGTTGATTTCCATTCAATTCAATTCCAATTTATTTAGTAATATTCCAGTTAATTTAATAATATTCCAGTTGAGTCCAGCTCGGTCCAGTTGAATTCGATTCCATTCATCTACGTTTAATGCAACTAAATTCAATTCCAATCACGATCGATTTAATACATTTTTTTCTCTTAAAAATTTTTTATTTTTCTTGTAGCCTCAGAAATCAATTGCACACACGGTGTGCATTTATTCAAATTTAACTCGACCCCATTCAATTAAATAGAAATAATTTCTTTTTCAATTTATTGAAAAAAAATTAAAAAATCTTATGCAATTGAAATTGACTTGACTCGACTTTGCTCGACGCAAGCACGGATAATAGTATGGCAGGAGTCTGGGGAATGACTGCAACCGGTCCATTTGTAACCAACAATTTCTCCACGCGATGAAATTTCTCTTGAACAAATGTTGACCAGTTTCTTGACGATAAAAAGACAGTATTTTTATGTCGTTTTTTTTAACGCAAAAGAAAAATAAGGAAATTTATTATCAGAGTTTCCGCGTGTGCACTTGGGCCGTTAAAATTTTTCGCTCATAGAACCGTATAAATTTCGATCGCCGTCGGTCTATCTGAAAAAGGTCGGTAATGAAAGCAATAATTCTCGAGCAGCGGCATAAAAGCAGCGTGTGGAACATTGTTACGTTAATTGCAATCGCTGAAAGTGTTGTCATTTCAACGAGATATACATTGGTAGAAACAAACTTACGAGCGTCTTAAGGGAAATCAAAGCCACACTGGATCTGCGCGCTGGAAAGTATATCATAACAATACAATGGATTGTAAAACAGACAAAGCATTGGATGGAGTGGACTCGTATAAGACAGCGGGGCTATCAATAAGCGATATTTTATTGTTTTCCAGGAAACTTATGTTTAGAAGTATTCGATAGCAGATGAAAGATAAAATATATTCTCTCCTCTCGTATCGGACGTTTGAAAAAAAAAAAGAAACTGTTCCAGAATGTCTTTGAGCATCGTCACAATTTTTTTCGATACCACGCAGCCACTTGAGAGACGAACAGAAATTGAATGGGTCACGTCAAAAAACGTTGTATGGTACAAATTGCAAGTTGTTCAAAAATCCCCGAATATAAAAAAAAATAACCTTACATGGACAAAAGGGAATATAATTTGAACGAATCCGTTACTATCAATTACCGCCGGTATAAATTAACAATTTATTTAAGAACTAAAAAATATCGCTAGCTAAAAATATATATATAAAAACTTCAATTTGCAATATTTTGTACTATGCTGTAATTATTATATGGTATTTTCTACTATACTATATATATTTATACTATGCAGATTCGCTGTAACCATAAAATAATGAAATTTACTAGAAAAATAGTAAATTAACATAAAAAACGTATAATTCCGTTACTATCAATTACTACCGGTATAATTTAATAATTTATTTAAGAAATAAAAAATATCGCTAGCTAAAAATATATATATAAAAACTTCAATTTGCAATATTTTCTACTATACTGTAAATATTATATGGTATTTTCTACTATACTATATATATATTTTTACTATGCAGCTACGCTGTAACAATAAAATAACGAAATTTACTAGAAAAATACTAGATTCACGTAAAAAAATAACCTATAATTGCTCGAATTTATCTCAAACGTAAAAAAATCTTTTCAAAAAAACAAAATTACACAATTTTAAGATCACCGGGGTTGATCGAACCCCGCGTGGTACACGGTGGGTCAAATTCGTTGCAACTATTTCTACTGTCGTCGAAGGTGCGACTGCACGCGGGCAACGTTCATTCCTAATTAGCCTCGTCTGGCGTTGAATCGGAATCGGAATCCGAACCACCTCGTTTCCCGTCCGGCTGTGGGACTTTCCCTTTTCTTCGCACGTCGCGTCGTCAGGTCGGATCGGATCGGATCGGATCTGGTAAAAGTCGTGGAAATGTGCTTCCTACTCGCGATGGAGGTGAAAAGAAGACGACGAATGCGGGGCATTCGTCGTTTAGGACAACGACGATGAAGATGAAGACGAAGACGACGGCGACGACATGCGACGCGACAAGCGTCCTTGCTCCAAGCGCTCGCGCTACAACCAATGACGTAATCGTCGCGATACCCCGCAATCTTGGCGCCGCGGTAAACTCGTAATGTCTATTTTTATCTTGTAGAAGCAAATCCCACCAACACCACACCTCTCTCAAGCTTCTCTCTCTCTCTCTCTTTCTCCCTTTTTTTTTACATATCTCTCTATCGCTCGATTCGTTCTTTTTCGGCCTGAAAGTTCGAAAGCGCATTTCGAGACGCGACTTTTACCCTGCGATCGGTTCAACGGCTTTCTTCGACGAATTCTGGGCTTCCCCTGCGATAGAAATCGCGGATCGCCGTCCCGATTAGAATTTCACCCTTTGATCGTATCGGGATCGCGATACGGCTTGTGCAAGGCAGTCCCAAGTGAGCTTCTTCCGAAAAGAGTAGCTTCCCGAAGGCCGAAAGGCGATAAACTCGATTCTGAAAATTGTCTTTTAGTTATGTGCAGCTCCCTTCCGTCCCGTTGCCCAAATCGGTACACGGAGAAAGGGGAGATTCGTAAAATTGGTTGAAGAAATGATAAGAAATGAAAAAAAAGAGAAATAAACATGGGAAGAAAAAAATGCAAAGATAATATATAATAAGAAAATTAATAATAATAATAATAATAATAATAATAATAATAATAGTAGTAGTAGTAATAGTAAGAGAAAATAATAATACGAAAAAAGCTATTCCTGATAATGATAAGAAAATAAATAATAATAATAATGGTAAAAGAAAAAATAATATAAAAAAAAGGGTATTCCTCATGAAAAATAAAAAACCCTAATAGAACATTTGAAAAATTTTATATAAATTTCTTTACAATAAGAGTATCAAGTATAAACTTCGAATTAGATAATATTTACATTTTTACGAATATCCGATAATTTTCTAAAACAATTTTCCGATTTTACGTCACGAGTGTGTTTGAAAAAGATATCATTATATTATTCGTTATTAAATTACATGCATAAAGCTGCGAGTGATAATAATTACAATAACAATAAGAGAAACAGCAACGAAGATAATGATAATGATAATCATGATGTTGCTTTTGATATTATGATCAATTTGTTTTTTCTTTGTTGGCTCATTTTTGACAACCTTTTAATACCCCTGATAGTTTTGTCATGTCACTTTTTTCCACTTCAAATTTTGATTTTCCATCTTTTAACCATTTTTTTATTATAACTTCCAACTTTTTTTAAGTTACATTCAATTGCCATATATTTTAACACCAAATAATCTCGAGTATCGATATTTTATTAATTACCTTCTCGTTTTCCATAAACAATACACGTGGTTACATTTAGTTAATTGTCGTCTGTTCAGAATAATTATTATTTTTTATATTTCGCTTTCAAACAATTTTTTTCTCAAAAAAAATTATAAAAATATTCTTTTGTAATTAAACCAAAAAAAAACCAAAATTTGTTATGATTTTTTTATTCAATTACCAGAAAATACTGGTTAGAAAAAATTTCGCATCGACGCTGTAGTTATTATTATAATAAATCGTGACGGTTACGATGACGACAATAACGATTACAGTAATAATAATAATAATAATAATAATAATAATAATAATAATAATAATAATAATAATAATAATAATAATAATAATAATAATAATAATAATAATAATAATAATAATAATAATAATAATACGCTAATAATGATAATATCGATAAGAGAAAATAATACATACATATTAGAATCCCATCGACTGGGATGACTTGATTCCTCATTGGAAATGAAAAGAGGGACTGGACTGCGCTTGACATCAAGTACGCTCGTGCCACTTGCATCTCGCTGATAAGAGAACATCGTGATATACTATATTAAGACGACCTACCGTGTAGGTAGCGCAATGCGAGATATCTTGCCGGACTATCTTAATCTATATAAAACGCACGAACGTGTCTCTTATTACAAATAAAATCGTGATAAGTCTTCCTTTCATAGAAATGCACCAACCTTTCTCGTGATTCCCGTCTTCGCTAATGTCGTCCGTCTTTACTCAATAACGAATCACAAAGTTGCACCAGATTTCGCGGGATGCTGCACGCGCGAATTAGCTTTTTGCATTTTCTGATCGTCGGAACTCGATCGATTCATTCGATTACATCATTATCGTTTTTATTAACATTTACTACTACTACTACTACTACTACTACTACTACTAATAGTAATAATAATAATAATGATAATGATAACGATAATGATAATAATAATAATATTAATATTAATAATAATAATAATAATGATGATGATGATGATGATGATGATGATGATGATGATGATGATGATGATGATGATGATGATGATGATGATGATGATGATGATGATGATGATGATAATAATAATAATAATAATAATAATAATAATAATAATAATGACAGTAATATTAATAATAATATGAATAATAATGATGATAATATTAATAATAATAGTAATGATCATATATAATATCAATATAAAATCACCTATAAAATAATATAAAACCGATCGAAGAAAATTCAATACCTAAATTTTCACCAAGATCGAAAAGAAATATTGCCTTCTTTTGACACATTTCTTTCTCTTGTCCGTAGAACCGGAGGAAATCGTTGTTAAAACAACGGATGACTTATTTACTGTAGAATTGCATTCAAATTTATTCTGAATTTTTTTATCCATTTTTTTTCCCTCCCTCCGTTTCCTTTTTCCAGCCGACCGAGAGAGAACTTTTGCAAAACAACCGACTCCTGTTACATCACGCGGCTTTTTGCATAAAAAAACAATTTGCATGAGCCGCTCGCTCCTCAGGATTCCTCTCCACGCATGTCGTTGCGGGAGAAACTAAACATTTCGTTCATATTTTTGAGCGGCTCTTCGAGACTCCCGTGCAAATAGTAGTGCGTCACGCCTTTTCGCCCCCACCCTCATTTCCAAAACACGATTTTTCTCTTTGCGTACAGCTAATCCGCTCGCTCGCGTTACGCACCTTCCGTATTTAAAAGCGAGTCCACTCGATTTTCTTCCTCGAGTATCTGAAATCCGCCCCATACCGAATTTCGCGGTATCTGGAATTCGGAAACTTGGAGGAACCCTCGAAAGACAGCCTTTGGTCCAAAAAAGGGAAATTCGAACCGATTCGTGCGAGAAAAAAAAAGCCACGTGACGATTTCACTTCGTATTTAAAAGCGAGTCCACCCGATCTTTTTTCCCGAATATCTGGAAACCACCCCATACCAAATTTCGGGGTATCGACGAATTTTGAAGCTTGAAGGAACCCCCCAAAGACACCCTTCGGTAAAAAAAAAGAAAAATTCGTGCCGATTCGCTCGAGAAAAAAAAAAGCCACGTGCCGATTTCACGTCATATTTAAGATTCGATCTTTCTCCCCAAATATCTGGAAACCACCCCGTACCAAATTTCGGGGTATCAATGAATTTTGAAGCTTGAAGGAACCCCTCAAAGGCACCCTTGGGTCCAAAAAAAGGGAAATTCGAACCGATTCGTGCGAGAAAAAAAAGTCACGTGACGATTTCACTTCGTATTTAAAAGCGAGTCCACCCGATCTTTTTTCCCGAATATCTGGAAACCACCCCATACTAAATTTCGGGGTATCGACGAATTTTGAAGCTTGAAGGAACCCCCCAAAGACACCTTTCGGTAAAAAAAAAAAGAAAAATTCGTGCCGATTCGCGCGAGAAAAAAAAAAGCCACGTGCCGATTTCACGTCATATTTAAGATTCGATCTTTCTCCCCAAATATCTGGAAACCACCCCGTACCAAATTTCGGGGTATCAATGAATTTTGAAGCTTGAAGGAACCCCTCAAAGGCACCCTTGGGTCCAAAAAAGGGGAAATTCGAACCGATTCGTGCGAGAAAAAAAGAGTCGCGTGACGATTTCACTTCGTATTTAAAAGCGAGTCCACTCGATCTTTTTTCCCAAATATCTGGAAACCACCCCATACCAAATTTTGGGGTATCGAGAATTTTGAAGCTTGAAGGAACCCCCCAAAGACATCCCTTGGTAAAAAAAGAGGGAAATTCGAGCCGATTCGCGCGAGAAAAAAAAAGCCACGTGCCGATTTGACATCCTCCCTTGGCGAAAGCCGTCTGCCGTTAATTCGTTTAACGAGGACGTCCCTGGAACACTTTCGTCCAAACTGATTGTGAGTAATGACGGTATTTACGAAAATAATCCAAGTGGGTTTGAAAGATAACCGGCCGTAGAGTAAAAAATGATAGGGTTGGTATAAGTCCATGCGGTTGGAGCGCGAATTAAAGCGAGAGCCATCGTCGCCGGCGAATCCTACGCGCGTCTTTATGCTTCATTCCTCGTTCGAGCCACTGGCCTCCTTCCGCTGGAACCTAAGAGGATGATAAGGGACCGTTGGGTTTGACGCGACCAAGGGGTCAGAAACGAAAGCGATATAGTGGGAGAAAAAAAAAAGGAAAGACTCTCGCCTGTCGAACTTCAGAGACGAGTGAGATTCTGTGTCACCGTGTGACGGATCTCTTCCCTCCAACCCACGTGGCCGGTGGCTCTTGCAACTGTAGCAATTAGGTATCATCGCTTTCATCCTGTCGCAAGTGTTTGGTGTTTGCCGTTTACCGCCTCTACGCGAAAATGCGGGACACGGGCGTCAAACGCTGTTGCAGTTGCAACCGGATTGAATTTTTAGCGAAGTAATAAACATATTTCGAGATCCCGTCGGTGCTGGTGATGGGATGCCTCTTGGGTCAATTGAAAGTTGATTGAATTGAAAATTGAATCGAACCGAATTGAATTTTATTGAATCGAATCGAACCGACTCCAACTGAATCGAACTGAATCGTATTGAATTTTAGTTACTCGAGTGTATTTGGATTGATTCCAATTGAATCGATATCGAATTGAATTTTATGAATTGACTTGAGTCGAACTGGATTGAATCGAATCGATTGGGACCAAAATTTTCAAACGAGGCTAAGAGATCGAAATAGATGAGAAATTGAAATTGAATTAAATTAACTTGAATTGTATGAACTTTAGTAAAAATGAATTGAATCGAATTAAGTCGATATCTAATTATGTTTTTTTGAATTGATTCGACTCAAACTGAATGGAATCGAGTCGAATAGGCTCAAAAGTATCGAACTGAATGGAATCGAGTCGAATAGGCTCAAAAGTATCGAACTAGAGGAAGAGATCCGCCTAAAGAGAAGCGAATTGAATTGAATTGAATTGAATTGAATTGAATTACATTACATTACATCAATACTGATTTCCTCTTCTTTGAATTTCAGGAGATTCCGGACAAAAGGAGTGGTGCACTTTGGCGTACTGGGAACTGGGCGGAAGAGTCGGTCGTCTTTATCCTGTGGAACCGTCGACCGTGAACGTGTTCGATTCCCTGCACGACGGTGACGGTCTCTGTTTGTCCAGCCTTGCCGAGAACCACAACGCGTCTGTCGTAGTTCAAAGGACCCGCAGTAAAATCGGCCTCGGTAAATTCCTTTGTCTTGTATTTCCTAAGAAAGAAACTCCTCCCCCTCCCCCTCCTCATCCTCATTTTCATCCACATCCTCATCCTCATTTTCATCCTCACCCCCTCCTCATCCTCATTTTCATCCACATCCTCATCCTCATCCTCATTTTCATCCCCCTCCTCATCCTCATTTTCATCCTCACCCCCTCCTCACCCTCATTTTCATCCACATCCACATCCACATCCTCATCCTCATTTTTATTTTCATCTTCATCCTCATCCTCATCCTCATTTTTATTTTCATCTTCATCCTCATCCTCATCCTCATTTTCATCCTCATCCTTATCCTCATCCTCATCCTCATCCTCATCCTCATTTTCATCGCCCTCCTCATCCTCATTTTCATCAACATCCTCATCCTCATTTTCATCCACATCCTCATCCTCATCCTCATCCTCATCCTCATTTTCATCCCCATTTTCATCCACATCCTCATCCTCATTTTCATCCTCACCCCCTCTTCATCCTCATTTTCATCAACATCCTCATCCTCATTCTCATCCTCATCCTCATCCTCATCCTCATCCTCATCATCCTTTACAAGATTGTCTCTTTTCGAATCCTAACGTCACATTTCTTTCCAGGTTTGATGCTGAGTCAGGAAGCGGACGGCGTCTGGGCGTACAACCGATCGGAGAGCCCGATCTTCGTGAATTCGCCCACCCTGGACGACCCGGAATCGAGAACTTTGCTGGTGTACCGAGTGCCACCAGGCTTCTGCCTCAATATCTTCGACCGGGCCAAGATCCTGCCGTACGGCTGCGGCAACACGAATGCAACGACGGCGGTAACGAACAACACCAACACCAACACCACCGCGTATTCCTCGTCCACCGGTTTCAACTCCGGACCCGTGGACGTGAATTCCGTCCGCATCAGCTTCGCCAAAGGCTGGGGACCGAAGTACTCCAGGCAAGAGGTCACCTCTTGCCCCTGCTGGCTGGAAGTTCTCTTGGCACCTTGCAGGTGATCCCGTCTGTTCCCAAGACGTCAATGGCCAAATTCTCTTCTGTCCGTGCTGATGCTCGCTCGTCTTTCGCAAACCGGCTGACCGGAACCGGATCAGCAGCGAAACCGGAGACCAAACGAACCAAGCGAAGAAATCGGCAAGATCCGGGTTTCCCTCGACGATAAACGGGACGATACTTTCGTCGACGAAAGTGACTTTACTTCTTGAGTTGCACGAAACCGGATAAATTTGAGAGAGGGTGGGTGGCAAAGGAGCGGATTTATTCGTCACTTTTCGCAATCTTTGGGTCCATCGAGAGCCCGAAGGCTTAAAAAACTTTTGGCAGGAAATTCGGATCCGTTTCATCCCCCTCCCTCTCCCTTTTTGTTTTTTTTTTCCTCGAAAACTCCGAATTGTACATAAGTTTTTTGATATGTACCGTAGATTCGTGCCTTGCCCGCTTCCAAAAAAAAGGTAAGGAGGCTTCTCACCTCCGTACCTTTTTTCCCTTTGTTTTTCATCATCATTTTGGAAATTTCACGTCAGGACGTAGTCGAGCTCGGAAATGTACCGCTTACAGGGGAAAAAAAGAAAAAAGATCTGCGCAAAATTCACGAAAAAAGATAAAATCGACCTTTTTTTTTTGATATTTTAAGGGAAGACATTTATCTTCCATGCGAGGAAAAAAATGACGCATCAGTCGCCTTCATTTTCACCCATTAGTCGTTCACCGGAGTACCGTTCATCCGCACACACACAGAAAACTTTGACTGATCGAATCGTAGTTATTTTTATTTCTTCTTCTTCTTCTTTGAATGTTAATTATTTTTCTACGAGCCCGCTTTTATTATTGCTCCTTGTTTTCGGTGATAAAAAAAATGGACGTTATACTTAATATCATGCCTACGTCGAACTCCAGCGTGGAAAGAAACTGGAGAGAAAAACTGTCGCTAAAAATGGAATTTGAAACCAGTAACGAAGAATTCGAAAATACACATGTATGGGTATCGCTCGCGAGTGATGCATGCGTATATGCCGCGCGAATATCTTTTCGAAATTAGGGGAAAGCAAAAGAGCAAGTGGTGGACGATAAGGGAGGAAAAGAAAGAAGGGGTTGATCGAAGCGTTGCGACTGGTGCATAAATAATTGCGGTTTTTATTTCGTAGAGGATGGTTAAAAACCGCAAGTATTTTTGCACCGACTTGGTGTAACGTATTTATTTGTTTCTTCTAAAATTTTTGCTCGAAATTCAACTTGAAGAAATTTGATTTTCCTTGAAATGTCACCGAAGAAATTTTAAACTAATTGTAAAATTGTGTTTTAATTAATCGAATTTGGTTTTTATTTATTTTCGTACGGTTGCTACGAAATTCGAAATTTCTTCAGTTTTTCCCCCTTGAAATTCCATAGGATAAAATTTTCAAGCAAAACCGTGGTTTAATTAATTCGAATACAATTAACACTTTGCCGTCCCGGCACGGGACTCTTTCGTTTGGCGCCGGTACGAATCTTTGTGTACGACACCAACGTGGTGCCACCGGCGCTTGCCCGTTAGTTTTCCCATGGCACCAACGTGGTGCCACCGGACGGCATAGCGTTAATTATAAATTCGACAATTCTTCTCCACGCCGAGTTGGTAGTAACACAAGTGAAAGAATTATGAAACAAAAATGAAAAAGGAAAAAAAACATAAAGAATGATTCGGTTTATTGTTACGGGGGGCAGAAACTATAAAAAAAAAATTGTTATAAAAAAAAAATGTCCATTTCGAGTTCTAAAAGGATGTTATCGAGATTACTGGCAGGTAGTGGGACATATTTGTAAAAATCTACACCTCTTTGTGCCTAAAATTGCACGCGAGCACGCACGCGCACGGAAAATGAGTGAATGAGACGAAAAGGGAAATGCGAAAATGGCAATTGCGAGCGACTAAAGAAAAAGGACGATTATTTTGGAAATGGAAAAAAAAAAGCGTATTTCGAAGATGTGATGCACAAGAGAATGTTCAGAACTGACGGGCCTGCAGTTTGTAATGTTTTTATTTTTATGTACAGAGAAGGAAACTGCGAAAAATGTAAAATCAACAATATTTTTGAACAAGAAATTTCGAATATTTTTCGAAATTAGCCCTTAACGCTCCGTAGGCTCCGCTACGGGGACATTTTACACGTACAAGCAACTCCCTCGGAGTGGAAAGAGTTAACGAAGATAATTTTGGAAAATCGTTGATTGAAGAAATCAATTTTCATTTATTTATCGATTCGAGTACGGAATTGAATTGGACGCGATTATCGAATTTATTATATTCACAATATGTATTTATTTGCTCGTTCGTTTCATTGTTGCTGCAAACTGCGGGTGCATCGAAATTGTTGTTGTTACGATTACTGCAACCTACTCGCCGTACTATAAATATTTATGGGATTGAAGCCGAATTACAGAAAACAAGGAGATTGGAAATGATATCGATCACACGGAATCAAATAGAAATTCCAAATTTCTAACGAGATTCATTTATTTATTTATTTCATATTATTTACTTGAAAAAGGGTTAACAAAATTATCTGTGAAATTTTTTTTTATTATTATTAATGTCTGGTTATTTAACGTTACGTGGATAATTTCCTCTATGTCGAGTCTGTATAAAAAAAAATAATTTATTTTTATACAGGAGAGAAAAGTTTTTTTGTTTGCCCGTTAATTTCTGAGAAACGTAATTTTTTATTTCACTTCCGCCCATCTTCTCTCTCTCTCTCTCTCTCTCTCTCTCTCTCTCTCTCTCTCTCTCGCTTTTCAAAACGAAACGTTTTTATATAAAACATTATAATTATGAATTTAAAATATAACATACGCGTACACTCGCACGTAACCGAGGCGGAGGAATGAAAAAAAAAAGAAGGAGATTTGAAAATCGAATGAAAAGTAAAAGAAGGAAAGGAAGAAAGTGAGGGAGAGAGAAAGTAATTGGAAGAAAATTCCGTGTTTCGATTTTTAAACGATTTTATTGCATTTCAATGTAACTGTGAATTGTAAAGTTTCATTGAACTGTTAAAATTGCACTCGAACCGGATTTATTTGGATACAATAAAATTGTCGAATGGAATTGTATCGGATCCAGTTGTAGGGGTGAAAAAAATTCAGATGAATTCAATAAAATTGAAGTCAGCTGAATTTTGAATTTCATCCGATTCGAAATTTCGTGTTATTGATTATCATAAAAAAGAGACGCAACGAGACGTCGAAGTATGGTTTGCTAGAATTGCAATTTACCAAAGCCAGTGAATTTACCCGACGTTATGTAAAAATGTGAATGTGGCGTGATGGAATTTGAGAAAAATTTCTTCGTTGTAAAAAAAAAAAAGAAACTGCTTGGATTCCGTGACAAGGAAAAGCGAGAAACGGTGGTTTTTGACTTTCAAAGTCGAGGATTTTTGAAGCTAAGTGTTTCTGGATTATAGATTTTATTACCAAGCAAAATGAAAAATTGTGACGTGCCATTATTAAATAGTATAAAAAGAAGAAAAAATAATTAGTAATAACACTGAATAACGTTTAAACGAGATCGACGATTTATTCACGTGGAAACGACATTTTTAGCTAGTAAAGGCTTCCGTTTTCTGTAACTTTTCGTTTGACGTCTCGTCTATACTTTTTTTACTGTAAAAGTGTACAATAATTGTATCCAGGAAATTTTGTATCTTTTATAAATGTCTATTTATTTAACGTTATGTGGAAAATTGAATGGGTCACCTCAAAAACGTTGTAAGGTACAAATTGCAAATTGTTCAAAAACCCTCGAAAATGAAAAAAAAAATAATCAAATGGATTTTTTTAAAAATCCATTCATTTAAAAAAAAATGTTCAAAAAAATCCATCAGTTTATTTTTGTCATTTTCGGGGGTTTTGAACAATTTGCAATTTGTACCCAACAACGTTTTTGAGGTGACCCATTCAATTTGCGCTACATAAAATTTGCATAAAAAGGAGAAAGAATTTTTTGATTAATAATTAAAAAAACGTAATCATAATTTTCTATTTCCACGCAAAATGTGGAATTACTCGCTAATTAATAATAATAATAGTAAAGCTTTTTTCGGTTATCAAAGAAAGTGTGTTTGATTTCGAAATATCACCATAAAAAAATCCCTAGCAAACGCAATAATGAAACATTTACAAAAATTAAATTTTATTAATCTCAAAGAAACGAAAAAATGTTATTAAACAAAAAAAATTCGCAAAATCGTAATTTTTAATACTTGTAATAATTACTAGGGTTTGGATGACGTAACAACGAAAAGATACAGAATCCGTGCCACTGCTGGTATTTTTTACTAGGGATCATGTCTGTGAAACATAGTGCCTTTATAGCCGTTCACTGTTATTTCGATTAGAGTGTAAACGAATGAAAAAAGAAAGTGAGAAAATAACGAATCCGAAAAAAAATATATCGTTGTTATTAACAATAATGATAATGAACACTCCGCGTCGTCACTAGTAACTCAAAGTTGAAAAACAATGCGTCCTTTTCGTAATGTAACAAATATATTTAGGTTATATTAATTTGACAAAAGCTGCGTGGAAAACATTTCCAAAAAACAAAACCAAATACAAAATGATGGGGTTTCCTTTAAAGAGGTAAATAGTTGCCTCTCCTTCGACCTAAAGTGAAACAGTATCAATGCGCTTCAATCTGATTGAAATCCAATATTGTTTCGTTTTTATTTATTCTTTCTTTTCGAAAAAAAACAAAAACAAGCTGGGGCTTTTAAATTATTTTATACAAAATTGCTTTGCAATGAAGGGAAAGAGAAAAGATTTTTTGTATCGAATACAAATTCTTACTAGTGTCGACGAATCTCTTTTAAAAGGAAAATTTGGGTTTCCTCAGGAATTTGAAGAAAAAAAAAATGTTATCGAAAGTCCTTTCGTTCCAATTTTCCTTCTCTTTTCAACTTCTCATATTTATTTTTCTTTTCTTCTTTTCTCGAATCGTTTTCTATATATCCTATAAATAAATTTCGTTTCTAATGCGATTTTCAAAATCCGAAAATTTCTTGAAATTTCGAGATTTTCTCTCTCCCGTGTATTTTTGAAAAAAAAAAAAAAAAACTTTTCTTGCGATTTCGACGGAACGAAATGACTTTCGAATATCGAATTTTCTGAAAAAGCAAAAAGAAAATGGAAAAAAGAAATACGTATTGACAATTTAAGAAAAAAAGTCGGATACGTAAGAGGGATGATACGAAATCGAATGAAAATCGGTTTTTTTCCAGTCACGCAATAAGAAAACACACGAATAGGAAATATTTACGAAATTTAGTCTACGCTTACTGTGAAAATTTCTATGAAAACGTTGTAAATATTGTACATAACTGTAAGCACGCGCGCATAACGCATCTTATTATATAGAATATGTATATAGTTATTATACATTGAAGAAAAATTAATAATAATAGCGATAGTTATTAATAATTGATTAATGAAAAGGAAAATACAAAAGCGAGTAAATGATAATATTAATTATAAATAACGAGTATAGTGTAATAAATAACAATAATACTTTAGGTACCTCCCGAGAAAAACAGACAAACAAACAAAGAAAAACACAGGAATAAACAAAAGTCTTATATTATTTTCAATATCATTGTAACGAATTCCAAAAAAAAAAACGAAATAACGACATTTTGGTGTTATTTTTTTCTTTTTTTAGAAAAAAAGGAGATATAAAAAAAATGTTGTTTCGCAAAAATCAAAGGGAATCCTTCTACATTCATTTTTATGAAAATATATGAAATTACAAATTTGTATAAATTGTCTATTTATTTTTCCATCTATGTCTCTCTAAATCATTGATTTCCAAAATTTTTACCGGAAAAAAAGAAAATTCGACTTACTATATATATATATATTATATAATATATATACTATATATATAATATATATAATATATATAATATATATTTATATTTGAGCGCCAGATTTTGAAAGTTTTTGTATCTATTAACACTATGCCGTCCGGCGGCACCACGTTGGTGCCATGCGAAAACAATCTTACTTAAAAAATGATGTGATATAAAAATTCTTTAAAATACATTTTATTTTTAAAAAAGTGTCAAAAATTTTATGAAAAAAAAAAATTGTCGATTCATGAAAATTCCAAATCCGAAAAGAAAAATATAGGTTTTCGTGGCGGAGTGAAATAATTCATTATAAATTTTACGGTATGTGATTTACTGCAATTGAGTCATTGGTCCAAACCATGCAAATTTTACGGTAAAAATTGTATCTGTTGAAATTCGACTTCCGGGTATTTTGAAAAAAAAAAATGAAATACTTACATTTATTGGTATAAACCAGTGGACGATTTCTCATTGTTAAAAACACCTGTCGGTTCTCGTCAGTGACTTAAATTAAATAAAACAAGAACGCCGGGGAAAGATGAGTTTCCATGCTGGACGTCCTTTATTTGCAGCGAAATGATCATATTTTTCTGGATACACTCTAATCCGTCTTCATCTCTTATTCAGTGGCAGTAGAAATCCCAGAAGGCCGCCGACTGTAAAGACAAAATTAATTCTTACAGGAAACGTAGAAACTTGTTTTTTTTTTAAATTGATTCAAATATCTTAATTTATCTGAAACCCCCCTACATGCGCTCCAAGGGTTAAGAATGTAGATAAATATTTTTATTAAAAATTTAAAAAAAAACGAAAATGAAGAAAAACGATGAAATTTAATTCAGTTTAAAATATTGTCTATTTTTTGTAACATATAGAATTGTAGAAAATATTTATATTTGTTTAATTGAAATTTCATTAATTGGGAAATGTACATATATCATAAAGAATTTTTAGTTGGTTAATATTTAATATAAGTATTTTGATATTTAAAATTTGTTTATATTTAAATATGATTTTATATTTATATTGAATTGAAATTTTATGAATCTTATGACATTAAAAATTGATTATTTAATTTTATTTGATTGGATTGCATTTATTTATTTATTTGAGGGTGGTTTTCTTTATTATATCAATAATTTTGTTGTATAGGTTGGATTATATGAGGTGATTTAAAAATTTTACGTTTATTTTTTATTATTAAATTCATTTGTTTTATCTATATTATTATTAATTATTAGACCCAATATAATTAGAATTTTATTGGAACATTAGAAAAATATTTGCCTTTTGATGAATTTTCAATTAAGGAATTATTTGACGTATATTGGGTCGATGCATAATTAACGACGAATATTTATTTAATAAATCGTCGTTAATTACGCACCAACCCAGTATATGTACATCAAATCTAGGTACTCAAAATGAAATAGAAAAATTCGAGAAAAACTCACAAAGCACGACTCCGCCGACCAGGAATATGGGAACCTCGCAGCTGATGTCGAGAAGCATGCCAAAAGCGAGATTGCTCGCAATTGCACCGATTCTACCGAAACACGTCATCATGCAAACTGCAATTGCGGCCACGTGCGTTGGGAAGATGTCAACGACGACGCTGCCGACTACGAAGTTTGCCGTTGAAATTGCAACCGAATAGATGCAAGACACTATCAGGTTCTGCAGTGACGATTTCAGGAAGTAAACCGCTATTCCTGCCGATCCCGCCACCAGCATCGTCCCAACTGTAAAAAAAGAAACATTGCAATTTCTTTTTCACAGGGAAAATTTCCAAAATAGCAGTTTTCTCCTCTCAACATCGTGAAAGCTCGTAAAAAAAAAAATATTCTGATAATTTAATTTGTAATACAATTTGGCTTTAACAAATTTCAACAAAATTTCATTTTTACACGTCGACTGCCACTAACAATTTACGTGACTCCCTATTCACGCCGCGTGGGTCGTAATGGTATACGCTATTGCGTTTGTCACAACCAGCGCGGCCTGAACGGAAAGTTCAAACCGACATGGCGCTTAACGTGTTAAACAAAATTTTGTTTAAATCCTAATTTTAACACTATGCCGTCCCGGTGGCACCGCGTTGGTGCCATGCGAAAACTATGGGGCAAGCGCCGGTGGCACCACGTTGGTGTCATGCGAAAACTATGGGACAAGCGCCGGTGGCACCACGTTGGTGCCATGTAAAAACTATCGGGCAACCGCCGGTGGCACCACGTTGGTGCCATGCGAAAACTATGGGACAAGCGCCGGTGGCACCACGTTGGTGCCATGCGAAAACTATCGGGCAACCGCCGATGGCACCACGTTGACGCCATGCGAAAACTATCTGGCAAGCGCCGGTGGCACCACGCTGGTGCCATGCGAAAACTATCGGGCAACCGCCGATGGCACCACGTTGGTGCCATGCGAAAACTATGGGTCAAGCGCCGGTGGCACCACGTTGGTGCCATGCGAAAACTATCGGGCAACCGCCGATGGCACCACGTTGGTGCCATGCGAAAACTATCGGGCAACCGCCGATGGCACCACGTTGATGCCATGAGAAAACTATCTGGCAAGCGCCGGTGGCACCACGTTGGTGTCGTACGTAAAAATTTATACCGGCGCCAAACGAGAGAATCCCAATCAGACGCGCGGACGGCAAAGTGTTGATATTAAAAAATGGATATGCCTCAGTCTCAAAAACTATTTTTTTTTTTTAAGAAAACTGAAGAATATCATATTTGTATCTTTGGACCAGAGCAAAATCCTAGCAACAGCTTGGTTCTAATGACTATACCTGGCATAGTTCTCCTGCCAACGCGATTCGCCAAAAATCCGGACAGGACGTTTCCAAAAAGACACACGAAATTGATGATCAGCGTGTTACTGAACACGTTCTGATCGATACTTCCTATGCAATTTGTCCCATTGACTGCCCTGGAGATCGTATCTCCGGAAAGTTGCTCATCGTCGGGGACCTGGACGTACATGAGCTGGCAAACGGAAACCGTTTGATTGGGATAAGCTTTATAGTGATTTTCGAAACGGTTGAACAGCTCCGGTAACCATAATCCCAAGCCAAAGTATCTGAAAGAAAAAAAAAATTTTTTATATATAAATATATTGAAATATCTTTAACCCTAGAACGGCACATGGGGTCAATATGTCCCCACGCGATTTTCCAACTTCGTTCTAGATGTGTTACCGTTGTAGAATCGACCTTCTCGCGCCGTCTATGAAAATTACGAAAATTAGTAATTCCCTAAAAATCACACCCTTCATTTTTCAAAATAAATACCTTTTTTGGAAAATCGATTATTGGGACAAGTTGATTCTTACACAATACTATCTCTTACGCGTGCCTATAAAATTTCAATTAAAAATATCGAAAATTGAAAAACTTACGAGGAAAAATGTAATAAAAGTCAATTTAACCGTTTTTTTCCGATTTCTTTTTCCGAATTTTTTGTCAATACCTTAGAAAATTTACTTTGATTTCCCAATGATGAAACATCATTCAAGGAATGTCAAAATATATCTCTAAAAATTTTCAGCCTTAAATGTTGAAAAGTCGCGGAGAAATTGATATTTTTTCACGTGGGGTCACCGAGCCCCTAGTGTGCTCTTTACGTTGGAGTTTGGAGGTGCGCTATTCCAGGGTTAAATATAAAAATATATTTATGTAATATTGTAATTTTGTATTTTTAAACTGAATCAATTAAAAAAAAAGACTTTATTTCGCAAGAAGGGATTCGAAATTCTGCCACAGGGATAAAGAATACCGGGAAATTGTAATTTACCCGAACATGTTCGTCAAATAAATGGTCCAGCACAGGATGGCGTACTTCAAAAGCGGAGGAGACGTAATTGAACGAATTTGCTGCCAAATATTTTTCAACAACTCCGCCAGCACACCGGGAGCCGATTTCCTATCGGTTTCGTGTTTCGGGCTCAGGGAGCTTCCAGGATCTGGTAGAAGAATTTTCACCTGTTATCGGATTATTATCGTTAAGTGATGATTTCCAAGACCACCCCCCCCGAGAAAAAAGTTTATGGTGAGAAAATTGTCTTTTTGAACATTTTTTTAATAGAAATCTTTGCCAATAGAGATTGCAAAAATTTGTCTATTGCATAATTTTTACTTTTGAAAATTCTTCTAATATAAATATTTTTATTGAAGATTTTAAAAATTGCAAATTGTTTCCATGAGAAATTTTCTAGATTCGAAATGTTTTCCCATAAGAAAAATTTCCTTATTGTAGATTTTTCCTTTTACAAATTTTCCTGGTAGAAATTATTATTGGATAAAAATTTCACGCATTGGAAATTGTTTTTACTCGAAATTTCCTGATTTCAAATTTTCTTCCCATAAGAAAAATTTCCCCATTACATATTTTGTCTTTTTGAAATTTTTTCAATAGAGATTTTTATTTTGAAATAAATGAAAGTCATTGGATAACAACAAAATGCGAGTGAAAATTTGATAAAAGTATCAACAACCGAATAATACAACTGAATGATAAAAATAATTAAAAGAAAAGTGTAAATATATGTAAAAGAAATTTAAAAGATACAGCAACATTTTTAAAAATTATTTTTTGAGTACTTACCGGATATTCGTCTTGCCTCTTTCCAGTGTTAATCGCATAAATTTTGCGCAAAACCATTAACGCTTCTTTGGTTCTTCCCTGAGAAACTAGAAATTTTGGAGATTCTGGATAACCCGTGGCTACCAAAGTTACGATGAACGTCGGGATACTGATTATCGCCAAAAACAAACGCCAAGAGTTGTACACCATCCCATGGAAAACCGTATGAATCTGCAACGGTATGATTATCCACGCGAGTCCTGAAAAATGTTGCATCGAACGGGGAAACTTTTATTGGTCCATTAATTAACATACGTATTTCCTACATTTCTACCGATTAAATGAACCGATTATTTTGAAAGTGGCCTAGGTCCAATTTTTTATGAATTTCGCAAAATATTTTTTACGACAGCCGATGTCAACACAAATGTCACATGTTTGGCGCCGGTATAAATCTTTAGGTACGACACCAGCGTGGTGCCACCGGCGCTTGGCCGTTAGTTTTCGCATGGCACCAACGTGGTGCCACCGGACGGTACAGTGCTAAAATTAGGATTTGAAAAAAACTTTTTTTATCACGTCGACTGCCATGTCGGTCACCGGTGACCGACGCTAAACTTTCCGTTCGGGCCGCGCTGGTTGTGACAAATGCGGTAACGTATACCCTTGCGACCCACGCGGCGTGAATAGGGATTCACGTAAATTCGACGTGGCGATTAACGCGGTAACGACTAAAAAAAATTTGCGAATGGACTCAGGCCGCTTTCAAAATAAACGGCTCAGATGTTTCCTCGAGGTAATGTTATACCGGTGAAACAAAATTACCACCCACCAGGTAAAATTAACCAGGAAAGGGTCCAGAAGAATCCGACGTAACAAATACTTTTTGCCCTTTGCTTCTCGCAATGGAATTCGCCCAAATATGTGTAAATCAAGGCACCGGGAGCACCGATACTGAATAAACAGAGGAATTTTTTAGATTAATTTAAATTAATCTAAAAATTAATTAATTATATTTAATTAATTTTATTATATTAAATTATTTAATTATTATTTATATTAATTAAATCTAATTAATTAATTTAAATTTTAACACTATTTCTACCAAAGGTGTCAAAATACCCCTTTTAGGATTTTAACTTCGAATTATTTTCGAGATTTAATTTAATCTTTTTTTTTTAAATAAACTTTTCAAACATTTATAACTACATATAACAAAGAAATGAATAGAATGAAAAATTAAAAATAAATTGAATATGTTGCATAAATTTAATTGGCTTGAACCATTAGCCGCCACGATCCCCATTTGGGGATTTTGGAATTTTTTGGGATTTCCCCAATATATTTTTGGCGCCGAGTGGTGAACGTAAAATTCCAAAATCCTGGCAGCTAATGGGTTAAACAACAATTCGATTACGAAAACTCGAAATTAATAAACAAAAATAACAATAATAATTTTGAAATTAGAAAAGAAAAATGGTTTAGAAATTAATCATTTTTTGAAACGCATAAACGGGGAGTGATTAGTAGAGCAATTTTGCATCTGTAAAAATTTTGGAATTGAATTATTAAATACGTAGCGCGGTAGGGATGGTTTTTATTAATTTTCTTGAGCACGTGAATCAGAAAATAATTAATCAAGTATAAAAAAATAAGGAAATGAAATGAAAAATTACGTAATAGGCAATAACTTTGATGGATGTTACTCACGTGAAACCGTTGATCATTCGGAAAATTAATAGCACCTGAAAAGTCTGCGAAAAGCTGGAAAACACTGTAATTATACTATCGAGGAACAACGTCATTAACAAAACGTTCCTTCTGCCGTATGCATCTGCTAAGACTCCCCAAACGATCGAACTCATTACACCACCTGCGAAAAAAAAAAAATGATAACGAACAATTCTTCAAGTGAAATTTTTAAGCGTTTCTATATTTTTTTTTTTTGCTGAAGTTGCGAATGCTAATATTTAAATGAATTAAGTTCATCCGAGGGAAAATTTTCTACTCAATACGTTTCTCATTAAAAATGTTTCTGATTATCAACTTTTATAATTAAAAAATTACTTTTATTAGAAAATATCTACTTTCAGAATGTATACTTCCCATTTCTTATTATTTATTGATTTTACCAATGCAAATTTGTTAGGCCATGGAAAAATATTTCTTTGAAAAATTTTCCACATTCAAAAACTGGACAATTGTTGCTGTTACAAATTTTGTCCATTAGTAATTAATTCTACTGAACATTTTTCATGTTTACAATTTTTTAGTAAATACTTTTCCCATTAAAAACAATTTGTCTCAAAATTATCCATATTAAAATTAAGAAACAAAAATAACAATAATAATTTTGAGAGATCATTTTTAACAGAAACCTCCTCTTTTTCGAAAATTATCCCTACCGGAAATTTTCCCTGGAAAATTCGCAAATACGTACCGACCAAAAAGGAAACGTTCAGAAGTCCTTTCTCCGTGGATGACAGTTGAAGATCGCATTGAGCCGATGGTAAAATGTAGGCATTTATGGCATTTTGAAAACCAGCGCAAAGAAACATAGATCCGCATAGGAGGACGAATCCATAATGAAATCTCCCGTAGCCTGGAACCAGAAATTTTTATGGTGTTCAGAATTCCTCGAATAAGGGTGGGGTGATAGAACCGATTTTGGGCCTATGACATAATCAAATATTTTTTTCCATTCATTTTCATGAAAATTTATATATTTATGAAAATTATATTTTCCGTACAAAATTATACCGGGTGAGTCACCAGTTATTGCCACCTAGAATAACACCGAAAGTATGATAGTAGTAGAAAAGTTTTATTCTAGGTGGCAAAACTGGTGACTCACCCTATATAAATTCAAATAACTTATATTAAAGTTATTATAAGTTAATAAAATTGTATTCAATTTTGATAGATTAGTATTTCTGATAATCTATAACCCAATGTGACTTAAAATAATTTTAAAAAAATATACACATATATGTTAAAATTAATGTAAAAGAACCGTGAAAAAAATACAAAATTTCAACAAGAGTAACAAAATAAATATTGTGCCGATTTGTGCTAAACTTTGGCTTCTTTTAATTTTAGAAAAATTTAAAAAAAAGCCAAAACCTGATTCTACAAGGAAACCTTGCCCTACGTCTATCCGTCCGTCTGTCTGTTTACGTAATTGTTGCAACACACGTTTACTGAATTTCATTGAAGCGTATATGTGTACACACACGTTACTGTATATTATACGTTACTTGTTGTAAATTACACGAAATCGTTTCCAAAGTGCCAAATACAATATCGTCCTTCTCCACTTTAAAACGCTTCAAGACACTACAACGTGACTCACTCGTGGAAGCCAAGAAGGAACAATTGTTTAATCGTTCGTCATTTATTCCACGGCAACATCCGTCGAGAACTCGAACTGACGCCGTGTATTTTCGAAAGGGGGAAAAAAAATGAGAGAAATCTCTACGACTCCTCGGCTCGGAGGACTTGAGTTCACTCGATTTAAAAAAATTCGAGTACTCATTGTCAGTTTGAGTACCGGTACTGACACCGCGTCTAATTCCGAGAGCACAAACAGCGGCATTCCGGGGAAACATCATAAATTTTGTCGTCGGAATCCGCCAGAAAGTAACAGACGCCAATGGAAATATTATGAAAAACATCATAGATAATATGATGTTTTTCCGCTTATTGCAACTTAGATACCGAGGTACCCCCTCTCTCTCTCTCTCTCTCTGCTTGCATTAGATACCGGCAAAATGCATAAACAAGTAATTTCAGTGTTATTTTTTTTGTGGATATGGAAAATTGATGCATTAGGTAAAAAAACTACTCGGGAAATAGTAGAAGTGCTATTAATAATAATAATAATAATAATAATAATAATAATAATAATAATACCAATGGCAATAATAATAATAATAATAATGATAATAATAATAAAGATTGTAAATATTATTATAGCAATAAATTTGTGACTGAAATTCTGTAAAATGAAATAAAACAATAAACAAAAAAATTAGATTAAACTTCTGCTGCAAAATGACTTGCATCAAGAATGCAACTTACCGCATAATTTGATGGCCTTTTCGAAATCCGCACTTTCAGCTTGATCGGCGTGACCATTTTCTGCAAAAAGTAAGAAAGACTGTGAATAAATAAATAAGTGACGATTCCGTGAGCATTTATTTTATAAATAATAATGATAAAGAATAAATCATTATTCAAGAAATAATTAATCATAATTAATGATTATTTCTAGTGTATTCATATACGAGAGGTTTTGTATAAAAGTATTGGGTTAATGCATCATTAACGAAAATTACATAACTACAGTGCATAATTATTGAAAAAAGAATTGAATAGTAAAATATCAGTAGCTTTGTTCCTTGTTACTGAATAATTTAGTTTAAAAATTTCCAATGAATGCATTTATACATTTTTTGAATGAATATTTTAAAAATTTAAGGCGGATTCAAAATTAAAGGGGGGAACATATCGTGCATTTAAATTACAAAATTCAACAAAGTTTCGAAAATTGCTTTCAAAATGTGAAATGCAAATTGATTATTTCTGAATGGTTTCCTTTGTTTTTATCTGCATTTTTAATTTGTCGATTGTTGCAATCGATACCTTTCATCAAGTGGAAGCAGATTACAAGTATGGCAAATTATGTTCTGTGATAAATAATTTGCGATATGCAATCCAAAATTAACTCTTGTGGCATAAGAGTCTGAGGAACGTGGTGTTAATCGTATATCTACTATTTATTAATCTTAATTAATCCTAATTTACCGTTATGCGGATTGATTATTAATTTGTTTGATCAAAACCGACGCACTCAAAATTTTCTTGTTTTTAGTTTCAATAAAATATGTCGAAATCTCAATTACGAATATTCGCTTTGGATGCAATTTATATTTTGCAATTTAAAAAAATTAATTATTATTTAAAATTACAAATTTTAAACTAAAAATAAAATTCCAAAATTGAATATGAAATTTAATTATTTGGAAAAAATACAAAATTAACGTAAAAATCGTTATAAATATAAATGAAATATTTCGTTTCAAAATTGGCATTTACAATTTTTCAAAAAATGTGAAAAATTATTTCGTCTTTCGATTTTAAATGCACCCGTTCCACCTAAATCACATTTTTTCTTACAATACAACAAATTTCACGAAACTTCGTAATTGCAACGATTTTATTACAAATTTCCCGATTATTATAATGATAATCCCAGGCCGTCCGACTATACTTTTTGCCTCGATACGTCAATTGCAATTCCTTGCTCGACTCGATTCACACAAAATTCCATTCACGCGATCGACTCGTTTCGGAAATTGTGAAAAATTTCCGACACCCGTCAACAATTATTTGCACCGTCGACCGTCCATAGCGAGAATCTACTGCGCGCCTGTACCGGAAGACGCGTGAAATGCAGGGGTAAAATTACCAGGTAGTAAAAGCGACGGTAATAAATAATCTCACTAACCGATCGCTGGCTTCTCGCTTCTCGTGATGGACCCCGGGTTTGATAAGGACATCGTCGTGTCGCGGGCGATGCGCTTTTATGCAATGCCACGAATGACTGTAACTGCTGACATAAGACTACCGCGGCGACAGATCTGGCTTACGAAATTTATAGACCCCCACGGTGTCTTGAAAGAACGCGTTACCGAAACTTCCTATAATGATATTCGCCGAAGTTCTTTAATTCAAAAGTCCAATTATCTCACAAGTGTTTTCGTTTTTCTCAAAGAACGGCTCTCTCGTATTTCAATGAATATCGTCATCGCATTAATCAGCTATCTATCGGGACTGTTGTTGCTATTACTATTGTTATTGTTAATATTATTATTATTACTATTACTACCGCTGCTACTTTTATTATTATTATTATTATTATCATTGTCACTGTTATTATTATTATGACGCAATGAGGAGCCTATTAGACGTATTATTGTTACTATTGTTGTTGTTGTTGTTGTTGTTGTTGTTGTTGTTGTTATTATTATTATTATTATTATTATTATTATTATTATTGTTGTTGTTGTTGTTGTTGTTGTTACTACTGTTGCGGCTTCTATTTTTATTATTATTATCACGCGTTAAAGACGAGTCAATGTAAGACCTCCCGATAACAATCTTTCTAGCTCCCACCTTGATAGTTTATCGACCAATCACATTGAACCTATAAGGCACGCTATTTGAAATTTATTTCCCCTTAAATATCTCACAAAGAGACATTCCAAATTTACCAATCCTGAAGCTGAAAATGTGCATATGTAGTATATATCAAATTTGTATACATGTATTATGTATGGATTCAAAATGATATAAAAAAATATGTATAATTATTCTTGTTATTATTGTTATTTTCGTCATTATTATTATTATTATTATTATTATTATTATTATTATTCCAACTACTACATTTCTATCACTATTATTGTTGTTACTATTACTATTGCTGTCGTTGTTATCATTATCATGACGATTATCGTTATAATGCATAATAAAAATCGCGTGACAGACAAAACTACGAAGCTCATATGGATCTGTTACATCGCTATCCTTGATAACACGTTTTAAGGTCATTTTTAGTGGTCGTGAAATCGTTCATCGCCTTTGCACGCATGCGGCAAAAAGAAAACAAAAAATGACAAAATAACGAAAATGCAGTGATATTCATGAATTTATTTGGCAATCGAGTGACGGGAATTACGATTGTAAAGGGAATCGCGAAATTATATTTAGCAGCGATCAATTTCAACGACGATATTTATGAGTTTCATAGAAACATGCATTTTTACGAATGAAATTCGTAAAAATTCGTAATAATTCGTAATAATTCCTTCTTACAAATCTTATACGATTTCTAGAGAATTTAATTCGCTAAATTTGTGGATAAAATGGTTGATCGTGTTCAAATAAAAATTTCTTCTTTTTTTTTTTGATTACCCAAGCGCATGAAAACGCATTGAGGCGGGTCCAGTACTTCAAGTGATAAGCTAATTTGAGTGCACGCTCTTGTCAATTAATTACAGCGATAATTAAGTGACAAGCACGACAAACAACTGAATAATAATCTTTCCTTTTTCCAATTATTAATTTTAATCTCCAATTTATGATAGTAATTTGCCATGTTTCTCTAAAAAGAAAAAAGGTGGAGTTAGAAATTAGAGTTATTTATTTGAGCTGCCAGGCAGGTCCCCCAAAAGCGCTAACATCAAAGGTGGCACCTGTATAATTATTTAAAATATATATTCTCTAAAAAATGAAAAGAAAAAATCAAATAAATTTAAATAAAATAATGACGTTAATGAAAATTAGGTTAAATATTGATTGAAGACAAAAAATAACAAGAAAAAGTTTAATTGAATTGTTTATCTCGTTTGTAAATTAATTATGATTGCAATTTAAAAAAAAAAAAAAGTACGAAAATATACCCCGTAGTGGTCGAATTCAAGCTGAACAAATTCATCTTTCGCATTGAACAAGAATTAGCATATGGAGAATAACGTATAAGAGCAAATAGACAGCAATGGCACTGCAACGAGTATGCAGTGAGTGATATATTGAATTATATTAAACAACAGAAGGCAAATAACAATTCCGGGTATTCGAGTATATCAATTAAGCTGCAAGAAGAGACACATAACGACGTCATATTTTCACATTTGGCAAGTATAACGTGCCACTTGTGCGTTATATATGTGCATATACGCTGTTGCATAAAATTCAGAGCATATCACGACCAGCAGTTTATTGTATTTCGTAAGTTTGCGGCCCAACAATCGCGTTTGTTGCACTTTAGAAGGTTTTATAACTGCTGGGGATAAGTGACGCGTTTGCATGCAAATTCTACAGGCACCTAGTTTTGTCCTTCCCGTAAAAATTAAGTGCATAATTGGAAAGTTTCATTTTCACGAATTGAAAAGAAAAACAAGCGATTTTCCGTGTAGGAATAAATATTTTTTTTATTTCCACCCGTCGTCGTCTTGTTATTTTTCAACATTTTCTGTTCATTTCAATAAACCGATAAAGATGAAGAAACTTGTTTAATTTTGAGTTTCGGATAAATTGGACAGCTGATATCATGTAACAGCTGTGGAAACAAATCTTTTTTGGAGGTCTTACAGTTTGTTTTGTATTTTTCATATTTTTGCGTGCCAGGAATTTGAAATGTTTTTTTTTTAAATACTGATGAAAAAACATACAATTCCGAAAAATATTATTTAGAAGAAAAAAATCCATCAAAGAAAAAAGTGAATATTTTAATAATTTAATTTTCCCCAATTTTCTTCTATATTTTTATAGAAAATTATTTTTTATATCACATTATCGAAATTAAAATGAATTTAAGCGTCCGTTTTCGAGAAAACTTCTGCTTTGAAAAATGTGTAAAAACAAAGAGAGTGAATGATTTTTCAATTTTAAACGAAATTGATCTAAAAAAAATTGTAAGTATCGTCGAATTTTGGGGATTTCTCATTTGTTGAGTACCCACTTTATTTTATATTTTCTTTTTTATATTTATTACAATAAGGTACGTAACCCAAGTCCTTTTTTTGTAAATTGCCTCAGAAAGGAAGCGTCTCTAAAAAATTGTATAAAATATTTAACAAATAAAAGCTAATAATTTTTACGAATTTCTATTATTGAAATTATTTTCGTAACTGGATTTGCGACAATTTTTACTAATTAATACCATTTAATAATGCTAATTAATTAATCCAGGTCGCGGGTTATTTTTCCATGAGTCGCTTTTCGCTTAAAAAAATGCGAATTGTTTGATTTAGATTGAGTTTCCAATCTAAATCTCGACCCAGACTACATTCCATCGGAATAGTCTCAATTAATGAAAAATGTCGAGCCAAAAATTAAATATGTAAATATTTCATATACTAATTAATTAATTTTATATCAGAATTTCATATCGATCCTGCAATAATTTAAACTATTTCTGTGACCAAAGTTCTCGCAAATTCTAACTAAACAATTTTATGACTAAGAAAACTTCTGTACCATGTTCGAAGAATTATGTAATACAAATACACGACGCCAATTAATTAACGTTGCATTACCAACAATGGTCCACAAAAGCGAGACGAGTGTTTTAGGATCTTCTTCGGTATAAAGTTACTTTACGGAAGGGATCAATCATTATAAAAATAGGTATTGCGTTTATTTAGAAACAATTCACTTATCGTGAAAGCATCGTTCAATATTGTTACAAGCGGTGTGCTTTTGTAATTCAAACTAATAGAAAATGAAAGTTTCCAAAGAAATGAAACGAATGGAGATTTTTTTCAAAAATCAAAATGAGTACTTTTATATATAGGTCAACTTTGTTTGTTTTTTTTTTCAAGTTTAGGTTTCATTGATACGAAAATTGTGAAATGTGTTATAAAAATTGCATGAAATTAATCACTCAAGGAGAAACGAAATTCAATTAAAGTGATCAATTTGAAAGTCAATTGCGTTCTTCCATGATCGCTATATTTGCGAATGTAATAAAAGGGAGTCCCGCATTAAAAAGTAATGAAGGAAAAAGTAAATAAAGGTGAAATAAGCTTCGAGAGAAATTTTGTAAAAAGACTCAAAAGTGGAAAATTTTCCGTATTAACGAACTTTTTAAAGAAAAAAAGTTGAAGTTACCGACGGAAACTAGTAAATTGAGAAAGAAAAGGAATTTCATTTAAAGAAATTATTTTTAAAGCCAATTCAATTCTCGCACATACCGTGGATGTAAATTAATTAGGAAAGTTTTCAATTTATAAAAAAGTAAAAAGTTACTAAACCCAAAATTTCAACTTTGACGTTTCGAAAGAAAATCTATTTATTTTTGTGAAATTGGAGAAATGTAAAACAGTTCACTAAAATTAACACGTCGACTGCCACGGGGGTCACCGGTGACCGGCACTTAACTTTCCGTTCAGGCCGCGCTGGTTAGCACAAATGCAGTAGCGTATACCCTCGCGACCCACGCGGCGTGAATAGGGTTTTACGAAAATTTGACGTGGCAGTCAACGTGTCAATCACTTATCAAATATTTAATTAAAAAGGTTTCTCTGGATTTTAACTTTGATAGTATTCATCGAAACAATTTAATGAAAACTAAACAGGTAAGATTTTTCCAAAAGAAAAATCTATGGAGGTTCAGGTTTCTTACGGTAAATTGGTAGTTGGAAAACCCAAACCCTGGGAAATTCCTATTTGGAGGGCGCACTTTATTGTCTTTGACACGATATTAACCCCTACCTGGTCTACTGGGGTTTGAAACGCCCCATTTTAGGTTCAATTTAAAAACCTTTGTAATAAAAAAAGTTGTACAATTTTTTTTTCATACTAAATATCGTATTTGCATAAAACAACTTATGCTATCCGATGAAACAACATTTAACAACTACCACAGAATTTTTTTTGAGTCAAAAAAGTCAATAACTTCCAGGCAATACGAATTTTTACCGGCGGGGTCTCAATAGCACCGGTGTGCCGACCACGTTAATCCGTTGAACTGGAGCAGCTAAGGGTTAAAAATATAAATAATGTACTAACGCAATGAGGAAAAAAAATTAAGAAAATATAATAACAATAATAAGTGTGCAAGTGAAAGTTAGGAAAATTCCGAAAAATAAATATATACAGGGCGAGTCATCTATCACGAGCACTTTAAAATTCTCCCAAAGTATTTGTTATTCGGGAAAAGTAATGGTAAATTTAATAGAAATTAATTCAACCGTGTCGGTCACCGGTGACCGGACACTAAACTTTCCGTTCAGGCCGCGCCGCTTATGACAAATGCGATGGCGTATACCCTTGCGACCCACGCGGCGTGAATAGGGGTTCACGCAAATTCGACGTGACGGTTAACGCGTCGATGTTCTCTCGGGGAGGAAAGACGGAAAAATGAAAATCGGTCTCACCTATTTCGTAGGAAAGAGTCGGGATAGGCTTAACTATCATCGCGAAGAACGTCGCGATAAAAATGTGATCGGTAAGAAGAAGTATCCGAATTCCGGTGGAAGGCCGATGAAATTAAGTATGCCGATGGCGAGCAGCGGCGAGACTATGTCTCTCGATTCGATGCTATATAATGGCTATAAGGGTCACGGATACGTCGACGCAAAAGTCGCCGATGAAGAATAATACAATGCATTCTTCGGTATTATGTCATGCGCGCAACTTTTTCAGAATCGTCATCAAAATATCATTCGATGAAAGTCAGTCGCGTGGCCCGAAGTTTGTCCTTCCGATAACGACATTGATATTTCGCGTTTCCAGGGTCCTGTTTCTCCCCCCTGACATCTCGAGACGCTGGATCCGGATCCGGATGGAGAAGAAACGGTAGAAAGTAGCTGGGTTTTACTGCTACGTAACAATTTTTACGTCGCGAACGGATAATTTGACCATTTTGTGGCGAAAAAAATTACTTGTAACAAAAATAATGTAGTAATAAAACGGCATTTTGCGGAATTTACTGAGAAAAAAAGAAAAAATAACCTGAAACTGATGAAAATAATCTCCAATTTGATAGAAAATGTTGGAATTTCTTATTTTTATAAAGTACTTTTTTAATATCGAGAATTTTTTATTAATTTTGTAGCTCTGCTAATTTATTATTTATTTATTTATTAATTTATTAATCCACAATGGAGTAATTATAGGTCGAGTAACCCTGCAACAAGAAAATAGCATTTCTCGTTCGCTAAATATAATAGTCCTACAAATAATCGAATTTACAAATGGAACCTTGAGCAGGGCCTACAAAAAACTATCTTGACTTAATCCTAACTTCACACTAGATAGGAAGTCTCTAACACGTTGACTGCCGCGAACAATTTACGTGACTCCCTATTCACGCCGCGTGGGTCGTAATGGTATACGCTATTGCGTTTGTCATAAACAGCGCGGCCTGAACAGCCTGAACGCGACCGACTTGCATACACTTAAAACTACACAAACTATATGAATTATACTTTTTTTTTAACACATCATACAATTTGACTGATATTTAACAGTCATATCTTTAGTAACCTCTAAACGAAATACTTTCAGACTTGTGTTATTATAATCAAATAACTATAAGACCAAATTTATCAGTTAATGTTCTATACATTTCTCCTAACCCATTTATTGAAGTTAATAATAGTAGTGGAATTTTTTTCTTTTTTGTTAGAGGGTTGAGTTCATTTCGCAAATATTATATAACGTAGCAGCCTTAAATTTGACTATTTTTATCATTAACAGTTTTCGCTACATTTGGTAACGTTATAATTTAGTGCCTTGTCTTGCTTCTTTCGTTAATGTATCATTTTTGAAGAGTACCCTAGTTATAATTTAGGCTTTCAAACGTAAATAACTGTTAGAGATTCATAGGTTTTTCTTGTACCATCGATTTTGTACTAATTTACAGGTCAACGAGCGCCACACCTTTTGGCAAACATCATTACATATAATTAACGTCCCCGCACACTTTTCTCGAAGGCTCTGTGCCCAATAATAGCAATAGTTAAACAAATATCTCCTAAGAAAAGCGATCGAAAAGGTCGTCTACTTACATCCCTTACTTGAGTCCAGAACCAAGGTAGATCCCAACCTTACCGACATTTAAAATTCCGAAATATACTTCAATTATTCGTGAATTGGATTCCGAATCTGTTATAAAAATAATACTTTCATTTTTCTTTTCGACCATGTTCATTATTTTTCGTCAGTATCGAATTTCCTGTCAAAGACCGGTTAGTGGTACTACCGGTACTGCTAATTACTACTAATCAGTACTACCGGCACATGACACTACTGGTTACCAGATTGGGGCCTTCTCAAACAAAATGCCGTACCGAGGTGAGATAAAAACTTAAGAATATCGACCAATCGCAACAAAAAATTGTCTCCCCCCCCCCCTTCCCTTAAAAAATTCTCTATTGTGATTAGTCCATTTTTTCAAGTTTACGTTTAATAGCATTACTACATTTTATGTATCAAGCATTTTGTTGGTACTAATTATTTCTGGTAACACCGATTACCAATATTACGACTATTTTCACGTTAGCTGTCGCTGTATAACCATAAGTGTTGTCCCTATGAAAAATAAAGCACTTACTTTGAAAATTGGTTTCTGAGTTCTTCCGAAAACTTTCAAACAAGAATATATTTCCGAAGGTGGCTCCCTCTACTCTCCTTGTACTTTTCGTCGCGGGCAACCGAGCACCAAGGACCGAGCGAACATAAATGGTATCCCCCCCCAAAAAAAATTTCTAATTTATACGAAATTTGTTGGTACTAATTATTTTTGGTAGCACCGATTACTAATATTACAACTACTTTCACGTTAGCTGTCGGTGTATAACTAAAAGTGTTGACTTTATGGAAAATAAGGTACTTTGAAAATTGATTTCTGAGTTCTTCCGGGAACTTTCAAACAAAAATATATTTCCGAAGGTGGCTCCCTCTACTCTCCTTGTACTTTTCGCCGCGGGCAAACGAGCACCAAGGACCAAGCGAACATAGATGGTATATGGATGGTATTTCGGATAAAAGCGGGCGCATGCTTCTTGGAGATTCATCCATGTTCGTTGCAATATCCGACCATTATCCAACCCACAGACTTAAAGAATCCGACCTAACCTAAATATGGCCCTGCAGTAATGGAACACCGTAAGATTTGATACGGAAACGAAACGCGAATTTTCTATTTAACTCGTTTTCGTTCTAATCCCTAACGATTCCAATGTAAGTTTCCAAGGTAACTCTGTCTTTTTACATTCATCCGTTTCGCCTGATGCATTTATGTTACGGAAAACACGTTGTTTTTTTACCGGGTTATAATAAGTCCCTCGACTGCGTCCGGAGAATTACATAAAGATAAATAAATATTCCCTAGTTTCGTAGAGATGCTGCAGTTCGGCTCGACCTTATGCGGTGCGTCTATGCGGCTCCAGGCGCGTTTCTTCCTGGGATTAACGGTCCGGCAGCTAAAAACTGTCAGTTCTGTTACCAATCCGGAACCCCAACCCGTAACATCCAAGGTAAATTTTATTCTTCGACTCTCCATAGGTCCACGTGACTTCCAGGTCGTATAATTATATATTTATATATAATAATTATATAGTTGCATTTTCAGTCTTTTTCATTTTGAATCACTATGACTCGGCTCGCTCGTAACCATTTACGATGTCCTTCCTTTTTGACTTTGCAAAAGTAAACTTTGGGTCATTGTAAATAATTTATTTGTTAGAAAGCGTAATTCCTTCTAAGTTGAAATAGTTTTGTATTCTCAAAGAACCATTGATTATAAGCTTGAAAACTTAAAACAGCTCTCACAAATTTTTGTTTTATAAATTGTAGAATTCTTTGCTGGTCTTGATTGTTGAATAAATAATATAAATTCTTAGTTCTCATAAATTACCAGTAGTAACTCCTTTTATTGTTTCTATACGTTTTGGTCTGATTTTTGAGACTTTCTTCAGTAATACGAAATTCTTATTTATTGCATATTAATTTCGTTATCCATATCGACAAAAGTATATCGAATGACATAGTTATGTATGGTTTACAATTAAAAAATGTTTTTATTTTGTCGTGTAATAACATCTTATTAATTGGTTATATTAATAAAAAAGTATTAATATTAGCGACTTGTATCAATATATTTTATAAATATTTGCAAACGAAAATATAAATAAAGTTTTAATGCATGTCAAAGGTGTGTTCTTATGACTTTATGACACGGTTAATCAGATTATATTTTTCTACTTTGAACAAAAGTCTCTAGCAACTAGGTTTTATACTTCCTTGTTTCAATTGTTAACGCTAGATTTGTCGGTACAGTCAAAACGACTCGTCGATCCACTTTTTATATTCATAAATTATTTTCAAAATACCTTATTATTTCAATTTTTTCGAGACCGTCATTAAAGTGTATAAATGATTCATTCTGTAAAATAGTTTTTCCCCCTGAATATTATTTTTAAAATATCCGTGGATAATTTTCTACGGCGAAAGTGTTAAAGTTTCGATTTTAGACATTTTTGAGAAAACTAATTACATATAAATATAAATATAAATATAAATATATATATATATATATATATATATATATATATATATATATATATATATGACATGTGAAAAATGTATAAGCATATCGTGGCACATTAGCTCGCTTCTTCAAAAAAACGTGACATTCGTATCTGTCAATAAGCTTTTGCATGGGTAATTTAAAACAATTGTTATTAATTGTTAATATTGAATATATCGTTACATGTCACATGGCAAATGATTAAATAACCGAAAACCGATAACATTTTCGATATTATCTCAATCTTTGCCACGGTCAAATGGTTAATGAAGATTAATCTTATTGATTAATTATATTACTTTCTACTTGCTTTATTGCTTTGATAAGACTTTTTTTAAAATTAAGGTATTTAAAGGTTTAATCGAATCTACTCGATCTAATTTTCTTTTTTTAGCTTTTCTTCATGATAACAAATTAAAATCAATAAATTACGAAGTTGACATTTTGTATATTTTTACTGATTTATTTAGCGACCTTTACTTAATTAATGTCTATTTAATTAATACAGATTCTTTGTTATCAATTGCAAACCTGAATCATCGTTAATATGTGTTGCAATAATATAAGATTTATTTATTACTTTAACTAAGGATTTTTATTTAAATGAAATACAGTACACAGGATTAATATCTATTGTAATAAAATATCTACAATTTTTGATAATATAAATCTCTTAATAATTGTTTCAAATAATTCACTTTTGCAGAAATCGTCCATCCCGGAGAGCAACGTTTCGACACACGTAGCAAAGAACAATGCGTTAGATGAAATCTTCAAGGATTTAAAATCCTCGGTGAACCCGAAGAATGATCTTCTCATAAATACCGCCATCAGATCTGCGAAAACACTGGATGACTTACTTAACATCACCAGTCATCCAGACTTGACCGTAAAAGATTGTTTGAAAGTGATCTCGACTTTAACGAAATGGGTAGCAAATGGGGATGTGAATTTGTCGGATTTCGAGAAGGATAATAGGTACGTCGCCCTGTGCATGACAATATCTGGAAGCAAACATATGAAGAAGTCGAGTTCGGTGGCGAAAAGTCTGCAGAATTTGGCTTCTATCGCAGAACGTGTGGAGCATACGAATATCCCCGTTAATCTGACCGGCCATTCCATCAACGATATGATTTCGGTTGGTAGTAAATCTGGAACACTATAATTTTTATTATTGTTATTTATATTGCTATTTTTATTTGTGCATTTTTCTTATTGCTGTTATAATTTCTACGTGAAAAATAGGGTTTTTTCTCGGTTTTTTTTTCAGGAACGTAATATATGTAATTACCCATAGACTTTTTTATTTAATACAAAAACACGTATTTTTTTTACCTCCCTTTAAATGCTTCTAATTTTTACAATTATTTTTGTCGCATTTCTTTTCCAGGCAATGACAGCATTGGCGATGCAGAAAAAGAGAGCGGTGCCCGTGCTAACCTCCTTAGCCTTCAATATCGGCAAAAGCCAGGAAACTCTCACCATTAAACAATCGGCGGATTTGTTGTACGCCATGGCGACCCTCAATTTCCCAGACAGGGTGGGTTTTTTTTGCGAAATCTTCGGCTCCTTTGATTCGTCCACGATTTGAACTCTCCTTTGGTTGTAGATTTTGCTGGAAAAAACGTGTCTGGATTTACAACACACTGTTCCTTATAATAAAAAAAGTTCGGTCATCGGGTCGATAATGAAGTCTCTAGGTATTTTACGGTACAAGGATGAGATGATACTGAATTTATTATGCAATTGGGTGGTGAAAAATTCTGAAACCCTACGACCGCAGGAAATTACATCTCTCTTGTTGACCACGGCAGTCCTTGGACACACGTCGGACCACCTGCAAATCATTTATGAGGTACTTATTTTACGTTTCAGGTGTGGAACAAGAGTTTCGTTTGGCGCCGGTATAAATCTTTATGTACGACACCAACGCGCTGCCACCGGCGCATGCCCAATAATTTTCGCATGGCACCAACGTGGTGCCACCGATATAGCGTTAATCGAAGTTGGTTCGTGAAATTATTCATGATTATTAATTTTATCCAAACGTGTACTTCTGAAATTCGGATCTTTGGTCTCGAGAATTTGAAATTTTCGAATGCGTGACGTTTCCCTCGTTCCACTTTGCTTTTTACAGAATTTTGAATAAAAGAAATACCTCGTAGTGAGAGGTGATATACTTTGAAAGATACTTAAAAAGAATGTCTAAGAAAAAAAAAACAGGATTTTTTTCCGCTGAGGAATAAAAACCAAAATGTTTCAAACAAAGATCTAATGAAATATTTCTCTTTTCAGACGGTTATACATAACATGAACGAAACACATGTTTCGAATTCGATTGAGTGGCTGAAGATTATCTGGTCTTCCGTAATTTCGAATAACGCCAAAGCAGCTCACGTATCATCCGTTTTAGAACCAAAATTCGTATCAAATATATTAAGTATGTCGTTCTTTCTTTTCTCATTTCAGAATATTGTTATTATTTTTCGCTCGAAATTTTGATGTTCGAATCTTGAAAATTCGAAAATTCAAAAGATTCTAGTTTAACCGTTTGCGTACCACGAGCCACTTTCGCGCTCTTCAGATCTTGTGTCGAGAAAAGCCAGCGCATTTCGCCGATACAGACAACTGACGGCGCAGATTTTAATCAAAATAAAGCGTAATCGCGCTCTTCGAATCTTTGGACGCGTAATCGAAACAGCGCGGTCGCGCTCCTTGGCTTTTTTCGATTGTGTTTTTTCAAAACCCTCTGGTACGCAAACGGTTAAAGTCAAGTAAAAAAAATTGTTATTATTACTACTACTGTTATAAATTCGAAAGGTGTGAAAATCTATCTGGAAAAACGAAAATTGGAAGTTCGTGGCTCTGAAAAGGATTATTATCGACTTTAAAAATTACATACTATATAATAACAATATAATATAAAATTCCCGACTTGAAGAAAAGTTCGATGATAAAAAATGGAACTTTGAAAATTCTTAAGGTCGATAGATTTCACTTCGAAGACAAAAAGAGCCTCTCTATTCTTATCGCACCCTTTATCATGATTTCAGAATCTGGCAATTCTAGTAGTATGTCCAGTAAGTTAAAATTATTGAATATAAATGCAGCAGCGCAACATCTTCTCCCGGATTACGACGGTAAGGAATATTCCACATCGGCACGAGTTCAGGACTTTTTCTCGCCTGTTAAAGTAAATCGGTTATACTATTCGGTTATTAATATATTAATTTTAAGAATTAAAAAAAAAATTAACATTTAAATTGTTTTTATGAAAAATAATTATTCTAATTAATTTAATAATTAGAGTATAATTATTGGATTAGGATAAATTCAGTTTTACAGTAAAACCGAGAATGAGTCTTATTTGCGAAAGAAGTTTCTGATTTTCGTGTAAAAATGTCAAGATTTTTTCATTTCGCATCTGCTGTTTCAGGCCCGTTACTGGCACCAGATTCTCCAGCTTTCGACGTAACGTTAATGAGATCGAAAGACAACGAACTATATGTACAGGCAATATTGGATACGATACAGCAATTATTACCATCCACGAAGTATTACACCGCGAATGTTAACACCGGCATGGGATTTTTAATAGGTAAGATAGCAGCAAATACCTGGTAGTAAGAGGGACAAAAATTGAGAAATAATGGACACCAAAATTATTTTTTTTAAAAAACTTTTCCTAGATGTCGAGTGTTGGTTGGACAAGGACTGCAACCCTGTGCAACTTTCAACGGAAGTTACAGACGAGAAAATCGCGAGGTAAGTGTTTCTTTCCAGCTATCGAGTAATTTTGGCTCGTCCCTATGGTTTTCACAACTTGCTTATTAACACTACGCCGTCCGGTGGCACCACGTTGGTGCCACGCGAAAATTATCGAACAAGCGCCGGTGGCACCCCATCGGTGTCTTACATAAGAATTTATACCGGCGCCAAACGAAAGAATCCCGATAAGACGTGCGGACGGCAAAGTGTTAATATTTACAAAGTATAATATAACAAATTGGGTAATATTTATTACATATGACATACTATAACATTAATATGGAACATATTATATTACTATATAATGTTTCCCGAGTTATGAAGAATTTTTTCTAATTTTACATGTTTCTGGATTTCTTCACAATCCAAAAAAATTTTATTTTGAAATTTAATTTATTTTATAAGAGCCGAATTGAAGGTATATAAGATACTTAGTATCACGTTATTAATTTATAAAACTTTTGTTATATACTTTATATTACACAATATTTCCCAAATTAAAGAAACGGTTTGTAGACTTTTTATATTAATACTACACATTTAAAAAATTAAACTGCAGAGACAAATTTTCTTTTTTCAGGATAGCGATCATGTCGCACCTTTATAATGACTTTTGTAAAGATTCTCAAGAACCAACTGGGATAAATAAACTATGTCACAAATTGCTAACAGCCAAAGGTTATTACGTCATGGTCGTGCCGTATAACAGCTTCAATGTACGTGACAAAATCGTGAGTCGCGTCAAGTACCTCAACCAACAGTTCAGGGCGATATTGACGCAAATGTCACATCGATAGACACCTTGTGAATTGCTACAAATTAATAAAAACAAAATCCAGAAAAGCTTTGTCACCCTAATCGGTACTGTTTAACTGCACATTTCGAAAATCAAGAAAGCAACCCTCCAGCGTTCTTTCTCTCCCTCTTTCTTTTTTTTGTTTTTATTTATTAAAAAAAAAAACTCAAGTGTCAGAAAAGTAGATCATGTGTAATTAAAAATTATTACCAATGAAATTCGTAATAAAACCCTTAGTTAAGTTACCGAACACTCTCGATGCCTTTGTTATTGAAATCCTTGGATCAATAATTTATTAATTATCAATAAAAACTTATTTTCACTCGAAATGGGTGATGAAAATAAAAGTAATTAAGGGCATTTGTATTTCCTTACCTAACCTGTCACGCACATTCGTCCTCTTGTTGACGCCATGCCGTCCGCATGGCACCACGTTGGTGCCATGCGAAAACTATCGGGCAAGCGCCGGTGGCACCAAGTTGGTGTCGCACACAAAGATTTACACCGGCGCCAAACGAAAGAATCCCCGATCAGACGCGCGGACGGCAAAGCGTCAAGGTGAAATTTTAAATTACGAGGCAACCGAGACGACCAGAGCTTTTTTTTTGCTTAAAAGTTCACCTTTATTTTCTAATAAATTACGTTTATTTCAGAATTAACCGTAACTATTATTCACCTATAATACAAACTCGAGTTACGAGATTTTACATGTTTCCGACAAAAGCTTGTCTTCTGATTTTCTTTTTCCATATCATATTTCATTTCGTTTTACGACACGGAAAGGGTCCGTCTCCTTTTCTGTTCCCGTGCGAAGAAATATCCTCGCGTAAAACTCGCGATCCTTCCCTCCGCTAATCGCAAAGGAAGAAGCTTAAAAAAGAGGAACAAATTATTCCCAATCACAATATCCATTCCGTTCTTACTCTCGAGATAACAAGAAAAAAAAAAGAGACGCTTCTTCTACGATCGGAGCAGATTTCAACAGTCCTTCCTTAAACTACGAAATCACAGGAAATAGAAAGAAAGAAGAAACTAATTGCAATCTTTTTCCTTTCTTTCGTTCGAAGTATAACTTCGTGACACTTTTCTTTTGTTCGCGATGCTACGAATCGTTCCGATATATTACCACGTAAAATAAATATATGTATATATCTTTTTCGTAATGAAATTTCTTGATAAAAAAGTGGGGGGTGTTCGTTAAAAATATATATATATATAGCTTTTTTTTATAATAATGAGTGATAAACGGCAAACCAACGCTGGTTCTTTTTTTTTTTTCTTTCTCTTCTTTTCTCCTTCGTTAATAACGCTACGTTCGCGTAAACATAAAGAATTCGGTAGAAGTTTGAAGTACGGGTCTGAAATTTCGATCTGTAATAAAATGAGCGCGCGACGATGACGACGACGAAGAACGTGTTTCATCGGTATCATTTTTCCATCCGTTTTTTTTTTTTTGTTAACTTAAGTCACTTCACTGAAATGTTCAGAACGGTACGAATTCGGGACACTCTCTGTCACTGGGTTATATATTACACGGTTTTGTGTTGACTCCTTGCCTACTGTAAAAGAGGATATAAGCGTTGCTAAAATCCTCTTCTTGAGGCTTCTGTCTGCTTGTCACCTCGTCGTTGTAATAATACCATTCGTCAGTACGTGGATTTTTCGCGTACGCCGTATAATGTCCCGCTGAGACTCCTGCAAAAACGAAGTTTCATTTGAGTTTGACTAACGTTTATAATTAATCGATTGTAATTCTTTTTCGGAAATAGCTTGTCTTTAATTTTTTGCATTCTCTTTTTGTATGAAAATATTAGACATCATTTTATCTTGAATTTTTTTTTAATCTGCATTTAAATGGAATTAGAAAAATTGACAAATTATAGACCTTTGCCGTTCATTCTAATTCTTTGTCGCTAATAGATTATCTTTTTTAGCATTCTCTTTTTGTAGGCTAATATTAGACATTTTATCTTGAATTTTTTTTTTAATTTGCATTTAAATAGAATTAGAAAAATTGACAAATTTTAATCCTTTGCTGGTCATGATTAATGAAATACATAATCGAGATTTAAAATTAACAAAATTAGCTCTTTTATTTTTTAATGGAACGAACTGTTCAAACATATTTTTTGTAGGAAAATAATTTTTTAAGAAAATTTCTTCCACCACTTACCACCAAAATGGCAAACGCAGGCGTACAAATCGTAAAGATGGCGACCCACGCTGAGACCAACTAGAGGGAATGTGACCTTATCATCCAGTTTCATACTCACGCATTCATAAAATACAAATCTGTGAAAACACGAATATCCAAAATTAATAAACATCCCATTTCTTTATTTATTTAAAAAATAAAAAATTGTACATATATTTTATAGTATATGTATATTTGTATATATATTTACCTTTTAAGATAAACTATAAGGAACTTGGGGTATCGGTGGACGGTGAGAGTTTTCGTGGCACACTGATTGCGCTCGCATTTAGGACAGAACCATGGATTGTGTTCATCTAATGTCTCACTGAAAAAGAAAAATTGAATTGAAAAAATGATCTTAGAATTTACGGGGGCCTTCTTTGTCAATAAAATCTTTGGGTAATAAGATCATAAAAAAAAATATGATTTTAATCGAAAAATAATTGAAAACCGATAATAATCGAAAATAATTGAAAAACGAAATATTTCGGAATTTTTGAGAAGTCGCCTATAATGCGATACTATTTTTCAAATAACTTGGCCTCCTTATAATATCTAGCAGTTATGGTCATCCGTTTTACGTCGCATTTTTTTTCTCCCACGGATTATTCAATAATTATATATAGAAAGGGTTGGCTTGGTAATTGAAAAACGTCCAGTAGAAATTTATGTACGGCTACGTAAACATGTCGAAACCAAAATATAAATATGACTTAGAATATATTTATCAATACCATGGGAACTTTGTGATATTTATGATATTTATTTACTTTGAATTTGAGTAACTCTAGCTCCAATAATAATTACCTCTGGCTAAACGCTTGAAGGCAATCATAGAGGGATAACGGATGATGAGGTTGTTGTTTGCTAACGCTGATATGCTCAATCGGTGGTAATACTGTTGGGACATTCTCCGTGTACCGTACGGCCAGAGTGTCACCATTTTGCAAAGCTATCATACCGGAATCGTCGACTTTGCAACCGGTACAGTGTTCCGTGTACATACACCTGGAACATCGGCGACCCTGTGGAAACAAAGCAATCGAAGATTATTTTATGCACCCAAAAAAAGAGAAGCCCATTGCAATAAAAAAAAATCCAACCAAGATATCAGATTAAATTAGAAAAAAGAATATTTTTGATTAACTTAAACTATTAATCTTCAAAATTAATATTTTATTTTATTAAAATAAATTTTTATTCTAATTAATTTAATAATTAAAGTATAATTAACACATTGGATATAATTAACTTTGAAATAAATAATTGTTTTTATGAAAAAGAATTATTCTAGATACTTTCGGTATTCAGAAACTTCGAGTTTCGGGGTTTCCTTTCTCGAAACTCTATATATTAAGATGTTCCATATAGTAATAACTTTTTGGCACAAATTGAAATCGAGAAAGCAAGAAATTAAGAAAAACCGACCTGTCCATCGACATAATGCACGGTGTAACTGCCCTCTTGCGGTACGATTTTCTTGACGATGTCGTAGAAGTCCTTTGCATTGACTCTGGATGGTAATTTGACTAAGTGTGGATACCCGAAGAGTTTGCTGCCCTTGAGATTATTGGTAGCTTCGGTGGTATCGTGCCTGAGAACCAACGGTACGCTGAGGATCCGGACAGCGCGTCTTGGTCGGCCAGTTTGGTCTATCTTGGAGAAGGATGACGGTGTCATTTCCGTAGAACACACTGGGCACTTTTGAGATATCGGTCGATTCTTGAAGTAGTCCTGTTGGGTAATATGCACTGCTCCCTCAGTTTTCAGAGAGAGAGTGAAAGTAAAACGGGGGAGTGAGTCTCAGGAGGCTGAGTCTCAGCGACATTCGTGTGTCGTTAAACAAAAAGGGGTTGCAAAGGGGTAAAAAGGAAGACCGATAGAAGCGATTCGAGGGAGGGGCCAATATTTTGAAGTGAAATTGCACCACGTGAGAATCCTTCAGTTTACGGCAGTGTCAGATTAGTCTGAATTGAGTTCCAGGTTCCTTTTAAAGGATAAAAAGAAACCTGGCTTGCAGATTGTACTCAAATTGCGGGTCATACGAGTTTCCATCTCGACGAGTCGCCACCTCCGCTTTGTACAACGAAAGCATCCCCGGCAAAAGGCAAACGTCGAGCTATTTCTGGTTCTCGCACATACCATTACGGTACCGCCCTGCTAGAGCGTTAAATGACCTTGTCTCAGACCTTCCCGAGGTGAAAATTCGGTGACAATTAAATGCCTCGCTTGTACACCCCTTCTGCTAGATTGACACTGCCGTCTGTCATCATCAGGATAAGTGGTTCTAATTTAATTTAATTCGATACAGTTCAGACTCTTCGAGTGGCATCTGCCTTATTAATATCATTACCGCTAATCCAAATTTTTTTTCCAAGACATCAAAGAAATATATTCTAGGAAAATTGGAAAACAATTACGGGCATAGAGAAAAATCGACAGACCATAAAATTGCTGCTACTTCTACTTTACTGGAAACACTCGAAACTCACCTCAATGCACGAATCGCACATGATAAAATTACAGCTGTTGCCGGTATGTTTCTTCAAGTCGCCATCGAAGTCTTCCAAACAGATCGTACAGGGATTGATCTCCTCACCGGAGGTCGCGGTACCGTTCTGGCAAGGTTCGGATTCCGCGAGTCGTTCTCCTCCGCCGTCAGACGCGGAATTGTATGTATCGGGAGGTTCCATAAGTTCGAAGGCATATATCGAGCGATTCGTTTCGTTGATGTATCTCAAGGGAGAATTATCGTCCTGGAAAATAAAGAGAGTTTGGTATTCCAGGTCGTTGAAAGTAGAACGAATATTTATTCGTTCCTTTTTATTCCAAAAAAATTGAATATTCCAGTTATTATCGGTGTTTGGGAGACTCTGTGGTTGGATACTTTGGGAAATATAAAATGTTGTCTTGCATATTTCTTCTAAAAATTGCAACCGACATAATTTTAGAGATTGATTTGTACAACGGAATGTAGCTTCGTAACACAACTTCATGTTAAGAAAATGTTCTTCCATAGCGATTTCGATCTTGGAGAGGAGTATCAACGGTTATCGAAACTTAAACGAGCAACCGCTTTCTTCGCTCTCCGCAAATCCGTAGTAACGATACTCGAACTATTAACACTTTGCCCGTCTGCGTGTCTGATCGGGATTTTTTCGTTTGGCGCCGGTATAAATATTTATGTACGACACCAACGTGGTGCCATCGGCGCTTGCCCGATAGTTCTCGCATGGCACCAACGTGGTACCACCGGACGGCATAGTGTTAAAAGTATTAAATAACATAAAGCAACTTACTAAAGTTCTCGCTATATGATTCTCCAGAACTTCGGCCAATGCGATATTTGCCGGAGAAATGTTCTCTTTCTCAAGCGTCTTGAGCAGTTCTTCCTTCAATTTGCTGATCTTTGATTGCTTGTTCAACGAAACCACGCATTTAATGGGCGGTTCGTTGTTTGCAGGAATATAAGTTACCGTCAATTGCCTTTCCATCGCGTGTGGAAGTGGAACGGAGAGATACATGAAAGGTTCGTACGTTACCGAAACGTGTTTACATACTGCACATACGACCTGTAACAAAAAAATATTTCCTGCTAAATTTCGTTCTCTGCAATTGTTCAACTCGTACCCAAAAATCATTGAAAAAAATAGAAAAATAATATTTTAATATTATTTTTCTATTTTTTTCAATGATTTTTGGTTTTCGCTAGGGCTTAAAATAATATTTTATATTAATAATAATATTTTAATATTATTTTTCTATTTTTTTCAATGATTTTTGGGTAGATGCGTAATATTGAAATAAATGTGTACAGTAGTTTGAGCCCTGCTTCCTGAAACTTTATTGAAACAGGAAGGAAAGGCATACTGATTTCGTCTTGGAGACTTTTTACGGTTATCACTGATGAGTTTACTGTGACAACCCCAACGTACAATCTCCAAAAGGAACTGGATCGAGCGAAACATTTGGAAGGGGGAAAAAACAATATTTTGGATTTCGTCCATTTAAAAACAGAAACAGAATCTCGGTGAATTTAGTTCCCAAATTTTTCCGAATTTAAATTTAGAAAATAGATTTGTCAAAAAATATCAACTTCCTCTTCAGCACGGTAGAAAGAAACCTAGAATTACTTACAGTGCTTTTAAATTGTCCTTGAAAAGTATCAACGATAATACTTTTGTTAGCTCGAAGGTGTTTCGCCCAATGCTTATCGGCTTCGATTTCCTCTTGCGCGGGAATAGCACCATTTTCATGGTATTGTAAAATCCTTGAATTTTGCAAACCACTGGTACCCAAACCATCCCGTTTGTGATTCTTTTCCTGATCTTCTAATCTCATTCTTTTAACATTACATTTTTCTAAACCGGTATCGCACTCCGTTTCGGAACCGCTTGAGATACAATCGACATTATAGTTATTCTTTTGTACATTAACTTCCTTAATTCTTTTGATGCTTACGCTTTTATTGTCAAAGTCGTGGTTTTCTGTTAAATTTGAATTATCTAAAGGAGTTCTGCGCATGTTTTCCCTCGGAAACTTCTGCGAATCGTAGTGAATCTCATTATTACACTCTTGCTGCGTTACTAAAAAGTTTGCGTTACTCGTTTTGGCATCTTTTAAAATATCGTAAATCCCGTGGTTCTTGGGTATTTCTATGTACTTATTTAAACGCGAAAACGACGGGCGCGTTAATTTCTTCACGTCGTCTTCCTGCATTTTGTTGTGAATAAAACTATTTTTCGTATCAATTATCTCGTCCGAGTCTAACGTTTCCTCGTCGTCTTGCGAGGGTGATCTTCGAGGAGAATTCGCTGTGCTATCTAATTCGCCCATTAGCGAGTCCAATTCTGCAAGTTACAAGGATCCTTTTTATTTCACCCGGAAAAAAAAAGAAAGCGAAAAATAGGCAATTTCAAAATTATTATTATTATACAATAACAAATTTTACTGATCGTCTGGGATAAAATCAACCAGAGATTGAACATGTTCTAAGTGTATGACTCTAAATAAATTTCGCTACTTTTCTCTTTCTTCATTTTCCGAGGGTTTTTATTCCTCTTGCATGAGAACCATGATAAATAATTAGTTCTTATTTTTCCCGATAAAAAAAAAGTCAAACGATTATTTTTACATCAGAAACGTACCCCTCGGCGAACCTGCCATGGTATCGTTGGGGCTATTCGGACATTCGGGTGACGGCGAATTATCGTAAATATCCATGAGTTCCGTGTTCGAATTACTCGCGGCAGTGACGGTAGCTTCCAACGATGCGTTTTTATCACCGTTCTCCATCGTGTTCATCGAATTGGCAGTAGTCGTAGCAGCTGGTACATGGCAGCTTTTGGCAGACTTTGCGGTGTTCATTTGTTCATGAAGGGAATCCAGTAGAAGTGCGAGGAATTCTTGGCAGTCGTGCTGTTGAAATGCATTTTCTCGTTAATTTCGATAATGTTCGCGTTAACCCTTTGGGGCACGGTTTTTCAATAAAAAAAAAACACTTTACTTTCCCTAAAATTCATCGAAAAATGGAATTCTTGACATCGAACCGATCGATTTCTGTCAAAAAATGTGTGGGGTTCGCGCGGACCTCACCTGGCCACATATGTTTCTACATTTTACCTAGTCGCTTGAGGGTTAACAAAAATATAACAATTTTGTTTAATTTAAAACGCAATAAAATCAAATGTCTTAATTTCGGAGAACCAATTCGATACATAGGTACAGAACCAAAGCTTGCCATAATTCAACTCAAACTTCACTTCCGAGCTTTCTTACCTGTCGGTAATCCTTAAACTGCGAGTGGTAAGCTCCTAAAGTCTGCTTGAATTCGTTAGGTCTCAACACGCTGTACTTGCCGGACCACATTTTACTAAGAAGCGAACTAAAATGAGCCATCAAAGACCCGGGCGTGGGCAGTTTATCCCCTCGCTGTTGTAAATCCAAAAAATGTCGCAAGACCGGCGGAGTGGCGGTAAGACATTGCAACCCAGCAGCCATGAAGCAAGTGTTACCGAGATTACGAAGACCACAAACACCAGCGGGTGAATTCACTTCTACAAGGAACGTATTTATTAGGTTTCGAGAAGTTATTGTAATTGTCGACAGATCCAGTCATGAGTTGCTCGCAACGTTAATAGTAAATATTCTGTTATAATATTGCATTTTCAGCCTGCAGTTAATACAAAAAAAAAAACAGCAGTGCCATTCCTAAACCAAACTCAAATAAAAAAATATATGAACTTTGTTGAAGAATTTTAGATTTTCATAATTTTCAGAGAATATTGTTACCTAGTCCAGTATCATCCGGAGTATCTCCAGATTCCGCAAAAAGATTATTTAACGCCGGAGTACCAGGAGGTAAAAATGGTCCATGTTCCATGCCAGGACCCATGTCGTTAACTGGATCTGCACCTACGTCGGCAAAATCATCTATTCCTGGTGGCGGTGGGAGTGGAAGAATTACGTTGGTAACATCGACCCTACAAAAAATTGAATTTTGCAATGATGCATACATTAACGAATAAATAAATGAACAATAGGACCCCTGAGGTAGTATACAAAGATATTATTTTTCAGGAACAGGATTTGTTACCAACCTACCATGTATTTTCAATACCCATGTTCACGTCGCTAGATAATATGTTATCCTCTTGAAGAGTTAAGTTATGGTCTAAAGAAGAAGTTAGAGGACTGAGGCCAGTGGATTCAGAAATCTCTACAACTTCAGCAACGTCGGATAAATCTGAAATTCTGGAAGATTCGATCATTGAAGTTCTTCCTGCTTCCGTTTGACCCACCAGGTTGTCCATTCAGTCTGTACCTTACCTAGATACAACAAAGGGTCAATATGATAAATATAAAATATAGAATATTATAAATTTTTCCGAATGGTCAATAATAAAAAATTCAATATTATAAAAAAAATAAATTATTACAACCTTTTTCAGACTCTGTTTATAAAAAATGTCCAAGTCGGTGCTAAGACGAACGTTATTCCAAACAAAATGATTCTTAGCAAAGGTAAACTAATCATTTGTTGCTTCTTGAATCCCAAGACACTTATATTTTCTATATTATATTTCTACCTGCATGCTTTAAAGGATTTTTTCCCAGAGCGTTAAATACATAACTTTGGCTCTAACTCTATTAACTCAGAAATGCAAATAATATTGCTTCATCGGTATCGGTGTTACCAGTAATACTGTTTTCCAATAATATTATAAGATCAATTTGCATGGGGTCATATTTCATCTATGATATCATTTGAGGGTTGAATTATGCTATAGCAACACTTTACCAACCGCAAGTCTATTAATCAGTTTTTCGTCGCCAATGGTTAACCTATTCAAGATGGTGATTTTTGTTAACATGGTCCCTAAAGGCGACATTTTTTTTCTTGGAAATCAATTGCACACACGGCGTGCAAACGGTCTTAAATGGGTCTTGAATCACCTTTTTAGTAAGAAAATTATACTTTCAACAATATCTTTTATTAGAGGTTCTGATTTTTTGAAGTAAAAGTAACTATTTTTTTCCATTCTCGTACCATCTACAATTTTTTTCATACTAAATATTATATATTATTTTATATACAATATATATTATTTATATACAAATTTGTTTTAAGTTGAAAAAACTCAACGCGTGTTCTGATCGGCTGAGCCTAAACGTCTCCCAATGCGCCAAGTACGTAAATCGAGTGAAGCGCGCCCGCTAAATCTTAAAAAATGTTGAAAACCCTCCTTTTGGGTACAATGGGTTAACCTCAAACTCGCCCTATCTCGTCGTTCCATACTTTCAATATTTCCAAAAAACCCACGAGGATGGAACCGGTGGCGAAAAAAAAGCGGGTAAAAAAAACCACCAGAGGGATTCAACCATGGGACACATCCGGGACAACTTAACCTAAACACGTGGTACGCGTTAGCGGTCACGTTTCTGGCCTTCCGACTTGGCGTCCGCAACTCGCTAGGCTCGGTACCGGTTGGCAGCGCTAATTGAATTTCCAGCTCTCCGAAAATAAGATTACTCCATAATAGGTCTGAAGGATACACATGATCGATATATCGTTGATATTGAAACCGTAAAATATTGCCAAGAGGCACGTTTGCTGAAAACGTGATTTCAGGAGTACCACTTTGGCGACTCCTTTTCTTTTTTTTTTCTCAAACATGAAAAGTAACTGAAAAAACTGATAAAGGTACTCACGGAACCCGAACGAAACTTGAGCAATCCGTGTGAAAACGAGTTCCCGATTCCTCCGCAACGACCGAAAGAACGCCTATTCTACAGTTTTCGGAGACGGCATGGCCGGTACGAGTATTCCCTGCGTAAGAAAAACCCTCGCCATCTGCAACGTGCCTCGTGCCTGTCTTCCTTGTTCCTTGTCTCTTTCCACTTTCCTCCCCTCCCCTTAACTCCTCGCTACTCTCCTTCCGAATATCGGTAGCAGCGCTGACGGTTAAACTCTCTTCGGAATAACTTCAGGCGTGGATCTTCCGAAGGGGTGTGGACCGAAATCCGTATGAAATCCTATTCCTACAGACGAACTTCATAAGAACGAACAACGACGCAGGATATATTCTAAAGCGAACGGTACAAATTGCAGCTTATCGTCCGCAGTTTCCCCGCCCGATGTAGTTAGAAGGAGGATGACTACGAAGATCACGGTATGTAAAAATTCTTGTTGGTTATATATACATATATGTACGTATGTATATATAAGACTCAAACTCGTCGGTTCGTCACGGAGGAAAGAAGAGGTTCTTTCCTGCCTTCGCAAATCATGAAATACTTGCGTGCATCATTCGCGACGCTAGTGCTACCTGGTGGCAATTATTGAGTAGTACCATGGTATGTTACAATCCTTCGCGCGCAAGATTCGAAGGACGGCTAGTGATTAGCGGTTGAGCGGTTAGTCGGTCGGTTCTGAAGTTGATTGTCAATTATCGATCCTTGATTGCTGAATAAATTGAACTTTAGTTTTAACGGTAAATTTCGAGTATATGATTGGTTAACTTTAAGTTGACGACAGATGAAGAATTTCAAAGGTTCATTTTTGATATTAGATTCAACGGTCAATTCTTGATACTTGATTGGTCAATTTACAATTGAACCGTTAGTTAACCGTAAAGTAGATGGAGGTTTGTAAATTGTATTGATTGATTTTCAGTAGTGTAATTACAAACTCAGAATCATTCAAATGTTCCTGACGGAATTCGCGTTTGTCTCCCTCTATCGTCCACCTACACGTACTAGACCGTTTAGTTCCCGATTTAAACACCGATCGCATTGTAAACAATATTTCTCTGGTAAAATCGGCTGCAGATCGATCGATGCTCCAATAGCATTCGAATACAAAGGGAGTGACGGAGAGAGAAATGGAAGATACGGAGACGAAGACAACCTATATGTACTTACACAACAAAGGTGTCTCATCTATCTAGTACTCATCACTCATGTATGAAGTCGGTAACAGTCAGATATATAGGCAGTCAGTCAGAAGTCAGTCAGTCGGAGAATCAGAGTGATCAGTCAAGATTCAAGAGTCAGCGCTTGTCAACGCTGCGGTCTCGTGTTTCGAGTAAGACAGTTATGATTCGTTTGATGGTTCCCGAAATACCGACGGACATTGAATGAACGTACTGTTTTTGTTGCCTTTTTACGACAAAAATGACTACGACTGCTTCAGTTACATGTATGTATATAATGTAACAGAACCAAATACATAAACACTCGGAGGAAGCATATACACTCACCTTCGAACTGTCACGTTACGAGGTAAGCTCGAGTTTGTGTTGTCAGATCCAACATTAAAAAACTATTGCCTCGCAATTTTCTAGCGATATGTAACAGCGAGAATCAATATCGATCGAAGTTTCCGAAATTACCGACATTCTCGTTATCAAAAGGCTTTACGGGAAGAATATACATTATTTTTCCTTGAAAGTGAAGTAAGAATTTTCCTCTTCGATTGTGACTTTTTTTCGTCACGAAGTATTTTGTCATTCGTCGGATTCCCGCAAGCATTATTACCCTGCAATTGCCATTGTATGGTCTCCCTACCCTTCCTCTCCCCTTCTCGCCTTCAAATACGGGTAATTTTATTAATTGAGGGTTCTCACACTCGCCCAGCATTTTCGCTCCGACTGAGGGAAAAAGGGGTGGGAAAATAGGAATTTTCAAGGCTTATCTTCTAATTGCAGATGTTACCTGGTGATATCAATGGGACCTTTTATATCGACGAGCAAGTTCCCGCTTTTGGATTTAAACTTTGTTTGAATTTTCTTTCAGATCAATTTCAAGATGTCGTTGACGGAACAGATAGCTATTGTACAATCAAAATTCACGTCCGGTGAAACTGTTGGAATTGTATCCTTTTGTAAAATTACAAATTAGTGGACTTCAACCAAGGAATTGATCATAAACTTTTTGCTTATTCCTCTGCCATCTTAATTTATATTTTGGTTTTTGAACGATATCAGTTTCATTTATTTTCATGAATAATGCCTCTTTTAATCCTTTTGTTTTGACTTTCGCAAACAATCGGTCTAAAATCATGATGAAAATATGTATCGTCAAAGATCAAACTCGACCTATTATGTTTTAGAATTCCTGTGTCATAAATTTTTAAATGGCTACTTGAAATTGAAAAGATTCATGAAAAATGGAAATTAACACCTCCTAAGCGTAGAGTTACTGTAAATTAATTTATCAATAGTACTGAAATATTTTTCTTAACTGTACTCGACGTAAGGCCGTGGAGGCGTCGTTAATGCAAGGATGGGTCAGGGCTCAAAGAATCCTAGCTCTAGTCAACAAAGGTTCTACTCATGCTTTGGTCATTTTACTGACTTCCAGGACGCCTCCGCAAGTTTATAGCGATCTCACGATCGAGAGGGTTTTACCGATCGATCAGGACTTCAAATGTGATATAGGTACATGTTGAAAATCACTTATTGTTAGTATAAGTTAAAGGATGCGGGTCCATAAAACAGGATTTTCCCCTTGTAATTGTTGAAAATTGTAATACCTCGGATTTATATAACAATAATCTTTTTAATAATTTCAGTGTTTTGTTGGAGCAATATTGAGTCTTTTTTTAAATTATTAGGGCCCTTTTTTATTAAAGCAAACCTAAGTCTTTTTATGATTTTTTAAAAAATACCTTTTTTGACGCATTCAGTCGCATTTTTTAATATGAGCGCCTTTACGCCCAATCTTTTTTTTTATGTAAAAGACATCAAAGCACATCATGTATATAAAAATGAAGATGTCGCGACTCTGTGCTCCCTTGGGGCCAAAAACTCCCCTTATCGACCCCCATCCTTTGTATGGAGAAGCTCTTACAGCAAAGCCTTCTGTAATATTAAATTTAGAGTACCTACTCTTTTTTTTCTAATTTGCAATTTATATCGCTCGAACTTTGCAATTGTGGGATACTTTCTTTGTTTGATTACACGGAGATTAATAGTTCCAACGGATTATCATATTTGGGTATGAAAAAACGGACGAATTATAAAAATCTCGAAGTAAAGTGATATCGGCAATGTTGATTTTTGATTGATCATTTTAAATAATAATTGTCACCAATTACAGAATGGTAAAAGTTGCATTCCTTTCGCGTCTAAGAAGAAATTCCTTTTCAATTATTCTCCACCCACTTCTTTCTTCTTCCATTATGAGATATGGCACCTGATAATTGGTGGTTCAATGTACATTCACTGGTATAGTTACAGATGGCAAGCAGGAAGATAGTTTGGACGTTTTTGTGAATATATCCTCGCGAAAGCTTCACTTAGTTTTCGAGATGAGACCCGCAGTGGCCACGAGCGACCTAGTTTCTGAAATATTTCGGGCCATCGAAGGTGAGAATCGAGAAAATTTATTTTCTATTATTTCTATACAATATCTTTTTCCAATAATGATTAATATTTAAGACAATTTCAGTTTCTTATCATAAAATTATCGATTTTATATACAATATATATTTTATTTGTAAAAATATTCAATTAATAATAGTAACATTCGATATTTGAAAATACGCGAGTGATTTTAAAGATCGACTAGTTCAATTTGCATTCCGCTTTACTTTAATCCTATGCCGTTCGATGGCACCGCGTTGGTGCCATGCGAAATCTATCGGGCAAGCGCCGGTGGCACCACGTTGGTGTCGTACATAAATATTTATACCGGCGCCAGACGAGAGAATTCCAATCAGACTTGCGGATGCCAAAGTGTTAATGTAAAGCGATGATTAAATTCTCAATTTGGTAGAAACTTTATTGAAAAGTTGCTGAAATCGTTTTAATTATTTAATGGATCTAATGTTGAAACAGTTTATCAAAAGAATAAGTACCCTCCGTCCGAGTATTTGTGGATTCAAAAATTAACTGGAAGCACGCGACACTTGGAATGCGGCGGAGACGATGGTATTGATGCTACAGATCCGGTGAGTTCGTCGCAGCACCTAATTTTTCAATTTCCAATATCCAAAAAATGACGAGAATGAAAATCTGTTTTTTTCATCTTAGAAAAAATATTTTTTTTATCCAGTAAAAAATGTCTTTGCAAAATTGCCATTTTGTCAACATTTTGTGATTCTTAATTAAAACAAGAACATTTTTCTAATTTCTCCTTATTTTTTTTTCAGCTGGTGGAGCTCGAAAGTCCGGATTTGGTAGTTCCACGACGAAACATAGCCACCGGGAAATCTCCAATAGCCGCTCGCGAATCCGTTGTAAAATATCAAATGGCTTGTAAAGAGGACGATTACACATATACGGAAATTTTTAGGTGCCGCAATTTTTTTATATGATAACTATCAAACAAATGGAAAGAAAATACAAAATTTGTGTATATTTAAAAAAAATTACTTCAATTGCAGGATATTCATTGGTACCTGGAACGTAAATGGACAAGCGCCTAATGGAATCACTTTGGAGCAGTGGTTGAGTAGCGATCAAGTTCCACCCGATATTTATGCCATTGGTTTCCAAGAATTAGATTTAAGTAAAGAAGCTTTTCTGTTTAATGACACGCCGAGGGAGGAGGAGTGGCGGTAAGTGCTTTGACTGTGCATACTTATCACGAAGCTTTTCCAATTAAATGACAGAGTAATAGATTTACAAACTTATTTATTTTAAATTGAATTTTCTGGAAAATGCGGATTTTTCAATCCCAATAATCTTGGATTATTATTTATCGTTGCTCAAAACGAACGTTGTATTTTTTCAGTCAAGTCGTTACGAAATCTTTGCATCCGAAGGGCGATTACGAGAAAGTCGCATTAGTGAGGCTCGTGGGCATGATGCTACTTATATTCGTGGAAAAGAAGCATTCGTCTTCCATCAAAACTGTGTCCGTCGACAACGTTGGCACTGGTATTATGGGGAAAATGGTACTCACTTTTGCTCTTTCGTTTCATATCAATCACAAATTATCATTTCAATTATGTTTTCCGTTTATTTTTTGTGATTTTTTATAAGAGCCTCAATTATTTCCTTCATCCAAAATCACCGAAAATGGTTATTCGTTCTTTTCAGGGTAACAAAGGAGGGGTAGCAGTGAGTTGTTCCATTCACAACACGTCCATATGTTTTGTGAATGCGCATTTAGCGGCACATTGTGAAGAATACGAAAGGAGAAATCAAGATTACACCGATATTTGTGCGAGACTCTCCTTCTCCAAATACGTACCACCGAAAAGTCTCAAAGATCACGAGTGAGTGCGAGTTCATTAATTTTTTTTTTATATTCACGCAAAGAGAAAGAAAAAACGATTTTTTATTCTTCGAAATCTCCCAGTTTTCTGCCACTTATTTTTTGTCTAGTTTCGTACATTAACGCTATGCCGTCCGGTGGCACCACGTTGGTGCCATGCGAAAACTACCGGGCAAGCGCCGGTGGCACCACGTTGGTGTCGTACATAAAGGTGTATACCGGCGCCAAACGAAAGAATCCCGATCAGACGCGCGGACGGCAAAGTGTTAATCGTAGTCGTGAATAATTTGAAGATGATTGCGATAGAAAAAAAAAAGCCGTAATAAATATTCTTGCAATTTCTCATTCAGATCTGAACTGGAAGTTGTGTGACTTTTTCAGCCAAATCTACTGGTTGGGGGATCTAAACTATAGGATAACGGAAATGGACGCAACGACGGCGAAACATTATATAACAACTGGGAACTACAGTCCAGTTCTAGCTTTAGACCAACTGGTTCAACAAAGGCGGCTCGGCAAAGTATTACAAGGATTCCACGAATCGGAAATTACGTTTAAACCTACATATAAGTACGACCCCGGCACGGACAATTGGGATTCCAGGTACGTGGAAATACGTTTATATGAATTCACACATATGTGAAGAATTTTGATAAATTATTTCCAGAGAATTGAACAAAATAGTTCTTTTTTTTTTTTCAAAATGATAACGAGTGTAATTGAAATTCATTGAAACTTCCATTTTTTTTTTAGCGAAAAAGGAAGGGCTCCCGCTTGGTGTGATCGAATTTTATGGAAAGGGAACTCGATATCACCAATTGACTACAGAAGTCACCCGGAATTGAAAATATCCGATCATAAACCAGTTAGCGCTGTTTTTGATTCTCAAGTGAGTCGATTTAAAATAAACTTAATTCGCCAAAATTTATCTTATTTTTAATTTAATTATTCGTTATTACTTCTTAATGTAAAATATCCCTTGATTTATTAATGCTGATTAAGAATTTTTAATCACTAATTTATTCGTAGTGATACATCAATTAATTGATCAACTTCTTCTAATAATTTTAACAAACGGTCTATCAGAGTGGTCATCAGTTCAAAATTGAATTCCATTTTCGTTTGGATTAAAAAATTACTGTAATTTCAGTCTCTTTCTAGTAAAAGTTACTATGATTATATAATATTCATATTTTTGCCTCTACAGATACGAGTTATCGATGTGGTGAAGTACCGCAAAATTCACGAGGAAGTCATGAAAAAATTGGATAAACTGGAAAACGAATTTCTACCACAAGTTATGGTTGATACCACGGACGTGATTTTTGATACTTTGAAATTCCTGGAACCCAGCAGTAAAGAGCTTATTATTGCAAATACTGGACAGGTAATGAGTTACATCATTCCATAAATAGTATATTATGCAACGAGTGCGTAGAATAGGCGATTGTTGCACGATTTCTATATACAATTTTTCCTAGCGAAAATAATACATATAATTATTAGTATTCTTCATAATTATTAATTTACACTTTGCCGACCGCACGTCGGATTGGGATTCTTTCGTTTGGCGCCGGTATTAATCTTTACGTACGGCACCAACGTGGTGCCACCGGCGCTTGCCCGATAGTTTTCGCCGGACGGCATAGTGTTAATTCGTATTCTTACGTTTTTAATATACAAAATATTATTATCCTCAGGTACCAGTTCAGTTCCAATTTATTAATAAACTGGATGACACAAGTTACTGCAAAGACTGGCTACACATAGAACCATACACTGGGTTTGTAAAACCAGGTAAATGCAATTACGCTTATTCTCAAAGTTGGCAAACCAACAATTGAACTTGACAAGGATGAAAAATTAAAAAGTAACAAAAGCTGTTGATCTAAATTGAAATTTAAAAAGTTGATAAACCCAAGAGAAGCTGAATTTTCTTTAATCAGTTAGCGATTAAAGAAAAAGTGACTGATCAATTATATCGTTGCTCTCTCGTCAACGAAACGGTCATGATAATAAAATATTACCGAATTTTCAGGTGAAAAATGTGACGTAAAACTCGAAGTGTATGTCGATAAGAAATTTGCCTTTAAATTGAACTCCGGATCCGAGAAACTTTATGATATTCTAGTCTTACATCTCGAAGGGGGCAAAGATATTTTCATCACAGTCACAGGTAACGTTTCTTGCCGTTATAAAATCGGTTAATTATTAAAAATACATTGTACTAAATTTTTCGCTTCTTTCAGGTAATTACGAAAGAAGTTGTTTCGGATCGTCGATGGAAGCATTAGTACATATTCCAGTTCCTATTAGGGAAATTCCTGTTGGAAGAATACGCGATTTGGTAAATATTCAATTCGATCGAAAATATTATCGACTCTTTTTTTTAACATCTTTTTCGTAATTTTGTTTTTACATTATACAATATTCGTCATTTGAATTTCCCATTTTTCATCATTATGGAAATATGCGATTTATTCTCATCCTATAATTGTAATGAAATTTTGGGGAGGAAAAATAGAAACAAAAGATAATTCGAGTCGTGCTGGAATGTTCTTTAGGAAAAACTGAAATCTTGTTACAGGAAAACAATAAAAATTTATCCCAAGAACCGTACGCTGTGCCCAAGGAAGTTTGGCTGTTGGTGGATAGATTGTACCGACACGGTATAAAAACTGCTGGACTTTTTGAAACCCCGGGTCTTCATTCCGAAATCATTGCTATTCGAGATTGGTTGGATATTGGGAGTCAAGATCCAATGCGTATCCTTTTGAAACTTTTTTTTTTTTAAGGATTTGCAACTTCTAAGTAATTTCACGCCTGATTTTTACAGAGTGAAACCCACATCGAAAACAAAATATTTTATAATTTTGTATACTTCCTCTTGCACTTTTATTTTTAGTCACTGCATATTTTTCTTAACAAATGGACAGCTGGAGGAGTGCATTCGGTAGCAGAAGCGTTACTTCTGCTCCTAGAATCTACCGCCGAACCACTAGTCCCTTACAATTTACACAGCGTGTGTTTACATGCAGCTACTAATTACTTTCAGTGCAAACAAGTAAGAATTTGTTTTTCGAAAACCTATTGTTTTATTTAAATTTCAAAATCGATTCCATTAAATTCAGTTGAATCTCTATAATTTGATTTTTTTTCTATTTCCAATTTTCAAAAAATGTGGGTCCATAACGCGCAGTTTTGGCCCTAATTGTTAAAAATTATAATATCTCGGATTTATGTAACAATAATCTTTTTAATAATTTCAATGCTTTGTTGGAGCAATATTAAGTTTTTGTTAATTAATATAAGCTCTTTGTTATTCGAGAAAACTCTAAGTCTTTGTATTATTTTTTCAAAAAAATCCCTTTTTTGGCACATTCAACCGCGTTTTTTAAAATGAGCGCAATTGCGCACACCTTTTTTTGTGTGCGTTGTAAAAGGCATCAAAGCACATCATATATGTGAAAATGAAGATGTTGCGACTCTGTGCTCCCTTAGGGCCAAAAACCTGCTTTATGGACCCTCATTCTTTCTTAGATAAAACCCACCCGGTCAGAAATTACAGTACACGCGCGGTTTTCTTTTTACAGCTGCATTAAAATCAATTGGAACCCCCTTGAAATAACGATTTTTTTTCTTTCACAGATTGTAATGCAGTTACCCGAAATCCGAAGAACAGTATTCCTGTACATATGTTCCTTCCTGCAGGAACTGTTAAATCATACCCAAGAAAACGGCTTGGACGCTAAAACTTTAGGTGAGATATAAAATTGTAAATTAAGGAAATTCCCAAAAAAGAAACTGGTACTTTTTACTAGCCCGAAATATTTTCAATTCTTCCATCCTATATTTTTCAACTTTATCTTTTAATTTAGATGAAAATAATTTTTATAATGTATCAATAAAAATAAATAGAAAATTTAAAAAATTGAGTTTATTATAATAATTTCTTTTCATAAAAACGATTTAAATTAATTAATTTATTTAAAAGTTAATTAATTCCAATCTATTAATTCTACTTTTCATAAAATTATTTAATTTTTCAATTTCCAGCTACACTCTTTGGTTCCATATTCTTGCGAGATCCTCCAAGAAGTAGGGACATGGGTCAACAAAGAAGTCGAGTGACACAAGCAACATTCGACAGGAAAAAAGCCGCTTTCGTCTACCACTTTTTGATTAACGACCAGAGCGACTTCATTCTCGGTCGTTAATTTTTCCGAATATCAGTCATAGTAAGTATGGAAACGCTTATACTTCCTACCGAAGCGGTAGTGAACTTCGCTTGAGTACCAGACTGTTGGAATTCCAGAAACGAAAGTCGAGACGGTAAGAATTTGTTTTTTCCTGGGAAATTCCTTCGACATTTTCAGGTTTTGCATTCCCATGAATTCCTTTCGTCCATTTTTCCACAAAATGGAACGAAATGAAATTGAAAAAGAAAAAAAAACTCCAGAGACGTGGAACTTAACCGATCTCGCGTCTGCTCTTAGAGCGAATGGTATTAAAATCTCGTAAATTAAGGAAAAATCCGAAAATGGAAATTTCATCAATCATTCGCATTTCGCATTTTAGCGAAAATTTTTGTAGAGAAAACGTGGTTTTCCTGCTACAACGGAATTAGGTTCGCGGAAATAAAAAGTATTTCGGTCTTATCTTGTATTTCCTATTAGCGTAACAATATTGTACTTTTCGAAACTTCTACGAGGACGTATATTTTTTGTCGGTAATTAGATATTAGCTGAAAAAACTGATGATAGATTAAAGTAATTACATAAAATGACCCTTTTTTTTATAGTTTTATACGGAAGTGTAGCGAAAAAGCTTCGAGTCTGATATTGAGCTAAAGAATGAAAAAGGAAACAAAGTACAATTCTTAACTCTGTAGCTAAAGATCTGCATTATGACGTTTTCTTATGTTATCTTTTCAACAAAGATCTCAAATCTCGATTTTTATCGATTAATTTCGATCGGGTGATGCGGGAACAAAGTCTTTTTGCGTAATTTTAACCCTTTCAGGACGATGACGATTTTTTTTTCTACTTTGCTTAGAAAAATATAGCCTAAATAACTTTTTTAATTAGTTCAGTAAAATATGAATAGAAAAAAAAAATATCAACTAAATTCACGAGAATTTATATATTCTTTAGTTTGAACTTTGAATTGAATGGGTCACCTCATACCTTACAACGTTTTTGAGGTGACCCATTCAATTATTTTAATTAAGTCTTTCGAAGGAACAGAAAAAAATATTGCTGAAATTTTTTGAGTGCCAAAATTATAAGGAAAACATCGATATTATTTTATTACTGAGAAGAAATGAAATAATGGAAAATTGTTGGACTTGGCTCTTTTTTAAACGACTAATTTTATTTTATTAAAGAAAATTGGTCAAAAAAAGAGAGTTCCATTTTATTTTTTTTTTGAATAGATTTTACGGGGGAAATTTTTATCCCCATGGCATTTATGTTTTGCTGTCGTCCTGAAAAGGTTACATATTTTTCCTTTTCTTATTTTTTCCTTATGAAAAAATAATTAAATATTATTTTTCTAAAGACAATTTTCATCCTTCGAGAAAATCGCGAATCGTCCTAATTAAAGTTAAAATATCTTATCTAAGCGCCATAGGCATAATTCAGTTTTACGTTAACGGATTTGGAATGTTTCCTACGAGTAATTATTTAACAGGAAAAGTGATTGTGGGAACTTCTTTGAGTTGATGATTTTACTTAATCAAACCTTGCGAGGAGAAATGTCGATGAAGTTCAAGGTAGGACGTATTCTCTGTCTTAAAATACTCAGTAACGATAATAATAACAATGTACAATAATTTTGAGGGCCGATTATTTTGCGTCGAGTACCAGAAATGCTACGTAAAACTGTAAGAATACCTGCATCGAAAGTCCTTTGTAATCACAGTAATTGTATCAATGTACCGCAAGAATATCATAGAATAAAAATGCTAAATTGCCAAATCAACTTGCGACTCAACAAGTTGCAGCTTAGCAATCTCCAAGGAGGGAAAGAAAAGAAATGGTAATTATTCTGTCCAAAAAAAAAATAAGTGACAATTATTTTGACTGACAAAATTAAAATAAATTAACGCTATGCCGTCCGGTGGTACCACGTTGGTGCCACGCGAAAACTATCGAGCAAGCGCCGGTGGCACCACGTTGGTGTCGTACATAAAGATGTATACCGGCGCCGAACGAAAGAATCCCGATCGGACGTGCGGACGGCAAAGCGTTAATTATTAATTAAAGTAACAGATCAGTTTTCGAAATGATTTTTTTTTGGCTGCAATTGCAATTGCAGTTATAGTTGCATTCGCTTAGGACACGGATTTCCATGGAAATGGGGTAGAGGCTCTGCTTGACGAACATAATTTAAAAATTACCAGCCGAAAAGTTATAATTTTATATGAAAACTTTATTAGGTTCCGAGTAGAAAAAGAAATTGAAGATAAATAGAACATAATCGTGTTTCATCATCTACATTTGGAAAAGATCTTCGCTGTTACCGGCAAAAAGAGAGATGGTTGGTATATTGAGTAAAATATGAAATTTTCTTGTTGAAAATAGAAAAGCATCAATATTTATCACCTTGAAAATTGAGTCGATCGCTTTTCTATTTTCGAATCCTCTTTTGGTGTATTCTCATGGAAACGCGAAAACCCGAAGAAGAAAAGAAGAGTCACTTGATATTTTTTAATCTTCTGGTACAATTTTAATGGAAAACTTTTCGACTCTCTACTTTCGAAATACGTATTCGGTGTTTTTATAATTTGGAAGACTGATAAAATTTCCTTGTTATCGGCCATCGACATTACAAAAAAAAAAAAAAACACTGAACGATGTCGAATCTCATTTACAAGCGAATTTTCTTCCTTTTACGAGAACATTTCAAAATTACAAGAATCGTATAATTTTTATCGTATTTTTGAGTGAACTTTCGACTCAGTGAAAATCAGTGTTTTTTTTTAAATTGATTTTTTTCGCATTTGAATGGGTATGCATGTATGTGTGTGTATGTGGCGAAGGAAGAGATTTTTCGAAAACACCAAAAAAGGATCCGTGATCCGAGGAGATTTCAAGCATTAACGAACAATAATAATACTATCGCGGAAAGCAAAGAAATACGATGGTATTTACATTCGAGGGTTTCTGATGTTTTACAAGCTTCGTATAGATTAAAGGAAAGCAAAAGAAAACCTTAAAACTGGAATCCACCCTGTGGAGCTGTTGATTCTGTTGCTTGGAAGTTCAGTTGGCCATCCACTGTCGTGGGTACCAAATTTGGGTCCTCTTCGTCCTTGAAAAAAGAATATTAAAAAAATTAAGAAGAACAATAAAAGAAGTAAGCTTCAATAAATCGATTTTTGTTTTACATTTTGTTAACCCTTTGCGGACCAGCGCCACACATATGCGTTCGCTGGAAACCATGAATTTGGCCGAGGAACGCATATATGCGTTCGGCGAAAACAACTGATAAAACCGAAAGACTCATATATGCGTCTCACACAAACAGTTGCTGTGGTCGATATAATTTGACATTTAGGAACGCTATGAACGAAAATCGCTTAAAGAAACATCTCTGCTGCAACGTGCACTGGTAATTTTAAGTGACTATCGCGATAGCGGCTCGGCCCCACGGGACGGTTTACTCAAAATCGTCCCGTTCGCAAAAGGTTAAAATTATAGTCCATAGAATATCTGTATAAAAAAAAACTCGTCAAATTCCACAAAAAATGGAAATGTTCTTGCAATTGTTCACAAACAATTGCAAGCGCTGTTGCGATGTCCGATTTTCTCCGACTTTGTTTTTTTATTGACTCCTGGGACGCAAATGTATCATCAAACTCGTATCAGTCAGTCATTAGTCGGATGTGTCAAAAGACAAGACCGAAACGGCAGGACGTTCCACTTTACTGGAGGAACTCCGGGTTTTGCTGGTGCTTTGTTGGGGTTTTGCCGGGGTTTTGCTGGTGCTTTGCTGGGGTTTTGCCGGGGTTTTGCTAGGGTCCCAATGTTACTGGAGGAACTTCGGGTTTAGGCTCGCCGTAGCGAAAAGATTAAAAAAGCGTACATTTAATTGGAAAATAAAATAAAGGGCATACTCACTTCACCCAAGAAGAAGGTATCGATCATAGCCATGGCCCTCTGGTAAACCTGCTCGTTTTCATGGTGCTGCAGATATTCCAATTTATCGAGACCCTTAACTTCCTCTATCATGATAGCCACGCGTTCCAGTTCGCCCAGTTTATCAGCGGCGTTTAATATATTGGTCAAGCCATCGAGAACCACGAGAACGGTCTTCCAGTCCTTGGCCTCGAGCAAATTGCAGAAGGGCTCGAGAACGCCCATTTGTACCAATTGTGCGAGGTGATGCACGGAACCGCCGGAAGTTAAGTTCGTTATTGCCCAGGCGGCTTCCTTCTGGGCCTTGAAATCGCCCTGCAAGTTTGAACATCGAGGATTGGGATTAGTCGCTTGTTTACGATACATAAAAACATGAAGGAAAAAAAAAAAGGTTTCGAGCTCCACTGACATTTTGCAAAACTTGAATCAACGGAGGCAACAAGCCGGCATTGATGACGTGCTGAATTTGTTCCGTGTTCCCGGCGGTGATGTTACTGATTGTCCACGCGGCTTCCTTGCAGATGTTCGACTTTTTGTGCTGCAGCAAGGCCCCCAGGTGCTGCAATCCCCCGGCGGCTATGATAGCATCCGTCTGAACGTCATTTCCCGTGACGATATTCCCCACGGCTCTTAAGGTCGGCGTTAGTACTGCTGCTTTGTCAGAAGCCAATAACTGTACGAGTTTTGGCACCACTCCAGAATCAACGACGGCCTGGATCTTGTCGTTTGGCCCGTCAGTTAGATACGAGAGAGCCCAGCAAGCATCAGCTGGAAAACAATTTTATTTACATCATTATTTATTTATTCAATTAACATTATTTCCACCAAACGTGTAAAAAAGAAAAACCTTTTAGAATTTGAGTTTAGAATTATTTTCGAGGTTTAATTTCATCCTTTTTTGAAATCTACGAACGTGAGGTGCTTAGTAGAGAAATTATGCGTCTGTAAGTAATTTGATATTAACACTATGCCGTCCGGTGACACTACGTAGGTGTCTCGCGAAAAGTGTCGCGCAAGTGCCGCTGGCACCACGTTGGTGTCGTATATAAAGATTTATACCGGCGCCAAACGAAAGAATCCCGATCAGACGTGCGGACGGCAAAGTGTTAATTAAGAAAATCTGTTTTTATTATGATTTTATAAATTGTATATATTTTAAAATTTATAAAATTATTAAATTTTATATTTTTATATATAATTTTATATATTTTTCGTTTTGGATTTTTGATTACGTATAATTAGCGCGGTAGAAGTAGTGTTAATATATATTGATCATGGATCTCCAATAATAATAATCCAAGAGCTCAAAAAAAAATTTTGGGCGGTTTAAAGGTGAAAAAAGGGAAGAAATAATACAAACCGAGTGTGTCGGTGTCGGTGGTGGTCAAGAGCCGGTTCAAAGCTGGAAGGGCGATTTTTACAGCTTCGAATGGGGGTGCTGGATTTTTGTTTCGGCATAAATTCGATAAAGTCCAAGTGATGTTTCTAGCGAAAGTCACCTAAGATGGTTAAAGAAAGTTGTTGTTACTCGGAAGCGATCTCCATCCTACATCGGTTCTATCGTGATACTTACAGTGAGATCAAAATTTGTTGAATCAAAAAGACATGTTATAGATAAATAATAACCTGTATAATTAAAGTGGCACGGAATTTAGACCGTGATAAAGTATTCTCTCAAATTTTCTTTTCCAGAGAATTCATCAAAATCAATATACTTCTTATTTATATTTTGCAATGATTCAATCTTCTTTCGTTACTTTTCATTTTCATCATAAAAAAAGGAATTTCTATTCACATACACAACCACACACATATGTACAAAGGACCTACCGGAGTTTCTGGATTCAGCAAGTCGATTAAAAGTGGCAAAGCATTGTACTGCAGTACGAGATCTCTCGCTGGTGGCCCATCTCCTGCGATGTTACCCAAAGCCCACACGGCTTGTTCCGCGACATTCGCGTTCGGCGATTTCAGCAAAGCGACGAGTTTCGGAAGAGCTCCGTTGTTTATGACAACTTGAGTTTGCTCGGATGTCCCCGAAGCCACGTTGGTCAATGCCCAGGCGGCTTCGAACTGAAGCGCGGAACTAACGAAGATATCAAAAAATATAAACTCTCGGTACAAATATTACAGTAAATTATAAAATAATTATAGTTAAATTTTAAAAAATTACTTGCAAATTTAAAAATTCCCGAAAATTAAAAGAAAAAACACGTACTTATGATGGAACTCCAAAAATTCTATGCAACGAGGAACTATTCCTAGTTTGATCATGTTATCGATCGGTGGATTTTTCTCGCAGCTGAGCATCTTGCGACAAGCCTGCGTCGCCTGCAATTGGATGGTCGGATCCGATGAATTCATTCCAGAGACGATATCTTCGATGCCCATGGTCGGCAGCAAAGTTTTGTTGTCCTCGGGACTCGTGGGGCTGAGAGGCTCGATTACGGCGTCGATGTTACGCCTCTTGAGCATTTGATCATCCTTTTTAGCTTTTCGCAACTCCACGGAGACCTCATTTCTTCTTCTTCGAGCTTCCTGTGGAATCAAGGTAAAATTTAGTAGTTGGAAAACAATTCATTCTGACGAATGTCGATGGAAAACTTACATCGTGTTTGTTGTTAAACTTGAATTGTGCCATGCGGTTGTTCTCTGCCTGTCGCGACGGCATGTTTGCTGTGGAAGATACACTTAATAATGTTTATGTGGGGATGAAATATCGTTGGTGTTGATATTAGATGAAACGGTGTTCAAATAATAGTTTGTAGAAAATATTTGGTAGAAACACTCGAAAAAAGAATAGAAAATTTATTGTTTTATATAATATTAATTAATTAAAATAAAGAAATCCATATAACAAATGTCTCAAACTGCTTTTTTGGAAAATCGATACTTGACTTGTAAAATATTCTTTCCTTTCAGCTACCAAACAACGTTTAGCAATAATTTCTGGCTTGAAAGTAATATAAAAACTATGTAATTGCATATCAAGTGGCATTGAAATGGTTGTTTGCGTAATGCATGTTAGAAAAACATTATAATCCTATTGAAACTTCATTCCACGCATTAACTGGTATAAACAAAGGAAATCAAATCTAAAAAATACTTAAAACTATTTCTTAGAAATTCATAAATTAATGAAGCTTATTGGAAAGAAAATCCAGAGAATAGAATTATTATTCCCAAGAAGTTTACAGACAAATTTTTTTTCTATATTATAGAAATATATTATTCAAGGAGAATTTCTCAAAAGCGAGGGGTTCCAGTGGAAATATTTTTAAATATCATTGCATTTTTAAGCACCATCTCCAGCAAAGAGTTGATCATTAAAATTTAAAAATTTCTAGATTATAACAGAAAATGGGAGCCGAGGAATGAAAATGTTAACAGTTTACCGGCCGATAGCCTATTAATCGGCTTTACGTCGCCAACCCTTGACCCATTCAAGACGGCAATTTTTTTCGAACAGGGTCTCCAAGAGCAAAATTTTTTTTATTAATAAATATAATTTAGCATTAATATCATCGAACGATCGATCAGACTCGGGAATATTATTGAATCACTAGCGGTCGGTAAAGTGTTAATATTCTCATACAAATGAAGAGAATTATTATTCCCAAAAAACTTTGGAAAGTTTAGTCATATTATGAAAACATATTATTTCAGTAAAATTTTCCCAGAGAAGGAATATTTTAACCAACCCCTAAACTCTATTAAAAAGAAAATTTGAAAAAATAAAACAATTCTTGCTGCTTAAAAATTTGACAGAAATTTCTCTGTATCGTAGAAACATGATTTTCATATTAATATGATCCTTGCAATCCTACTTCAAAATTATTTATTTCCAAAAAAATATTATTACCGCGATTAATCCTTTTTTTTTCTTAAAATAATCCGCAGCAAAGAGTTAATCATTAAAAATCTCAAATTACACCAGAAAATGGGAACTGAGGAGCAAAATATAAATGTCGCTACATTATGAGCACCTGACCTCTGTATTCCAAACACTTAGATCCTGAAATTCCGCAAGGTCTTAAAACAAATCACCGACGTAAATATTTGGCAAAAGAAACTACGGGGATATAATCTGTTTGTCTTGGGATCGACTGATTTGATTTGCTTTGATTTGAAGTAACTCAACTGCTCTGCTCTCAAGGGTAAGGGAGAGAAAAGGGGAGACGAACGGCTTGGCTGTGTTTTGTTCGGCGTGTGGCTGTTGCTAAGTTCAAATTACGGCAAGTCCGAGGGAACTAATGAATACCTACACTCGATTCGCTTCTCGGGGGAACGAAATTTCTAATTCGAAACCCGTGTCGATTTAATTTTGTCGCTTCCAGCGAGGAATGAAATGCTAAAAAGAGGAAAAAAACTGATACAGAAGCAGAAAATGCCAGGACACAAGGAAAACAAAAGCAAACTGTGCCCCTTCGTAATCCCATCAAACTGCCAAAATGTGTAACGGCTTTGCGCTGGGAGCGATGGAAAACTATTGACGAATTAATGGCATTTGGACCAAACATCCCGTGGACTTTTAAACGACGTTGATTGATAAAGAAAAAGACCCCGTGAAAATAAAAACTCACCTGATGAAAATGTTAGCGATAAACAATAACCGAATAACTTGATGAACCGCGACCTGCGCGACGAGCGGGCGATCAAAGCAATGCGGAATGGCAGCAGCGTGTAGTCTGTAGTTTGTAGTAGAAGCTGCCTTGTAGCGGTTGGACTCGACCTGTTGATAGAAGCGAAGGAGGAAGAGAAACCGACCAATAGCAGCGCGTCTTCCTTCGGAGCCGCTCGTGGATTGGCGGTGACCCTCGGAACGGCGCGACTCGGCCGGCGGCTGATTGGCGCACGCTCTGTAACGTTTTTTCGTTTGAATTTCGCATAATCGCGCAGCCAGTGGTACCAACCTCCAATGAATGAATGAACGAGTAGGTTGAAGATGACAATCGAAAGGATATTATTGCAAGTAAATACTTGTTGATGATAATTTTCATCCCCTCACATTTTTCTGTTCAGAATTCTGACTTGAGTAGATGTATACATGTATATTTGACGTATATTTGTATTGAATATACACACTTGTATTGAACATCCATGCACACATATATATCTATATATGTATGCAGATATTATGTCATGAACCGATATGTAGTAGTTACAATACAAACCAATCTCTGGTGTATGTGTATATGTGTGCACATACATGTATTTGTATGTGATTAAATTCCAAATGATATCTAATCAACGGAGAATTTGGTAATGATAGATATAATATCTACGTATACGTCAAAATTATATAACAACACTGTTGGTATATTTTATTATCAGTTTTTAAGGTGTTTTTCTGACGTATTGTTATATATTCATTTAATAAATCTGTGATTTAAAGGAGGACAGGGTAGATAGAATCGGTGTGAAGTATCGGCTACAGATGACAGTAATTATATGTAGATGTTAAAAAAGTATATATATGTATTATATTTTATCGATACCAGTGGTGATTTAATTCCAAGGGTGAAAAATGCTGCAATTCAACCCCACAAAGGCTCTCCTCTCCAGGGCCAATTTTTCTCTCGCTAATTTCGCATCGGTGGGCCGACGATTGGTAGGCTCTGTTTTCAATGCATTTAACTGTCACGTGGTATGAGGAAACAATTTGAAATTGTCAACGCGTGTCTATCACTGACCCCTTGCTCAAGCCGAATCAAGCTTCGTTTGATCGCTAGAAATTATTTATCGGTCGTTACATAATGTAGTATAAAATGCGAGTATTTATTATATTACTAGCAATAAAGTATATATAGACGTAATGTTTTGTTACTACACCCATACATCGCTTTACGGCCTAGATACGTTCCACTAAACTTGGCCGCAAAGCGAGAACGTGCCAATTGAAAAGAGCGGTTAAAGGGAAATGCCGTATAAAGAGCGGCCGTATAGCGAGGTATGGGTGTAGTAATATAAAGAAATACACCTTTGTTTTACTTGGGAACATAAAATTTCATAATTACCATAATCCGGTTTGAATTTGCCCTCGATCTGGAACTGGAACATGAAAATGTAACCTAACTTTCAGCTCTTTATGTACATATATATACTGCTAAAAAACAAATTTGATCTCCAAACGTCCTTGAAACGGTTTACCAAATGAAATATACATGAGCAGGGTTTAAAGGGCAACCTGCTGTTTTATGTTTCTTACCTTAGGAATAAATCTTGTTTACTCATAAAAATGACAAGCATATTATAACAGTAAATAGGTTTAAAATGATTTCGAACCGTACAAATAAAAATATAGTAAACGGGGATCCAGATAAAAAATATATGGTTTTGAAAACAAATTTAATGTCTCCTTATACATCAAATTCAATATGTAGGCATATATTTTACAATATAAAGTATTAATGAGATATGTAAAAGAATGCTACATTAATTGCTACAATATAAATAATTAAACCGACAAAACTTTCGCTACGACCCGATACATTATATTTAATACACATTTCTCTAATAAATCTCATGCCATGGTGCTGGTTCCTATCTATTATATTTATGTACTGAATAATTTAGAATTTCCAGGTAACCATTGTATAGGTATAATTTCATTGATCGAAACACAATTAATTATAATGTATAATAAATATATGTTGACAATACACAAATATAATTGATTATTTAATAATTATCCAAAACTGCAAGCACCTTAATTAATTTCCCTCATGCAGAAATCCAAATATGTACCGAGACGAGCTTTAATGTACGTTCCTGGTTGCGATGAGAGAAAAATCAAAAAAGCTGCTTCGATCGATGCCGATTTGATAGTTTTCGACTGCGAGGATGGAGTTGCGATGAATCAAAAGGTTTGTGATTGTTGGATATTTCTCGAAATTTTGTAAGTCACTTCGATAACTCAATTACATCACCTGCCAATTAAATTTTCAGGAAGTTGCACGGGAAAGCATACGTGAAATGCTAAACAACCAAAGTTGGCCCTCCCACAAACCCGAATGGGCAGTTCGACTGAACTCCGTAAGCTCAGGATTGTGCGAATTGGACATGAAAGCTGTTCTTAATGCTGCTAATAAACCGCCTTGCATTTTGCTTCCAAAAGTTGAAAACGTATTCGAGATAAAATGGGTAAAAAATATAATGGTTAATGTTTTAGAAGTACAGTGGATTTTCTGCAATTACAAAGATTGTTGAAAAAGTGTTTCGACACCTAAAGAGAAGCTTAAATTTCAAAATTTTCTAAATGTTTATAATTTCGATGCCATTTTACAACTTTGAAAATGAAGTCCACTGTATTTTTACAATTGTAACAATTGCAATAATTTTATATCTTCTCTTTAGTTTTTAGATCGCGTTAAAAGATCTGCTCGGTCGGATGTTACGATGAATTTGATCATTTACAGCGAAACACCGAACAGCTTAATGCGACTCCCGGAAATTGTACAATATGCAATAAAAACTCAGAAATTCAGTCCCTTAAAGCTCGTAGCTTTGGTTTTCGGCAGCGACGATTACGTTGCTAGTATCGGTGAGGTCGAAAATTTCATATTTTTATTTTGAGGAATAACAGATCATCAGCACAAAAAAGCTTTTAGAAAAAAATATACATACTGTATAAAATTTTTGTTATTACATACATTACGATATTAATAATAATAACAATAATAATAATACGAAAAAAATGTTAAATGTCAGAAACTTCGGTGACATCCTGATATATTAGATTTTCAAAAACTTAAAAAGTCTATTCCACTAAACATAATTTATTTCCCTAATTTAGGTGCCACTCGAACCAATTCCTGCATGGAAGTTCTTTATGCGAGGCAAAGATTAGTTATGGTTGCGAAAGCATTCAACTTACAAGCCATCGATATGGTACACATCGATATCAATGGTACCGACTGAAAACTTTTTAATATTTATTACATAAAATTAATAATAGATGTTTCTAATTTTCAATATATACAAATTTTTGTTTGGGGTCGGATCACTGAAATGATTTTTTATCCTTTTCAGATTTGGAAGGTTTGAAAAGAACTTCCGAGGAAGGAGCAAGTTGGGGATTTTCTGGTAGACAAGTGATCCATCCCTCGCAAGTTCCAATCGTGCAAAGTGCATTTAGCCCTTCGCAGAGTAAAATAGAATGGGCTTCGAAGCTAATCGAAGCTTTTCGTGCCCATCAAGAAATCGGAAAGGTATAAAGTTAATGTGTAATTCAATGGAATGTGGAGAAAGCGAATTTCGAGAGAAAAAAAAGGAGCAAAAATGTGGTTTCTTTAATCTGTTTAATTTTACTTGGTTTTCAGGGAGCTTTTGTGTTTCAAAATCAAATGATCGACATGCCGACTCTGAAACAAGCGGAAAATATCATTTCTTTAGTCGCTACTGAAAACAAGTAAGTTTTCGTGTTCGGTGAAGTTAAATGTGGAAAACATTCATGAATGAAATTATTTATCAATAAATGGAAAAAATAAAATTTTGAGAATCAAAGAACCTAATTTTTTTTATCGAAGGCACGAGAGTCTGCAAAGAAACCAACGATTCCAGTGACGTAATTAATTCCTCTGAATAACAATAATACAATTTATTATTAATTTTTTTAGAGATTTAGCAAATAAAAGCATAGTTAAACATAATCGAAAAAATATTCGATAAATGCTTCCTATTTCTGTAACGAAGTATCTTATCTACCGACAAACTATTCCAATTTCAATCTCATAACTCGCTCACATTTAATAGGAGTTTGAATGAACTATGAGAAAAATAGTTAATTCGTTTTTTTAATTAATGGTCGTTAAAAACATCGAAGTAGTTATTAATACATATCATTATTTCATTAATATCAGTTCTCCTGCACGATGTATAGATACGATCGAAGAAAATGATTTCCCTTTCGTTTATAAGTACTGTACAAAAATTGTCCCCTTTCGTTTCATAATAACATTGAAGATTAATAGTCGAAAGGACGCATTCCTTCAACCACCCTTCTGGTTTCTAAAACAGCTGTCCCAATTATTGACCATTTTTATAATTATAACAGTCAAGGAATTTAACAATCACTGGTAATGAAAAAAATATTGTTTCGTAGAAAAACATAACGATTACCGCGTGTATAAAGATGATCTTGAAAACTAGTCAATAATTGGATCCAAGCGATCGTTAGTCATCCGTTGTCTTAAACGAATAATTTGTGTGGAAGTGTGTAAATACAATTTACATCCCGATAAATGCTTTGAAAAAATACAATTTATCAAAATTATAATAGCTATTATAATTCCTCCTCTTTTTTTTGATTATGCGTTAAATACTTAATAAATATTCTTCGTAATCTCATGGATACAATTTGTTTGAATCAAAAAAGTCCGTTTCAAAAGATTCAGTGTTTCAATATCTTGCGTTAATTATTTACAGGCACTTGAATTTCCATTTTTTGTCTGTGATTTTGGAGAAACGCATCTCAGAAAATAATACTTCTTTTGCAAAACTCTGAAGATTGCCGAAATCGGTAACTTTCTTTCCACGTACGCGAACTTATTATACAAAAAAAAAATGATTAACCAAAATTTAAGAAATTTGTAAGAACGAACCGATTTCAATTAAAATTTGCGGAATCGAGGGAAATCGACTTTCAGGTTCTTTCGGAAAAGAATTTCACAATTTGTGGAAACCTTCAGAGACTAAATTCAATGATTAAATATACTCGTGTTCTCCGATACATTTACCTTTTATTTTTATGAGCAGAATGGAAGAATCTTGCACTGCCTGTGTTTGTTTAACCACAGAAAGTCTCATTTCCTTTCTTTCGTGTTCGATGAAGTGGTTAGGGATATCGCTACGTAGAAAGTATTATTGTCTATGACCAGAACGTAATTTCCTTTTTGTCGTAATGGTAATAGTGATCAACATATTGGCATAATCAGCGACGACTTTTGCGTTCAACCGTTTCACGAAACACAGGATTCGACGGTCTTTTTAACGACGTCACGAGCATACGGTATATACGATAACGAGTACCATGTCATCGCCAATGACTGTATGATTATAAACAGCAACGCCAGACCCGGTTTGTGTAGCTGAAAAAAGATAAGACACACACGATCAGTATTCGGTGGTTTCAAAATACAAGAATTTATTTTTTTTTTCATTCAAAAGAACAAAATGTATCCTTAGTTTTTTAGGTAGTTAGGGTTTTATATTAATTAAAAAAACGAATCAACTATTTTCCTTATTGTTCATTGAAACTCCTATTAAATGTGAGCGAATTCCATTCAGCAAATTCCATTTTTATTAGGTAAAAATTCGTAACAACTTACTCCAATTGCTGCGAACAAAGTCATTCCAACGGACACCAGGACTAATATCGTGGCTATGATTCTTGTGGACGCAAACATTTTTTTCAATTGGTTGACTGGTCCCATTAAAAAGCACGTGCTGTGTAAATTAATTAGAGACAATTAGTGTAACAGTACCTCCAATAAAGGAAAATTGCATGTCGCGTTAAATTTCATCAACTTTGAAATTTTCTTTTTTGGGGGGTGGGGGGGGGGATTAGATTATTTCTGAGAATACACAAAGTAATCCAATTTCAAAATCTTGTTCTACTTCATATTTCTATTAAAATAATTTTTCATTCTCACTGTCTATTTTGAAAAATACAAAAGACATTGTTAAGACCAGAAATAAGTACTTTGATTTCAATTAATTTATGTGATTGCTTCTAGTTATTTTTTAAAAAACCACAATCATACAAATTTAAGGTCTATTTTTTTTTAGTCATTTTTACATCGAAATTGTAGTTTTAAAATTTTGTTTTTACCACATCGACCGATGTTACTGCATATAGAGACGACTCTTATGAAGTCAATAGGAAAATTAGCGAATTATTGTTTACCTTATTAATGAAATCATGTTGCCAAGGGTATAAAACACAGCGAATACTGTGAGCCCTCTATTTAAAAATAATGCAAATGAACCGAGAAAGGAAAGTAGAACGCCCACAATGAAACAAACGGCGAATCCTTTTATTCTAGTAGACCAACTTAACGTGGTTTCATCCATCACCTACAACAATAGCGCAAAGACAATGGATTGTAACTGCTGAAAGCTTTCAGAAAGTGTATTCTTCCACCAGTTCTTTTGCAAAGCTACACTAAACTAAGCTAACAATAAGTCCAACTTATTTTGTAAGCAGGCTTACCACAAAATCCACATCGCCCTTGCAGCAATTAATTTACGATTTGAATTAGAATCAGTTTTCGAGGAAAGTATTGGTTCTATGGGTATTCGACTTTCTTTTTATCAGTGGAAAGCATTTAGTATTCGAAGGGGTAGAGGGTTATGACTTTGAATGATTTACCTCGAAAATGGTTTGTGCGGATGACAAATAATTTAATCACTGTTCTTATAATTGTTTTTTTTTTTTTCAAAATGAAAGAGAAATCGCCAAAGGATCCGAATTTTGTATTATATATTTGTCTGGATTTGATAAAAAATAATATCGGCCAAGAAAAGGCTCTTATCTTTTTTTCAAACAATAAACCACAGGAATTGTGCTTTACAAAATTAATAGTTTATGGCCAATTTGTAACATACAAAGTTTTTGTGTGTGAGAAGCAGTGAAATTTGGAATATTTTTTTATTGCTTGAGCTTCTTTCATCTAAATTTTGAGAGGAAATTCATCGAAACTTCTTATTTTAGGAATACTTTGTATTTAGTTTAAAAAAAAATTTTTCAAAAAACTGGAAATTATGTAAAAGTAAACAAAAAATAATTTTCATAACAATATAATATTTTTTACCTGTGTTATAATACCACTTTCTTCGTCGCATTGCTCGTTACCGCTTAAGACTCTCCGTAATTTGTCCATTTTGATTTGTTATCCTAAACAAAAGGCAAGGCAACAAAAATTAGATAGAATTTTTTCAACAGCTAGATTAACAATGGATTTAAATATATTATCAATAAATCTGAAAGAAAAAACAAAAACACGATTTTAAGTTACAATTTAATGTCTATATTTATATATTCTAACACTTTACCGACCCCTAGCCTATTAATCGGCTTTTCATCGCCAACGCTTAACTCATTCGAGGCGGCGATTTTTTTTTAACACGGTCCCCAAGAGCGAAAATATTGTTTTCTAGGAAATCAATTGCACGCACGGATTGCAATCGGTCTCGAATGGAATAATAAATATAATTTAGCATTAATATTATCGAGTGGCTGGTCTGACGCGCAAATGCTGTTGAATCGCTAGCGATCGGTAAAGTATTAACAAAATGATAAATAATAGATTGCATTTACTCTTATCCGAATGGTGAAATTCATATGTCGGAATATTGCAAGAAGGTTCAATGAAGAAGACCTAGAACGCTGAACTTTAATATATGAAGAAGCGATAAAGATTGAAACTAGTAACAGGTCTTATTATAGAACGAAGGAATCATTACTTATATATCGTATAATAAAGGCCAATCAAGTACAAAGACGCAACATTTAATGAAAATTTTTATATCGGACCGCATAATTGATTTATAGCTTCTATGGAAGTCATGAATGAAGATAAGCTACAAATCAATCATACATCCCAGTAATTGTTATTTCTATAATGAATTAAAATTCAAGCAATGCGATCGCTAACCCCGTGAATCCTGAAGTTACAATACCGCAATTGTAATGCAGAACAATTGAGCCGTTTATTTTGAAAGTGGCCTAAGTTCACTTGTGAATTTTTTGTTGTTAACTGTAGTAACATGTGCCGCTTGACATTAACTGTCGCAAAAAACCTGTTGCGAAATTCATAAAAAATTGGACTTAGGCCACTTCCAAAATAATCCGCTCAATTATATAATACGACCCGAAAGGTCGACTTTCTTTTTTTTGTTTGATTTTTCTATTTTTAATTTCATTTGGGTTCTTTCCCAAGTTGCAGTATAGTAATATCATTTTTGAATATTTTATTTTCGACACGACTTTCCTAAATATTTACTTCGCTGTGTAAATAACAAGAGCGAGACTATCCCGATTGAATGTAGTCTGGGAGAAAAATTCAAATTGGAAACTTAATCTGAATTCAACTAAATGTGCATTTGCAAACCCTATTGGTGCAAAAGCTAAGCAATTGTTTAAAGCGGAGAAAAAATCCATGAATAAATAAAATCCACGTCCTGAATTTTTTTTATTCTTAGCAATCACTATTGAAAAAATTACTAAAATTTATTAAAAAATTATTAAAATTACTAAAATTACAAAATTTATGAATTCGGTCCTGAAGAGGTTGAATGCAGTTTCTCATAACCTCCAAGCGAACGAGAGACGACTGAAAAAGTGCATACATATAGACAAGGATGCATTCTTGCGTATGCACGAGCCAGCTTATTTCTTTCCTTCAACAGGTTAACCACTTACCTACACTCTTACACCTCTTTGTCGGCTCTACGGTCGCTCGCTATATTTTCTTTCGTCGGAAGGAGCTTCCGACCAGTAAAATATTTAATATGCAAATGCCTAAACACTTGTATACGTGTGGGATGGTAAAACCGATGATGACTGTGTATGCGTGTGAATCGCGTATCATACATGTACATACATACATACAAATATATATATACGCCACGTAAGATAATATCATATGCATTTAGCAATACGTTCTTAATTGACTGCAAGTAGTACGTACGTATATACATATATACATACTTATTTATTTACGTACCGTGTCTCGATCTCGTGTAATCCTAAAAACAAGAAAAAGGACAGAAGACGTATCCGTATCCGTATCCGGTAAAAGCACTGTTACTGTTGCTTTTTCTTTCCGTTTCTCGGCAACCTCGAATAAAGACGACTCTTAATTAACGTGAATTCGTTCGGGAGCTTTCCTTGTGCTTGGGATTGTAGGTAAACAGTAACGACTTACTTCACTTGTCAACCCGATTCCCGTAACTTTTTCATCATAGGAACTTTTCCCCTTCCCTATGACAAATATTACAGAGTCGCGAGTACTCGAACGTAGTTACGACGCGTACTTATGTTTGTATTCCTCCAAGAGACATTCGGCGCGTATTTACCTTCGAAGCACTTCGGGACTTCGGACGAGCAAATCGGCGGAAAAACTTGCCGTTGCGTTGCCGCTCTGGGTTGGGAATCTACCGAGTGAGTGAGTCACTCATTGATCAGCCTCCGAATATGAGTGAGTAGTGAGCGAGTGAGTTGGTAAGAGCCAAAACGAGAATTCGCGTAAGTCAACATCAGAGACGTCCACGACAGAAGGAAGTTCCTACTTTACCGACGGGCGCAGCGTTTGAATGCAAACAAAATAACGGATTTGTGTTTCCGAGGAATTAATTGAAATTAATACTAAGGAATTGGAACTTTTCCCTTTAAAGCTGTTTTTTTTATGTCTACAAATATTTACATATATAATATGCTTTTTTTTTGTCCGAGGAAAATTTGTACGAGCAGTTTTTCTTTTTGAAATAAAAAAAAGACTTTTTAAACGAATAAAAGCTCCAGTTGAAAGTGTTCCATTTCGTCCCACTCGTTAATTGTTTATTCAGTGTATTTGCTCGCTCTTAAAGGAGTCGAGGGAACTTATATTTGTTTAGGTAAAAGGATTTTCGCAAGCTTTACTCGTGAAAATGTTTAGTTTTGCGCTGATTTCCAAATCCGGGTTTCAAATATCGGCCAAATTTGGTTTTTGACAGATTTCAGGGGCAATATTATCTGAATCTAGTTTTGGACAAATTTCAAGGTCAAAATGTTATCCATTTCAAGTTTTGGACCAATTTCAAGGTCGAACTAATGTCCAAATCTAGCCGTAGATAAATTTGAAGGTTATAATATTGTCCAAATCGACTTTCAAACAAAATATTAGAAAAAAATTAATTTTGAAGCGATTTAGGGACAAAATATCGCTAAAATTTAATTATGAACCGGTTTCAGGGACAAAAAATCTTGTTTGAATCCAGTTTCATATCAATTTCGGGGGCAAAAGATTATTTTTGAAAACTTTCAGGGAAAATATTGCTAAAATTTAGTTTTGGATTGATGTGCGGGCAAAATATCTCTAGAACTGAATTTTGAATCGATTTCCAGGGTCTCAATTAAAGCTTGAGAGTTTTTCGAGGATGAAATAAGGGCAAAATACAAACAATACACTTTTTTTGGTAACCATTCAACACTTTATTGTTACAATAATTCTCTATACAAGGTATTGTTTTGTTTATAATAATATCAGCTGATAATGAATATTTATAAATAATTTGGTGAAAACATTCTCTTGATACGATCAAAGAAAGGACGTATATGTTGTACGCTGGTCAGCTTTTCACCTTTGAGTCATTATATAAACATTCCTTTTATCCGTATTTTATTTTATTTAGTGTCTAATAAAATATTTTCCATTTGTTTTATACATTTAATATTCTTTTTCTTTGTTTCAGTATGAAATTACATGATATGAAGTGATTCTTTCTCACTTTCTCTCTCGCTCTCTTTACATCATTCATGTTTTAACATCATGCATTAAGATTCTTTTTAGGCAGTGATGATACAATCTTAAGAAATGTTCTTTTATTGCTTAAGTTTTCAGATAAAATATGTTCTTTTCAATGATTCGTGAGGAAATTCTAAGAGAAATGTAGTTTAATGAAAAACGTACACGAACGCCAGATTTTTCTCATTTGATCTCCTTTTTGAGAATATAAGATAATTTCGAGAGCTCCCTTTTTCATTATAACACATTTCCAACATTTCTGATATGTACGTGTTACTTTAGAATGCACTTTTTCAAGAATCGTGTCTTTCAACAAAAAAAATCAAGAGAAATCCATGGTAATTTTTATTATCCCGCAACAGTAGGCCAAAGAAATCCCTTCGAAGTGAGTTTTTTTCAAAAACGAACGATCCGATAATTTCATAAATTTGAAAATTACTCTGAGAAAAACAATTATATCTATTTTTTTAATTAATTAGTTTTATGTGTTTCGTCCAATTTGCTTATAATAATAAAATTACTTTCAGGAATAAAATTTATTATTTTTTTACAGCTGGAATATTAAGTAGTTTATGTTGAAAAATGGAAAATTATATTTATTACAATTACAAAAATTATATTTAAAAGATTAATTAGAATTTTTCCGTCTTTTTGGTTTTACAGAATTTCTATTATTTTTTTACAGTCGTGACACCGAAAAGGAAACTCAAAATACGGTTTTTTTGGGGAAATATTTCTTTCACTTTTATTTCTATTTTTTTGAAAGTAGTATATGGGAAAGTCTCCCATTTTTTTGAGTAACTTATAATATATTGTAGTGTATTAAAGAAGTAGAAAAAAAAATCGAATTAGGAATATGCAAATTTTGAATTTTTCGACATCAAAATATCTGAATTTAATTTTTAATAAAGGATATATTAATAATAATATGACAATTGAGGAACAGGTATTGATCCATTGTATGGAGACTCTAAAGACAGAAATATTTTTGTATCGTACAATAATTTGGACGAATACTGAAAACGAAACTGGGACACTGGCTTTTTTATTTTAACGACTTCATTCGATTTATTAACTTTTGACAGACGAGTAACGGAAAAAGTTAATAAAATAGCATGAATATGTATTTTCGGATATTCCAATATTGCCCAGAGTTAAATTGTTACATTTAGCTCACGCCATTTGCTGTCTCGAATCGAAAACTCGATTATCTAAAAAAAAGATGTGAAAAAACATTTTGTATCACACCAAAAATCAATTTTTGGTGATTTAAGATTTTTTTTAGAATCGAGTTTCAAATAAAATAACATTTTTGCGGAATCTCAGTTATGAAAAAACTCAATCTTGTGATATTAATTATAAAATTAATTGCAAACATTCGGAAATCAAAAAATATATTTTTTTTCACCCTCTTTCTTGGTATTGAAAATTGTGAGAGGCGTTTTATCGAAAAGATTTCTATTTCCTTTGGGGATAAAAAATTACTGCAAAGATCCTCTTCGTGTCATAAAACGTAATTTCCCTCTGGATGGGAGGAAAACGGAAAATGACAAAATCGGGACACGGATTTTCTCGAAATTTTCTCTTCCTTTTGCATGCGAATAAAATAAAATTTATATGAGGTATATGTTTCAGATCGGTATCAAAAGAATGAGAGCCAAATTGTAACAGCGGAATTTCTTTGTTTAAGCTCCATATTTTTGTCTCTCTCTTTCTCTAAAATATTGTTCTCTTGTACATTGAAAGGAACGAAGGATTCCGTCTTTTCCCAAAATTTGCTCACGTTTTTGGAAACGATTATTATCCAAATTTTCCCGAATTACTCTCATTTTCCACAAGGGAGTGTCGAATCTCAATCTACAAAAATACAGATTACATCCTTTTGACCCTAAGGTGCTGGTATTTCGTAACTTGATGGTTTTTTGAAAGTCGAGGATTTTTTTTTCTCCGTGACGTGGAGGAATTTTCGAAAACGAGTGAATCTCTGGTTCCGTTTCTCTTTGTTTTTGAATGACACACTTTTCCCTTTGCTTTGCTTTGCTTTGCTTTGCTTTGCTTTGCTTCATTGTATATCACCTCTTGAGATTTGCATATAGCGTAGTACCGTTTGCCTTCGATAGACATCTGCGGGAAGCTAATGTTTGAACTTTGACTTACAATAACAAGAGGTAGAAAAGGCCGTGAAAGAAAAAAAAAATCATTAGCCCGAAGAAAAATCTAAAATAGGATAGGATGCCGTTGCCAAGCTTTCCATGGATAAGCTTTTCCGCATTCGATGGGTACTCGAGTTTCAGAGATGCGGTGCTTATTTGAAATGTCAATTCGAATTCGAAATGTTAATGCAAAAAGTGAGACACCAATTTGAATTTTTGTGTTGTATTTAAATACCCTTTTTTTAACTCTAGTTATTTTGAAAGTTCAAAGAAAGGGTTTTGAAAGTAGAGAATCCATAGTTGAGACGAATATTTGGCTTTCAGATTTTAGTTAACAGATTTTTTGTCTAATTTTAGTTTTTTTGAAAGTATAAGTAAAATATTTTGGAAGTACAGAATGCATCGTTGAGACGAATATTTGGCTTTCAGATTTTGGTTGACAGATTTTTTTTTAAATGGAAATTATACAAATTTTGGTTTCATCGTTTTTGATAGCAAAAATGCGGTTTTCTATTTTTAATTTGACCTCGTGAAGAAAAATAGAGAAATTATATGCATAAAAAATACTAGCAGTTTCAAGAAAGTTTAAAAAAATTTCTAAGTCTCTTTACAAATATTATATGCGGAAATAATATACAAATTATAAAATTAGACTTAATATTTTACGAGTAAATAATAAAATTCACTATTTTTTTTAGTAAATTTTATTACTCTACATTTCAAGCGTATTTCATTAAATTAAATTTTGAAAGCCACTTTCTAAGCTACATGTTTCGCATTTTTTGTGTGAAATATGTAAAAAATAGTCTCACATTTTGCATTTTTTGTTTTCCAAATTATATGTTATAATTGAAAATCCCATTCAAACTCATTTCGAAGAGCAATTTCCAAAACCATTTTGCACAATGCACTTTGCATTTTATATTTTGCATTTGAAGTAAAAAATGGTCGCGTTTTTCTTTGAAATAGAAAATAGTCTCACATTTTGCATTTTTTCTTTTCCAAATTATGTTATAATTTAAAACCCCTTATTAATATTACCCCCGTTCAGACTAATTTCGAAGAGCAATTTCCAAAACCATTTTGCACCTTGCACTTTGCATTTCATATTCAGCATTTGAAATAAAAAATTGTCGCTTTTTTTTACACATCTCCGTCGACTTTTCCAAACATTTTACACACCTGCCTGGGTAATCTATTAGCGATAACAGCCTTCTACTGGAATTATTAGTAACTCAAAAAAAAGAAAAAACATTTCTATATTTCTCCAAAATCTACGCGAGACGAGAAAGAAATCCGAACGGTGCCATTCAAAAACGACCAATCTCACGCTTTTCGTTATTCCCAATTTTGGTTACTGCTAATTTTTCGTGTCTACTATCTTTTGGTGTGTTTGTAGGATGATGTATGTACGTCTGCGTTATTATCCGTTATCTTATCAGCGCGTGACTCTTCTGAAAGCGTTCTATTATCGCCAAATATCTCGGATGCATTCCAGTCGGTGGAAATTTTCTCGCATTTGGGCCATTCGCCCACTGGAGCTTCTTCGGACTCGGAATCGGCACCGATCGAACAATTTGCCAGGAATTCTCCCCGGAATCTTTTGCTTCCCAGAAAATCCCGTCGAATTCGAGGCTCCAACGAATTCCTCCAATGGCAAAAATTTTTCCCAAAACCGAGGGCAAAGGTGTGTTTCCCATTAGAGCCTTCGAAAATGTCCCAGCAGTTTGGGAAAAATTGTCCATTTCAAATTTCGAGGGACTTCTGGGACCGGTAAAAAAAAATCGCAGATTCCTTCGTTTCCCCGGTTTCTCATTTTTGTACAAGGAAACGAAACTGAATTTCCATCCGCCGACCGATATTCTTCGATTTCCGTGACTTTCTACATTTTCTTTTCACTTTTTTTTCTCTTGTTACAAAAGCTTTTCCCGGCAATTGCATTTCTCTCTGGAAAATGACTTGTTTTTTTTTTATCTTCTGGTTCTTACAAACGAGTATCGCATTTAGGAACATTACTAACTCTACATTTTTCTTGCCCATTAGCCGGGGATTCGACGATTGATCATCAGCCAGAAGGACTCTTCTCCGCTGGTCTCCGATTTCTGCCCGATCGAGGAGCCTCCGTTCGATCGAAAAATGTGACTTCTTATTATTCGTAAGTATTACTTGGTGTCTCTGTGTATTTTCAATCTATCTCAAGCTACACAAATAGTATCTTCTTGTTATTTATAACGCAGTCTATGAATTTTTCGGGTATCCGACGTTTTTTTATTTATTTTTTTCTCTCTAATTTATTTTTCTCTGTCTCTTATTAAGTTAATTAATGCAATCAAAGTACGACTCTCCCGATTAGCGTCTTAATTTGTCTTTGCCCTTTTAATTATTATTATTATTATCAACGGGAACCTTCGAAGCTTATATTTTTTTTTGTATTTTGCTTTCTATGCATACCGACGAAGCTCACGGTTTTTTTTTTTTTCCACGGGTTGGAAGTATGGTTTCCCTCGATTTATCGGTATTAACTGGACGAACAAGAAAGGACGTATTACTTTATGGTGCTTTTTTTCGTTGGCGAGAGGGTGGAAGCCAGCAACGTTAAAGCGCTTTTAAGGGATTTTCGCAGGGTTTTGAGATCTAACACCTTTCGCTTTTTTCCCTCTCTCTCCAATTTTCCTCCTTCCTCCTCTTTTTCTTCCCAGGAAAACGGTTCTTGCATCAAATACCCGACATTCGTGTCCACAAATGTGAGGAAAATGCTGCAATTCCGATCGCCGGTTTGTTTATTAACACACTTATTGCAAAAATCAATGAAGGCTACGTAATTTCTGGCAGTTTTTATACAAACTACTGTAAAGAGTATCTCATCCATTCCGTCAACAATTTCAATTTCAATTCCAATCATTCATCTCCCAAGAAAGGAAAGGGAAATGGGAGTAAAGAATTATTGCTTCGTTTAATCATTTCCTGGGGAACTGCCACTTCAGCCACTTGCGAAAAGATTTTTTTAGACGGTATTTGGAAAGAAAGATTTTTTTTTTTCGCCTTTGCAAAATCGAGAGCCTTTTCGTTTTTTTCTTCCCCTTTATTTTTTTTTTTTTGAAACCCAGCCTCACTGAGAGCAGAAATTTTGAAAGTCAAACCGAGAGAAAGGGAAACGATTTTTGGCATTCGAATGGGAAACGAATTTGAGAATTTTTTAATTTGAATTATTAGTATTTTAATTAATTGTCTTGATTAATTTAATTAATTTAATTATTTTTATTTTACAAGAGAAATTTCGTCAAACTCCGTGTGAAAGTAAATTATTTATATATATATATTTAAATTTTATTGAAATTAATTTGATTTTAATATAACGCAATTTTACTTATTTTATTTACTCCATTACTTGACCTGAAGTAAATGTACATTGTAGCACCGATTGAAATAAAAAATGTTTCTCCAGGAAGTTTCTATTAACGAACAAAAAATTTAAAAAATGAATAACAAATGTCGTTTTAAAATTATAGTTTCTCATAAAAATCTCTAAATGTCGTTTTTTTAGGTTCCATAAATTCCCATTGAAATGGCAAAAATCGCCACCGATTTTTCTCCAGGAAGGTTCCGAATTTTTCCGTACATTGTGAAATTATATCTCGTAGAAATTATTGTGATAATCTTTTCCCAGGTTCCTCCGAACGGTGGCGATCGAATTCTGAAACGAAATTCTCATTTTAAAATTCAATAACTATTCGTTTTTGCAGAAAAGCTCAATTCCAATAAGCGTTTCCTTCTTTTTCGTTTCTCGAGACAAAGAAATAGCAAAGTTAGACATATTTTCGCGTCTTATCGAGAAAAATGATTTTATTAAAGACATTTCCTTGTAATAAAATACCCAGAGCTTATCATTTTGTAACAGTAAGGTGAGGTTTCACTTAAATACGTTTTTAATAATTCTATCAAGCTGGAGTATCTAAAAATCAATAAAAAACTTTTTCTCAGTTCCTAGTTTTCCAGAATCTCTATTTTTTGCAATTCAAAAGTTGAAGAAAAATTGTGAAACTTTCTCTCTTTTCAATATTTTTTCTTTTGCCGGGAGGAGGTGTCTAGTTTTGCTTTTATTTTCTTTCTAATTTTTTGCGGCACCATTTTTGACACGAAGAGGCTGGAAAATAGAAGAACTTCCTTTTTATATTTTTACGTTTTTCGTTTATATTGAAATAAAGTAAAAATAAAGGTAAAGTAAAAATAAATTTCATAATAGGAATTTTTGTATAAAATTGAATATAAAGATCAATTATCGACTCATCTTAACGAGATTTCTGGAAACTCTAGAAAAGTTACTGGATTTCCTAAAAGAAAGCTTTAAAAATTTTGCGAATTCTGAAAATACAACAGAAACACTGACTTTACGAATAAATTACAACCACATTTAATCCAATTCATAAAACGTCAAATTTCCAGGTTGAAAGAATTATTCTCTGAACCATTTCCCTCTATTTTATAAAAGTTCACATTTTTCTTTCCCGAAAATATAGAAACTTTTAGGAAAAATATCAATTGGACCAAATTTCAGTCGACGCCCGACTTTCCATCAATTTTTCAAAAAGTTCAATTACGGAGCAAATATTTCTTTGTCTCGACGAGCGAAAACAATCGCGTTCCTCCAAAACTGGCGTCTTCCGAAGACAAAAGTGTAATGACCATCGATCCCATCGATAACGCAATACTCTTTTCAAGAGTAAAAAACCATTCATACTCGTCTCGCAGGAAACAAATGCTAACCAATCTTTCGAATTCAATAACATTATTATTATTTTTTTTTTCTTTTAAGGCCGCACGAATGCTGTACAGTCACCTGGCGATAAACTCACTGGAAATATCAACGTCTCATTTACAACAACTGGCGCGAACATTCGTTTCTCAGCTAGCTCTCTCTCTCTCTCTCGCATCTGTTATGCAATTTCGCCTCGGCTCGGTGCAAAGGAAAGACAAATTGTGGAAATCAGATGAGGCGGAGGTGGATGAGGTGGTGATTTCGCAATTGAAATCCAAAAGGAACGAAACGAAAGGAAACGAAACGAACCGAACCAAAGCCTTTTGCGGTTGTCACCTACTTCACATCCTCGCGAATTCCTTTGATTCCATGTCACCTCGACCCAAGTGCCAAATAATTGAAAACAGAGAGCTTTTGACTATCTCAGCAAATCCCTGATTCGTTCGATCAGTTCAATTTAATAAGAAATTAAATTCGTTACTTATTTATGTATTCATCCCCTATTTCCTCTTCTGCTGCTACCGCTGCTGCTGCTGCTGCTGCTGCTGCTGCTGCTGCTTTTTGGTTTTCACTCGGTCGTCGGGTCCTCTAAATCGTCTTCCAAATTAAAACAAGGGGAACGACACCGATTATGCTCAACGACGGCAACTTCCAATCGGCAGCATTGCAAAGATCGCTAGTGCAAGAGCAGTAATAAGCTTTCACGTCGTGGGTGCCGCTTCTTCTCACGCATTCCTGGTCATCCCTCTCGTCCGTTATGTAGCCGCACCCTCGAACCACCCTGTCTTTTCCGTAAACTGCAATCAAACGAGAGTTTTTCATTTTAGATCAATTTTCAAGGTGAGAAAAGACTTTTTTTTAAAAAGAAATTAAAAATGAAGGTAAAGTCAGAATAAAGTTAATAATAGGAATTTTTGTAAAGAAAGAATACAGAAGAATTTCGTATTAAGCAAGTTTGTAAAACTGGAAGTCATCCTAAGCCGCAAGCCAAGGGTTGTGTAATAATAAATAAATAAAATAGGAATTTTTGTATAAAATAGAATATAAAGATTAATTATTGATTCAACTTAACGAGATTTCTGGAAACTCTCAAAAAAATTACTAGATTTTCTAAAAGAGAGCCCTAAAAATTTTGCGAATTCCGAGAATACAACGGAAACACTGAATTTCTGAATAAATTACAACCACCTTTAATCCGATTCATAAAATATCAAATTTCCAGGTTGAAAGAATTATTCTCTGAACGATTTCACTCTATTTTATAAAATTGTGAATTTTTTCCTCAATCAAGAACCGGTCCAATTTAGGCGCACTTCCCCTAATTGGATGAAAACTCTAGTGGAAAGCTTGGCAATTATTAAAAATTGATTAGAATGAGTAAATATGTAGAAATACCCCGGCGTTTTCAATGAAACAGAGGGAATCGAAGAAGAGTGACGCTTTCGGGAGGCGATATTAAATTTATTGTAATTAAAAAGAAGCTTTGAATGGATTTTAATTGAACTGAAATATTGATCTTTGCAAGTAAATGTAAATAAGAAATGTATGAATGAGAAATATACGGGTTTTATTCCTAAAGAAAAGGTGAATGATTTTTAATCTGGATTGATCCTATTATAAAAAAAGACACGTTATAACGCATCTTGAAATAGTGAAGCCATAAGTGGTGATACATCGGATAAGGATCTTGCAAAAATCCTCAAATGTTGATATCGAGAGTCGAATTTTTGGGTGTACCTTGATCTTCCCTCAAAAATGGAGTAAAAATTTCAAAAGTTTCAAAAATGAGGTTGGAACTCATTTTTTAAGGGTAATTTGACGCATACAATCGATTACAAAATTTTACTTTAACGGAACCCCAGCGGAAGTTTGTTAAAAAAAAAACATTTTTTGAGGAAAAACTGTATTTCCCGTTGGAAATCTCGAATTTTGGTAATGAAAATAGATTTCTCGCAAAAAAAAAATATATCGGAGAAGGGACTCCTAAAAGTGCCCAAAAGTCGTATTTTTTGGTCATAGGAATACTTAATAATATTGATAATAATCGATCATTTTTAATGAAATAAGGCAACTTCAAGAATAACGAGGGTCTTGAAAGCTAATACTAACTTTAATATAATTGCAAGAAAGCTCTAATTGGATTTTTGTTTAAATAAAATATTTCATTCGCAGTGACAAGTCCGATGAGTCTGTCTGAACTTTAAATTGTATTTTTAAAAAAGTGTATAAAAATAGGAATCCATATTTAACTTGATTCTAATTAATATCGAACAACATTCTTGAATAATATTGTGTAACGAAAAAAAAGTTTCTTTTAAGGAAATATAAATAATTTATAATATAACAGTATGTATTGCGAAAATGTGAATATATTTAATAAACAACAAATGGATTTTTATTATTCGTCTCTTTTGGAAAATAACGGATTTCATAAATTACCTGCTTTTTTAATAATGAAATTTGGTTCAATTTATTTCCTAATAAATATTCAATATCACAATTCAATTCACTAGAAATTTCAATAATAATTTATGGATTAATGAATAATTTAGTAATACTTTGCGTATCGGCACCCTCGGACCACCCTCTCTTTCCTGCAAACTCTCTTTCCCATAATCAAACGAGTGGTTTCTTTTTAGTAATTTTTTATGACAACGGAAATACGTTGATGGAAAATTCACGAGGTTCCGAGCCAGGGTTTGGTGCTTGAAAAATGAGGTAAAAAAAAAAAGAAACAACCAGTAATTGGACGGCTCTCCAGGTTTTTCCTCCTATATACCAACCGAGATTAGAGTCCCCGGGAATATTTCTTCCATCGGGACATTTAAAATGAAAGAAATTCTCTGGAATTTTCTGCAATTCGACCTTTAAAACCATCGTATTTTAATGAACCTCTTCCCCGAGTACTCGAAACTGTGTTACGTTAAAGGTTGAAGTGTGTTCCCCGCAACCTTTGCCGAAACGACACGAATCGTTAGAATTTTTTTTTTGTTAACGCAAAAATGAGAATTTCCGTTTTTAATAATAATCCTCTTCGTCCACCGGGAGCCTCAAATTTGAGGAGATGCGTTCTTGCTCAATTGTTCCTTCCTCCTGCGTCACGACTATTGTCAGAGCCGACCGGGGATGCCTTTAGACTTCCAGAGGGATGGAACTTGTTAACTCGACAAAGGCGTCGATAAAAAAAAAAGAGCATCAAAAAGCTCGGTTACGTAAGAGTTCGAGGAACATGTGACTCTCTGCCACCCTTTCGAGGCTCAGTAGTACGGGGACACCGCAATGCAGACCTGCCCTACCTTAACTACTTGCCAAAATATCTCTTATTTCCCGGCTGTTATTTGGCACGTTTTCTTCATATCGATACTTCATTTTTCTTTCTTCGATAATAAGTTGCTTCTTCGTTCAACTAAAAATTTCTATTGTTCTTGAAAAAAATTTCATTGACTCTCTATAATCCAAATTTTCTATTGTTTCAGAACATCAACAAAAAAAAACGTAAAAATTTATAGTGGCTCAATTTTCAAAAGTTGATTCTTTTTTCGGGGGTTTATTAATTTTTAATATAATATTGTATAACAAATTTCTATATGTGAATTTCTGGTATTGGGTTGGCAAATAAGTTCGTTCGGTTTTTAGCAGTGGAATAAATCACAAAAACCGAACGAACTTATTTGCCAACCCAATATATAAAATTTAATTTTGTTAGCAATTACTCTGTGGAATTATTATTATTATTATTATTATTATTATTATTATTATTATTATTATTATTATTATTATTATTACTACTATTATTATTATTATTACTATTATTATTATTATTATTATTATTATTATTATTATTATTATTATTATTATTACTATTATTATTATTATCATTATTATTGTTGCTGTTGTTGCTGTTATTTAATAGTTGCAATGATTTAATGTCAAAAAAGCAAAATTGAAAAACTTAAGAATCAAAAATATGAATACAAGGTTCTAGTAATTAGGGATTATAATTCAAATAATTTCGAAAATGTGTAGGAATTTTGTGTCACCAATAGTACGGATTTTAGGTAACTAGAATTTGTTGTGTACCGCAATACTTTTCTAGCGAAGCAAAAAAAAATTGAATGCAAAAATTTTGGGCCACGAAAGAAACGGATTGGCTATCTACCGTTGATGCATAATTAACGACGATTACTTAGCACGATTGCTTCGAGAATAAACGTCGTTAATTATGCACCAACCTAGCATTTATTTTCCACAAAAGAAACACGAAAGTGAGTCAGAGGTAAGTTTGTGTCACTACCAATCCGGATCTCAGGTGATTCCAATTTTTTCCATGACGCAATTTTTTTTCTCCCGAGTCAGGGAAAAATGGTGCATCAATTTTGACATTATTAGCAAATTTCGAAAGGAGATCGGACTGGTACCTTTTTGACTAATTTTTCTGCAAATTGTAGGTTCGAAGTTTTTGAGGTGATCCGAGCGCTGCTGAAAACTGCAATTGACGGTTCCAAGGGTGTACGGATCGAACGGGTCTCCACATCTTGGGTCGTACTCGCTATTACACATGTAGCATATGACAGCTTCGCCTGTAACACAAGAAATTCGGGCAATTAGCGAAAAATGACGAAAATCATTACCCTGGAGAAAATAAGGTCCCGCTATTTCATTCAAAAGACAAATTATCAGTCGGTGGGCTATTTTATCGTGAAAAATCGACGATTGCATAACAATCGAAATTGTAACAACGTGGTGCCAAGTAAAATCAATTGCACGTCATCCCCGAAAACTTCCACCCAATGAAAAGCTACTCTATCATTGTTGAATATGTAGTTCACTGTTCCTATTGATTACCCCCACTATCCTCACCTACATTTTATTTTTTGATTACGTAATAGAATAACCCAAAGTGAATCGCTTCGAATATGAAAAAATTCCAAATCGCACAAATCTGGAATCAAATATTCCTGCGTGATATTTTTTCTTTTTCGCGAAATTATTTTCGAGTAATTTATTACCCGCCAGAATTCTCAAGAAAAAATCTTAGTGGTACTTGGATTTTATGCAACTCATTATGGAAATGAGAAAATCACATTATACGCGAATCTATAGAAAACCGACTAAATTCCAAAATTTTCCTGATATTTTTTTGTGCAGGAAATCCCATCTAGTTGGTTTATTAATTGCCAGGTCTTTGATGAAAACCACTAGCAATGTTGGATTGATTACGTAATGCTGGTACGTAATTCACTTTAATAATTACTAGAATTTTGATGAAAGACACCAGCAATATTGGGATATTACGTAACGAAAGGAATTCATTTGGGAAATAAGAAACCTCTTCTCACACAAAATTCTGCAGTTTTTCTTTTTCCAGAAAACTGTTTTAATATTTTTATACATTCCCAAGGTTTCAATGAAATTTATTTGTAATATCTGCATATTTCGTAATATTGTATTATTCATTTCGGGGGAAAGAAAATTTTGAAAATATATATACATTTTCTTATTTAAGTATATAAATTTTAAATAATTTTCTAGTATATTTAAAATATATTAAAATATACTTAAAAATGTATGCGATTATATGATAAAATTATTAGTATTAAAGCTACCGGAAAGTTTTTTCCGGTACGATTTTTGATGTAAAAATTTAGAAAGATTTATTTTTCTTTTCGGTTCCAAAAAAAAACCGAGAGTTCCATAAATTTTCGAATATTTATCTTCCCTCACAGGTAGCAGAGTGTCATTAATCACGATGGAAACTATATAAGCTCAATAAGGTAAAATTTGATCTTTAAAGGATGAGGGTCCATAAGGTGGGTTTTTGGCCCCACGGGAGCACAGAGTCGCAGCATCTTCATTTTTATGTATTAGGGTGTCCCATAATTTTATATAACATACACAACAAAAAAAAGGTTGTGCACAATTGGGGCACAACAGGGCTTCAATTAATAAAAAAAAAAGACTTAACATTGCTCCGGCAAAGCATTGAAATTATTAAAAAGAATTATTGTTACATAAATCCGAGGTATTATAATATTTAACAATTATGAGGCCCAAAATCGCGCGTTATGGACCCACATCCTTCGTGTTCACTTTAATACCAAAAAAAAAAACGCAAGATGGAAATAATTTTCGGCCACCCCTGACATTTAGACACTTCTTTTAGGAAACGTACGATATCTCACTGGAGAGTTAACTCCCATGACGCTCGATTTCCGGGGGGTAAGAAATACGAAATCGTTACTTCCGTCGTGCGGCATTATACAAAGACCTATCGCAAAGTTCTGGTTTCATAGCGAAATCGATGTCGGCACGAGGGCCAAGGTCAAGAATGCAGGCAGCCAGAGAGCCTCGTCGTTGCATTTCGTTTCACTGCCAACGAAATGCGCGCTGCTATCTGGAAAATCGTGCGATCTTAGTTCATAATCAAAATCCTACCGTCGCGTATTTCATCGGCCAACGAGGGAACGAAGTGGAAACGCGAGAGAATTTATCGGCCCTCTTTTGGCAAAAAGTTATCTAGGGCTTTGCCGGCTCAAGTCTAGTTGCCGTCTCGTGGCAAAACTGGGGCAGTGCACAACTCCGTGACGTCACGGAATACGACCCCTATATCGATCAGTACCCCCTTGGAATCTTCAAATCCCATTTTAGCTTCAATGAACTATATTATGCTCGTCGTATGGAAGCTTACGTCACCATCCGATCATCGTGGCTGCACGTATGTACCATTTCCCGAGCAATAGCGTTGCATAGTCACATATTGGCGATTAAACCCCGGAAGGGTGTCTCCGTATTGTGTCAAGACCCGGCATACGCCCCTCTGGCTCTCAGGCCTTGACGATTGCATACACATTGCACCCACTATCGGATGCACTGCCTATCAACCTTCGAGCTTACCCTTGTTAAAGCCTGTAACTCTATAAACTGCATTCATCGATGCACTTTCCAATGCGAGCCTATGAATCGACTCGCGATGAAATTTTTCCCAGGAAAAATTGCACACTGACTCGTTTGAAAAAAAGTAGGCATTTCATGCATTCGTTCTTCTTTTCCTGTGACTCGAGTTTCCGGATTGAAATTTTTTGGATAAGAAATAATCAAATCGAGGCTACGTAAATTTGAGCCATCGGCAATATTTTTCGAACGAATTGGGTAAAATTAATAATAAGTCAATTTGTGTCAAAATACTGAAGAAACAGATTTAGGATTTATTTGGGACAAAATAAAAATAAAAAGAAGTCGATGTAGGTTCGGTACCTAAATTAATGAATTTAATTTTCCAAAGAGTAAATATTCGTGGGAAACTAACAATTATCTCTATTTTTATAGTAACCATTTGTGTCTATTAATTAAAGGTAATTTTGTAAATAATATTGTTTTTGTAAAAATATAGCATTTTCTGAAAAAAGAATAGTAATTTTTTATTTTTCAGAAATTTTCATCCAACTTCTAACGTTCACCATGAATCACGTATTTTGCATTTTCGGATCTTAATTTTCTTGACACTTTCGAACTAATGCGGTCCCGAAAGGAATTCCTACTTGGAAGGATGCTAATTCGTCTGAGAAGGAAAAATTTCTTACACTTACTCTGTCTTTTCTTGAAGATGGAGTTTCCCGGAAGGGAATTTCTTTGGAAGAAAAAACAATAAAAGCGGGTCAGAGTAAGTTTGCGTCCCCGGTAACCCGGTAAAGTGCCCGGTAATGCATTCAACCCCGGAAGGGTGTCACCGTATTGTTGCAAGATTCGCAATACGCCCTTCTGGCTCTCAGGCCTTGAGAGGTGCACGAACACACTATCGGATATACCGCGTATCAACCTTCGAGCTTACCCTTGTTAAAACGTGCAACTCTATAAACTGCATCCATCAATGCATTTTCCAATGCGAGCGAACGAGCGATGAATTGACTTGCGGTCATGACCTTCTTCATGCATAATTTCATTTTGCATTACTTAATACAGGAAGCTCTGGCATAAATAACTCGAGGAACAAACAAATTGCTTATTTAGTCTGGATGCGCAATTTTGGGGGATCGTTAAAGAAAAAATAGGGGTATGAGTGACTTAATTTCTGGTTTATTTAATTATGAAAGTAAAGGGAATTACAGTAAATGTTACTAAGAATGTATGGGTGTTGCCATATTTAACTAGAACAATAGTTATAATTACTATAAATTTTTTTTTTGTGAAAGGAGAGTACCAACACTTCTTGGAGGGACCTCAAAATCATGAGATTCAAAATATTGATGAAATAACACACAAAAAATATGAATGACTAAGAAAAAAAATTAGAATTTTTTTCAAATTACATGTAGGAATTCTAAAATTTTTTTATTTAATCCGTGATTAAATTTCAATAAAGGAATATCAATGTTCTTTTACATTTTTTAGTCGGAATTATAATAAATGTATAATAGTTAGAATTACTACTTATTTTTTATTTTAATGAAAGGAGAAAGAGGGTGGAACTTTAACATTCTTTTGAAAAGACCCAAAATTTCAAAACTCCCAATCTCGAGATTAAAAATATTGATGAAATAAAAAATATAAACGCCTAAGAAAAAAATCAGAATTTTTTTCAAATTACATCTAGGAATTCTAAAATTTTTTAATTTAATCCGTGATTAAATTTCAATAAAGGAATATCAATGTTCTTTTACATTTTTTAGTCGGAATTATAATAAATGTATAATAGTTAGAATTACTACTTATTTTTTTCTTTAATGAAAGGAGAAAGAGGGTGGAATTTTAATATTCTTTTGGAAAGACCCAAAATTTCAAAACTCCCAATCTCGAGATTAAAAATGTTGATGAAATAAAAAATATAAACGCCTAAGAAAAAAATCAGAATTTTTTTCAAATTACATCTAGGAATTCTAAAATTTTTAAATTTAATCTGTGATTAAATTTCAATAAGGGAATATCAATGTTCTTTTACATTTTTTAGTCGGAATTATAATAAATGTATAATAGTTAGAATTACTACTTATTTTTTTTTAATGAAAGGAGAAAGACGATGGAATACTAATATTCTTTTGAAAAGATCCAAAATTCTAAAATTGGAAACGTTATTTAAAAAAGCATTACCATTGTGTCATCAGGAGAATGTTTATATAAACAATAAAAGAAGGAAAAGAATTTTTTTCTATTAAAACTAGGAATATTAAAATTTCTAAGGTAAGTTCTTTAATAAATTTGATATGTGTCTAGAGGTAACAAAATATATGACCAGGTTTCAAATTAAATTTTTTTTCCATGGGAGAACATTACACGCCATGCACATAATCAACATACTCGACCCATACCCGTCGTCAACTTTGCAGGAGTCCAAACTACAATGGCTATACATAAAATTATGCGGTACCAGGGAAAGCAATTAATTTTCGACAGATGTTGCCACACGGTGACAAGAGTCACCTCAATGTTCTCTCTCGTGACGATGCCGAACACACATCCGGAATGTTCGAGCTCGAATTTACGAGACGCTGTTTATAACGAAGCCAGGAGCTCTCCTACGATCTCGAGGGCCATCCTACGGGTACAAAGTGCGTTATGCAAAGGGCGCTCTTGTCGTGCCTCATAATCGGTAGGATCCTTGCGTGGAAACAAGGACACGATGCGATCTGAGAGGAATGGAAAATGGTAAAATTCCCTAGGAAAGTAATAAAAACTCCCTTGTAGTAAAAAAAGTAGTAAAATTAACTGCGACCATAATAAAAGTTATGAGACAATTTCTCGAGGATAAAGATATTTTTGTAAAATAATCAATACGCGCGGTAATTGCGAAACTGGAGTCGAGGATTAGCTTTCCTTCAATATCTACAATTTTTCCAGTTATAATTTTATGATTTTCAGTCACGAATGCAACTTTCCTCCTTTTTATGATTTCGAGCATTACTTTTTTTCTCTCTGCGGGGTACTGTCAGGTAATGACCACATGAATGCTTAACTATTTTTCTCCTGCACCGGTCCCCATAGGAGAAGCTCTTCCCATTCATCCGGAAAGGTCATTGAGACTTGAACGAGATACCTTTCGCATGGAATTTCTCACACGTGACAACAGGGCCAATGCTTGACCCATTCACGACAACCAATCGTTGACTTTTCATTGTCAGTATTGGGAAATTCATGTTTCAACCTAGTTTGTTCAGTCTTGATTTACTTTAGTAGAAAAACAAATTTCTGTCCATGTGAAACTCGAAGATTTTTTTTTATACACTTTGAGTAATTTTCAAAGTAATTTTTTTTAGTAGGGATAATTACAGTTCGACTCGTATTTGAAATATGGTGGTTTGGAAGAAGACAAATTATGGTCAAAATATGATATAATTAATTATTAACGCGTTCAACCCGGCGCATTTTTTAAGCCATTTAAAAAGCATTGGCCTGTGAACCACCGGTGGTTCACGCCGGGTTGAACGTGTTAAATAAAAAGCATCGCACCTAATTCATCTTTTTGGACCATAACCAATTGTTAAATTCTAGGGTATCCTTTTAATAAAATCGCTTTTTCGAAAAGCATTATTATATTTGAATTACTAACTAAATTAATAATTTACTAAATCAATACTAATTTTTAATTGCTAACTAAAAATCGTTGTACGTTATACAATATATTTGACATTTACATTTTGAGAAAAATATTAAACTTCACCTGTCCATTCAATCCAGAACAAATACTTAAATTCTGGAGCATTAAAAATTGAAATCATGATTTTTTTCTATATTTACTTTACTTTATTTTCAATTATTATTCCGTTTTATCGATTTTTCCTTTCTTTTTTAAACAAAATCACTAGTTTCAAAAATATCAAAGCTAATTACTAAGAAAAAATCATTACACGTTATTCAATATACTTTACTTTACACATATTCCGTCGAAAATATTAAACCCACGGTATCTATTTATTTCGTCCATGACCAGCCCTTAAACCCCGGGCATCTCGTTCCTCCCAAGATTTCCCCTACATCTGATACGAGAAAAGATGACTGTTGATGTGAAAAAGAACACTTTGTAATCATAATCTGGCGAAATCATCTAAAAAAGGGTATCGGTGGGAGCCACTTGGCACTGAGTGCCACTGAAAACACGAAGAAAGAAGACACATAAGTGTACTTCCATTGGAGAAGCATGCGTAAGATAGAGAGAAGAGAGAAAGTGGGTCGCTCGATATTCCTTTTGCGGGGGTAAAAGGAGGGTGGTTTAACATGATACGGTGCATAGAATCCAGAATTTGCACTGGACTATATACACCAGCTCGAGTCAAATGCTTAGAGATAGCTCGGCATCGGCTTATTTCATCGTTAACCCTTTCCCACGACGATTGCGTCACCAAAAGCAACGAAACTGCACCGTTACGCGAAAGCTCTATTGGGTGCATGCATGCATGCATGCATGCATGCAAGCTCGCGGAGATTTCAGGCTCCTAAACCCTTCATTTCGCTATCGCCCGTGCATCAAGCGTCGTTCCACGTTTCGTTCGCCTCCACGCTAAAAATATATTTTTTTTTTCGATTTTTTTTTTGACTGCATAATTCCGATGCATCGGCGATAATCTCTGATACCCCGGAGAATGCGAGGTTTTTCAGTTTGATCGAGCGACTGCAACTTCGATCGCGAGATTTTCTTTTCTTTTCCCCCCGAAATTGCACTTCGAAGGGACTGCATGGACCTTTTTCTGCGATTTCTTGGAATTTAATGCGCGAAAGCTGCACTTTCATCGACGCACTCGCGCGAAAAAATTGGGAACGGGGTTGAAATGTAAAAACCCCGTGACGTCATCGTTATCATCGATTTCACGGAATTCAACAATTTTCTTTGCCGCGAAAAAAAAAAAATTCTATAAATGAGAGTAACGAGAGAAACGGTGATTTATTTTTTTTTTTTCGCTCGCTTTTCAAAGTAGGAAACGGGAAAAGCGGGCATGGAACAACAGCAGAAGTGGTTCAACTCCACCATACGCGCCGGTACCTGACAGACAAGCAATTATACAGAATTTATTCACCACTTAACACTCGGGCCATGACTGCGAGACATTCTGCAAAGGAGAAAAGTATACCCCACCTTGGAGCGTTTTACTTTTCGCAATGAAAACTCCCGGCAAACGAGGCGCCGTTTCGCCCCTTTTTTTGCAAACCTTCACTCTTTTTCTGACCGACGTTTATTTATGCCTACGAGGGCCGTAATGTTTTTTTTTTCCCCCAGGGATAATGTGGTACCTACTGCAAAAACCAACAGCCGTCGTAACGATACGTGATTTAACCATTGCGTTTTCCCACATTTTTGCTTCCCCGAGGTACAGGAATTCCCGAATTACGATGAAAAAAAATATAGAGAACAGTTAACTTTTTTGATACGTTGTGAAAATAAAAATATGTAGTGATTCCAACCATTGGTATAGTGAAATATGGCATGAACCATATATTTCTAGTAATTTTAGCTCCTTTTATTAATTTTATTAGAATTTTTAAAAAATTTCAGGATTAAGATAACGAAGTTAAATAATTCGTGCTTTTATTTTTTTCGGTACGAATTGTTTTCTGGGATTCGAGACTTCTTTTATGTAAAATTAAATGTTGATACTATTGTAACAATTTTATTTTGCCAATTTTACAAATTGTTATCTCAGTGCTGTATTTTTTACTAGTATTTTATTTTAATGTATTGCATTTTATTTATCTTGTTAATTGAATTTGTTAATTTACATGAAGGAGTTTTCTCGAGATTCCAAAATCCTCAAATTAATTATTGATTTCTTTTGCAGAGATTGGACACTTCAATCATGAAATTCTAGGGAATTTAAATAAATTTTTAGGATTAAGATAACAAAGTTGAATAATTCGGGCCTTTTTTGGTACGAATTAGCAATTAATTTCTTTTCTGGGATTCGAAACTTCTTTTATATAAAATTAAATGTTGATACTATTGCAACAATTTTATTTTGCCAATTTTACAAATTGTTATCTCAGTGTTGTATTTTTTACCAGTATTTTGTTTTAATGTATTGCATTTTATTTTACTTTTAATTGAATTTGGTAATTTACATGAAGGAGTTTTCTCGAGATTCAAAAATCCTCAAATTAATTATTGATTTCCTTTGTAGAGACTGGACACTTCAATTATGGAATTCTAGGAAAATTAAAAAAAGCGTTCATCTAGAAAACGTCCCGCTTTAATAAAGAAGAAAAATAGAATTCAAATATTTGAGAAACAACAAAGTTTGACCAGTACCATATCACGAGATGCGAAGCAGTTCTTTCCTAACTTCAACCTTTAATAAGGTTTACCTTGCTTGAAAATTAGAGTACGAAGGTTCTGTTATTCTTCAAGAAAACTTGAAATTAAATCTTCGAATCAAAATTAATACTTCGCTTGATTTTCGAAATTTCCAAGTTTTCTTTCACAATTTCCTTCCAGATTTTTTACATTGATGTAAAATTGTTACATCGATGTAAAAAATTCTCAAGAACCAGAAATGGTCCAGTATAGTACCCGATTTCTACATAGATGCCGATTTGTCGACCAGGAAGGTCATAAAACGGGACCTGGAGTTGGCCCCTGGTCTTCCGCTTAAAAAATTCATTTTTATCATTGTTACGCTTCTGAATTTGTCCAATTGGGTCTTTCGATACGTTCCTAACCAGTATTTTGGCTTCGAATGTCGATACTCGAGGACAAAAAGGGAACCCGATTCACCGAAAGACAGTTTCAGCGAGCGAAAATGAAATCCTGCCTCCGTAGTATCGATTACCGTCTAAAAAAATAAGATCCGAGTCTTGAATTGGGAGGATTCTCCTTATTCGGATAAATCCCATTTTCTCCGACTCGCTTTGGACGCTGGTTGAAGAATAGTCGACTGGAGTCTCTATTGTTCCAGGCATTGTAACTCTCCAGTGCCTACCCGTGTTGGTACTTGCCTTCTGAATGGGGATGGACAAAAGAATAGACGTTGGAGGGTTTTTTTTTATAAAAAAAAGGGGGTTCATTAAAATGGAAAACGGGAAACTTTATATCCAAGTAAGTATAAATGTTTGTGTTTATCTTCCAGTGCCAAAAAGGGAGGAATCGCTTTCGAAGCTGGAATTCCGCTTGGTTTTAAAGAAAATCATTGATGCCCCTAAGAAAGGAGGTCGGCCTTATAGCGAGCGACCTTGCAAACGGATTGATCCTACAATTGAAAGCATATGGAGTGTTTCTAATTTTCTTATCTAATGGGTCAGACGAATAGCGACGAAAACATTTTGATTGACCGCTTCCGCGAGTTATTAACTGCAATTAACCTTGTGCATCATACTAGACAATGTCGAATTAACAACAATTTTCTGTACATGGATTTTCACGTTTTCACAATGCCGCGTCTTGTTTAGAAAATTCTTTTATGTAATAGCAAGAAACCCTTTGGTTGTCCCATTTGCAATTAGTCGGTTAGTCATCCGGGAAATCATTTATCTTTTTCGCATCCGTATCCGGTCCTATTTTTGTTCTTTCAATCCTCTATAATATTATGTGAGTCTCAGGTCACGTACCCTTATAGTTACACCTTGCATTGATTTTTTTTTAGTTCATTATCAACAAATTTCAATTAAAGTTTTAAAAATGGGGTGAGACAACTCATTTCTAGGGTTAATTTGACGCGTAGAATTGTTTCCAAAAATGGACAAAAAGTTAGTTTCAAAAATTTGGTTGAACAGTTTTTTTTTATTTCTATTTCTATTTATTGAAGCATATGCTCTTGTTGCCATGGGGCAAGAGAGGCTTACACATTTATATACACACATGATGAAAATACATACAAATAATAATACGGATGGTATTGAAAAAAAATTTGGATGTAGAAAGTAATTGATTATATTGCAAATGTATGATCAGAAACGGGCAAAAAAACGAATAACAAAGAAAATCCAGAATTAACGCGCTGTGAGTGAATAAACATTTTTAACAGTAAGTATAAATAAAAATAAAAAATTTCTACGGGTAATTTGACGCGTAGAATCAATTCCAAAGGTCTATTTTGCCGAAATTCTAGCGGAAGTTGGAGAAAAGTATATTTTTCTGCAAAAAATCGTCTTTTCCATGAGATTTCGAGAATTGCAGTGAAAGATTTGGATTCCTCGGAAAAAAATACATCGAATAAGGGTCTTCCGAAAGTCCCAAAAAGTTGCATCTAAAAATCGAATTTTTTCAATACATTCCAAAGTATAATCACTTAAGTTTTTACATAACCGCCAATAACGCCAATAACACAACGAGAGGAAGAAGTTTCCAAAAAAAATAAGGATTTTCCAAAACAGGCGAAATTTCTAGTAACATTTTTGGAATCAAAGATTTCGAAATTTCTAACAACAATTCCGAAAAAGTGACTTGGAATTAATTTTTTTTTCCACAGCCTTTGTTCATTTTCTCCTTTCCTTTCCTTTATGAATTTCATAAAACGTTAATGTTAAGCTTTCAGATGTTTTCCAGGCACACGTTTAATTGGATTCTACGACAAAAATCGGGCACACGCGACAGGAGAGAGAAAGAAGTGCTACAAGTGCTGCAAGTGCCACTCTACGACTTCCCCGGTGAATATCTCCGGTATTCTCTTAATCCAGTCGGCGTTTCTTTTTGTTCGTTCCATTTTTTTAACCCGATGTTTGTGTATCTCAGTTAAGGGTATTATCAATAATACGATGAAAGGAATTTCAAAAGCCTCCTACGAGGATCCGACATATTTTCTCTTAAATTGCTCGAAAATTAAAACAGGTGGAGTAGCTGAATTTTCTTATGTACCGAGAAAATATACCCCTGAATTTAATTGCAATTCAAAATGAATAAGTGTTGAGAATAATAATTATTGTCGTGAAGGAAAAGTTAGTATCGGAAATACTAATTTTTAGTTTTCGATAAAAAATCCTTTGTATGAATTTGTATAAAAATTCGTAGTTCTCTCACCACTGAGTGGCAAATATTATATCGGAGACTCCCACTTTTTACAATTTTTCTGAATTACTGATAGAAGTAATTGGTAACACACAAAAATTAGTAACTTGCTTGGAACCAAATACACGCCTTTGCTGTATTTTGATAGAGAATTTTCATTTTTTTATAATTCTTATGAATTTTTCATAAATGTTTGGCCCCATTTTTTCCCCTGTAGTAAAAAAATAACTTTTGTTTTAATAAATAACAATAGCTGTTACTATTCCTTTCTGTTGGATTTAAAACTTTCAATAATCATATTTTTTCATACATGTCTTTTTTAAAAAGAAAAAAAAATATGAAATTTTGTTGTGTTTAAATTTTCATTTTATTCAACAAAGGGCAGCACCGATTGTAATCATGCGTACACAGAAAAAAAAAATTATCGATTCCAGAACAAAATTGTCACGGGCTGCCACAAAAATTTGACAGCCGGTGCATTTAATTTTGTCACTGAATCAATAACAAAATTTCTTAAACGAACCTATCGAATATTCGACGCATTGTCATTACTATTGAATCAATTTTGTTTTTTCCAATTGCGCTGATTTAGTTGAAATCTAGAGCATTTTCTTTTTCAGTGTAGAAAAATGTATTATATTAATATAATATATTAAATATAATATAATATATTAAAAATATATTAATTTCATCAATTTTCCAATTCTTCACAAAATAATTAGTAAATTCAAATGTTTCTGCATAATTAAGTTGGTGCATAATTAGAGACAATTATTTTTAAAGCTATCACGCAAAATAATCGTCGTTAATTATACACCAACCTAATTATGCAGACACAGTCGTTGAATCTACTAATTATTTTAAGCAAAAAATGGTAAATTCATGAAATTAATGTGCATTACCATATGCACCGAGTATATGAAGGGAGATAATATGTAGAACCCCTTGGAAAAACGTTTAATAACCGCTCCGGTTTCAAAATTCGATTCCAAACTCAGAAATGAACGTTATCGTTCCTTATCTGATTCCACTATGATAAAATCCCTAGATTCTACTTCCAGATCGGACTCTCGGTTCTTCTTCTTTTTTTTTTCATTCCCGTCCGTGATTTCAATTAGAAGAGACGTAATCGAGTTACTGTGAAACTTGTAAGACGAATGTGATGGTGCTCCGGGCGAGACTTAATTGTTCCGATCGCAATTCAATTAGCGGCTTGATCCTGAGAATTCTCCGAGTCTGGAAGCTATTTCGACTCGATTTCTCTATTTCCGGAGATCGGACGTCTCGTCCATTAAAAATGTGCGAGACGTGGAAATAATGATCGCCGCGAAATCGTTCTCCTCTAGCTATTTTCTCCATATATAGGCAGTCCCTCCCTTGCTTACCCTCTTTACCTACTTTAGCAGGAAACGGAAACCAGCATCGATAGCTAATAATTGTGTTCTCGGTACTCGAAACTTTTGCGCTATTACGAGTTTGTTGCGATGCAACGATGCCTCGTATTAAATTCCACTATTACTTCGTAAACGACGTCATATCGCATCGTATTACCCTCTACCCTCGAAATTCCCCGGATGGAAGTGAACCGAAACTCCAAGAAAGTCGTGAAAATTAGATTTCGAGGGTGTAATTCCTTTCCGTATACCCGAGGGACGAGAGATAACGGTGTTAACTCTCTTTAACACCATCGCTGTATTGAATTACGCGAATCTCCTCGGGTTTACGTAGCCACTGCAAAAAAAAGGGGGTGTTAAAGGGGTTGGAGTCAACGTAGAAGAGGGACATTGCCATTGTACTGCGAAAAATGTGGTGTTAAAGGAGTTTAACTCGACATATAAAGAAGCTATGGCTCCATAAAGGATGACACGTTACACCCTGCTACCCACTACCCCCGAAATTTAAGGATAGGGGTGAAGCGAAAATCCTCGCAATGAGATTTCAGGGGAATAATACCTTCCCCCGTATCCCAAAGAAATGGGAGACAATGGGGATGGTGTTAATATTCTTAAACACTCTCCCCAATTGTATTGTATTACTCGAATCCTCTCGGGGCGACGTTGGAACTGTTTACCTTCGATGTTAATTAACTTAACCCCGTCTGAATAAATAAATAACCCTAATGGACTTTTTCGAGATCAAAGAAATCGGAAATATCACCAATTTTCCGTTTTCCCTTTCTACCCATGAGAATTTTATTTTACCTTTGTTATAATATTAATTATATCATTATACAATAAACATAATGCTTATCAGTAAATATTAAATTTCTAGGTGTTAATATTTCTTCTGGTTTAACGATTTATTGGTAAATGTTTACTAAAGAAGGAAATTAGTTGAGACAATCCCGATGGAAAATAATGTACTTAATAATTTATTTAAATTTTCATAGTTCACTTATCAGTAAATTATTAAAAAGGAACAAGAATTTATTTATCCCAGTAAAACCCTGGAAACAATACCTGCATGGAATCGATCCTGGAAGGCACTAATAATATTGCAATAATAAAGGTAATAATAATAATAATAATAATAAAAATAATTCAAACAGCTTTAACGCGAATCACTTTTAAAAAAATAAATAAATAAATACAGAAATTTTAGGAAATTGATGAAAAAGAATAAAGAAAATCCTTTTAGGGGGAAATTTCTTTGCAGCTTCAGAGGCTCTTGCGGTTGCATAAGAAGGATGCAAACGGGTAACAGAAGACACCGGTTGTCTTTTTGGGGACTGCGGTGAAGTAAAATTTCCGCGGATTCTTACCGTGACGAAAGGCAGTGAAAAGCACCAACAGGGTGACGGTAATCTGGGTTGAAATCATGCTGAGGACGAGGATCGAGATCGAGATCGAGATCGAGACCAAGATCACCGGTTCATGTGTTCCTGCCACACGACGTTCTCCGTTTCTTTCTCTACCCCGGTTTTCAATAAAAAAAAAACCCCGAAGTAATTTCCCAAGAGAAAAAAAGAACGGATCACTGAAAAGAAGTGACGCGAGAATCACTTGGAACGAGTTTCACACTGCATGGGAAAATCGCGAGTCGAAATGCGACATTCGGCAGTCAAAGTCCGGACTTCACTTGGTCCTGGACATCCGAAAGTTCAAGTGCAGCAACGAAGTGGCCGAACGTTCGAGCTCAACTTGCTCGTGTGGAAACGCGACGGCTTCTGTTCCAAGAGTAAAAGCTGCTGTTTCCTAAAGGCTATGCGGCAGAACGACGCGGTAGCATACCCTTTTAGCTTTTCCATGCGCGCGATCAGGCTGTTCTATTTCATCTTCGTGCAATTTACCAGCCTCGTGTTGTCTGGACCACGCGAATTAAATCGCACGGACTGGACACGCACGGTCGCTTTTTAAATGGGCATTGATGCCTTCATCCGCGTTCCATCGAGTCATCCACGGATTCGTGGATTATCGACTGGCCTGCGTCATGTATCACCCGGATATTGACGTTCCGCAGCCGGTCCAGGCCCGCCTGTCCGCCAGTTTGCCTCCTGGCAAAGATGAGAGCAAACAGCGGAGGACTTTTCGTTCAGCTTCGCCCGGAAATGAAGTCACTCTCGGCAGGTGACCGAGATCATCTGCCTGGAGAAGCCGAGTGCTTCCAGGAATAACGGAGGTTTCGAGCAAAATTCGATTTTTCGAAAGAGAAAAGCGAATTGGTTTCGAAAATCATTATTATCGATTTTTTTTTCTATGGAAAATTGTAGGGATTTTGAAGGAAATTAGTTTTTGAGAAAAAAAGTGGATTGATTTTAGAAATTATTGATCTCGATTTTTATTTCGCTTTTTGTTATACGAAATTGTAAGAATTTTGAGCGAAATCCAGTTTTGGAAAAAAAAATCGGTTGGTTCCAGAAAATACTACCGTCGATCTTTGTTTCGATTTTTTTCTATGGAATATTGGAAGATTTTTGGAGGGAATCAGTTTTTGAGAAAAGAGTTGATTGATTTTCAAATTATTAATATTGATTTTTATTTCGATTTTTATTATAGGAAATTATAATACTTTTGGAGGGAATCAGTTTTTGAGAAAAGAGTGGATTGATTTTCAAATTATTAATATCGATTTTTATTATAGGAAATTATAAGTGATTTGAGTAAACTTGAGTTTTTCAGAAAAAAAGTGGATTGTTAATAAAAATTATTATGATCGATGAAAAATTATTATCATCGATCTTTGTATGTAATTCTTCTATGGAAAATTCAAAACCCATTATAAGGTGTATCGAAAACAGTTGAATTACTTGATTGCATTAAAAGATTAAAAGATTGCATTAAAAGAAATTACATTATTTGACAAGACCAGTTTTGTCAAATAAAATTTTGGAATTTCCTTAATAGCCTTTAACGATTCAAATTCGTTTATGAAAATGTTGAATACTTATTCACCAATTCACAGTAATCGAAAAGCTCTTTTGAATTATTTAAACAGCAGATTTCTGCTCAAATGGAAGTTGGACAGTACCAATAGTGATACGAGGGAAAAATCGAAAGTCGATTCGATTCAAACTACGCGCAAATTGCCAGGGAGTGATGGCAGGCAAATCTGGGTTTACTTATTATTGTCAAAGTTATTTCATATTTTCTACTAATATAGTACCTTTTCTATGAAGTTGCATCAGTTACTTGTATTACTAAAGGGTAGTGTTAGTCATGTGAAGAATTTTTGATAATCATAAAATCGTAAAATCTTTGGATATTTATTGTTAGCATGAGAAATTCTCTGTTCTCTCATCAAAATGTACAAGAATGAGAGCCATTTGTTTTTTGGTCACTTTTCGAGGTGGACCAAAATTGACCCAAATCGATATTTCTTTTTTCAGACTATGTGAAATTGCGAACAATTACCTATCATTGAAAAGAATACACTTCGTGGTCTACCTTACCAGTAGCGATAAGGAAAATCTTTATCAGATTTATCAGCTTTTATCAAATCTGAAACGAGTGGATTCGACACTGGTCTGCAGTCGGCACATTTTCTTGCAGTGATAAAATCGCTGCGATTAGCGATACACGATTACTAACGCATCTCTGATTATTCGAATGTTCATACAAACACGTAAATAGTACTTTGTACATGCATGAAATTTAAATTAAAAGTTAAAATTAACACATTTCATATATATCATCATATTGCAAAAATAGTTTCAGGATTAAATATACAAATATATCTTTTTTCCATTCGAGATTATACGAACGTATAAAAATAATAATAATAATAATAATAACAGTATATAATACTAATATAATACTCACTTATTCGATGCTCGAATTAGAAAGATCCATGATTAAATAAATTTGATTGCACTTTATAATTACATTTGTCAATAATTTCACATAAATCGCCACAAAACGTAATTTCAAGCAAAAGTAAATGAAAACATGCGTATATACGCTTGTTTGCGGGAAATTTTGTTTTCCGTAGCGATGATTGGCCCGATTGGCCCATATTCCTCATCGCTCATCACTAATCGCGGTTATTTTGTCATTCCATGAAAAGGGCACCCGCGCAAGCGTAGAAGGTCGTACTATAATCCAATATGGCAGTGTCGTGAACTCTGCTTATTGCTAGTGCCGCAATTGCACAGCGTTTTAGAGTGACGGTGTATAAAGATGGCTTTGGCAGAGATCTGTGGTATCAATTCGATAATCGACTTCGGAAAATCGCACGAGAACGATGCGTTTCACGATGAAATTGCAGCCTACAGCCGCAATTTCATAAATAACGCGCAACTGGCCACTCCACCGTACCTGGACGTGAGTAATACCGAGTATTCTTGCAAACATAACCTCAAAACTTTCGGTTTACACTGACAAATTTGCAAAATCATCATATATAGTTAGGGTCGATTTGAAGATTGATTTGGTTTTCCTTTGAATTCACAGCCAGCCGCTAAACTAGCATCCCTGGCCGGGGGCACCGACGAGAGTGGAAAGCACATAAAAATCAAATTCGATCATGGAACCACAACACTGGGTTTCCAGTACAAAGGAGGTGTCATCCTGGCGGTTGACTCCCGTGCCACTGGTGGTCAATTCATTGGTGAGCTCGTTTATTTGGTTTTTGTTTTGTGTTTTGACACTTTACCGACCGCTAGCGATTCAACAGTAATCGCGCGTCCGACTGGCCGCTCGATGATATTAATGCTACATTATATTTATTAACCCATTCGAGACAGATTGCACACCCAGTGCGCGACCAGTCTTATAGCCCCGCCAAGAAAAAAAATTTCGCTTTTGGGGACCGTATTTGAACAAAATCATCATCTCTCAATTAATAGGCTTGCGGTCGGTAAAGCGTTAAGATACTGAAAATTGTTTGGACACATAGACATAATAATTATCACCACAAATGCATTATTTAAATCAAATGGGTTTTTTAAACAGTTGTTGAGATAAAATGCGACAACAACAGAACACAAGAATTTTCATGTATTTTGATATTTCAGGTTCCGGAACTATGAAAAAGATCGTGGAAATCAACGACTATTTGTTGGGAACATTGGCGGGAGGAGCTGCCGATTGCGTTTATTGGGACCGAGTCCTTTCCAAGCATTGCAGAATGTACGAACTTAGGAACAGGGAGAGAATTTCCACTGCTGCCGCAAGCAAATTGTTGTCCAATATGGTGTACAATTATAAGGGAATGGGTTTGAGCATGGGTATGTACAAATATATAGGAAAGAAAATATACTTTCTCTAAGAACTATTGTTTGAACCCAAAAGTGACAATGAGTTCCATTACACAGGTATGATGATCGCCGGCTGGGACAAACGAGGACCTGGATTGTATTACGTTGATTCCGACGGTACCAGAACTCCAGGAAAGGTGTTCAGTGTTGGTTCCGGTTCCCTTTACGCGTATGGTGTGTTGGACTCTGGGTATAACTGGGATCTATCCGATGAAGAAGCTTACGAACTCGGCAGACGCGCTATTTATCACGCAACTTTCAGGGATGTCAATTCTGGTGGAATCATTAGAGGTAATTCAAAGACATTCCCCTTTCTCTTCAGTCTTGCACATGATTTTTTTCTTTTTTCTAGAAAACTTGGATTAGTTTTTAATTTAATTGGTAGGACCTTGCGTATAATCAATTTTATTCTCTTACAGTTTATCACATGAAATCTACTGGATGGGTGCGCATTTCGGATGAAGACTGTACCGATCTTCACTACATGTATGAGGAGCAGAAGGCAAAGGCAGCAGAGCAGAAGTGAAATTAGTGTCCAATAAAATATTTTCTTTTAATTAAATACATTTTTCTCAAATGATTTTTTTTACTATTTCACTGAATTTTCAGCTTTTGTAATTAGGGATGTACCCCATTTATGGAATGGAATCCTATAAAAAGTTATCGATCGAATATATTTGAAGAATAACTATAAGTTCATAAATCATATTTCCTATTCCTTTTCGTACTCAAAATTTCAGATTTTTTAGACAATTTTCAAATTTCGGTTTTAGATTTTGAGAAATTTAACACTTTACTGACCGCTAGCCTATTAATCGGCTTTTTGTCGCCCACGCTTAATAAATATAATAATTTAGTATTAATATCTTTGAGCGACCGGTTGACGCGCGATTGCCGTTGAATCGCTAGTGGTCGGTAAAATGTTAAGTGTCGCAAATTCACTGCTTTAAAACAAGAAACAAATTTTCTGGTACACGCAGAGTGTAAATTTAATTGATTTAATATATTTTTTCATTAATATTTTTAGGAATTAGGTAATCATTTATATAAATTTCTTAATTTTCTTAATGCTTATTTATAAAAGGGGCGTATGTGCACGCTTCTAAAGCAGAATTGCTTTTCGTTCAGTAAGGGCGTATGTTTGCGCTCCTATTAAATTGATCATCATTTATAAAAAAGATATGTTCACTTCAGCTTGCGAATGACTAAAATTATTAGAATATTTAACAAAATTGTCAGAACACCTAGAACAATATTTAAGTATCTAATATGATAATAATAAATATATAACTTATATTTTACCGATAGAATGATACGACTATTCCATGCATACATCATTCTTCGTCCAGGTTCGCGCCGCTAGGTGGCGCAGTATTGCAATTAGGTTCAGTTGCCAGTTGCTTGTATCAAAACAACCATGAATTGGTTCTTCCTACGTTGCACCTGCTTTTAATTAATTTATTGACCCACTAATTATTACATTAACATCGCTGTGTGAATCTTCATATTTTTGTGAATCTTCATCTCCGGCATCCCGTCAACTCACATGGCTCAGAAATACTTTCTTCTTGCATCCCTCGCGTAGATGGAGGTTACTCCGATCCGAGGGTACCAATTTTCGTACTGTTTTCGGTATAATTACCAATAACAATCGTCATCTACGCCATCATCATAATCATCATCATGTAAGTTCTTCCCTTAATTCTTTTTTATCAATATATGTATACATATATATATATATATATATATGCAAATTAACAAGGTCAACTCCCTTGTATACAAATAAGTATAAGCTTGTTAGGGGGGAGGGGAGCGCAGAATGGATTCTACGCAATCCATTCATCCTTTATCGACTTATGAAAATCCCCAAGGAAGGGAAACATTAGTTTTCCACCGAAGGACATTTTTCTTTTATCTCGAGTATTCGAAAAGAACAAAATCAGCGCCGAATGCTTCGAATTCCCATCTCCATGCGACGACCAAGTGCAACATACAGGCGCGAGGAAGTATCCGCGCATGCCCCGAAATCGGTATGTTTGGGGATACCTACCCGTTTGACGCGCGAGTTACGATTCGGTGTTTAACACGCGTGGACTCGAGGTTTGTTTGCTTTCGCGAAGGATGTCACAAGAATGTCACAGGTTGTTGTGACAGACGACAATGCCGACAGGCAGCCACCTGGTGAAAACCCTTTCAAAACGAAGCAAACTGAGAAACGAAGAACCGCGCGTAGAAGGTGGAACCTTCTGGCCCGAGCCTTGGGATCCCTCAGGAAAGAAGAACCGGAGGATGTTTCCCTGCATCGGTTCACCTCCTTCGACCTTATAACAGTGGAAAGATTGAAAAATGAGACCTGCTGGTACAAGTACACCGCTATTCTGAGAAACACGCCTTTCGGAGTGCTCGTACGACACGTCGACAAAGGAAACTTCACCGCCGGTCAACTCATGGGGTTTAATAATACCGGCAACATCTGCGTCTGGCCTTCCGAGGAATGTCTGGCGTACTACCTGCTACGAAACTGCGATATCTGCTGGAACAGGAGAGTCTTGGAACTGGGAGGAGGCATGACTTGTCTAGCCGGAGTTCTCGTAGCCAAGTACTGCAATTCCAAGGTGGTTACCTTGACCGACGGTAACCCTACCAGTGTCGAAAACGTAAGACGAATTCTAATGAAGAATAATATGGATGCGACTAGCTCTGGAGATATCAGATATGGAATTGTACAGTGGAACCAAGCGGCGAGTCATCTCCAGATTTCGGTGAGATTATATTGATTTCAGATCAATTCCAAGATACGATACGATCCTTTATTCCACCTCGAGACTTCTGCGAGATTGCAAATACAAAGAATCTATTTTCTGGAATTGTTACTTTTGATAGAAAAGACGGTTATGGTAAATTTTTTCAATTAAGTAACGTTTTGTAGAATCCACATCAAGTTTTCGAAATCCTATTGTTGGATACTTCGATAGAAGCAGAGCGTAGGATCAATTTACCTCGAATTGGTATTAGATTAAAAATTTAATATCCTTGAAATTCTAGTATGTGTTTTAGTCGCTTAGCTTGATTGTTTCTGAAGATTATAAATTCGAATTAATTGAAAGCGAATAAGTGAATTTATTTGATTGTAATGAAATAAGAAAATTCTAGTTTCTTTCTACTGTTGGTTTAATTCATCGTTGACTCATTCAATTTTAATTAGGTAAAATAATAGAATAACAGAACGTTGAAAATTGGAAATCAAATATTAGTTTCAGAATGTCGATCTAGTCAATTGGTTTATCAAAGACAAGCTTCAATCGATTTTGTGACAATTATGAATTTGAAGATTTCCAAATTTGCAAAAATTTCATATCAAAAATAGCGAATTTAAGTATTACTATATAAAAAGAATTACAATATTTCAAATCCGATTATTTTTGAAAGTACAAATATTTTTATGTTTTCCTGTATGGAGACTTCACATAAAAAACAGAATATACCATCAAATCCTGACGATAAATTCGCCGAAGCTGATTCTAAATGACGTTTTCATTGAAACTATAAATACCATAAAACAGCAAGATCCAAAGATTTATTTTCAAGTTATTTTTCTGAATTCTCCCTCTTGTCAAAATCCTTCGAAATTTCGAGATGGTAGTGGGTCGTTGATAGAAAAAAAAACTTTTATTCTATTTTTGTTAAATTAAAAACTTAAATATTTAGAAAATGTTACTAATGAAAATTCGCGAAATTGGTTGAATTTCCTTCTTTGAGCAATATATTTTCAATAATAGTAAGATAATTAGAAAAAAATAAAGTTAAATGGAAAATCAACACTCTTTGGAAAGTAAAGATGAAGTTCGAAATTTATTTATTCATTAAAAAAAATGTAGCAAAATGAAAACTCTTTTCTTAGAAATTTTTTAATATTTGGGTTTGATGGAGAGTACAAAGTTTGGAAATTATACCTTTTCATTATATTTTCCATTTTTCATCTAAATTTGAAAGCAATATTTTCTTGTAATATAAAACGAAAACTACCCCGCAATAATATTTTGATTAAGAAAGTTTCAAACCCTGAATGTAGAAATATTGGCGAAGTTTTTACAAGAAATTAGGTGCTTCCTTTCTGATAGATAACAGGAGATCTTTTTTTAGCTACTCCCTTAGCGGCAAAATATACGTGTTCGTATAACAACACACCCCGGGAGGAATTTATTGCGGGTCAGTACAGACCTAGGGCTTTGTTGGCCTCACCCAGTATAAGGGTGTTGCGAAATTTCTTTATGGGTAATTTTGTGAAATAACGTCCTTTCGATGATTGAAAATCGTAAAACTGACTCTAAAAAATTTTGGGAATCTTGAATGGGATAATTTCAAATGCTGGCGACAATATTAGTGACGTAACTCATACTTTTATTTCAATAATTATTATTATCGTAGAAAATATTATAGTAAAAATCCAAGAATGCAGATTTTCTAATTTTGATAGGACAAGTGGAAGTTTTCCAATACAGGAATGTTAATAATTTGAATCTTTAAAATTTATATCCCGGAAATTTGTTTTTATTTACAAGGAACAATTTTTTTCAAGCTTAATAATTTTTAACAAAATCATAGATTTTATTTTTATATTTAGGACAAAAGTCTGCCGCAACTAGCTTTTATGTTTTTTCATTTAATTGATTTTCAATTACAAAAGTGAGGAATCAGACTTTGGAAAATTATTAGACTGGATTTTTTGTTTCAAGAACATCAGAATATTTTACTTTGATAGTATTGTTTTAGGGCGAATCCAAATTTCACCTGAATGATCAAAACATTCAATTTTCGGTACTCTGTGGAAGCTTCAAAAGGGAGACTTTTAGAAAAAAAATATGAAAGTGCTTCTTGGATCCTTCTAAACGCTTGAAACCCAGTAAATGCCATCCAGGTCTCTCTTAAGTACCGGATGCGGATTAAAAAATTATAACTGTACAGTTTAAAAAACGTCGATAGTAAAATGGCTTAAAAAGGTAGTAAAAGAATTCAGCATAAATCATGTAGACTCCAGACTTTAATACTCTTCAGCTGAAGTGCTGCTCTATGCTGCCTAGTCTGCAGAAAATATTTCTCAGAAGAACTTTCTAAGGTTTCAGAGTTGGACCTATTTATTTATCAATAACGAACGATCTTCCTTTCTTTCCATTTCTCGAATTCTCCCTTTCTTTCGACAGAGAGGCTACCGCCAATTCTTTTCTATCGAGTTATATTCAAGGAACCCAGAACTTGATCGCATGAATATCTGAAAGTCCAAAATTTTTTATCATGTAATTATCAACAATTTTTATAATGAAATTTAAGAAAATGCCTAAATTTTTGGACTTCGATGATGCGAACGAAATCCATTCGAAGCATCGAGATCCAAAAATTTAGGCATTTTCTGAAATTTGATTATAAGAATTGCAGATAATTGCATAATAACAAATTTTGGACTTTCAGAGATTCATGAAATTAAGTTCTGAGTTTCTGGAATATAATTATCCAATTATCAGCAATTTTTATAATGAAATTTAAGAAAAATCCTAAATTTTTGGGTCGATGCTTCGAATGGATTTCGATCGAACCATCGGAATCCTGATTTTTTTGAAATTTCGATTTTTTTGGGATCGTAACGGCTCTCTTTATCCATTTTTTATTAAATTTCAAGCAGAAGTCTCTGGAATCGACTGCAAGGAGTAAAATGGATGAAGTATTGGGCGAAGAACTGTACGATGTTATCCTCTGTGCGGATTGTCTTTTCTTCGACGAGGGTCGCTTGCATCTAGTGGACACAATTTACACTTGGCTGACGGAAAATGGTATCGCACTGGTAATGGCACCGAGACGTGGAGAGACTTTTCAAAAGTTCGCGGAAGCTGCAATCGAACGTGGCTTCATAGCAAGACAAACGGAGAATTACGATAACGAAGTTTGGTTACGACATTTACAGTTGCTAGAAGAGAATCAGGATTACACACCGGATATCCATTATCCCGTGTTACTGGAATTAACGAAGCAAAAGAAAACTCCACCCGGATAGAATGAAGACGTATTGGAAAATGAAGAAACATCTTAATTTTGTTAAATTCTCTCGATTCTTTTCGCATTATTTCTCTTTTCCATTCGGAAAGAATCAGTGTTATTGTTGCCTCTTAGATATTGTTACTGTTTTATTTTGTTATTGTTGAAATTGTTATAGAGGGGAAGTTTGAATCCATTCGAAGGTGATATTAACAATTTTTATAATTGAGAGTTGTCGAATTAAAAAATCTTGTGATTCGTTTTCAAATACCAATTCCGAAAGGAATCATTTTAATTGGAGGTAAAGTTTCCTAAATTTTGTAAATATGAAAGCGACCTAGAATCATTGGAAAATCGAATTTAAAGTGCAAAAGTGTTGATGGTAAAAAATTCGACAATCTCAAATTGGCGAATTTGAAACAAAACTTTTTGACTTCTTTTTAGATATAAATTATGAAACTGATTATTTTTATAGCAAGGTAATTTTTCTTGAAATTAGAAAAATCGAAATTAAAGTGGAAGAATAGTGAAGCTAAAAATTCGATAATTTCAAGTTGACGGATTTCGAACAAAACATCTTAACTTTTTTCCAAATATTGTTAATAATAAAATTCATAATTTTTGTACTTTTCAATGATGGGAAATTCGAAAAAATTCGATAATCTAAATTTCACGAATTTAAAATGAAAGGTTTTGACTTTTTTTAAAATACTAATACTGAAATTTAGAATTTATATGGAACAGAATTCGGAAAGTTAGCAGTTCCAAAAAACGTCACAGAATCGATACAAAATTGACATTCGGATTCAAAGCTGCTTATGTCAAAAAATCCGACAATTCAAAATTAACAAATTAAATATATTTGTCTCTTTTTCAAATACAAATACTAAAATGTATCATTTCTATTGGAAAAAAAAATGCTCGAAAATCCGATGATTCTAGAAGAACGGAAAAATCCATCCAAATTCAACATCACAATCCAAAAATGCCGATTTTAAAAATTCGAAAAATTGCCTGTTTCAAAATGTTCATTTTAACACAAATTTGACTACTTTTCAAATTTTAAATTTTTCGGTACAAAATTTCCGAGAAATTTGCTTTTCAAAAATATCCCGAGGGTAGATCCGAACTTCGCTCTCGCCTATTGTTGTAAACCCGTTGGTCAATTTATTTGTTGTCGTTGTTAAATACGTGCCGGGGCGAGGAATGAACAAATCGTCTGGGCGTGTTGTTGCATAACGTAATAGGTAGAATAAAAAAAATGATTAAGGCGAAAGACGGAGGATTACACGTGTTACCTAGAAGCAGAAACCCTAGGACGTTAATCGGCTCGCGGGTTGTTTCGGTGCATCCGTCCACGAGATGAGGCAGAAACGCGAGAGCAAAGGACACGGGAGACAATCGCAGACAGGACAGATTCGTCATGATCGTCATGATTGCGATTAAAAATTGATACGAATGCCAAGAGTCGTGACAAAAATAGCCGGGCAGAATGTCTCGTATCTCTTCTCCTGGCAAAACATTTCAAGTACTCGGGATGAAGAAGGAGATCGGCTGCCAGTTTTTCCCACTGGCCATCGCAACAAGTCGTCATGAGCGGAGTGCAGACGAGAGAGAAATACAATTCGCCATGCGAAGACCTTGTATGAAGGCTCCCGATGAGCTTTGGTGTACGGATACGCAATAGTAAATGTTTATAGTTAGGATATATTGTCGATATTGAGGACAAACAGTTTGTAGGAAGAAGGGTTGGTCGGCTGCTGGCAAGTTTCGACTGGCAAGAGAGGCACAGGGAGAGAAAAAGAGTATTTCTATTCTGGAAAAGAGCCAACGTTTGGGTGCACCTCTTTCCTTGGACCATTGAGGGTATATATACATAGCAATGCGTGCAACGAAGCACGCCTATCTTTAATGCAATCCAATTGAACGAGCCGCTGTCGCGAGACGAGTCTCGCGGATGATGCAGCGAAAGACCCAAAAAAAAATGGGAAAATGAAACGCCGTGTAGCTAAAGTCTATCTATAGGGATGCGCGAAGGGATTCCACGGCTTCCCCATGTTCAGAAATAAACAAGGAAACGATATCCAGCCCGAAAAACAGGGCCAAGTGTATGCAGTAACTTCACAGATAATGACCAACGAATGAGAGAATCCCTCTCGTGCCCTCTTTTCTAATTGCCATCAACCGCTAACTAGGACTAGTGCGAATGTAATACTCAAGTTTCTAGTGTGTAGTTGCATATAGGAGTATCAAACCGAAAGATGTGGGTGTACAGAAAGGATGGGGTTTAGGTAGGGCCGCCGTACCCAAATTTTTAGGGCCAGGGTTCGAAGATGGAAATACATTTCGGTTTTTAAAAAAAAAGGACGCAGTGGAGGAGCAAAAATCCAAGACCCTACTTAAAAACTATCCAGGACACCCGAAAAACCGGGGTCATGTCCTGGGAAAACTGGATGGTTGGTTTAGGCAACTCTAGGTTTAGGCATTCGAAGAGTCTTTTTATAAAAAGGGACCAAAGACAGATAGATGATAAGTAGATAGACGAATATGTAGATATGCACCGGAGTAAAGAGCTATCTTTTTTTTTCTGGGGGGTTGCAATGGGGTTGCTTTATAGGGCGGAATACTGGAAATCTCAAGGTCGGAAATTCTGTGACTTCTGCAAATGTTGGATCGCTGACAATAAACCCAGCATTGAGTTTCACGAGGGTGGCAAGAAGCACAAGGAAAATGTCAGCAAACGTCTCAAGGAAATTCATAAGAATAGCGCGAAACAAGCCAAGCAGAATAAAAAATTTGAGGAGGATCTCAAGAAAATGGAAGCTGTAAGTTTTTTTTTCTTTTCCTCTTTCTTGTATTTACATAGGAAGAGTTTCATTATATAAATTGTAGAACCTTATCGCAATTGGACAATAGCCGAGAAAATTGCCAGAGTTGTCATAAGTTGCAAAATGACGCTTCATTAAATTAATGAAATTCCTAATTTCCCAGTTTCAAGTTACCAATTCCGTCCGATTCCAAAAAAATGTTATAAAACGCTTAGCAAGGAATTTTGTAAAAATAGTATTTCCAATTTATGTTTGTGTTATATCTAACGTAATTGAAGGTATCCGATTCAAATATATTCTACTATTTTTAGTTGTATACTCTAACTTCGACATTACTGTTTTCCTAATTTCTTTCATAAAACAATCGGATTTTACGACTTCTGGGAGGAATGATAATATTATAGAGTCGACGGTTTTACACTATTTACCGATGCTAAATCGAGACTTTATAGTATAATCTCATCATTTTCGAATGCCATTCCTTCTCTTTCCGTAATATTTCCAATATTCGAATGTATCGAATTTATTAACGTAAATAGTAACTACATTTTATCTGATAAATAAAATAAAATACATTAACTTCATCCCTCGAACTACTATTTTATCCAAATTAACTACCGCTTGGTTCATTACAAGTATATTTATACGTCGATTTCACATTTTACCCGCCTCTGTTGAAAATCAGCACTCGCTGATAATCCCTTCTTTCTTTCCGTGTTTTGTAATAAAAGTAAAAGTGGTGATTTATTGGCAACTTTTAAATAATCCAAGGATTTTAAACCCGGTAAAATTAGGTCTTTTATTAAACGCTAAGCTTACGTTATTTAAATTTTATGGTGTTTCTGCATTTTTCAGGCAGCAATGGCAGCATACCTTAAGGATGTCGAAAGTGCCGAATCGAGAGATTTAACTGCTGAGAATATTATTAAAGCCAAACAAGAAAGAAGAGATAAGGGAATAAGCGTATGTTTTTATTCTCGTTGACTTTTATCAATGAAAGTCTTATTTTATAAATTAAATTTGATCATTCCTATTTTCTATGTTTGTGTAGGAAGATCAAAATTCAGCTAACACGGTTGAGGCGAAAACTGTGGAATCGCCGGAATTGGGCCCAAGGTACAAGGGAAAGAGCTACAGGGAGAAGGTAATGGTTTATTGAAATTTTTTATTATTTTTTGAATGGCAGGAGAGGAATAAGAGAAATTTTGGTTCAGTTCGATTTAAATTTGACAAGAATAGAAGAAGTATGCATTTATTTACATTTCAAGATTACAAACTCAAATTTTATTGCGAGAATAAATACTTCAAAATTTGAACGAATAAAAAATTTGCAAAAAATATTTTAATAAAGTTGCTTTTTTGAAATTGAGAATTTTTATATGAACAATTTTTAATTTTTTTCTGCCAGGATATAGATCCTTGTGATCCCAAAGCAGCGTGTCTTCCAAAATGGTCGGCTCCTAATAAAAATAACAAATCCAGCAAAAATACCGGTAAGACGAAATCGAAAAAGGCCACGGATGACTCGGTATCGACTCTCAAAACAAAATTGTGGTACGAAACAGTTAGTCCGGAGGGATACTCGTATTACTGGAATACCAAAACGAATGGTAAGCACCTAACAATTTAACTAAAAATTTTTTTTTTCTAAAACATAGAAACACTTTCTGTTCATACCTTTGAGAAACCGTAAATAATTCGTCACGCTTTTAAAAACTTCTTAATGCATCAGAGACCGCATGGGAACCGCCAGAAGAGGGATTTGTGTCTATAGCTCAGCAGGAGGAAGACGCGAAGGAAGAAGAGATACAAAGGAAACTTTTAGAACAGCTCGAAAGAGAGAAAGCCGAAGAAAAGGCTGAACTTTTGGAAGAGCAACGCGCTAATACGGAACGCGAGAAGATGAAGGCTTTGGTGAAAAAGGAGCGTGAGGAAAGTGAGGAAAATTCTGTATCCACCGCGGGTGGAACAACGGTTCCTTACAGAAGAGATTACAGCGTTCCAGAGAAACCGGAACCATACGGGACCTGGAAAACTGTTCGAACTATGTGAGTAAATTGCTTTGTTTGTTGCTTAACTCTGCCCACGGCACGTGTTGGTAATTACCGATTAAATCAGATTTCGATTTCAGTCTCGACTCTGTTTCCAAGTTGTAAGAGCGATTTTCACGCTGTGATGAATTGGCGATTTGCATGCGACGTTCCCTACAACTTGCAAAGAGAGTTTCAAGTGAGACAGTGGGAACAATATAATTCATAAAAACTTAATATAACATTCCTATCGAAGGCCGGATCTGAGACATACTCGTGATTGATGTGACATCAGCTCCCGGGTAGCATAATAATTCAGAGGGATCCATCAATCGGGTTGACACTGCCGTTTAATACATGCGATTGAATTTATCACACGGCGTCGAGAACTTACTCAGACTCGGCTGGAATTATTTTTCCAATAGAAAAAAAATATAAATATGCTTGATATTGAAATACTTCTACGTAATTGTGGATATTTGAATGTCGATTCTTGATAGTTAACATTTTTTTCTCCTAAAAAAATAACGTTGTAACCTGAGTTACCTGCCAAAATAATATCGTCAGAAAGAACCTGAATGAAAAATAAGAAGTTCTTTAAAAAATTTTTGTCGCAAATTTTATCCTTAAGAAATTTCAAAAGCTCTTAACTCACAAGTGGGTCTTAATATTAGCACGGTATACATTCGATTTGAAAATAGTTACTTCACCACAAGTGTGTTATTTTAACACGATTGTGTGAATGGCTCGTTTTCGTGTGTTTTTGTTGCTTCAAATTGCTGCAATCATCAGCATTTGTATTAACAAAAAATTCTCATAGAATATTCCAAAGCTGAATTAGATATAATTTCTACTTTAATATGGAACCAAATGTATAGTATTGATGGAAAAACTAATTTTGCGATCGGTTTAGAATTGCATATTTTTCATAACTATTTTTATTTTCTACACAATTACAAGTACGAACGCTTTACACTGTTTTACGCTGCTTTATTTGAAACAAAGTTTACTATTTCTATAAAAATGTAACATTCACTGAAAGTAGTTCCGGGTTTTATTTATTACTTACTATTACAAACCATGTTAAATGTATCCTCACTCCGGCGACACTTTACGTTAAAATCACTGCTTTTATACTTGGCACGATAATAAAATAGTCGTTCTTAAAGTAAACTCCCGGCAGCATAAAAAAAAAAGACGAAACGTCGAAGGTATGTTCTACTTTGGGGTATTTGTTTGGCTTAAATGAGACAGCATAGGCCGTTCTATTGAGCCGGTGCCAGTAAACGCGAAGATGTATTTTTTTATATGTCGCCTAAAGGACCATTTCGGCTACTAAATTTCCTTCCTTAAGACTTGGATGTGTGTCAATAACGATTAGGATCGACATTCATTGTTAACCTTTTTTTTTCGTTACTTTCAGAGATACGAAACCAGTGGATCTGCAATTACCCACGACGAAACGACAAAAGATATCTTTTCCAACATTTGCAAGTGTGGAACCGCCGCCAGTTAAAATAGAACGGAGAACTTTTCAAGAAAAGACTGTTTCAAGTATTGCGAGAGACGATGAAGACAGTGGATTTGAATCGACTACCTTTAAGAAACCGAAATTCGGAAACAAAAATATTCGCAAACGGTTATCACCCGATTAGGCGACAAAGGTGTTAAATAAGTTGAGATTTTTAATTCCGGACCTCGTTAGACTTAAATGTAGGATAAGAAATGCAACATCATTTTTGTACAGTATATGAGGATGAAAAACTGTATCAAACGTTTTTATATGAACGTTAAAGTACAAAATACAATTGGATTCCCCTCTGTTGTTATATATGAGAAAAGGGATGTGATACGATTATTCATCGAATATCTGGATAATCCAATGAAGCCCAAAATCATTCGTTAGCTCCGTAATTCCTGGTGAAAAATTCCATAGAAACTAAGCCATTGAAATTAATTGAGATGACTTTGCAATAATTGAATGGGTCACCTCAAAAACGTTGTTTGGTACAAATTGAAAATTGTTCAAAAACCCCCGAAAACGATTTTAAAAAAAAATTCATCCACTTTTTAAAAAAATTGTTAAAAAAAATCCATCGGGTAATTTTTTTATTTTTGGGGGTTTTTGAACAATTTGCAATTTGTACCGTACAACATTTTTGAGGTGAGCCATTCAATTGATAACTCTTGACCTTGGAATATTTTTTTAAGGTAAATTGCAACATATATGTGACGAATGCTGAAGATTTCGGAGACTGGAAATTTTGTAATTTTTGAAAACCACCGTTATGTATTGGCATCTCTAGAAAATCGGCAAAGGTTTATTTAAAAAGTCGCTTTTTTGGGAATACCCTTGTCTCTCCCCAAAAATGGGAAGATTTAAGGAACGATCAAGTTCTATTTCAATCCCACAGAATCGCACCTGAACCTCAGGATTCAGGTGCGTCGATCTAAATCCGTTCAAATTTCCCGCTTCTTTTGCCATTTGAATTACTACCCTACCAACACTTTCTCTCTTCACAGCTCCAGCTATTGACCGTACCAATGAAGCTTCATAGCCATTTCTTCTGCTTCTAAAAAGTCAACGCCATTGGCGGATTTAAGATTCGTCCAGTTTATGAATCGGTTGGAGGGGGCAAAGGATGTATTTCGAGACTTCATGAAAATCGACCCTAAGCAAATTGCACATGTTTCATGGTTGATGGATCTTACTGTATGAGTACACGTGGTTTTCAAATAAATTGGTGAGTGGTGACTTCTGAATATTTATTTGAATTGTTAATAACAATAATAACAATTGGTGTGGTAAAAATTCGGTTGCATAAAAACATGTAAGTGAATATATAATTGAAGAAGTATTTTCCCGTGGGTATTATTACTTTACGTGTAATTAATATTTACATGAGCGTAACCTTACTTCGTTTAGTTCCAGCGGTTCTCAACCGAGAGTAGGTAGAATATTGTAGAATAAGATTATAAGAGACATGGAATACAAGCGATAGAGTTGAGAACTGCTGTCCAAAACATTAAACATAAACACTCTGCTATATACATATTTATTTATTTGCAGAAAAATATTGTACATAGATAATATTTATACTAATTAATATAAATTAATTTAACCAACATTTTATATCCTGTGATGAATAGTAGTTCGTTTTCATTAAGCTGTAGTTATAGCGTTAGAAAATTTAAAGAAAAGATAATATTTCATAATTATTAATATTCGAAGATTAGAAAATTAATTTTATTCTCCCAAGCAAGTATATACTTAACACTTAAAATTTCTACTTAGCGACCAAAGATGAAACTTGCAAAGAAGGTGAAACCAATGAAAAAGTCTAAAGGATCCACAAAGAAATCTACCATGAAGAAGAAAAAAGAACTGGACAAGGTGACAACTGATGAGTTTTTCGAACAAAACTTCGACCAAGAGAGCGACACAGAGATAAGCGACGAAGACCAACCCGAGGAGAATTTGGATAGCGGGAGCGAAGAGAGCGACTTGGATCCCGATAGACACAAGAAGTCGTTAAACAAATTGAAAGACACCGATCCTGAGTTCTACTCGTTTCTACAGCAAACAGATAAATCCTTATTAGATTTTGATGTGTCCGATCAAGAAGAGGAGGAGCAAGAAGAGGAAGAAGGAAAACATGTTCCCGATGGAAGCTTAGAAGTAGTTATATTGATTTATTTCCAGATTGAATCATCGAGATTACTTTTACTCAAATCGTACTTTGGTGTTTAGGTAGCCAGTGACGAAAGTGATTTCGAAGCAGAGGAAGGCGAAAAAAGTTCTGGCGGTCCAACAAAAGTTACCTTGCAGCTGCTTAAAACATGGCAAGAGGAAATACAGACGGATAGGTACTAAATTTTTTATCTAGTTTTTGAGAAGGTATAGATATTGTTGTTATATTATGTTTCATTTCATTTTTTGTTTGTCGATAGAACATCAAAGACTATAAAGACTGTCGTCGAGGCTTTTCATGCTGCGCTTTTAACTTTAGCGGAGTCAGACGAAGCGAAACATTCCTTGTACAGGGTAGAAGGCAGTGCGGGTAAGTTATTATAAATTTTTGACAACTAAAAGAAAATACACCATTTACATTTACTAAAATTTATTTCAATTGATCAGTCAATTATTAATGTTACCCTTATTGTTAGTAACACTTTTTTGAAAAGTAGTGAATTATTTTTAACAATTTTAATTAAAAGTTTGGATAATTAGTATTGATATTAAAACTTTTAAATCTGTGAAGTCTCTATGAAATGGAGGAATAACAATGATAAATTTATACAAAGTAACATTGAGGTATTGTAAAGAAAGGTGCCATTAATTTTTAATGTTTTTTATTTTTTCAACTAAAAATCTTAGTATTCAACGGAGTGGTCCAGCTCTGCGTCTTGCAGCTACCAGCTGCTTTCAAGAGATTTCTCAGATTGGGATCGGAAACACGTTTCGAGGCTCACAAAGCTAAACGCTTTGTTAAAATTAAGGGAGTCTTGCACTCTTATTTAAAGGATTTGATTCAAGTAAGAATGTTCTTCCTTACGTTCTTAGTTCCGAAAAGATGGAACAGAAATTATGAATTTACTGATTGCAGGTTCTTCAAAATGTCTCGTCCGCGAATATTTTGACGGTGTTGCTTAAACATTTGCATCAAATGTTGCCTTTTACGCAATCATTTTCTACCTTGAATAAACCGCTTTTGAGGATTTTAATAAAACTATGGTCGACCGGAGAAGAAACTGTTCGAGTTGTGGCATTTATTAATATTCTTTTCATCGCCACCAGTCACAGAGAGTCCATTTTAGAAACTTTGCTTAAGGTATTCACATTTTATGAAATCTTTTCTTAATCCGCTATTAACGAAATAAAAATAAGACGAATTTAATTATCCCCATTTTGCAGACCATGTACGTGAAATACGTAGAAAATGCTAAATTCGTATCGCCGAATTCAATGCCGGGGATAAACTTCATGCGACACTCTTTGGTCGAAATTTATTTACTCGACTACAACCTATCGTACAATCACGCATTTTTGTACATCCGACAACTTGCTATTCATCTTCGAAATGCCATGACTCTGAAGAGAAAGGTGATTTTTCAGCAATATTCGAAAACAAAATATGAAATTGATCTCACAAATACTAAGTTTAAAAATGACTGAAATAAATATGTTGCAGGAAAATTTTCAAGCGGTTTACAACTGGCAATATATAAATTCTCTTCGCTTTTGGGAAGAAGTGATAACTTCATCGAAGAGTCAGTCGATGCTGCGTACCTTGCTGTATCCGCTTGTTCAGGTAATTTCATTAACTGTGTCCATATAAAAATAAAGAAATATTCCTCCCATGATGTATATGATGAATTTCATTTCATCACAATTTTAAGTTTAACCCGCATTTCTCCAAGGATAGTTGTGCAATTTTCAATCGAAGGAATTTGCAAATAACTAATGGAAGACAAATGTACTCTTTATTTAGATACCGATGTTAGTTTATTGTAACATTCTGGAAAGACTGACCTTTATTGTATCGTTAGAAAGCAGAATTTCGTTCTGTTTGAAATAGGTGTAAATCTTTCACCCCATGAATTTCTGGTAGACGTGTTCAATTGGAGTTTAGTTTATACGAACGTCGAATCAACGATTTCCAAAATTAGTATCTTTAAAAATACACAAAATCGTTATTTATTTGTCGTCTTCCAAAAAAAAAAAAAAAATAACATTGGCTCATAGCAACTACATACTTTCTCTTCGCTTTAGGCTTTTTATAAATTTTTCTAATTTTCTTTTTCTCCAGACCCGACGCATCTGATAATAAAATACTCCAGGAATTTCGCTGGCTAATTTTATTACAAACTATTGACGATTTATTACAGATTTATTCTTTGTTTTATTCAGATAATAATTGGTACCCTGAAATTAGTACCTACGATACAATTCTACCCTCTGCGATTCCACTGCGTGCAAATGTTGATAAACATTTCCAAGGAAACCGGTACTTTTATACCGGTATTGCCGTTTTTATTGGAGGTAAGCTCACCCGTTGTATAAAACTCAACGTGAATTCGAGTAGATAGAAACTCACGCGTCTTGTATTTTCTCTTAGATCTTGAGCTCTTACGACTTCAGCAAAAAACACAAGGCAGTTAGTATGAAACCGGTGCTTTTGCATTGCATACTAAGAGCATCCAAAGCACAGTCTCAGGAAAACGGATACAAAGATAGCATAATCGAAACGATTTATCAACTGATACTGGAAAATGCCGCCAAAGACAGTCACACGGTATACTTCCCTGATTTATACGTTCCAGCTGTTGTGCAGGTGAGTGGCACGCTCCCATTTTTTCATTCAAACGAGCTTTCAAGTTGAAGACACTGAATTTATTTAAGCGCCAGTTCGTTATAATACTTAAATTAGAATATTTACGCTCGTAGAAAAATAAATTCTTGGTTCTTGGTAATTAAAACGACCAAATTTGTCATGAAGGAAAAATCTGATACCAAATTTATATGATTCCAGTTAAAAGCATTTTTGAAAAAATGCAACGTGGCGAATTACTGCCGAAAAATGAAACAGCTGCTTGACAAAATCGAGGAAAATCGTAAATTCATCGAAAATCAACGAGCCAAAGTTACTCTAGACCTTGCCAATATGATGGAGATCAAGAACTTCGAGAACAGGATCAAAACGGAAGGAACGAATCTCGTCAAGTTCTACGAGTCTTGGAAGAAAATACAGCAATCGCGAAAAATGAAACTTATTACGAGAAACGACGAAATTTCGGAATTCCATTTGCCAACTATTAAAAAATCGAAGAAGAAGAAACTCGACGACGAAGAGGAAGAGTTCGACGATGGGGAAAGTAGCGATGGCAGTGATTTTCTGCTTCCTATCGAGAAAGCCGGTAATTCTGAGGAAAAACCAGCCAAAACGAAGAAATCGAAGAAGAGGAAGCTCGATAAAGGCAAAAAATCCGAAAAAGAAGAAAATGAAGGCGATGATATGATCGAAGAAAACCGCGAGAGTGTGGACAAAGGGGATATTGTTCAGGATATAAAGGATTGGGATTAACGCGAGTTAGTGAAAGTAAAATCTGTTGTTTCAGATTGTTTGATACGAAGTTTTTTGTCAAAAAATTTAAGGAAGTTGTAAAAACAGTAGAATTATTTCCGCGGGAAGCGAAGATTTTGTTTAATACACGGAAGTTCGATGACTGAAAGTAACCTGTCCATTAGTTCCGTTATTCAAAGCCAATATCCCGAGATCAATTCGAGTGCTTTCTTTACTTCGGTTTTTAGTTTCTCGAAATTATAAATCCCGGGAGAGAGAGAGAGAGAAAAAAGATCGGGAAAAGTAATCAATTCCTCACATTAAAATAAATTCAGTAAGAAAATACTGACACGTATAATTTAATTCTAAAATATAAATAATTATTGTCAGTTTTTTACTGGACCAATTTTTCTGAATTTAATTAAAATTCCATTTTCAGTAAATACAGAATTTTTACACGCGTCAACTCCAATCCTTCAAAACCAAGTCAAAAAGTATTCATAAAAAAAAAATTGGAGACCGAATCAGTCATATAACGGCAAACAATAATCATTCACAGGTGAACAATAGAAATAATTATGGAAATTTGTTGGCAGGTGAATTTCGAAAAGTGTTTTGAATGTTAGAAGCTGCCACGCAAATGGGAATGTCCTGTCCCTACCTAAACAAATGAATGCAATCAATATCGGAATAGATTTCCGGGGTTCTGGTCCAGAGAAAGAGCACGTGAAGCTTTTCAATCTCGTCGGTGTAAAACGCACACATGTCTGAAATTCTAAGGTGTCGCTTTTCCCGATGGTCTATTTTTACCAAAAGACGAGCGAGAGAGTGTGGCAAGGCAGTTGGGAAGTTCGTAGCGACGGTTTGGTCGCTATTATAAAGCACATCTCAAGCTCTCTTGTAATTGTCGGTATGTAAGGCGGAACAAGAAACAAAGTTTTCAAGACAAACAAACCGGTAGTTATTTATCTTCTTCTCTCAAAATTGAGTGACACGTGCTCCCGAGCCATAGCCTTGTTCCACATTTCATTTATTCTCATTGAAATTGAAATTTCATTAATTAGGATGGCAAATGGGCGAATTAACAGGTGAAACAAGTGGACCGGAATCCCATGAAACTCGTACTTATAATATTAGAAAATAGGATTTCTTCTATCTGTAAATCTACGAGAAATATGTAATTACCGCTGTTGTTGTCTTGTATTCGTAAACGGGGACGATACAGGTGTCGTTGTGGACTTAAAATTGTAATTGGAGTCATGAAGTTTTGTGTACGATCGTAAGGACGACAACAGTGGTAAGAGCAAAGCGAAGCTCTGCTTTTCTATACCTATGTAGCGCCGCGAGTCTGTGGAGATTTTGCAAGATGCAAATCTCCTCGGGATCTCTCATGTTTTCTTCGCTCGTGAAGCAGTAAGCGCGCGTTGAAAGCTTACCAGCCAAGAGACTGCGTGTAAATCGTGCCTCGCTCGTGGTGGAATTACGTAAATCGTTTACGTGCTGAAACACATTACCGAGGGAATACCTGCAGCGATATTTGGGAAAATGAGGAGGACATCCTTTGATAAGTAAAATTCAGACACAAGTCACTTATATTTAGATCTTCGCGTCTCCCTCGGTTTCCCTTGATAGCAAAATTCGGTGGTTTCTTTTATCTCCGTTTTTATGCAAAATGCGGAATGACGCTTGATTGAGTGCGAATACAATAATGAGCAAAAGGAGTCTGAAAAAAAAAATTGTCAGGACATTTAACCGAGGAGAAACGAAATTTTGCGATAGTACACGTATTTAGGTAAAATTATGTCATCGCTAATAATCTCCAAGTTGCGGATAACGCGATATTTAAAAATAATTCGAGCACAACGCTGGTGTACGTCATTTTCGTGAAAACTTAAAAATACTGCGGCTTGGGACCTGTTAAACGAAAAGAGTTTCTTTTTTTGCGCCTTTCGACCGGTGCTTTGCGTAGATTAACGTTTAATGATCCATAATGATGCTTTCGCGTTGATTTCGTGGAGAAAAACATTAGGCATTGTGGAATCGTTTCAACAAGGTTTTTCGAAGTTGCTATAAATAACTACTGTAAACTTTCCGAACCGAACCTCCGGTATCAGTAAACTGCGCAAGGGGAACTGAAATCAATCGAATTTGTAGCCAATATAACGGGATCTCAAGAATAATACGCAATATTCTTGTTTTTTTCTTTCAAAATGGGACAAAATGGGAAATTATAATGTTTGCAGTGGAAAAAAATTGCTAATAAGAAAATATCAAAGTCTGAAAAATCTTTAGAATTATATGTTTGCTGTTTCAAAAAAGAATTATTCGATTTCGTAAATAAAATAATCGTAATAGTAATTCCGGAATTAAAAGAACGGACGAGAAAAGTTTCTCGAAGGTCGTGTCTCTGGAAAATTATTATGAAAAGGAATTCCAATTTTAGCAGATTTTTTTAAACGTGAAGTGAATTATTGTATAATTCGCTTTTATAAGTAGAAGAAGCGTTTGTCGTGCATTGGGGTACTTTGCGATGAGAAATGAATTTCTGATAATTTTCAATGCCGTGTCTTTGTAAGAAACTATTAAATTCATCAAATGGGACAATTTTATTACTTCTGGCCTTTGTCCAAACGTGTTTTACGTTTTACTATAATCTAGTAACAGCGAAAAGGGATAAATTTGCCACTAGTCTAAAATAAAATGGAAATTTCGAATTATCGTATTTTCGGACTTTGCGAAATTTTCCTTATTTTTTCTACAATTGTAATTGCTCTAATTGAAGGGCAAATTTTAAGAAAATTAGTAATCGATCTCGAAATCGAAGTTATTGATAAAAAATCGGTAATATAATTGGCAGTTTCTTTATATCCATCTTGTGGGAATTCTTATGAATTTGCATTATATATTTACACATGTGGGATTGCAGAAATTATATTTTAAGAAACAAAGTGACTTTGAAGTATTCTTGGAGAAAATCACGATTTGACTTTATATAAATCACGAAGTTATTGAAAAAATAATAGGGGTTACCGTGAATTAATATTTTCTTGAAAAACAATTTTGTAGAAAAACCCTTTAAGAAAGTAACCGTTTTGTAGCAGAAAAATCGTGTAAAAAAATATAATCAACAATAAATATAAAATAATTTCAAATTATTACAACGAATCCAGACACAAAGAAAACAACAAAAAAAATACTTGGAAATAATAGATTGTAATAAAAGTGGGTGTTAATTTCGCTCTCGACAATTTAGAAATTACTCAAACTAAATCAACAAGGTGTGAAATTACGATTCTTTCCGGCAATAAAAATATTAGGATTCTTTCCAAGAAATGAGAAACTAATGGATCTTAAGCGGGATAAACTTTCGTGTCGAAATTTTCTAATGTTAAATTATCAGCTATTATAACAAATGAAAACGCTGCAGGAAATTCCAACGAAGTTTTTGAAACACACGAAAAAAAAAAAATTGAATTGTAAAAAAGATCGGTGTTAATTCCAAATCCTAGCAATTATTTGCTTCAATTATTACAAATTACTCAAAGTGAACCAACGAGATGTGAAATTACGATTATCTCTGGAATTTAAAAATATTAAGGTTCTATCCAATAATTGAATGGGTCATCTCAAAAACGTTGTAAGGTACAAATTGCAAATTCTTCAAAAACCCCCGAAAACGAAAAAAATAACCCGATGAATTTTTTTAAACAATTTTTTTAAGTGGATGGATTTTTTTTTAAATCCATCATGTTATTTTTTTTTCATTTTCGGGGTTTTTGAGCAATTTGCAATTTGTACCTTACAACGTTTTTGAGGTGACCCATTCAATTGAACAAAACAATAAACCAATTGATCTGTAATTTCAATAGGATTGATTTTAACGCCGAATTTTTTCTAGAGCTTATTTTATGTAATTCAGGGCTTGATCGAATAGCGTTACCGGGTATCCTGTAAAAATTTCTGAAACTCAAAAAGAGCTGGCAAAGTGGACTAAGAAAAGGAAACAAGTAAATGCCGAGCTTGAGCTCGAGATTGGCCGAGGGGGTCAGATAGGTGGCCGATCATCGGAGCGGTTGGAAATAAAAGAGAAAACGATCAGGTAGAGAGTAACAGTAGAAGCTTTGAAATCGTCAGGTTGAAAATAACCATGGAAAAGCCCGGAGAAAGAGGGAAGAAGCCGTCGAAGCTTTTAGATACGAGTGCCACTGGTATCTAAAAGCTTCTGCGCCTTGTGCTCCTCGATTCTTCAAAGAGCAGACGTCTCGCTCGCGCACCGGCTACGCAGCAGTATTACGTTACAAGCTGATAAATTTAGCGTTTCTTTTATATGAGAAAGCTTCGGGTTCGGTTGTACCGATGCCAATACTCTGACGTGGAATTAATTGCCGGTTTGGAACCGGACCAATTGCTTTTTTGTATGGGTGCCGATGACCTATCGGCATTTCATCTTTTACGCCTGCATCGATCACGCACTTTACCGGTCTTTGCGATTAATGGATAGCGTATATATGTATCCAATGCTTCGAAATTGGCTCGGAAGCAACATATTTTGAAAGATCTCTCTGTTACATACTCATATGACTTCTGAGCGTAAAAGCTGGATCTCGGTCTGCCGGTCTTTGCACCACTGACCCAGTTATCCACCTGTTTGTTGATACTTCTTCTCGCAAATAAAGTATCTCCCCGGGTGAGAACCGAGAAGAAGCTCTCTCTCTCTCTCTCCCAGGGGAGAAGCTAGATTTTAGTCTATGTCATGGTAATTCTTAGTATAGAGCGGTAGTAAATTTTCTTGCAAGGGACCGCTTCACACTGAGGAAAAAAAAGGGAATCGTTGAAATAATGAAAATTGTTATGAAAAGTAATTAACAGATGCACGTGACGTGGAGTAATGAAATTAGTTTAGAAAATTGGAGACTTAATGATTAATTATAATTTTAGAGTGAACGATTGTGTTTATTCATTTATATATTGTCAAGAATTTTTTACGTTTTGGAAATTTTCTTCAAACTTGTATTAATTTTGCATGCTATTTTGCCATTTTTCGTCACGGGCGTATCTTCATTATTTTCCTAGCAAATTTTACGAACCGTACTATGAAAATTATAATTAGAATGATTTATTTCTAATGTTCCCCAAAATGGTGTAAATTTTTATGAACAGTATTGAAATTGATTCTATTACTTTCCACGTTATTAATTCATTTTCCAAGGGGACAGAAATTTTATACTTCCTCTTGACGAATTTTGTAATTAATTTTCGAATCTTTTTCTTGAATTTTCTCTTTGATAATTTTTACGGTAAACCAGTATAGAAATTGAAATTGAAATTTTGAATATGTGTAGTGCTGATATTGTCCTAACTTTTAAAAATTTGTATTGAAATTTCGTTGGATTCATTATTTTGTTTAATTTTTTATTATTTAGACTGAGTTGAAACTTGCTGAAATTTTACCTTACTCTCTAATTAATAAAACCAACTAATCGTCTGATTATCTCCACAGCCATAACAGCACAAAACGAAACGTAGTGAGCAGCAACAAGGCCTACAACTTTTCCTCGTCGTCGTCATCGAATTATAAGAACAATGCGGAGTATAAGTGCGTGAGCTTTAATTTGCAAGAGAAGAACAATTATCTCCAGAGAAGCGTCTCCGCTGACAATGTTGTAATACGTTCCCGGGGTTTCAAGCCATCAGATAGACACGATCCGGTTAAAAGGAACTTCCTTGAAAACTTGACCTCGAAGATATTGCATTTCGACATGGTAACGATTATTCTGCATTTTCCATCACTCTTTTTTGCAGTTTAAAATTTTTTGTATTTAATCATTTATTCTTTTTATAAAAGAACTATTCATAATTTTATAAAAATTTATGAAAATATAATTTTATGAAAAATTATGAATAATAACTCATTCTTTTTATTTTTAATATTTATTTTGTGTATGATAAAATTTATATAATAGCAATAAAATATTAAAATTCAATCAATATTGTATTTATCACTCGTTTCTTTTTTTAGGAAAGTGGCGAGAGGACCCCCATTAACTTGCAAAAGCTCTTGACTCCGGCTTCAGACTCCAACGAGTTGTACCATGCGAGAAACAGTACGTATATACGGATCCAAAAAAAAATATGTATTCTCCAAACAAAATTTGAGAATAACATAAAAATAAATAATAAAAATCATTATTTATTTTTTTTTTTTTTTTCAGAGAAAATGTTTGCATCTTCTTATTTCTACGCACCGACCCATCCTACGGTGGAAGACCAGGTAGAACTCGCTCGGCGAATTTCGAATTCCCTGAGCGATGTGAAAAACATGAAAAGCAAGGGTCAGTCGATGTACGTCAATCGAAAGAAACGTTCCGTCAAGTGGATCCACGACGGCAATGGTAATTAATATTTTGAATCCTCCAGATCATGTCTGATACCCATTTTCCTGGGATTGATACGTTTTGTTTCCGATTACAGGCATAGAGGCAGAAGAGGAACCGGCTTCCCCTGTACACAAGGTATTTCTAAGGATTCAGGGAAACAGCAGAATTCAATTTCCAACTTTTCATATTTTAAATAGGCTTTCTAATCAAAAAAATCTCATCGTTTCGCTTGTGAATCAATTTTTTTAAAGGATTTTGCAGATTTTTCAGTTTTGTCTCGCCTAATTTGTATTAGGGTGTCCCATAAGTTTCTTCCGCTCCACGCTATGTACGACCTCGAGTCGGAAAGGAAGAAACTTATGGGTCACCCTAACATTATTTTGCATTAATTTTCCAGGATAAGCTTCCACTGAAGTGTATGATGAATCCGAGTGGAAAAGTCCTGGATATTCATGGAATACAGGCTCTAGGGGAGGAAGTCAATATCTCACCGGTACCTTCGAATCCGGAAAAGCTGTTCGATATTGTTCGCGATTTGAATAATCACAGAGGACGAGGTAATCAAGTGCTGGATTTTTTTCGTACCTATGTTATACAGTATTTTACAAATATTTGAATGTGGAAAACGTGGATGTCAAAATTGATTTGTCTCTCTACACTTGAAATTTTTTATTAATTTTTATTAAATTTATTTGTTTCATTTTTATTATCGATAGGCAACACTTTTTTTGTTCACCGAATTTTTTGAAACCTGAATATTTTGTTAAACAGGTGCAGAGATTTTTGCGAAACGCAGGAAAAGGTCTGAAAAATGGGTGGTCGACAAAGATCAGTGCCAAACTCCAACAACACCTAGTGGTTTGAAAGCTCCCACTTTTCCTAATAAACAGGTATTTCAACATTTTTACGTCTATTAATGGCATCATGTTTGGTATCGGAGGACTCAAAGTTTCTTCTTAATGAAAAATACAAATTTATTTAAAATAACAATCTTAAAACTTTGCCGTCCGCACGTGTGATCGGAATTCTTTCGTTTGGCGCCGGTATAAATCTTCATGTACGACACCAATGTGGTGCCACCGGCTCTTGTCCGATAGTTTTCGCATGGCACCAACGCGGTGCCATCGGAGGGCATAGTGTTAATTATCAGTAACAAAATATGAAGCGCGAAGAGTCTCTTTCTCTTGGTAATTGATAGTGAACCTGAGAAATTACTTTATAAATTTCCGTTTATAAATTAAAAAGGTAAAAATTATTATTATTAGATAAACAAACGTGATACTAAATATTTTGGTAATTATGAAAATAGTTCAAGTCAAAAAATTTGAAATCATTGATTTATTCTGCATTGTGCGTTCACTGCATTTCAATTGCGCCGCTATCGAATCATTCGGTATCCACATATGTCTCAAAAAAATTCCAAATATAAGATCTCTTCGATCCAACCCATAACCAAACGTTTCTCAGTTTCAGAGCAACGAGAATTCCAATTTCTCCAATTTACCCCCCGTCACACCCATCTCGGCGTTCGACAGCAAACCGTTTTACAACCCTTTCACGGCAGACATCTCGTTGGACAACGGAAATCCTCCACAACCCATTGGTGAGTCACCCAAAACTCGAATCTTCGCGCTTTCCTTCAAATTCGCCGGCTCGGCTCGTTTTCGCTTCGAATTAACCACCTAACGATGCAATTTCAAGGTTTCGCTAAATCGCAATATAACAAAAACATTAACGAATACAACGGAGGCAGAGCCACGGAAGTGCGGAAGATCTACTTGCGTGAGGTCGCGGTCGGTACCGATACCGCCGACGAGTATCCCCTTGAGAAATCGTCCTCCCGATCCGTGGAGAAATCGAGACGCGTCTCCTTCGACAACGGATACACGCCGATCGTGCAACCGGCTACGAACCATCGCGGTAACCACAAACCTGTTGTTACTAACAACTACAACCACAACAACAACATTAACAATATCCAGATGCAACAAGGCACCGTCTGCAACGCCAACAAACAACTCCAAATCCGTAATGGCAACGGTCACCGGTACCAGGGCCAGGACGAGGTCGAGGTACCGGAGGATGCTGACGATTACACGCCGGTACCGGTGAAACAGTTGATCCAGGAATTCGAGAAAACCTGCCGACCGGTGATGCAGTACAAGCAGATCAGCCCACGGGTGATACCGATCATCCAGCAGCTGCCTCTGGACAACGATATCTCGCGGTTCTTCGAGCAAAGGAACCGAAACTCGACCTGCAAGTACCAGGAGCAGGTCAACTATCGGCTACCGGACAACCTGAACGGCAACTGTTACCTGCAAGAGACCAACAACCACCGAGCAACTGCCAACAATATCAACAACATCAACAACAATGGGTACATTTCCTCGGACGAGAGCGACGAGTCCAGTTACGACGACTCGCCGTCTTCCGTCGAGAACTACCACGAAAGACCCAAGAATTACCACGAATCGGCCCTGAACGGTGTCGGTTATTACGAGAATCGTCGGCAATCGGCGTCGTCCTCCCACGACTCGGATTTCGTGTCTTACGTAAACGGAGAGCTCAAGTATGCCGATGTGGAGCCGGATGTGCCGCCAGAAGTGAAGTCCTTCGCCCTGGCGTGCGTGACTTCGCACGACGACATACTCGAGACCATTAAACATTTACGCAGCACACCGGTGCTCGACAATCTCGTCGCACCGTCGCCCGATTGCAAGTTTAATGACGTTTATAAGGACGTAGGCAAGTTAATGACTGCATGCGCTTTAAGCTTCTCGCCTGGATTGGAGTTCATGACTGCATGCCAATGTAGCGTAGTTGTTTTGAAAAATATCGCCGGAATATTGCAGAAATGTTGTGCAATGATTCGACTGTGACGTTGTAAGGTGATCCTTCCTCCACGATTTTTGGGTATTGGAAATTTGAGTTTCTAAATTTTGTGATTATTCAATTATGATAGTATTTCAAATTTTTTTGGGATATCAATTGCAGAAATATTGCGCAATATTTTACTGCAATGTCGCAGGATGATCCTTCCTCCACGATTTTTGGATATTGGAAGTTTGAGTTTCCAAATTTTGCAGTTATTCAATTATGATGGTATTTCAAATTTTTTGGGATATCTATTGCAGAAATATTGCGCAATATTTTACTGCAATGTCGCAGGATGACCCTTCCTCCACGATTTTTGGGTATTGGAAGTTTGAGTTTCCAAATTTCGTGATTATTCAATTATGATAGTATTTCAAATTTTTTGGGATATCTATTGCAGAAATATTGAGCAATATTCTACTGCAATGTCGCAGGATGATCCTTCCTCCACGATTTTTGGGTTTTGGAAGTTTGAGTTTCCAAATTCCGTGATTATTCAATTATGACGGTATTTCAAATTTTTTTGGGATATCAATTGCAGAGATATTGCGCAATATTCTACTGCATTGTTGTAAGATGATCCTTCCTCCACGATTTTTGAAATATGGCAGAATCTCAACATTCGGAATTTAATTAATTTTTATTATATCATTTATATCACAATACACTTCCAATATAAGTTTTTGCGTTCTTTAAAAATTCTCCTATTCATGATAAAAACGTAGAAAGAAAACAAATTTTCTTCATGCCCATGGTTTATTACCAAAGGTACCGGAATAATTAGTCTAGACGTTATCAATTTTGAAACATGGTATGGACACTTTTTATTACAGCATTTACAATACTATCTCTTGTCTCTTAACAACACGCTTAGCGTTAGTACGTTAAATATAAAATATTATTCTTTGCAATTGCAAGACAATGTTTTAAGGCAATACTTCTGCAATATTTTCGAAATATTTGTGCGTTACTTTGATGGATTTCTGAGATTTTCTATCGCGCTGTTGTCCGGAGACAGATATACTATATTTGGAAGGAGGTCAGGCTAAATGTTTCCATAACAAACATCCTTATCGGCATTGCAATGGAGATCTATTATCTGCAAGTCTTATCTTTGCCGTCTAATTCCATCTAAGCACCTACTGCTGTTAGATAGAAGTTGAAAGTCGGATTGGATAAACAATATAGCTGTTGTTTTGTTTTGCAGCGAAAGCTATCTCTTGGAGCGAGTGATTCCAAGGGAAATGCTATGCAGAGATAAGTCTCTATCGGGATTCGAACCCACTACCCGGATTTTTCTAGATTCTAGCCAAAAGGGGGTTTTATACATCAGAAATGGGATTTCTTTTATATTTAAAATTGGGGAAAAAAACAAATTGCCGAATATCTATTTTTTTCTGTTCTAAATGTGTATTTTTCCTTTGCATGTCCACCCTTGAAATGAAGAATTCGTTTGCACATGCTAAATACTAATACGGATTTTGATTTGCAGGAAGCAAGCAAAGCGACAGTTCCTCTTCTTATCGCGGTCCAAAAATCGCTAGTCTACACAACCTCACGAATTACAACACCGCACCTCGAGGCTGGGACCAATCTCTCACGTTTTATCGTCCGATCACCTTCGAAAAGCCGCAGGAACCTATCGTGTATTCAGATTTTTAGAGTTATGAGTGACACTTAATGTTGAATGGCTTCCGGTATGTTACTGCTCGACGTGTTTCAATTTACTCGTTCATTTTGCTTTAAACCCCTGGACAACGCGTTTCCATGATCCACGAGTCCGAACCGATTCGATAATCGACCTTGGGGGTGGGGTATTAATATTTTTTTGTTCCTCAATCCTGTCAAAAATTCAAATTGAAATTTCATATTTGGGAGTCTCAACGCTTTGGTTGCAATTTTATTCAAGTTAAAATAGTTTTCGAATTTTCTTCCTGGTTATTTTGTAGCTGAAGAATTACGAAATTGATTGTGGCACTAAATGCAATCGTTAAATTTTCAATGTTAACACTATTTCTACCAAAAGTAGAAAAGAATGAAAAAGGCGCTTTTTATAGTTTTGATTTAAATTGATTTTTCAAGTTTAACCATTGTTTTCTGAATCATTTTCTCATTTTTCTTGTAACGATTGTTAACTTAGACTGAACGTTTATTTACAAAGGCTGAAGATTTGCTAGAATAAATATATTACAAAAACTATGAAAATTCATAGCACATTCTTATTTATTTCTTGATTATCAAATAGAAATACCAGATTCAGAAAAAAATATTTTTTTTAACAAGTATTTCCACAGCTATTTACATCCAAGTGCATAAATTTCCATTCGAATGCTCCAATTTTGTAGCTTTCACTGGGAATCTTTGAGTTTGCAAAAAATCGAATCGGTTTGAACTTCCGACGTATATTAACACTTTGCCGTTCGTACTTCTGATCGGGATTTTTTCGTTTGGCGCCGGCATAAATCTTTATGTATGACACCAACGTGGTGCCACCGGCGCTTGCCCGAGAGTTTTCGCATGGCACCAACGTGGTTGCCACCGGCGCTTGCCCGAGAGTTTTCGCACGGCACCAACGTGGTGCCACCGGACGGCATAGTGTTAAAAAATTGAGATTCAAAGAAATCCTACAAAAGGAAATGCGTCGTCCTGGTCATTAATCAGATCCGGTACAACGGGAGAAAAATGTTTCCGTACCCCGTAAATATTTGATGAGTCCAACAAAAGACACTTTTTAATTGCTTCGTTGAGAAAACAAGTATCATTCGACAGCGAAAACAAATTAACGCAACTCGGAGCTTTTTTTCTTGCTGTACGAAAACGTTTATTTTTGCCCCTATATCTCCCTACTACCAGTAAAACGAAAAGTCGAAATTTATTCTTTCATTATGTCTTTAGGACAGAATATTCATGTTAGTATTACCGAAAAAAGAAAAACAGAAACCCTGTCTGCGATGTATTCATTAAGATTGGAGACAATAAATCATTTTAAAACGGTCTCAACTTTTTAGGCTATTGCCCCATGTTATAAATGAAAATCGTGGAAATTCTTTTCTTTCGAAATTTTTATTTCTTATTTTTTTCGCTCATTAATATTTTCTCGGTTGTGGAACCAAAAAAAAATACGCACCCTAAATATCCCTTAACACTATTTTTACCAAAGGTGTCAAAAGACACTTTTTAGAATTTTAATTTAGAATTATTTTCGAGATTTAATTTAAATTTTTTTTACATCCACAAACGGGAGGTGCTTAGTAGAGCAATTATGCGTATTTTATTTATAATTCTATATTTTTTAATTTATATATTTTTTCTAATTAGGATTTTTGATTACGTATGGGCCCAGATTGACCTCAAATATGTTTCATATCAATTTATTTTAATACAAAATTCGAAAATTGAAATCGAATTTTTCACATTCAAAAGTATCCTTCTCTTTTATGAGAAAATGTTGTTACATAAAATAATGGTTTATAGTTATTCTGTAAAAATGTCAAGCCAAAATTTCCAAGATCTTCTTTACAGCACCTATTAGCGTGAATTCTGACGAAGTGTGTAATAAATAATTCAAAATATTCTTATATTAATTGCAATATAATTGCAACAACAAAATCATTTGATTACGTGGACAGGATAGCTGCATGGGCTCTGATTTCGATTATAAAATTGGGATCAACTTTCAAGTAGAGTATTTACTGAAACTGATAAAGAGAGCACAATAAATACCACAGATAGTATCGTTTCAATAACTTAATTTTGTTTTCAATATTGGCTTTTGTAATCTTGATACGAGTCATCGTTAGGGTCATTATTTTATTATGTTTTTTTTTGTGGGTAAAATCTAAAATTAATTAATCGATGATAGACTTTTGTGGGTAAACAGAAATCGCAAGTTACCTGACAAATGCATAATCGTGGGATCTTTATGTAATTCAAATTATCTACGTACTCCAAATAATTCCATATATAATGGAAAAAATCGGCTGAAGGTAATTCAATTAATTTATGGATGATTGCTTATTTTTTATTTTATCGTAGCATTTTTAATAGAAGGAGAAACGATTCGGGACTTTTAATAAAAATGCTGCAATAAATTTGTCTTGTTTCCATTTGCCGAAAATTAGACTAAAATTAAACTAAAAATTATTGAACTGCCTTTCAATGGAAGACTCATTTTTTAAATAAGTGAATGATTTGTCAACATGGGAAAATAATTTTTTTTCTTAACGTAGTTGATTGGAGATGTCGAATATTTATGAAAAACAATACTTGTTTTGGTTTCTTAATTTACTAATTTCACGTATTTTTAATTTGCGCAATTTTTTTGCTGAAGCTAAACATTTATTGCAGGTAAACTCTTTTTCAACCATTCTTATCAGTATCAAATCCAACTTCTGACTTACGATTGATTTTGTCCACTGGGTGTCCCATTTCACCTCATCAAGTGGAAAACTTTACTTATATGTCACTTTGACGCCTTGTAAATATTATTTTTTAATAGTATTTGTAATATATATAATTGTAAATTGTAACTTCTAAATTATAATGGATTTTGTCCACTAGGTACCCCTTTTTACCCCATTAAATCCAACTTATATGTGATTTTGATCCATTCTGAATATTATTCCTTATCATTAATAAGTGCAACTTCTCGGTTGCAGTTGTCTTGGTGTCCAATTTCACCCCATCAACTGCAAGATTCTATTTATGTATCGTTTTTATTCCTAGAGAATCTCATTTCTCATCAGTTGCAAGTGCAACTTCTGAATTGCAATGGATTTTCTCTATTGTGGGCCCTCGATAGTGTCCCATCAACTGCAAGATTGTGTAATTACAAAATTGAAATGAATTCAATTGTTCAAGTAACCGATTTTGTCCCATACAATTTAACATATCCCCCATTGAACGTCTCCACATCCGTACTCTGTATTTATACGACATAAGCGAGAATAACGGTACGTAGCTATAAAATTGAAGAGTCCAAGAGCCCAAGTTGCTCGACGCTATCTGAAGTCTTCATCTACCATTTCCATACGGACACGACCGGCACCAGAAGTATATATACAAGAGTATCAGAAGCCGTTGCTAGTTGCTACGCGGATTATCTCATTAGTCTTCCAATTGACGTCCGACCGCGAGCCAGGAGCTGCGGTTACATCGTTATGGAGCCCAGATCGGCAATTACTGCATTTTTCACATTTGTTTGCATCCTCCAATGTCTGGTGTACTCAAGCTCAGCCGCGAGTCTCGCCAAAAGGGCTGCAATTAGCGATGGACCGACCTGTGGATACCAGGTAAAAAACCATATGATACTTTTCTAATTGTTCGCTCGAAGCTGATCCAGAGCTTGTTCGAGCAATCGAAGTCCCTCGGGCTTCGATCGAACCTGTATCCGTTCGACACAGGCTTAATTTGGGCTTCGAGCTACTTTTGCCTCGACCGGGCATCGATCGATCCTTCGATTGAGCACGATAGGATCCTAATCTGGCTTTTCCAGATATTTTTGTCTCCATCGAACTTCGATGAGGCTTCATTCGGATCGAATAGCATCCTAATCTAGGCTCCGAGTGCCTCTTGTTGCAATCGGACCACGATCGAGCATTCGACAACTGTTTTCAAAAACTGTTTTTCTTTTTCTGTTTTAGTCCTGTCCTGCTACAGCTCCTGGCAAGTTGAATATACACTTAGTGCCACACACCCATGACGACGTTGGCTGGCTGAAAACAGTCGATCAGTACTATTTTGGAAGTAAGTTTAATTTGTCATTGATTCTGTTGTGGATAAGGATAGATGGATCATTCAGATAGAAGGTTTACGAAGTAAACAAAATCAGATGTTGTTTCAATTTTACCTCTTATTCGAGATTTCTATTCAATATCATTAATTGCACGCTGCTGGACATTTTCTTCATATTTTTAAGAAAACATCCTGTAAAAATGTCATTATTCTATTATTTGATGTTATGAAATTTGTTCCGGTTGCGTCTATTATAATTTTTGTTATTCCTTCCTTGAAATATGAGTTAATAATCGCATTGATGAAGGTGATGATCACAATGACGATTACAAGATCAATATTAATGATAATTGTAGTAGTGATAGTAGTTGTGGTAGTAGTAGTAGCAGTAGTAGTAGTAATAATAATAATAATAACAGTCACAATAATAATAATAAATTATCTCTTGTTCTATTCTCAGGTAGATCCTCAATTCAACTGGCTGGAGTTCAATACATTATTGATTCTGTTATACAAGAATTGATTGATCATCCGGATAGAAGGTATTATTTAGTTTTAAAAAATCAATCAGCAATGACACTATAGCTAATAAGTGTCTAGTAAAAAATTGCAGTAACATAATGTGGCACATCTTAACTTTTGGAAGTACCTATAATAATAACAACATCTGTATTCTGCAGGTTTATCTACGTCGAAACAGCTTTCCTGTGGAAATGGTGGGAACGCCAGGACGAAAAGGTCCGGGCACAGGTCCGATCGCTTATCAACGAAGGCAGATTGGAGATCATCGGTGGTGGATGGAGCATGAACGACGAAGCGGTCACGCATTATCATTCCATTATCGACCAATTCACTTGGGGTTTTAGGTACAAACGAGAAACTCGTATTTTTTGGACTACAAAAATCCTGGAAATTTGTATCACTATATCTGGGAATTTCCACACAATTAATTTCGTTGTTCTATTTGCAGACGCTTGAACGACACCTTTGGGGCATGTGCTCGGCCTCGTATCGGATGGCAAATCGATCCATTTGGGCATTCCAGGGAACAAGCTTCGATTTTTGCCCAAATGGGTTTCGACGGAATGTTTTTCGCTCGCCTGGATTATCAGGATAAAACGAAACGCTTGACTGAGAAAACGGCTGAATTCATCTGGAAAGGCAGTGCCAGTTTAGGTGAGAATAAAATCCACCAGGTTTCCAGTCATGGACCAAATTAATACCAGCATCATTATATTATTCATATTATATTCATATTACATTAATTTTATCATTGAAATTATTATTATTACATTAATTTTATCACTTAAATTATTATTATTATTACATTAATTTTATCATTTAAATTATTATTATTATTACTATTATCGGTGAAATTGATTATTATTAGATTATATTATACCTCATTCCTTGGCATCTTCGAAACAGAAATATTATGAATGATTTTAGGCAAAGCTGCTGAACTGTTCACCGGAATTCTGTACAATCATTACCAGCCACCATCTGGATTCTGCTTCGATGTCTTGTGCTCGGATGAACCGATGATCGATGATCCGGACAGTCCCGATAACAATATCGCAAAGAGGGTGAGTGTTTCCTCGATACATCTTTCGAGTGTCACTTTTCTTTGCTTTTCGCTCTTCAATAAATCTATCCTGTATTAGACTTTCGCATTTTCCTTATCACGCCACGCTTATCGCTAGGGTTGAAAAACCAACAAATTGTAAAAACTAATCGTTGGATGTTGATTAGAAAGTAAGTCTATATATGTTGGTTCATTTCTCATCTTACCGGGCCACTTTTGATTTAGATCGAAGAGTTCCTCGATGTTGCCGATAAACAAGCGAGATATTATCGCACGAATAACGTTATTATGACGATGGGAGGAGATTTTACATATCAGCATGCCGGCATGTGGTACAAAAATTTGGACAAATTGATAAGGTACTAACAGCCTGCTTTTCTATACAACGCCAGTTATTTATTATCGCAATATACACTAATTCGGTGTCTTTAGGCAGCAACTTGACTCGGGAGGCTTTTTAAGGGCCCAGTACTGGTCCCAGTAACATTTTATGTTCCCGGTACTGTTCGGTCTGTATTCTTTCAATTAAATATTGACTTGGTATTAGCCAACTCCTCAGTATGCGGACATCGTGCGTTTCCAAGCGCATTGATAAAAAGAATATTAATAAATTTTAATGAATCCGTTGGTATTAGATTACTATTGATACGATTTTTAAAAAAAGTACAATAATTTATTGATTTAATAACAAATTAAGGGAAAAAAATTGCTAGCTGCAAATATGTATAAAAAAATTGGAATTTTTGGCAAAAAAGTTTTTTTTTTTAACATACGATCTCTGCATAGTAATATATGGTAGGTCCAGTATCGGTCCAGGGTGCATCCTTATTAATACTTGTCTTAAAGAAACTCTATTAACGAGTAGCTATGGAAATCAATATTTCTTTTAATGCTAATTTTGGGATTACTATTATTATTATTTCTATCAGATTAATTTATTGTTATTACTATTATTATTACTACTATTATTATTATTGTTGTTGTTATTTTTTTGTATTATTATTATTATTTTTCGATGACAACTATGCATGCAACTGTAATTTTTAAGGCCATTATAGTTGCACATTGCGTTGTTTCTTATATCGCCTAACGTTAGCATTTGAAAGAAATCTGATTCCACAGGTTGAAGAGTTTCTTAAGCTTTGCGATCAACAAGCAAAGGATTACAAGACGAATAACATTATTCTCACAATGGGGGAAGACTTTCAGTACCAAGATGCCCATATGTGGTACGTTAACTTAGACAAATTGATCAGGTAAGAGCCAATTGGATGTTCCTTGCAATTGGATTGTCTGTCATCCTTTGATTTGAAAAAAAAAAACCGAAATTACAAAATAGGAAACGCTAAATTTTACTTCTGCGAAGCAAGTTTTTCATTACAAAAAAATATTCCACTGTATTATGTCATAAAAATCACTATAAAGTAAGGAAACTTCCGTCCCTCCCTGCAGTGATCGCTGAAAAATAGTAGAATTTACCATTTGCAACTGGAAAGTCATTGATTTTTGCATTGGAGTAATGTTCCTAAATTATTATGAAATTTTCCTCTTTTAATCGGCAACAAACTTCTTCCTTCACTGCCAATTGCAAACGATCCAGTACTGGACCCCAGTTACCACAAGTATTAACAGGTACCGGGTCTGGAGAAATCCCTACTGGAGAAGCAATGATCTAGTTGCAAATTTCCAGCAACTTGGTTCCCATGAAACTCACTTTCTCTCGTTATGTTTCAGATATGTCACAAAGAGGAACGGAACCAACTACAACATCTTCTACTCGACACCCTCGTGTTACCTGAAATCTCTGCACGATGCGAAATTGGCGTGGCCAGTGAAAAGCGATGACTTCTTCCCCTATGGAAGCGATCCGCATTCTTACTGGACTGGATATTATTCGTCCAGGCCCACTCTGAAGTATTTCGAAAGAATGGGAAATAATTTCTTACAGGTAACAGGAATAATAAAAAAATTTAAAAATCAATCCTCATCATCCTCAAATGGAAGTGCCAAAATCGGGTACCCATAATTTTTAAATGAAATAAGGAAATTCCAGGAATTCGAAATCTGAGATTTCACAGATTTTCGATTTCCAAAGGGTCGCCTGATATTTCGAAATTAACTAAATTTTTCGCTTTGTGGGATCAATTTTGGAAAAAATTGGTTTCAGAAAAACCGTTTGGTTGTTATTGAAAAATTAGAATAATTTCGAAGTATTCAACTTGCGGCAATAATTGTATTTAATGGGTCAAGGTCGAGTTATAAAAAAATTCAAAAATTTCCTAGAATTCGTACTTTACTCAATAAATCTTCGATTTCCCAGAAGATCGACTGGAATTTCAAATTTGAGTGTATTTCTACGATTATGAGAATTTTTGACCTCAAGAATTTAACTACTTCTGGACAAGAGTCCCTATACGTCATAGTTAATTTAATATATTAATTTAGTTAATATATTTTTTTAATATATTAATTTTACTAATATATAATTTAATATATTAGTTTATTTAATATATTAATTAGTACAATCCAATGTTAATTTCTACCTCCCTTAGGAATTGTCAAAAAATTTAAATTAAATCCCATAGAATTTTTATTCCATATCATTAGGATTCATAAGACCCGAATTTTAAGGATTTCATTATCGTCTGCTTTTTAGGTAGTGAAACAACTGTCGGTTGTACCGGGATTGAAGTCGGAAGCCAAGGGATTGATCGCTTTGCGCGAAGCAATGGGAGTCATGCAGCATCACGACGCCGTTACCGGTACCGAGAAGCAACAGGTCGCCGAAGACTACGCGAGGATTTTGTACAAAGCCATTCAGGAAGCGGAAACCGTCGTAGAAGATACTTTGAGGTACCTGGAACGCTCGTGATAACGATTTTTACCCTCCAGTGACACTCCAGGTGCTGAATATTCACGTGTTTTCTGTTCCAACAGCAAATGGCTGGTTAAAGAGGAGAGCAAACAATCGGTATCGTTCGCCACTTGCTTGGAACTCAACATCAGTTCCTGTGCAGCTACGGAAAACAGTGACAATTTCGTAGTGACGCTTTACAATCCACAAAGTCGACCGGTTTCGGTTTACGTTCGACTGCCGATTCAAGGAAAGTCGTACGAAGTTAAGGACTATACAGGTAAAACACTGGGGTCCTGGGGTCCTTTGTTCCTCTTAGTGACGCGATAATAAAAGGAGCAAAGGAATTTGTAGAAAAATTCGTTAAAAAAATCGGAGTAAGAGTAAACAAGGAATTTTAGGAAATCTAGAATTTTGGGAAACGAGTATTTGTAGAAAAGTATTGGGTTGGTGTATAATTAACGACGATTATTTTAGAGCCGGATGGTGCAAAGTAACCGTCGTTAATTATGCGCCAGTCCAATATCTCGTATCCTGTCGAAATCTTTCTAAAAAATCCATTTTTTTTTGTGGTACAGGGATGTTTTGGAAATTCCACGCACTTAAAAACTGTAAAATAGATCAGAAATGTGAAAAAAGACCTGAAAATAAGTAGATGGGGCGTATACGCCCCACTGCCTCAAAAACGTTGAAATTAAAAAAAAAAGAAAAAAGTTAAATGCGTGTGATTGAATTGGAATTGGAAGTAATACGATTTTATTGAAAATGATTTTTATCCCGCATACAAAGACTGCAAATGATCCTTTTTTCTGTTATCAGGAGCTTTGATGGTGACTCAGATCGTACCAGTTCCTTCGCCAGTAGTGAAAAGTCCTGGCAGATTCAGCACCGCAGCTCAGGAACTCGTGTTCCGTGCTACCGATATTCCAGCTATGGGTTACCAATCGTATTACATCAATCTATCCAGTGAAAAGGAATCTCCAGTACAAGCAGACCAGTCGAACGACATTCAGAGCAATGTGAGTTCATATTTAATTCATGAGCGTAAACTGATAAATTCCAATTTATTCCTTTTTCCATGAGACAAATGGAGTAAATTTTTCTTTAATCAATTGATAATTAATTTATTAACAGTCTCACTGCGTATGTGCGTGAGAATTGTGTATGTGTGGGTACAGTAACCCTGGGTTGATTAAAATTTGAGCCAAAATTATCAAATCTCCATAGTGTTAATTGCTATTCGTTATGGAATTGCCATTAATTAATGGAACAACTCCAAATATTATTTCAGTAATTGTTAAAATTAGTTTAAACGTAAGTTTAATTTCTGACACATATTAGAATTCCCAAAAAATATCCGTAAATTATTTGGAAATATTTCCGTTTGATATAAATAAAAAAAAATTCTTTCTTCCAGTGGTACAACGTTGACGTAAACGACGCTGGACACGTTCACGTGCAATGGAAGAACGTGGAAAACATGGAACTCGTCCAAGCTTTCGAGTATTACGAAGGAGCCGAAGGAGACAACAAAGTATTCGAAAATCGTTCATCCGGAGCTTACATATTCCGTCCCAAGCAAGAGACCGCCAAGAGCATAGCCATTACCGGCTCTTACAAAGTGTACAAAGGTATGGGACAATTTATAAAGTCCAATCAATTGATAATTATTGATACTATGCCGTCCCGGTGGCACCACGTTGGTGCCATGCGAAAGCTACCGGGCAAGCGCCGGTGGCACCACGTTGGTGTCGTACATAAAGACATATACCGGCGCCAAACGAAAGAATCCCGATCAGACCCGCGGATGGCAAAGTGTTAATTAACGCTTCATTAATATCTGCCCTTTCTTTATTTATTTATTTATTTATTAATTACCTACTAATTTCGAATCACCGTTGTAGGACCTCTGGTTGAGGAATTGCATCAAACGGTCAACGATTGGATCAGCCACGTCGTCAGAGTGTACCAACAAGAGGATCGGCTGGAATTTGAATGGCTGGTTGGGCCGATTCCGATCAAGTAAGTCGCACTTTCGAGAGCATCCAATTTTCCAAAATGAATTTTTGAGAAAATTCGTCCAGGGCTCGACCAGGCCCAGGAGGTCCCGGGACTAACGAACGTTTCAATTGCAGCGATAAAATCGGGAAGGAGATCGTCACCAAGTACACGAGCAGCCTGAAGTCCAAGGGGATGTTCGAGACCGATAGCAACGGTCGCGAGATGCTGAAACGCCTGAGAAACGCCCGTCCGACTTGGGACGTGAGACTCGAGGAACCGGTATCCGGGAACTATTACCCGATTACCACGAAATTGTCCCTGAAGGACACCGAGAAGAACCTGAAGCTCAGTGCTTTCACCGATCGTGCCCAAGGAGGCACCAGCATGGTGGACGGCGAAATTGAATTGATGGTATGTCCGGTCTTCGCTGGAAAGAGCGAAAAGTTCCAGGAGTGACGTTATTTGACCTTTGAGTACCTTTAGGACGATAGTGTCCCATTTCGGCAATTTGGTTGGAGTCCCGATAGCTGAAAAGTACTTCCAGGCATTTGAAAACTTTAAAATAGATCAGAAATGTGAAAAAAGGGCTGAAATTTAAGTAGATGGGGCGTATACGCCCCACTGCCTCTGAAGGGATTGAAGGATTAAATTCTAAATAAATTCCAGGTTCACAGAAGATTGCTGAAAGACGATGCCTTTGGGGTAGGAGAGGCTTTGAACGAAACTGCATTCGGAAGAGGTCTCGTAGCGAGAGGTCAACACGTGTTGGTCGGTGGCAGTACCGCGGACATAGATGCATTTGTATTGAAGGAGAAAAATGCAGCGTTGCAGCTGGCATTGAAACCCTGGACTTTGATTACGCCAGTGAACGGCTTATCTTTTGACGAGTGGAGGAAAAATTATAACATGAAGGCAAGTGCAAAAATGTTGTTTATGGTACAAAGTCCGTGGAATTGTTTTTAAACGAAGATTAATTTTCTTTCAGGGATCGGCAATCGCGAAAAAATTGCCGGATAACGTGAACATTCTTACCCTGGAACCCTGGAAGGAGAACAAGGTGTTGCTCAGGCTGGAGCACCTCGTCGAGGCCGGAGAAGCCGCTCAGCTGTCTCAGGCTGTCGAGATCAATCTTCAGGTTGGCCTTTTTTGTGAGCAATTGATACTTTGCCGTCCGCGCGTCTGATCGGGATTCTTTCGTTTGGCGCCGGTGTAAATCGTCGTGTACGACACCAACGTGGTGCCACCGGCGCTTGTTCGATAGTTTTTGCATGGCACCAACGTGGTACCACCGGACGGCACAGTGTTAAATTCACGATCCAGTTTTCTAGATCCGAATCTTGGAACTGGAATCCTGGTATCGAAATTCGGGAATGCGGACTCGGAAATACCAAAATGAATTTCAAAATGAATCGAAAATCCTGAATTCGAGCTTCAGCCAGTTGGAAGCTGAATTCATAAATCAAATTTGAAACTCTGAATTATGAATCCTCGAAAGTGAATCTTGAAACTGGAATACTAAATTTCAAAATCTGTGTTTCAAAATCTCAAACCTGAGTCTTGTATTTTCAATTCCAAATTTTGAATCTTAAAACCGGGGTTGAGAATCCCAAATTCACTTGACCGCGGATTCCTGAATCCTAAAATTCGAACCTTCAACTTTAAACTCTGAACCCCGAATCAAAGAAAAATAACAAAATTCCGTTTTTTGCGCAGGACTTGTTCACGACTTTGACAATTGTCTCCGTGCACGAGACCAGCTTAGGTGGAAATCAATGGAAAGAAGAGATGAATCGACTGACATGGCAAGCGGAGAGTAACGACATTTCATACGAGTCAGAAAATGAATGGCATCCAGTAACGATAGAGGACAATGTTGCTAATGTCCTTTTGAATCCCATGGAAATTCGTACCTTCGTCATTGAAGTTAGACAGAAATGAGAAACTCGATTTATCTAATACTTTTTTACCGACAATTTCGAAAAAAAGAGAGCGATAAAAGTACGAACAATGTATAGATACACTGAATAAAACTTTTTTTTTATATCACAGCTTCTTATATTCACAATTAAATAGTTTTTAAATATTCTGTAAAAATTTATTAAATACCTTTTTGAGAATTTTTAAGGTCCCTATTTTTAATTTAGTGTCATTATCGGACTTTGAACATTTTTTACTTTGGAAAGAAAAATCATAGGAAATTCCGCTTTTGTTTATTTTCAAACTTAAAATTTCTACTTTCATTTTTGAAAATTTTAAGTATCCATAGAAATTCTTAAAAGATAAGAGGAATCATTCAGGTACAAATAAAAAAAATTATTTACACTTTTTTTTCGAAACAATATTTAATATATTAATATTAATATATTGGCATAACGTAATTAAATATATTAGACATATATCACTATTTCTATCTATTGATAATTCAATCAAAATTCATTTCGAGGAATTGTTTTTCTTCTTTTTCATTTCCTCTATTATTTTTCTTTAATATCTATCTTCTAACAATATATAAAAAAAATTTTGTTTTTTCTCTCGCTTTCATGGACACTAAAAAATACGTCTTTCAATTCTTCTATTAAATCTAGTCGAACAAAAGGTTCTTCCATAGACTGTCCTTTTTATCTCGTGTATAGAAAATCATTCGATTTCTTTTTGCCTTTTTTAGTCTTTTTGAAAAAGAAATATAACAATTTTTCATAATATTTTTCGTGAAATTGACATTTCCAATATATCAAAAAAATTGATTCTTCAATTTGAATTCAACAAGTGAACTTTCAGAGGGTAAATTTCGGGGTCGGGGAAGAAAAATCGAAATTTTCAAAATCCTTTCGGATACGATTTAAAAAAAAAAGATTGAAGGGACCTTACAAGGTCTTTTGTCCCTTGTCACTCTCAAAAAACGCCTTTTCTCCTCCACAGTCTCTGTGAAATTTTAACCCCAGAGTGTATTTTTAACACCCACCTCTGTTCCCAATTTTATGGACATTCAGGGTTTTTTTTTTTGAGTCCAAAGACTGGGAGGACCATCCAACCACCCTTCCTAGCAGGAATTCAAGAGGGGCCAATATTGGCCCAGTATTGACCTGGTACCAATCCAGTTAACTTCTACTGGGTCCGGTATTGCACCAGGCTTGAGCCCAGTCAACGTCCAGAATTCCTTCCAGGGTAACTTTATTGAACAGTGGTTGTTGTAAATTTGTTTCTTACATGATAACAATACGATTTTTGTTTTCATACCTCTCTCTTTCTCACACATTCACAATTCTCGTTACACTTTGCGCTTATCTCGTCATCACAAGGAGATTCACCTCAAGTTTGCACCTCAAATCTACTCAGGCAGTGAGATATAACGCTATACGGTATATTTTATGTACATACAACTTAGTGGAAATCACAATCTTGCGATAGAATCTTGTAACAATGTTGAAAAGTGGTGTAGCAACTTTTTTTATTTCGGAACAATATCGGCAATATTGCTGCAATATTGAAGCAGTAGCGAAGGGATGGAACGAAACAACGCTGGGGTAATGTTGAAGCAATATTGAAATAATATAGCAGCAATATTTTAATAACATTTAGGTAATAATTGAATGGGTCACCTCAAAAACGTTGTAGGGTACAAATTGCAAATTGTCCGAAAACCCCCGAAAATGAAAAAAATAACCCGATGGATTTTTTTAAACAATTTTTTTTTTAAATGGATGGATTTTTTTTTAAATCCATCGGGTTATTTTTGTAAACGTTGTAAGGTACAAATTGCAAATTGTTTAAAAACCCCCGAAAATGAAAAAAAAATAACTCGATGGATTTTTTTAAACAATTTTTTTTTAAAAATGGATGGATTTTTTTTAATCCATCAGGGTTTTTTTTTTCATTTTCGGGGATTTTTGAACAATTTGCAATGTGTACCTTACAACCTTTTTGAGGTGACCCATTCAATTAACTGCTGTTTAATTAATATAGAGTCAATATTGGAACTATAGTCCAATATTTTTGTAACATTGAAATAATATTGAAGCAATGATGAAACAATGCTTAGGTAATATTGAATCAATATTGAAATAATATAAGAGTAATGACGAAGCAATATTTCAGTAACATTGAAGCAAAATTGAAATAATGTCAAAGTACCACTAAATCAATTTATGGATTTTTCTCAAACAATATTGAAGCGACATTAAAATAATATTAACATGATGTTTAATTTTTATTGGACAATATTATTGTAATTATATCTGTAGCAGTATTTGTAGCAATAACAAATAATATAACTCAATAATAATTCAATATTGAAGAAATATTTAACAATCACTGAATTAGCAATATTGATGGAACGTTGGAGCAATATTGCTTCTTCTTCTTCTCAACATTTTTCAAATAATCCGCAGGAAATTGTTCTTTTTCTTATCACAGCGACATACTTTTCTCGAATTTCCTTCATTTCGAAGATTTCTTCCACAAGATTCTTATGCAATTCGATTAAAAGTACCATACGTTACGACTGGGACGTACTTTTATCCTTTGCAAACTTGAGGTCCATCCCCCGTAGGAAATTTTCTTTTTTGGCGGTCCAGTACCGGGACCGGTTGTTACATCATTGGTCCAGTACTGGTGCACGAGAAATTCACACTCGGGAGATGTTGTTTATTCGCACTAAAAGAAAAGTTGTGAATTTTTGGTTTAAGCGACTGGTGGAAATTTGAAATCACCTATGACCGTCAGCCAAAACAAAAATATAGCAAAATTTCTTATTTCTGGAGACACACTTCTTAAATAGTTGGACTAAATTGATTGGTTACAGTTAATGTTATAAAATATATTTAAACGAGACAATATTTTTTTTCTCTAAGACGAATAAATTTTATATGCGATATAATTAACGACTATGTGACGACTTTTCCTCATAACAAAGGGAAACAAAAAACAATAAATAAAATTAAAAAAAAGAGAAAAAGAACGAAATTGTATAAATATTTTCTAAATATATTCTATAAGTAATGTAAAATGTATTTCGAGTCAGAGTAAATAAATTTTTTTAATTTAAAATTTTCTAAAATATCCGAATACTTTTTGAAAGCTTTTTAAATTTTTTAGTTATTTTGAATTTGACTTTATTCCAAAATTTCAAGCTCAATCTGTTACCAGATTTTTTTTGCAAAAATTTCAAGGTTTACAAATTTAGAAATAGTGCAGATTTCAATATTACAAAATTTTGCATAAATTTATGAAGAAAAGTCGATCACTTACATATTTTTTATACAACTGCTTAAAATTATCGCTTATCGCAAAGCTATACATACTAACATATCAAACTTTTTGGCCGGATAGTAGAAGAAAAAGTGTATAAACTAATCGCTAAAGATTGCCATTTTTCGTTAAAAATCAATCAGCCTTAATTACATTAAGATTTGAGCTTGATTACAAATTTTGATAGTGACACACTACATAATCAATTCCGGCCGTGAAATGTACATATAGATACATATCATTAATATATTTATTTTTTTTTTGCATTACAAATATATCTTTCTTTATAAAAGTAGAAGTGATATTGCACGAAAAAAAGAAACATTATTTCTATATTTATATTATTGCACCTCTAAATCGCAAATTGGGATACTGCATATTCGAGCCGTTGTTTTTGGAAATGGGGCAAATCCATTTTCTTATCGATTAAAAACAGAAATTTTCCGTTAATTCGTAATACAACTGTATTGTAAAACAATTTTATTAAAATTTGTAATAAAATATTCTATTTTTTTTTCACAAAATGGACTTGCGCAAAATCAGTTTTCAAAAACAAAGGCTAATTCATTTGATGACTCGTTACTTCATATTTTTTCTTATTGTATAAGAAAATCACTGATCAAATTTTTTCAAGGGGCACTTTATAGTAGAAATTACTATACTCGTATAGTAATTCAGAGACATACTCGAATTCTTGGAAATTGAGCTTGAAAAAAAATAAGAATTGTCACACAGTGACTTGGATGTCTTTCAAAATATTATCAGAAAAATTAGTAACTTTTTACCAATAGCAGCTATTGAATATTATCGATAATATTATTATTCTCGTGTGACATCGGTATAAAAAAAATAATAATACTATTAATAAATATTGCGATTAAGTAATAGAATGTTCAAAAAAATAACGATTTTCAAGTACAATTTTTTTTTTTACGCAATAGCAACTATTGATAATCATCTACACTATCAATATCCAATGGTAAAATTGTTATTCTTGACTTCACATTTTTGCTACCAATAATTCCCAAAATTGCGGAATTCGTCCGGTTGGTGACCGAGAAGAGAAATAAAAACAAAATAAATAAAACAATCAACTATAAAAGGAAAAACCAGTGTAAATTCGAGCATATTTCGAGATTACCGTAAATATCATAGAAATTTGAAAAATAAAATTGCTTCTGTCTTGCTTGCTTAGTGAACATAGATAGATGCTATCTATACGCGGTAATAAAAGTACGTATACATAATTCTAATAATTAACATTAATTCATAGTTACATTCTGTGTGTATATATATATCTATATGTTTATATATTATTCAAGTGTTTTTTTTTCTTTATAAAACTATAAATCACGGAACCTTAAATAAAAGAGAACGACAATAACGCAGGCTAACTAATAATTTTTTTTTCTTTTTCCGATCATTTCATATATTATATTATCGTATGTATAATTATTCTAATAAACAAAAAAATAGGATCAGCGTCGTCGGAATTGCACTTTCATGGGGAATTACTCGATGTTTCAATTTATATTTTTACAAATTACATACTCTAGCTAATTCGAAGAAGATGGAAACTGACGGGGAATAATTTTACAAGAGTCCCGGGAAACGTTATATCGTGGACCGAACAATAACAAAAATTACATTGTTGTACCGGATGACTCAGAACCCCCGGGAGTTTTTGGAGTGCAATTGTTTCAACGTCAACCGCAAAATTGGTACTTGTAACTCTGTGTAACAGGATGGATGCTGTATCTAATGCACTTATTGGCTTTGTAACATCTAAAGTAACTTAAAATCGATGAGGGGGATCGGTAATGATAAATCAATCGGTGGATTGATTTCAGTAACAACAATAACAAAAATGCGTCTGAGTGGACGAAAAATGAGGAGTACATGGAAGACTTTTGTAATGTTTGTTGTTTAAGCGTTACTCATAGTATTATGCAATAAGTAGACTTATTAGAGGCAAAATAGAGGATCGAGATGAGGCGGAGGCAGAGCAGGACGTGAAACTCGTATTCTTCGTTTTCGAGATTTTGAGAAGAAATGCTCTTCGAAGACAAGATAAAATTTTAATCCTCTTTTTTAATTATTTGAGGATTAATGGGTAACCCGCAGGGAAAATTATATTTGAGCCCTTGGGTTTCCAATTTCAATTTTCGAGCAAAAAATCGAGATTTTTAAAATTTTAGTCTTGAAACTGAGTTTTCAGTTTTAAAGAAGCCCAAAACCTTGAACTTCCAGAGAAAAATTCTCCATTTTCAAATTCCTTGGAGCCAACAAGTGTAAATTAATAATAAATAATATTTATTAATACAATAATGTATATAAATAATAATATTAACACTATGCCGTCCGGTGGCACCACGTTGGTGTCGTACATAAAGATTTATACCGGCGCCAAACGAGAGAATTCCGATCAGACGCGCGGACGGTAAAGTGTTAAGAAATTGTAATTTTGCGTTTCAGATAAAAATGTGAAGAATACGAGTTTCGTTTCCAAATTTTTCTAATTGGGTGTATCAACGATATAAAACATTTTGATGAGTGATAAAATCTAATTATCACAAAATTGACAATTGACAAAAAAACAAGAAAATTTTGTAAATTAGTTATTCGGTAAAATCCTCCTTTTGGAAGCTGTTTTTTTTCTTGTAGAAACAATATCTATGGTATGTTCAGGATGAGACTCTCCCCGATTCCGGTATTTTGAAAAACTAAAAGTTAGTTAGCATTTTTTCGTAAATAACAAATTAAATAACCAAGAAACAATTTCTGTAAAACTTATAATTTGTACAACGCCGAAAATATAAGTACAAAATGTAATTTTTTCACCAATAGTTAATTAACAATTAAAAGGGTCACCTCAAAAAAGATTGTAAGGTACAAATTGCAAATTGCTCAAAAACCCCCGAAAATGAAAAAAATAACCTGATGGATTTTTTTGAAAAACCCATTAAAAAAAAATTGTTTAAAAAATCCATCAGGTTATTTTTTTCATTTTCGGGGGTTTTTGAACAAACTGCAATTTGTATCGCGCCAAAAAAATTCCAGCTTTATTTAAGATCCTACATTATCTGCGCCAGTAATTGCACTACAGATTCTGCAACGGGGCACCAAAGTTGCCCGGAACCGGAGGTTTTTTTTTATCCCGAATGCACTTTTTAGATAAATTAAAGTATGAAAGTAAAGTGTATTTTTAGGACAAATCCCTATTATTCTCAATATCTCTTTTGCACTCGATCGGCTTTTCTTCCTTTATGTATAATAATTCTATATACTACTTCATTATTGTTATATCATGACAAATAAGCAAACGATGTGAATAATCCTGACTGGGGGGTGGAAATTCCTAGAGGGAGAAATTGTGGAAACAAATTCTATATTTTTTTTTTTGAGAGGGATTCTATATTTTCTTTTTGCTTTCCTGACCCCAGAAACAGAGTTAACTCTTGACGCTAATTATTTTCCTTCTTCTTTTTCTGATTTCGATTAAATAATCGCTACTAATTCCATCTTCGATGGTTTCGAAGAAAAGGAAGAGGGGAAACTGGGAAGTTCTGAGCCAAAAATGTCTTCCCCCGTTATGGGGGAAAAACAAGGGGTCATGGGGGTTCATTCTAGGGTCAAGTAAGGTAATGGTACCAGTGGTTGACCATTTTCTAAGAAACCACGAAAATCTTATTTTTTATGGTTTTTTAGAAAATGGTCAACTTTCTAAAAAACCATAAAAATTAAGATTTTTGTGGTTTCCTAGAAAATGGTCAACTACTGGTACCTTTACCTTAGTTTTACATCCACTCGTTTCGATCAAAAAGGGAAGATTGAATTTAATTGGGTTAAAAAAAAAGACCCATTACGTTTCCAGGATTACAAATTGGCTCTGTCGTCTACTAGACTAGAAAGAATGTATCCTGTGGCAGGATACGTCGAGGACTACGAGGAGTTAGGATTTCCTATGATAGGGTTCGTTTCTCGTGTTGAAATTGCAAATTGCTCAAATTCTTTTCTTTTTCGTTCCTTTAACCCTTTAAGTGTCTCCGGGACGAGTGTCCACCCTAGCTATGGAACAACTACTGGGGCAATATTATTGCACTACGTCAAAATTCGCGAGGAATGTCTCTGCCATGAATTCCAAAGGCCAGCAGGGGCCTTTGGGATGGCCAAAAAAAAAATTACAATCCAATATCGAAATGGGTCTTATGCGTCCCGGGAGTTTGTTACACCGGAAGAAAAAAATTTCAAAATAATTTCGACACGTCCCAATTTTTGTCCACTTAAAGGATCAATACGTTGAGTGCCAGGACTCGTGCTACTCGAGTTACCAGTAACTCGTATCGCACTCAACCTTTGGAAGGCATAGAAATTTCTCGGCATTACCCGTGACGACAAACGATGCCGCCGCTCTCGTTTTTGGGGTAAAAAGAGGGAAATGGGGGAAATATCACTTGAGGCTTTTATTTTTGTTTCTCTGAGGCGAGGTGAGGCGAGGCAAGGCATTGACTGACTTCTCTTCTCGAAAGACGTCGACCGATTCCTTCAGTTCCTGTGGGTGGTTCATGGTGCGTCCGTCCTCACACCATAAACAGCTCGACCGCTTGGTTACAGGCCGCTTGATGCGGTGGAGGAAGTGGTACGCGTTTGTCCATATCCGGTCTCGGGATCAGAGCATCCACTCTTGGCTCCAAGGGTGCCAGTTGCAAACACTCCGGCGGGGTTAACTGCAAGAATGGAACTCGTGAAAAAGTGAATTTTTTTTTATGGTCAGGGTGGTTCGGTAGCATGTGACGCTTGAATTTTCGAAAATTTATTTTGGGGTAAAATCCCTAGAGATTATCGTGTCCTCTTGAAAGGTTCCAAAATTGAAATTGGACTATGTAGCAAGGTTTGAGATATTTTACAATAATTGAATGGGTCACCTCAAAAATATTGTAAGCAACAAATTGCAAATTGTTCAAAAACCCTCGAAAATGAAAAAAATAGCTTGATGGATTTTTAAAAAAAATTCATCCATTGTAGAAAAAAATTCTTTTAAGAAATCCATCAGGTTATTTTTTTTATTTTCGGGGGTTTTCAAACTGTAATTTGTACCTTACAAAGTTTTTAAGGTGACCCACTCAATTGCTAAGGTCTGTCTCTTTCTGTTCAAAGAAATTCCCTACATTACTACAAAATCTTTTAAAATGTCTCCGTTTTTTAAATTTCTATAGAAACTGTTAAAAAAATTGGTAATTAAACTGGTAATTAATTTACTCTTTGAAAATCTTTAAAAAAACGTCTCTGTTTCAAAAAAGTTCTATGTAAATTGTTAAAAACTGTGTAATTAAATTGGTAATTAATTTAAAGAATTTATAGTTTTTTTAACTTTTGTCTTCCTGTTGAAAACATTCTTTTACTCTATTTGCCATATGACAAAATTCAGGTATTTCAAAAATTCTCTAGAATTTAAAAACGAGTCTACAATAATTAACCAATTTAACCCATCATTCTATTAAAAATATCTTAGCCTTAATTAGCCGTAACAAATTAAAAAAAAATATATGAATCTTGAAAAATTGTCTAGAAATTTGTAAAATTTCATAAAAAATACATTTGTAATTAATCCACAATAATTACCAACTTTTTTTTCAAGAGTTATTCTTTTCCGTTAAAACATACCCCCACTTTGTGGTTATACAACAAAAAAGTAAATTCTTTTCCTTTTTAAAAATTTCACGGTTTGCTTTTATCAACCGAACGTTAGCTCTGAAATTAAAGAAAGAAACAATCTTTTGAATTCTCTAGGGGAAGAATTTCCAAAAGTCATAGGAAATTCCAAAAATTAATTAATATTCATTAACTCTGTTAAAACCTTTTGAAATCATATTCTCTTCTTCCTCAAATGAACTAATATTCTTCCCTCTTTTCTCTTCCATCTTCTCGGTTTAATTGAAAATCTGTAACATAAGAAAAGTACGAACGTTACAAATACACGACATAAAACAAAATTACAAATATTATTGCACGGAAAGAGACTTTTGACAAGAGCCTCGAGGACTTCTAGCACGTAAGCCCTTACTCTCATTGACAAAAATGCAGTATTGGCTCAAGTACAAATACACTGAGAAGAAAATTTCCTTCTGCTGATCTTAAAATATCTCCCAAATAACTGTAACTCAATGGGTCACCTCAAAAACGTTGTAAGGCACAAACTGCAAATTGCCCAAAAACCCCCGAAAATGAAAAAAGTAACCTGATGGTGCAATAATAATTGTTTAAAAAAAGTTTGTACCTTAAAACGTTTTTGAGGTGACCCATTCTATTATTGCACCATCAGGTTATTTTTATCATTTTCGGGGGTTTTTCAATAATTTGCAATTTGTACCTTGCAACGTTTTTGAGGTGACCCGTTCAATTCTTTCTCCGCTCCGATCGAATCTTTTGTTCTTGTCAATGTTAACGATTGCGACAACGATTATCGAGGAATCACTTACAGCGAAAATCACATTTATTTGGAAGATTCTTTGGTATCGTGGCAATTTTTTTCAGTGTCTCGTCTTGAGATTTCCGTGAGTACAAAAAAAAGACGCTCGTCAAGGAGAAAAATTACGAGAAAAACCGAGATTCAGGAAATTCGAGAATAGGTTCGTCATTAGCTTCGACAAATTTCTTCCCCTCGAGCGAATTTCTCTTGTACCAGTGATACTTGTAATAATGTTTATGCTGTACTTTGAGAACTTCTCCTACTTTTCTTGAGTTACAAATGCAAAGGGAAAGAAAATTAAACCTAAGCCCATTTTTTCAACAGTAATATTTTATTATTTGGGCATTGGCCCGAAATAAAAAATCCCCCATTCTTCCTGCAATTAATTACTCATTTCCTCATGCTACCATTTGGGGGTGAATTTCCATTCAAAAGAAAAATAAATAAAGATAAGTAGAAATTACATGGTTTTAAAAAATACGATTTCTCCGCATTTACTACTAAAATTTTCTAATTTGAGCCATTTTGAAATCCAAATCCGCCATTTTACCTACCCTTAATTACTCATTTCCTCATCCTATTATTTTGGGATAAATTTCCATCCGAAAGAAAAATAAATAAAGAGAACATAAAATGTACATGGTTTGAAAATTCACGATTTCTCTGAAATTAACGCTAACATTTTCTTGTTTGGGCATTTGCGAAATAAAAAATCTTCTATTATTCCTACCCTGAATTACTTCTTTCCTCATTTTACCATTTGGGGGTAAAGTTCCATGATAAATAAATAAACAAAAGGAGATAAAAATGTATAGGAATAAATAAATAAAATGTCTTACCAGAACTGCTTGCTGTGGCATGGGAGGAATACCGCCGACGTTCGCTGGATTATAATAATTCGTAGGACTGACTGGAGGCGAAGGATAACGCCAGTATAAAATCGGCGGGTATGCCGGGGCGTATTGCGGTGGTCCCCGGGAAAGGATCGCCGTTGGTGGCGGAAACATCCCTCCTGGTGGAAAGGGTGGCGGCATCATAGTGCCTCCTGCGGAAACGAAAATCGAGTATTAGCAAAATCGGCGCTTCCTCCCCAACTTCCGATTCTTCCGCGCGAGGAAGAGTCGTCGATCGTTATTCGCGTGAAATCGTGAAAAAAAGGAATAAAAAAAATACAGAATTCCGATGAAATCGAACTGGAAAAATAAAAAATAAAAAAACCAACCCAGAAGTATCTGAATGAAGAGACCCTTGAAATGAACGAACATTTTGAAATCGGTGTATCATTACTGTCCAGCAATTTTGTAATTGACCGAACCGGCGAAGGAAGGGAACTCCTTTTGGGCTTTCATTCGCCGGTTCATTCGACTTTGAAATCGCGTTGCAACATACAAAACCCGGCGATGTGAAAGTTAATGTTGCTCGTGTAAAAAAAAAAAAAAACACCACTAGCCGTTTTACCGATGGACCCAATGACTTCTATATACAAAAACAATAAACGTCTACTTGCTATGCCACCAACATCGTGCAGGATTATATTTGAATTTTTTTTTTATTTTACGTTATTTTTTTTTCCACTGTCTAAAAATGATCCATGTCTTTTGCGTTCGGGAATCCGACATGGCTTGAATCTCGACACCGAGCGTGTCAAAGATCAATTTTTCGAAAAGATGATGATTGATGTAAATTCAAAGGATTCGAAAACGTCACCGTTGGAGCAATTGACAAAAGCAATTTTTCGTGGAAAAGAAATATTTGATAATATAATAAATCATATAATATATAATATATAGTATATAATATATAATATATGTATATAAAATAATAATATGTATCCATGTATAAAATATTTGATAATAATTATTGATAATTTATCCTCGGAATGGATTTCAAAGACTAAGAAAAGATATTAGGGGTACCGGAATTTCATCTTTCTTTTTTTTTCGTTTTTTGTGGATATTGAATGAAAATAAAATTAGAAGGATAATTTGCTACTTTGTCAAATAATATATCAGTTTCCGTGAGAATCTGTCGCAAAAAGGGATTTTATTTTAATAGGAAAAAATATTTTAGCAAAATGTATCATAAATGTAACGAAAAACGTTATTTTCCAATTTTTGTAAATTATAACTGTTGTAAATTGAATTTTATATTTAAATATATATATTTTTATAGAATATTTTGTGGATGGACTTACATTTCTTAAAAATGTATCCAGTTACACTATAAAACATAACATTAATAATATTAAAAATATCATATTTATAACAGAATTCTATAATATTTTTGTACCAAAATATTGGCAATTTGTGTTTTGAAATATATATTATTTTTATGTCGAAATATTATATAGTTTCATATAAAAATGTCTAATCCTCGAATTCGCAGCCAAAAAATATTTTTTTATTTTTTCATTCGATATGAAACATATCTGCTCTATATTTCTTTTCCACTCTGAAAACGACCCCGGAGGGGGTTGCAAAAACTCGTGTGACGCAAATCCAACTAGAAGTGTACTGTTTCTGCTCCTTTTTTTTTGTTGCTTCGATTGTAGGATAGAAATGAAAAATGGATCGCGTCCACAGAACCCTTTGAAAAACGCCCACTCTTGGTTAGAATCGGAGAGTTCCTTCGCTGAATGTTAATATCACAAAGTGTTATGAAAAGTAAGAGGTATTAAAAAACGCGTTTGGCATTATATATATATATATTATTTCAAAAGGTAGCATTCTTTACCCCTGAGATCATGAATGCAATACAAATTTCGTCCCACACGATGTTGCGATATGTGTTTTGTGCCGATGTACGGTCCGCTGGGTATCATTAATCATCCATTGCGTTGCTACGATTTTTCAGAGTCAGCAGAGCATTCGCTCAAAGCCTTCCTCGAGTCTTCCAATCTTTTGGGAGGGCCTTCGACGTGTCCGTATTCATCGAATTTCCTCCAGAAGCGGGATCCTCTCGCGCGAAGACGAAAGATTGACCTCGGAAAGACAAAGGCCATCACCTGGAGCGTTCTTCCTTTCGTAACTCAAATCCTCGTCGACGAATGGGGACAAAATCTTGGCCCCCTGGGGCCAATCAACACTTTGCCGTCCACGACTTGTCCGATCGGGATTCTTTCGTTTGGCGCCGGTACAGATCTTTCTGTACGACACCAACGTGGTGCCACCGGCGCTTGCCCGAAAGTTTTCGCATGGCACCAACGTGGTGCCACCGGACGGTCAAGTGTTAATGACTCCATCTTCTTCGTAATCCCCCATATGAGCCTGCGAGTCCAAAAAGAGCGCATCGGAATCTCCCAAATCTTCAAACTTCGCCCGAATCCGCTTTGGAAGGACTCAAATCCGCTTTGGAATTCTGGCTCCAGCAAAATACGAGTTCAGGAGGCAAAGGATCGACCCTGAAGCCGATCGAAGCGTAATTCGATGCGCTCCGATTTTTGGTAACCCAGCCTTCTATGGGGAAGAATCGCGTCGCACAGGTTTAGGGGATGCATCCTCTTCGAATCGGCTTGGAAGCGGATTTGCTTTGAGCGAATGCGCGCTGGTCTCCTGGAGGACTCGAATTTGCGTCCGGGATAGCGTTTTTGGTGGTTCTGAAGGAACCGAAGTTGAAAATGCTCGCGTGGGTCACCCTGAAGACGGTACATCGGCACAGGTGGAATAATGATTGGACTTGGCCTACCTGTAAGCACAGAAGTTAGTATATTTTGTACGTAGATCCCGTTACCAAAATTGACACTGCACCATTGTATAACATAACGTACGCTGATACCAAGTTGATTGCCCTTCTGCCAAATCACCATATAAAAAAAAATAGATCCACTCTCTCTCTCCCTCTCTCTCTCTCTCCTAGATTCCATTCTCTCTACTCCCACAATAAAGCAATATTCTGACCATTGGTAATCTTTTCGTGTAAACAAACCCTCTTATGTTGTTCCTCGCCTGTCGTTCACGGAGAAAAATGAGCGGTTAAATTCGCCAGAAAAATAAAGAACGTGTTTTTGGATTTAAAGGTTGCAGAAATAATTCCCCATAAGATTATTAATTGAATGGGTCACCTCAAAAACGTTGTAAGGTACAAATTGCAAATTGTTTAAAAACCACAGAAAATGAAAAATATAAAATAAAATATTTTAACAATGAATGGATTTAAGAAAAAAATCCATCGATTTAAAAAAAAATGTTTAAATAATCCATCAGGTTATTTTTTTCGTTTTTGGGGGTTTTTGAACAATTTACAATTTGTCCCTTACAACGTTTTTGAGGTGACGCACTCAATTAGGTGTGTAAGGAAATTTCGAAAATTTGGAAATACTTTGGCTAAAGTTAATAGGACATAAGTACTTTTAGAAAAATGCGTGAAACAATAAATATAAATGGTTGCGACAACAAAGTTGCAATAAATATCTATTTTGTTATTTTAGACCACAAACGTAGGTTCGTTATTTTTTTGGCGTAATTTTCATCGGGTCGTCGATTTCTTTTTTCTCCATGTTCTCTTTGGAATTCGACAGTTTCGGAAAATCGGTAGTTTTCTCTAATCTCAAAGATTTGTAGTCGCTTCAAATGACGGAGGAATGTATAATTCAAAGAAAACAAAAAAGTAATTGTTTAAATTATAGTTGCGGGATTTTACAGAATCACTTGGTGACCGTTTTCCAAAAATGTGAATTCCGTGGTATCGTATTAATGCGTACCTGAGAAACTTATATCGAGAAAAGAGGTACTCAAGATAGACTTTACCTTAGAAATAATAAAAATTTGTAGTGTAATATCGGGTTGATTCACAAGTTCGTTCCGTTTTTAGCGTTAGGTGGTATCACAAAAACGGAACGAATTTATAACGTAACCCAATGAATTCTAATATGTAACAGGTAAATTTTGTTTTTGTATTATTCAAGTAAACGATATTTTTTTGTTCGAATACTGAAAAATTTGCTATTTTTACTTTCGACTATTCAAAAAAAGTTTCTGGTAACCAAGCTTAAACAGCATAATTGCATAATTGCAATTAATGGCTGGTAAAATTAAAAATCACTCTCATTTTTTCTCAGAATCTGGAAAATAATGGGATTTTTTTTCAATTTACAAGTCCAGGGTATTTACTAATTTAAGAGAAATTCAATTTTTCTTTTGGAAACAATTTTCCCGAATTTTGAATTCATGGCTGCGGATTTTAGCTTGTGTGGGTTCAGCCGCAGCCCGGCATTCTTAAAAAAATGAGTAACTTCGATAAAATCATCCATTTCTCTTCCTCTTTCCTCGATAAAAGGCATTAACGCGATAACTTCTTGCGAGATATTGCCGCGCTTCACCGTAGAACGTAAGTTGTATAGTTTCCAATCCGTTCACCAGGCACAGAAGAGGCCCCGGATAACACCGTAAAAAAAAGAATAGCACACAATGAGAGACCGAAGAATTTCAACGCAAGATTCATTACGTATCTCGATACCAGTCAATCAATTTCATTATTGAATCCTTCCCATGCCAGATCAACTCACTCGACTAATAAATGCCAATTTTATTTTCTAGCAACTGCGGGTCTTCATCGAGGCGTCAAAGTATGGCCAAAATCTAGAACCGTACGGATTTCGTATTATCACTAACCTGTGCTGCATCCTGTACTTTAACATAAAGCCCATATTTCTGCCACGACTTTCGCCAGAATTGATTGGAGCAATCAATCAATTTTATGGGAATTTTTTTCCATATTACTTCAGCTTTTTTTTTTAAGCGAGAACCTCAATTATAAATTTAATTATGGGGTAATTTAATTTAGTGGAACTTATTCCCACGTTTTTTTGGGTTTACAAATATTTATTATTATAAATTATGAATATTTATTATTAATAATTATTGGGTTGGCAAGTAAGTTCGTTCGGTTTTTAACAGTGAAATAAATCACAAAAACCGAACGAACTTATTTGCCAACCCAATATTATTATGCAAATATATATTATTTTTAGGCAAAGGCTTTTTTTTATGCAAGAACTATATTTTTTTTATTGTGGGTTTTTTTATTTGAAATTAATTATTAAAATACTGATTCTAGCAATTTTTACAATTCAATTTTGTATTTCAAGATTAATTGAGTTTCGTTTAAAAAATTGTAGTAACAAAATACCATTAGAAATGAATAAAAATGCAGTGGATTTATGAAAAATGCGAATCCCACGTAAAAGAAGAATTGAGTGTCAGCATTTTGTCTCATTGAAATTTCATGACTACTCCAACGGCACAATTGAAACTGTACGAAGACCCAAGTGAAAAGAAGGCACATAAAATTGGCATTCAAGAGACCCAATAAATAAATGAAGTATTTCTCAACTATGAACCAAGTATAAGTGTATAGATTTCTAATACAAAAAAAAGTAGAGTAAGAAAGATTGGTTATATTCAATAGAGACGAGATAGTCACAAACGATTGCAGCCTTCCGCAGCCTTACTGTGTCATTACAGTCGAAAGCCGGAAGTCTATAATAAAGAATCAGTCTTTTTTCTTGCTATTTCCTTCGCTCCTCTTGTCTTATACCGTTTTTTTCTTCGTTCGCTCCACAGGAGCCCATTTTTGCTCTCGTTTTCCGGTCAAATGTTGCCGATAAACAATTATTATTAAACATTTCATTATTCGTATTATCAATATTGTGCTTGTAGCCGTGGACGTGACCAAAATCGGTATAAAACAATAACAAGCGAGTTATTAATAAAGATTCGACAAGCAGGCATCTTTGGAAGATGACTTCCGGGTTTGGCTGAGAAACAAAGTCAATAACATTAATAACATTGAATAAAAAAAAATAAAAGAACCAAGTATGTATAGGCAGATAGAGTGCAGAGTGTCTCCAAAGATACCTGCAAGCCCAAATGAAATTATAAAAAATTATATATTGTAAAGATTATTGTCGAAAGAGTAGGATTCGAGGGTTTCGTTTTTTTTCCCTTAAAGATCGTGTCTCTCTGTACCGATTTCCTCGTGGTACTGAAAATGGGGAGCGACCAAGTAAATAAATAATTATGTCCCGAAACTTGATTTCATGCATTCGTGAACAAATCTTTTGATAATCGGTGCAACTCGTGGCATGCAACGTAATGTTTGGAAGCCCAATTGGCGAGGTCCTCGACGAGGGTGTCTATTTTTTTTTGTAATCGAAAAGTAATTTGATTGGACCCGAATTTCAATAGACCCAATTTCTGACCGACTGATTCTTGTCTTCAGCAAAAATCCAAAATCTGAACCGCAGAGAAAATTCTTATTAACACTTTGCCGTCCACGGCACGTCTTTATGCACGACACCAACGTGGTGCCACCGGCGTTTGCCCGATAGATTTCGCATGGCACCATCGTGGTGTCGCCGGACGGCATAGTGTCAAATAATAATTTTAATATTTTTCTTACCAAATAATACTAATTATTATGTCTACTAGAAATTTTAATCATCAATCAAGTTTCAATCAAAATTCTATCTGATTTGCTCGATTTCCATTTACTTCTTTTCCGTAGCAAAAAAAAAATTGCAGCAAAAATTATTTCAACAAAAGTACGAAGTTGGAGTTAATTGGTAAGCGAAGTTAGTGTAAGTAAGGTAAATGAATTACCACGAGCGTGAAATTTTCTACTTTTCGATTACAAATTCTAGGACAAAGAGACACTCCTCTTGGAACCGCGCGATGAAATCTCTAGGGATTGAGAAGAAAAATGGATCTTTAAGAGAAAAAAAAAAAAGAATACGACTGAAAGGTACATGAATTGTATCAGGATAAAAGTCCACCAGCCCGGCAAGCGCAAAGATAATCCACGAGACACAGTTACATTTATTAAACATCATCATTAAGTATATTAATGAAAAAAATAATAAAGTATAATCATCAATTGATATACAAAATAGTATACAGAGTTGTTTGTAAAAAAAAAAAAAACATATTACTTGTGCTAATTGTCATTTCAATGAATATTAATGCATTTATCTGTGCACTCTTTTGGCATTGTCCAATGTGTCTTTTTTTTCTTTCTATTTTTGGTAGCATCTTTGAAGTTCCTAATAAGATCTCCCACGATCGATATCAAAAGTTACCCGAACAAAAGTCAAGGGAAGTGTAGAAAAACGTGACGGATATCCTACGGTAATTATTGTTCTCTCGTAATAAATAAAAACCCCTCGTATTTATTTATCTCTCTCCGCGCTACAATCCGTGGAATGCCAGAGAAGATGCTTCGTGTGCACTAGAGCGTATGTACTTTTTTTGTGTCAGCTTTCGCTAGAGAGCAAAGGCAACAAAGCTCGTGATTATTGTGTCTGTTTCTCATCTTTATCGTTACTGTTAATTATTGAATGTATTTTATATAAATTCCAAAGCGATGTGTACTTTTTTCTCGCGTGTGAACTGTCGATTTCTTGCGGGAAACCGACAGTTAGCGGTATCAACATTTTTTTTTTATTTGTTATGATAAGAAGAGAAACTGCTGCAGCAGAGGTTGGAAAAATTGGCTGCTTCTTATCGTGGCTCTGAATGAAAGAAAAGAAATTCGAAACACGAAATTTGAGCCTCGAATTTTTTCCCATATTTTTATTTACGGCAAAATCGTGGAAACCCCAAAGCTCGAAATTTTCAGGGCTACCGGCTGTAGAAGCAATTTCTCGAATTTCCGTACAGCAGTTTCGAAGAGGCAACGACAGTCACATCGGAAAAAAGTAAAAAGCCACTGATGTGTAGTAATTTTTCTCCTGATCCCGTCATCGGAGATTAATAAGGAAAAAATAGAGACACTGTCAGTCACCATGTTAGCCATCCACAACACCAGACAGACAAAATACATTCAAGACAAGATCGATCGCGAATTTGATCCGATGTCAGCAGCGAGTTAGTACGGAAAACAAAAAAAAAAATAATTGATAATCGTAAACGCGTTTAGTTATAGCAGTGTCACTGTAACATAAGAGACAATAGAAGAAACAAACGTCGGCAATAATGATGATAAATATTAGTAAATCCAACTAACGATGCTACTAACTAACAAAAATTTCAGCCTTCTGCGAATACGCTTGATTAATGTCCGCAAATAACAGCCGTCACGGCTTTCGTCATTAACCGGGTACCTCGAAATTATATGTATACTCGTTAAAAAAGGAAACGAATAAAATAATCCAGCGAAAGCTAACGGAGAAGAGGGTCGGGGAGATTTTTACACATACGTTCTTATATAAATATATATATAAAAAATGCTATATGACAATTATTATGTGAAAGATATTAATTTGGTGCACGTTGTGTGAAGAACCACGGATATCAATACAGGGGCGCATCTTAAACACCAGCTGATATCGCTAATTGAGTAATTAATAGAAATTTACCAAACGCAATTTTTGTAATTTTTCAAGATTTTACGAAGTAACATTTTTTCTTGAGATGATACAAAATTTTGTGCCTCGAAATTTGATTTTTTTTTTGTCTGCAAATATTCGTATTTAACTTTTTGTCCGCAAATAGTCGTACTTCGTAGAAACTTTGCAGGAAACACCCCAGAAATTGACACTCAGCTACCCCACGGGGTCAATATGTGTCGTTCACGTGCCTTGGGGCAACGGTGGATGAAAAAGACGTGGGGTAACTGAGGGTTAAGTGTCCTTATGGAAGAATTCCAAAGATGCACCCCTTCCACGATGTGAGACAATCAATGAAACGATATTTTATTCCAAAAAAATGTTGATTAAAATCAACAGGAGAACGCGCAAAAAAAAAGAAATCAGTGGAAGTCTTGATTTTTTTCTATGGTGTGAAAATATTTACGGTGGCAATCGTTACCATTCGATGGCGAAGCAAAATTTTGTCAAAAAAAAGAAATAATAATAATATGATTTCCCGATTCCTCAAATTCCATTTTTTTGTTGTTGTAAAAATCGTCTAAAATTCGCTTCATCGCATTATCTCACGTGGCGGAGTTTCCAATTACCGCTTCTATGATGCCTTTTAATTAATTAATGCTATGTACGAAGCAACGAACACTCGCCTCGTCTCGAAAAAGTGTTCGATATTTGCATTGTGTTGCAAATATTCCATAAAAATTCCGCACTTTGTAACAACGTTTGTCGAGAAAAAGAAAATTCATCGGTTCTTCTAAGAGAAAATTTTAACATTTCATATATATAATTATATATTTGAGTTATTATTATAGTTTTTTTTTTATAGAATATTCATAAACAATATTGTAGATACGAAACGCAACACAATGCAATGATCACATTCCGAAGGATCGGTTATCACCAGTTTTTGAGGAATGACATGGAATGATTGTGAAGGAAAGGGAACTCTGGAATATTGGCACCGTTAATAAATCGATGGAATGTAGCATTGGACGTTTGTGTCAAAAAACAGGGAAATATTAGCAGGGTAGGGAAAAGCTGCTGTATTTCGGGGCAACAAGTTGGAAGATCGCGTCGATTAATATATCTATATGTATATATATATTCGCTTTTCGAAATTCATCCTATCGTTCCTGGATGGAAAATCGCAATTATATTATCGAAATATATGTACAACTTTTTGTATACGTTTCAATGGATTTTTCTTTCAAGAATACCCATTCCCAGATATCCTGGCATTTTTTTTTTATAGTAAGGCACTTTCTTTTTAGGAAAAAATTCATCCGATTAATTATTTAATGATAACAAGGAAGCATAGTACTGATATTTCCTATACTAGACATTCGAAGAACTAAAATTTGTCGTAATTGAGTCTTCACGGATTTTCTCATTGATTTGTGAGCCATAAAATACGCTTTCAAGCTGGCAAGAGGTAAAAGCGGAAATAAGGGAAAGGTACCAGTAATTTACCATTTTTAAAAAAACCATAAAAAAGAAGATTTTCGTGGTTTTTTTAGAAAAATATGGTTTTTTAGAAATTTATGGTTTTAAAAAAAAAGAAACCATAAAAATCTTATTTTTTATGGTTTTATTAGAAAATGGTCAACTACTGGCACACGGTCAACTACCAGTAGCTTTACCTTAAGCTTGGAAGTGGGGTTTGAAAGCCCTTAAATAAAATTTTGACCCTTAACAAATATTTGAAATTAAGGGAAGAAAATTTCAGGCCATTGGAGTGTCATGAATTTGGTCAAATATTCCATAACAAATCAATGCGTGAAAGTCGCGGCTTTATTGTTACTTCGGAAACAGGAAATTTTCTTGTGAAGAATTTTGAGTCTCTGTTTGAAACAAACCTGAGCTTGCACTTGAGCCTCGCCTTAGGTTTGAACCTGAATTTTGAACCACTATTATAATGTTTGCTAAAAGACAAAAGGAACTATCGCCTAAGAATGAGAAAATCAGTGGAATGCAAACGACAGTCGTTAATTTACCATCCATGTATTACGCAATTTCTGAGGGAAAATGGAAACGCAGATGGGCAGCGTCGAATACTTCTGTACTTTCAAATACAAAAACCAAATTGATTTGCAAAGAAGCAAGAAGATCGAAAAAATGTTGGATTCTATTTCGCAATTACTCCGTTTCTTCGGGTACTCTTTTTTTTAAAAAACACGAATGGAAGTATAGAGACCACGATTGTAAACTCGTATTATAAAAGTACAAACCGCAATTGATTACGCGTATATATGGTATATATCAAAAATATTTCAAGCTGCTCGTATACCTGCCTTCAAGTTACAAGACAGACCGTCTTGCCTGTAAAGGACAAAAATTCATCGATCAAAAATAAAATTGTCATCGAACTCGTTACATCCTAACCACAGACGAATGGTTAAGTCCCATGGCCTGGAACAATAATTGCAAAGAAAAAAAAGGAAAAGGCTGGGCGCAAAATATTTAACGATCCCTGATATGTCCTAAGTACTTTACTTTACTTTGCTTTTCTTTTTTTTTTAAATTTTGGAATGTCCTCTTCATTGCTTTCAGCATAAAATTCTCAATCCATTCCTTCGCGTGGTCGAAGAGGGGGGAAAAGTTCCCTTGCTAAAAATCAGAAACCTCAAGATTTCGCTAAGACCCGAGTTCCACGCTAAAGACTCGCCTCCAGGTACGCGTTAAAGTTGGGGATAAAATTGAGCGGGATAAGCTAACCCGGGGACTGCAGCTTGTGCGGGATGTGGAGGATATCCAGCGGGAGTTTGCCAGGCCGCCGCGGTACGTTTGGTCGCCGGAGTGGCTGGTGCTTCCGTTGGGAATGCGTTGTCCCAGGATCGTTTCAAGCCCATGATGGCGGCGTGGTTCAGGGGAGCCTGAACGAGTGGAGTTAGTAAACCGTGCGGTGGCGTCGGTCGCAGGAAGGGAATCCTCGAGGGCATGTTGAAGAGAAGGAAGGGAGCCGGGGATGGTTGGGGATGAAGAGCCGCGGCGGCCACGGGCGGTGCCATCGGCGGGTACGAGGTCAAGGCATGGTGGTTCGGTGCGGGCGGTGCGGGAAGTGCCAGGGCTTTGCTCGTAACCGAGGAAGTCGGCGACGCGGGAGTGGTACTAGTGGGTGGAGTATTCGAAGCCAATGCCATTAACCAGAAATCTTGATTTCGAATGGCTTGGGCCTGAGCCTGAGCCTGCGCCTGAGCCTGAGCTTGCGCCTGCACTTGGGCGTGAGCTTGCACCTGAGCCTGAGCTTGGGCCTGGGCCTGAACCAGCGCGTGTATGTCCCACAGGGGTGGCTGAGTAGCGGCTACAGGAACGGGCGCAGGTGCAGGCTGGTGATGAGCTAAGGCCGTTGGTGTTTGCGTGGTCAACGTACCAGGTGATAGAAGAGCGTCCGCTGGCGGCGGAGCTACCGCTCCTGTCAATACCAGGTTCATATCCTCACCGCTACATTGAAACACTTCGATGTACCGCTGTTTCTTCCCGAAAACCATGTACCGATGGTGCCGTTGCGAGGCACACGCGTACGCCGCGCTTTCACTGTACATTTGAATAAACGCTTCGCCGGATGGTTGAGCCTTTAATCATTAAACCACAGTGGCTTCGTTCAATGGTGGTTAGATCTCCCCGAGACTCGCTCGGGGTGAGTTTCGGTGGACCAAAAAATTCCACGCGAATTTACAATGGACATGCAAAGAGCTCGAGTCTCAGTTAATGTTTAGACTTCTGTGGTTTTTCATGCAAATAAATCGAACCTTTTTTGGCAAAATTTCATAAGTTTGGGAAACTGGTGATCAATATGTGAGCTAATTGAGTGGCCAATAAAAAATTTTAAGGATTTAAAGAATAAACGATTTTTTTAGGCAAGGAAAGAAAATATGGAAAAATAATCGGCAACGTTAGATTGAACAATTTTGTGACGGATCGTTTAACTACACTTTGATCGATTTACAAAAAAAAAAAGTATGTTCAAATTTTAGCTAACAAAGTATTTCCTTTGATGGTGCAAACAATTTTAATGGAAACCACGACATTAATTGAATGGATCACCTCAAAAACGTTGTAAGGTGCAAATTGCAATTTTTTCGAAAACCCCCGAAAATAAAAAAAATAACCTGATGGATTTATTTAAACAATTTCTTTTACAAATGGATGGATTTTTTAAAAAATGGATAGAGATGTATTAAAAAAATCCATCAGTTTATTTTTATTCATTTTTGGGGGTTTTTGAACAATTTGCAATTTGTACCTTACAAAGTTTTTGAGGTGATCCATTCAATTAAAGAAAATGCAAGCTGTTTTCGATTTTCTTGTTGTAAACGTTTAGCATAAGACTCAACATATTTTCTATAGGCATTTTTTTAAGCATGTGGTATTTACTGAAATGTATTAAAAGTTCCCAAAAACTTGAATAACTTGAATTATGATATTCAAATAATTTTTCTATTCGAATTGGTCAAGCTAAAAAAACTAATAAAGATTTTCAATATCCTTTAATTTCTCCCGATCCTAGAAGAAATTTCTTTAGAAGCAATGGCAGTAATTGATGGGTCTATATTTCCTTTCTTACAAGAAATTTTTTTAAATTTTGTAAGAAAAAAAGAAGAAAAAACATGGTTCCTTTAGAGCCACATCGCACAAACATGCATGAAATTAAAAATTTATGAAAATCAATTTTTGCCATCAATGCATTAACAAGGGACTGCAAAAAACGCTATTTTTTCCCATTGCTGGAAAAATTAGGAAAGTCTGGCAGCGATTACTTTTAGACGGCATCGAAATTTGCAAAAATAGTGCCAAAAAAAGGTACCCAAAAATACAAAAGCTTGAAGAGACCCACTAAGGTATTATTACTCACCTGGGCATTGTAAACCATGTGAACTCCCTGGTAAACGATGTTCTTCGAATGTTCGCCCATAAATTCGAGAATGTGCTCGACTTGGGCCTCGTAAGGTAACCCACGTAACCGCACGCAATCCTTACGGGTGCCTGAGGTAATGATGCGTTGAGGAAGCGGTGGTAATGGTGGAAGAGGTGGAAGTGCCAATGGTTGCAGTATCGGGTCATAGTTCTGCTTGGTGTCGATCGCTCGGTTGAGAACCTGGAGAACCGCGCGAACGTTACTTCGGGTTACTTTCGGGTAAAGCTTGAACCATCGGCAATTTCAGCATTTCAATGAAATATTAACACTATGCCGTCCGGTGGCATCACGTTGGTGCCATGCGTAAACTATCGGGCAAGCGCCGGTGGCACCACGTTGGTGCCATGCGAAAACTATCGGGCAAGCGCCGGTGGCACCACGTTGGTGCCATGCAAAAACTATCGGGCAAGCGCCGGTGGCACCACGTTGGCGTCGTACATCAAGATTTATACCGGCGCCAAACGAAAGAATCCCGATCGGACGCGCGGACGGCAAAGCGTTGATAAGAAATATTCCATCTACGATGGAAATTCTTGGATTCTCCGCTTACCTGTTGCACTTCGGCGGTCGTGCTTCGGAAAAGCTCGATGTAACGATTGCCGATGCAGTCACGGTGTTTGCTGAGAGCTTTCACGGCGTCCTCTTCTTCCGCGAAGAGGACGAAGGCGTCGCCGGTCGCTCTGCCGTCGGGTTTCTTGACGAACAAGATCCCGTCTTCGCCGTCCAAGACTTGACAGGGTTTTTGACCCGACGCGAAGAAGTCCAACTGGAAGGCGGAGGATAACACACATAAAGTTACTTCTTAAAATAGAGAAGGATGAGCGGCGTTGGTGTTGGTATTTGTTGAAGGAAAAAAAAAATAATAAAAAAAAATATAAGTGGGTGATTGGAATTCGTTAGAGGAAGGTAAATGAGCTTTATATTCACCACTTGTTTGGCGACGCATTCGTAAGGCAGGCCTCTCATTCGGACGATGACTTGAGCCCCGCGTGAAAGGAAGGCACGTGCTTCGCTACTTGCACCACCGGCGACTTTCACGAAGTCGTCACCGGAAGCTTTGTACACCTCGATATAACGCGAACCCATGTGATGCTTGTGCCTTTTAAGCGCCATGTCTCTGTGTTCTTTGTTCACAAATCTCACCAATGCTTCCCCGTTACGTCTGCCCATAGGACTCAAACACAGAGCAACACCACCCCTATGAGCCATGAAAAAAGTACTTGTACCACACCACCAAAATCCACAACAATGCGTCAACCCCTTAAGTGTCTCTGGGACGATGGTATTATATCTCACCCCGGATATGGGATAACTACTGGGACAATATTGTTGCACTAACATGGGGAAAAAATCGTTTATAAAAGGATGGGGGTCGATAAGGCGGGTTTTTGGCCCCCAGAGTCGCGGGATCTCCATTTTTACATATATGATGTGCTTTTTATGTCTCTCACGACGTACATAAAAAAGTGCGTAATTGCGCTAGTATTAACAAAAAAAGCGGTTGCATGTGCCAAAAAGCTATTTTTTGGGAAAAAATAATAAAAAGATTTAGGTTGGCTCCAATAAAAAAAGGGCTTAAATTATTAAAAAAAGACTTGATATTGTTCCAACAAAACATTGAAATTACTAAAAAGATTATTGTTATATAAATTCGAGATATAATTTTTAGGACCAAATTCCCGCCTTATGGACCCACATCCTTTGCAAAGACAATAATAACGTGGCGAAAAATTGCTAAGAAAGTAATAAAATCGTAAAAGCTTCAAGAAATATTGTAAAATACAGAAATTTCGTTATAAAAATTCTATATTGAATAATAAGCACGAATATTCATTCGAAAATTGCAGATGATCATTAAGTTTCTAACAATTTCTGGGTGTCTAATCCATTAAGGGGCACATTTGTTAAAAAAAAAACAAATGTGCCCCTTCGATTTTTTTTACATTGAATATTTAATATATTCATAAAATCGTATTAATTTATGCAATTCTTTATTAACCCTTTGCACTCGGATATTTTCTCGCCTAAAGCTTTTAGCAGCTAAAGCTTTTTTTTGCTGCATCTGTGTAAGTAATGTGTGATTTATTTGAAGGTACAATTTGCATATAAAATTTTAAAAACACGACATTTTCACTAAAGTTGCGTAATTTTGCCCTTCAAATACCCAAAAGATGCTTACATGCACCTTAAAGGGGTAGAATAAACCAGAAATACGAAAAGAGTTGCAAAAAGATTGAAAATGAACTCAAAATAGCAGGTAGAAGTTATACGTCCCATTGTCCCTCAAAAAATTAATCTCTAAATTCAGAAAAATCCAATTTTAACCTAATTTCGTCGTGTCCCAGAGTCTTGCCACTTAAAAGGTTAACCAAAGAAAATCTGTTCGCTTTCGCTCTCGTTTCTTTCGTTCTTGGGGTAGATGCTTGTGTCTCTCTACGGGTTCTTTATTGAAATTATTGTGACGCCGGCGACGAAGGAAAAAAAGTTACACTGTACCCAAACTACCGATAGGCGAAATACATCTTTACGTACAATTCGGTTACGCAACGTCTCTGCATGAATTATTTATCGTTGCTGTTTTCGTTGGAATAAAGGTTGGGAGCTGTATCTCTGTCTCCTTTTCCTTTACCAAGCGAACGCTAAAAAAATGCTCGCCTTTACAGCAAATTGCAGCTAATCAAAGGCGAGAGACGGCAAAAAGAGAGCAGAGACACGATATCCATGACCCAAGATAAGTTTTTATCGCAAGATGATGCGACGATGCCCATTACAAGAAACTTCCAAACACAAATATTATTCACCCAATTTTTCGTGCATCGAGAGAAACGAGAATAATGGCGAAATTCGCGAATGTCCCGTGACGAAAATTCAACGAGTTCGTGTTACAAGCCATTTCTTACAGAGTATCATTACGTACTTTTGTCTGCATGTACCCCAAATTAAAAAGGAAAGAGAAAAGAGAGTAATGTGAGTTTACCTTTCTTCGCACGTCGAATCCAAGTATTTAGACTTGCATGCCGAAAATCACAGTGTCAAAGTTGATCGATAATAATCATTATTGATTTCATATTATGCGCAATTCGTATTCAATCATTTTTATCTATAAATTAAATTACTCATGGTCTTCTCTTGGATACTTACTTCACGACATTCAGTCCACTGAAGAATTTGGCGATATCCTGATCCGACGATTGCCAAGGGAGTCCTCGAGCTTTTACCACGCAGTTGTTGTCCACTTCCTCATCCTTTGAACTGAAATGACAAGAAATTTTAATACATAGATTCGTGTATGTGCGACCTAATTACAGGAATTTTTTGGGTATAAATTCATAAAAATCAGGGAAATCTCGAAATTTGAAAATTTTCTGAAAATTCATGCGCAGATTTGCAACTGTTTTAATTTCGAATAAGGGAGAGGGGGATCGATTGAACCAAAAATTCTTTAATAATTTTTTTTTTTCAGAGACTTATCCAGAAGAAATAGTTTTTTTGGAAAATAATAGCTTGTATTAAAAATCGTCGCCAAATTATTTCAGCTTTCGTGAATTTGGAAATTTGTAAATATAAATATTGAATGGGTCACCTCAAAAACGTTGTGAGGTACAAATTGCAAATTGTTCAAAAATTCCCGAAAATGAAAAAAATAACCTGATGGTGCAATAATAATTGTTTAAAAAAATTTCTACCTTACAACGTTTTTGAGGTGACCCATTCTATTATTGCACCATCAGGTTATTTTTTTCATTTTCGGGGGTTTTTCAACAATTTGCAATTTCTACCTTACAACGTTTTTGAGGTGACCCATTCAGTTAATACTTTATGATTATATGAAAAAATAATTGATTAATATTAAGTATTTTATCGAGAGCTAAAAAAATGGTTTCATTGTTCGTAAACACAAACACTTGAATTTTTTAAAACTGAATAATCATAAAAATTCCAAATTGTGGGCAACTCAAGGGTTTACATACTGGAACACAATTCTGAAAGGACACTTTTTATTACATTTCTGAGTCGGTTGGTTGAATTGACCCCCGTTTCCTCTAATTTGAAAGAAATACTTTATCTATCATCGGCAGAAATTTTGTGAAATTTGCAAATACGCATTTTTGAGATTTTTTTCTTTTTCTTTCATGCGCAAGTTCCAAAAAGAAAACGAACGTAGGGTTGATACTTACAAGATACCGGGTTCCAGAACGAGATTCACGACTTCTGGGTTTTGGAAAATGTGGCCTGAAACACAAAAGAATTTTGTTGCTGTGAAATTCCGTCGTTCCAACTGAATTTTCAACACGAGACTCGAATCTCGAAGGAATAACGACGACTGCTTTGGTTCAATACATATCACAAAAATGGGAAATGAGAAATGCAAAGTGCAAAGCGTCAACGTTTCCTACAAGACTGTAATTCTACACTCTCATCCTGTCTCTCATTTCTTTAAACATTTTCGCCACATACGTTCAAACACACGTACGAGTTTCTTTAGCAAAGTTTCCAAAGGAGAGGGAAGTTAGAAATACTTTTCGATATGTCAACGCAGCGAAACGTCTTTTGTGGCTTGCTGACACGTTTCAAGGAAATTATATTAATTGTATAGGTTTACGGCTTTTTGTTCACCACGTTGGTGCGAACATTGCTCAAGATTTTGACTCCCCGGTCGAGATATAATTCAATTGAAATGGGAGTCACATACGCAGTTCGTCTCGAATGCTCCCAATTGGGGAAAATAATTATATTATTTTTAAGATGTATAATAAAAAAGTCAAGGGCAACCGAAGAAAATAAAATAACCCTAGTAAAAATTTCCATTATAAAATATTATAATAATGTATGGATTAATTTCGAATTAATGTTTTTTTTTCAGGTCGGAACTGAGATTTTTGCAAAAATTTTACTTGAGACATAATAATTATTTTATTCTTAATTTTATATTGTTACGAATAAAATAATAATTTACTACTGGGTTCAACGTTACAGGAAGTAATAAAACCATTTATATTTAATTTGAAATTGCAAGTTCAATATTTTTTTTCAAAATTAATACCCTTTTATTAATTTACATATGTTCTATCGCCACTCTGATTAATTCTTAATACCGGTATCACACTCTACTTGCTGTAATCACTTGCATAGTCAATTATCGTGTTTTGCATAAAAGAAGCGAGCGGATCTGGGATTTTTTCCGAATTTTTTTTTTAACTCATTCCTTGCGTCTCGATACTGCGCGCAATTTTAATAAAACGCGATCACGTCTATGGAAGTGGCTCCAAAAATGTTTAAACAGATGTCAGCCGGTGAACAAATTATGGGACGCATTTTGAGGAACAAAAACTCGCCGTGACGACGAGTCAATTCTCGAACAGAGAACGCGAAGGTCCAAGGTTCGGTGTTAGTAATGACCATGACGATGGTTTCGTAACTAGTTACTATACAGCAGTGAACTTTGCTTATGCGTAATGTCCTGCACGGTAAGTATAAAAAGAAGAATGCTTAAATAAGTTTGATAAAAAAAGGAAAATATGAATTTTCCAGCTATTCTTATACCTACAACGACAATTACGAGGAAAAACTGTTCAGTTTTTCTGACGAACTTTAAAGCCTTTTGTAAAATGAATATCGACTGACGTTGCGTTGTTGCAACATTCATACTGACAAAAGTGAGGGAAAACTTGAATTTTTAAAATCGAGGGTCTTGCAATTCAAAGAAATTGAAATGGTAACAACGTTGACACTGGTGATAATAATAATAACAAACAATTCAATAGATTTTATTGCAATTTTGAAGTTCGTGATTTTTCTAAACAATCTAATCAAAGTAATTCTGATTTTATCTTTACACACGTCAATCCTGAAAAGGTTTTATTAAGCCAGTTTCAGTTTAAATTCTAGAATTTTCAGCCCAAGTGCATTGGTTATTTTTTGCTTTGAGACTCGATTATAAATTTTAGATTTGCTTATTTCCGAATTATTAAAAATTGTTCGGCACCCTAAGTGATTCCAGAAATCGCTTGCAATCGGTTGAATTTTCGTTCTCTTCTAAACGAATTTTACAATTATTGAAGATTTTACAAATGGGCTGAAGAATTTCCGAAATTATCGCAATTCCTAAGGATCTTTATGATTATGAAATTAGTAACTGAATAAATTTTGCATTTATCTGCGAAATATTTTTCAATTTTACAATTTTCGAGAATTATAGAAACAGATTTTCAAAATCAGGATTTTCAAAAATTCCTCAGTACGACCAATTGTTCTCCAAAAAATGGCCCTTTCGAAATTCGCTTTTGAAAAACACGGTGCTACCATTAGGGGTGCACCTATAAGTAACCTCATTTTTTGATAATTACATGAAATCCTATTTTATTGAAGATTCAGTACCGATTACTTTACAAATTAAATCTCCATTATTATTCATAATCTTCTTCCATCTCCCTGGCAGATTTTCAACTGCCTTTTTCCAAAATGAGAGTGGCAATAATTGATCAACCTGAAAATACGGCATTTCTTATTTAAATACCTCTGGTATTTGAACACCCGCTTGTTCTTGCAAATTCTGAAACTGATGCATAAAAAGATTTGCATCGGCGACGTTCGCAAACGCTTTTTGTAGAATTTCGCGAATTTCGAAATATCGCATCGACGTTATCTGCAGGTCATGTCCAAAAGTGGAGTTATACCGTAACCGTGGGTTACATTGAAATACAAATAACTAATTACTCCATCGCGAGAAAAATCGAGCGGCAAGACTAAAACCGTGTAAGTTTCAAGGAGTTGTGCACCGTCATTGCGCTCAGCCGATTGTATCTGGTAAATAAACAATGGCGAAGCGTCTTATCATTCGCACGCAGGCTCTTAAAACACACACACGAGTGGCATGAAAATGAGACGGTGATATAATATTATTAAGTTAATTGATAGCCGAACGAGTAACGTTAGAATTCGCCGGAACGCGCTCACGATTCTCCCCGTTATCGAATCTAATGTCATTTTTCCGTTTTTCCGACTTCAAGGAAACGAAATGCTCGTAAGCTCGAGCCGCGCGCTTATAACTGAGTATCACTGTGATAAGAAGTGCATAAACGTGCACGATTGCACCGCGTACCTCTCCTCTGGACATAACATTCAACGCGAGTTTCGCTTCAGCGGGTTTCCTATACGCCAGTGGAGTAAGAATAGCTTCTTGCAGGATCTGATCTGCCGTAATGCTAAATTCGAGCGACAGATCATGTGCATATGTAACGGTGATTACATATTAAACTATAACAAACATCGCTATCGGGACTGAAAACCGGCACTCGGGTGTTGATTTTGCTACTCTTTTTCCTGCATCTTGATAAGGGAACCCGGAGACTGCTGCGTAGAGGAATCGATTAGGAGTAATCTTGAACGTCTCTTCCGTGAATTCGAGATTTACGATTGTTATATAGGCTCTTTGTATGCATAATGTTGCAATACCGTAATGTCAAAATTGTAATATTAGGGGAACAAACGTCAGGGGTATAAACATCCGAATTAAAGAATTCCTCTAATTATGATGTACCGAAATCCTACTCGAAATTTAATTAATACAGGTGTTTTCCGAATAAATTATATTTCTTACTAGATATCTGGAATTTTAATAATGGAAATAGATTCCTCGGAAAAAATACATCCAATAAGGGTCTTTCGAAAGCCCGCAAAACTAGATTCGAAAAATCGAATTTTTTGGGTATACCTTGGCCTTCCCCCAAAAATGGGGTAAAAATTAAAGTTTCAAAAACGGGGTTGGACAAGTCATTTCTAGGGGTAATTTTTCCCGTAGAATCGATTCCCAATGTCAAATTTGACGAAATCCCAGCGGAAGTTGGAAAAAAGTAGGTTTTTTGAGGAAAACTCGAGTTTCCCGTTGGGTTTTGAGAATTTTGACAATGCAAATGGATTCCTCGGAAAAAAATACATCGGATATGGGTCTCCCGAAAGTGCGAAAAAGATTTTTTCAAAAGTCGATTTTTTTGGGCATACCGACCCCTTCCCCCAAAAATGGGGTAAAAATTAAAGTTTCAAAAATGGCGTTGGACAAGTCATTTCTAGGGGTAATTTTTCCCGTAGAATCGATTCCCAATGTCAAATTTGACGAAATCCCAACGGAAGTTGGAAAAAAGTAGGTTTTTTGAGGAAAAATCGTGTTTCCCGTTGGATTTTGAGAATTTTGACAATGAAAATGGATTCCTCGGAAAAAAATACATCGGATATGGGTCTCCCGAAAGTGCGAAAAAGATTTTTTCAAAAGTCGATTTTTTTGGGCATACCGACCCCTTCCCCCAAAAATGGGGTAAAAATTAAAGTTTCAAAAATGGCGTTGGACAAGTCATTTCTAGGGGTAATTTTTCCCGTAGAATCGATTCCCAATGTCAAATTTGACGAAATCCCAACGGAAGTTGGAAAAAAGTAGGTTTTTTGAGGAAAAATCGTGTTTCCCGTTGGATTTTGAGAATTTTGACAATGAAAATGGATTCCTCGGAAAAAAATACATCGGATATGGGTCTCCCGAAAGTGCGAAAAAGATTTTTTCAAAAGTCGATTTTTTTGGGCATACCGACCCCTTCCCCCAAAAATGGGGTAAAAATTAAAGTTTCAAAAATGGCGTTGGACAAGTCATTTCTAGGGGTAATTTTTCCCGTAGAATCGATTCCCAATGTCAAATTTGACGAAATCCCAACGGAAGTTGGAAAAAAGTAGGTTTTTTGAGGAAAAATCGTGTTTCCCGTTGGATTTTGAGAATTTTGACAATGAAAATGGATTCCTCGGAAAAAAATACATCGGATATGGGTCTCCCGAAAGTGCGAAAAAGATTTTTTCAAAAGTCGATTTTTTTGGGCATACCGACCCCTTCCCTCAAAAATGGGGTAAAAATTAAAGTTTTAAAAATGGCGTTGGACAAGTCATTTCTAGGGGTAATTTTTCCCGTAGAATCGATTCCCAATGTTTAATTTGACGAAATCCCAGCAGAAGTTGGAAAAAAGTAGGTTTTTTGAGGAAAAATCTCGTTTCCCGTTGGATTTCGGGAATTTTAACAATGAAAATGGGTTCCTCGGGAAAAAATACATCGAATAAGGGTCTTGGGAAAATCCCCAAGTCGAATTTTTTCAATAAATTTCAAATTATTATATAATCGTTTCATTTTTTACATGACTGCTTATTATGAGTACAGACAAATGATGCGAGCGCATAATTTTATAAATTCTAAAAGCCACAGGTAATGAACAAACTAACAAAACATACAACATTGTATTTTAAAACTGCAAATAAATTCATAAAAGAAGTAAAATAAACGAAAGAAAATATCTTCATTTTGCTTCTGACTCTTTCTCATTATTTTTACCTTCATCAAATGAAAAGTGCATAAATCAAATAATAATACAAAATTGTGCAGTTAGGGGTTTATTCTAAGAAAGTGCAGAGTCATCTACGGTAGTCTTTCTGCAAGTTTCAATACATAACGTCTTTGCCATTTAATGAAACCACGTTGATGAAGTCAGATGTCAAAGATTGAGTAACGTGATGTATGAAAATGGCATAAAAGTTTGTTAATGCGATGGCATTCTGTAACCCATTGCCGCAAATGACGGCTATGGCCGTCCATTTTTTTTCCAATTTGTAGGAAAATTGCGGCTGTAACTTGTGGCAATGGGTAGAGTAGCAATCGCGAAAAAAAGAAATTTGGAAATATCTACATAGACAAAAACACGAAACCGAAGTCATCGGTATTTTCTGGTAGAAATTCTCCAAAACAGGATTTTTGTGTATCGATGGTAGTTAGAACGTGACTGGCGTTGATGAAATTTTGAAATCCTAGTTTCTAAGAATTTTTTTCTGATGAAATTGGAAGTATCTGCGTTCTCGCTTGGGGCGAAAATATACGTCCTGTTGAATCTAACAGTTTTCGATGATAGAATTTCTAATTGTATCTTATTCCAAATCGCTCAGACATCGAAGGACAAATTTAAATTTGTGGGGTCAATCGATTCTCCGGAAACTGAATCGAAGGTCTCTTTAGCCTCAAATGTTAATTTTGGTTACCCAAATTGGAACGATTTTAGAATCCGAGTAATTAAATCATAGTGACGTTGAAATCACGAAAAAAAAAACATTTTTAGTTTTCCTCACCAACCTAAAGACTAATTGACACTATTTTTATCACCGTTTTACGTTTTCCTAATTTTAGCAAAATTGTATTAAAATACAATTTTGCCTTTGAATGTACATAACTCTGAAAATACAATAATTGTTAAAAAAATACTCTTTTCACATTTTTTTGTTCGCGTTTAAAAAGGAAAATTGTATTATTGTAAGTAACTGTGGAAATCATTGTTAAAAAATACTCTTTTCACAATTTTTTGTTTGTTTGGGTTTGAAATGGAAAATTGCATTATTATAATCAACAGGCTTCTATCACAGTTTTACCTTTTTCCTATTTTTAGCAAAATGGTATTAAAAGACAATTTTGTCTTTCAATGTAAATAACTGTGAAAATAATTGTTAAAAAAATACTCTTTTTACAATTTTTTTCTTTGAGTTTGAAAAGGACAATTGTATTATTGTAAATAACTGTGAAAATATTTTTAAAGAAAAAAATACCCTTTACACAATTCTTTTTGTTTGTGTTTGAAAATGAAAATGGTATTATTATAATTAACAGGCTTCCAATCTTCATAATGAATGATCAATAACTATAAATATAATAGAGTTTCTATTCGATACCACATTTTTCACTAATACATAGTTGCATTACCAAGCACTTTCCGTATATTAACGTTAAGAAGATAATTGAGGAAAATTAATGAAACTTAGGATAAGAAAAACTGAACATCAAAATTAAAAATTAAAATTAGAAAAGGTGTGTTTTGACACCTTTGGTAGAAACTATGATAAATCGCACGAAAAAAAGAAGATAATTTCCTACCATCTTTTAGCATCCTTTGGATAACGTTAACCATGTCTTGGATTTCCTTGACGTGGTAGTCATTTTCTGCGTCGGGTGTCAATGCGAAATCTAATTCATCGGATGGTCAAGGAAAGACACATGTTGCATTTTTGGACTAATATATTTACTTACAAAATAATTTATATCGATATTATTATTAGTAATTAGTTTCTCGGCTGCGAATGCTTTCTCTATGTCGATACCATTTTTTATTTTAATGATAATTTAATATAAATAGCTTTATTGCTCTCTTCCTCGTGCAAATTAAATGTCTCGGCGACGTGATTTAAATTTACCCCCAACCAAAAATTTCAGTAAATCTTTGAAATAAATTTCAGCGAGAATTCGCTAGGAATGGGGAAAAAAGAAATTCTAGGGACCTTTAACGAGATCTCGTTAAATGTTGCGACTGTAAATTGACTTGTAAATGCAATTTGCAAATGCAATTTTTTTGCCTCGCAATTTCAAAATACCCGAATATTCGAGTCTGGAGTAACTTTCCCTTTGGAAATTGCCAGAGGAAGAAATGGAACTTCAGCTAATGCTAAATGAACGTCGTAGTGCATTTTTACCTCTAGAATCCTTGAAAGTTTTGATCAAAGCCGCAGGAAAAACACTTAACGGTGGAAAACAGTTACTCGATAATACTGGAGACTTTCCTTAAACGAAAATGGGACGTATTTCGGGTAAAGAAAGAGGTCGAAACTGAACTGCGCGTATCGTTTGGTCGAGAGACTCTATTACCAATATCACAATTACGACTGTGACCTTTAAACTGCGGATAGCAGATAAGGCCAAGACCAATCCTCGTGTGGAGTAGAAAAGAAACAACGAATGAGACTTTTTCGAAGCTCATTAATATGAGAAGTTTTAATGAGAAGACGAATAACTCGGATTTGCTTCTCTTCTTGTGAGAAATGTTTGTGTTTATATAAGACTTATGTTTTAGGAGTTTTCCAGTGTTATCTTCATTAAAATGATCCTAGTAAAAATTCCCATATTAATTCCCATTATAAAATAGCGTAATAATGTATGGAGTAATTTTTATTTTTTAATTCTTTTTTCAAGTCGAAACTGAGTTTGTTTCATATTTTTTATTTAAGATATACTAATTATTTTATTATTAATTCTATATTAATACAAATAAAATAATAATTTATTACTGCTTTAAACCTTATACGAAGTAATAAATAAGAAGAAATAAATTCATAGAGATCGTTCTGGAAAAAAAAGTTGGCCAGCAAATAGATCCCATTACAAATCTTTCAATTTCAGAGATCTATAAAAGATGTATTTTAAAAATTATCTGAATAAAAAATTTCTTTTCTCGCCTAATCCCCAAACTGAAAATTATCACTTTAAATTTGAGAGAACGATGGTGCGACACTGGAGTAATTCTTTTCTGGACGGTAACTCACTCCAGATACGTTCATATGAATATCAGATTGATGTACACATATTTGCTTCTAATAATAGTCAAGTGTGCAAGAAATCTTCCATTTGCCGTTTAATCCACATGCTAAAGCTGTGTAAAACCCATACATTTACGTGATACGTGTGACCGTGCGTTGTGTAGGTACTTTAGCCATACCCGATACCAATGGTACAAAAGCACCTGTTGCAAATGATATATCGATTGATATACACTCTTAAAGCAAAGCATATCGTACTGTAATTTCATTGATATACACTCGTTATTTTGTCGTCCTTTGTTCGTTTTGAAAAATATTGTATCGCCTTACAATGAATTCAATCGCGTCGGGCGATGGAATGATAACAACATTTTGTTATTACTGAAAACGAAAATTTGCATGTTCTAAAGAATTTGAATCCACTGGTTCCTAATCACTTGCAAGTTTGGAAATTTGGATCATTAAGGAAAGATTCAATTTCGATTTAGCCCTAACTTTGTTATTTATTTGTCTTATTTTTGATTTGTATTTTATTTTTAATACAAATTATTCAAATGAATTTTAATTAATTGCTACTGTTAATGTATTTTAAATAATATTAAAGAAGCCTATTATCGTCTTAATATATATTATATATATTTTTTTCTGTATTACATATTTGATATTTTTGCACTTGTCCCACAGCATTAAATAAATAACGCTAACTCTGACTCTAAACTCCATGCACAAGAAAGTCATTGCAGTTTCAATAAAACCAGCAGAAAAAAAGGACCAATTATATTGTTATTATTATTTCAGTAGCTAATCATAGAAATTTTCTGTAGCACGAACGTTCGCAAAAAGGAAATCCAAAAAGAGACTTGCATTCTTACAAACGGAAAAAAGTGGCTCAGATTTTCTCGACATTCCACGGAACTTTTTTCAGACAGGGTGAAAGTTTCTATGGTAAGTACAAAAAATGCTACATTCCATCTGTTTCTCTTCTCCCCGTATCCGTTGCATAAAAAGGAATGGCTTTGCCATTCTGTTCCCAAAAACGTCCTTCTAATATTTTTATTCCTCTCGAAATCTACGAAAATAAGGAATTCTGAAACATTTTCGTACCAAAATCGCCAATTATGGAAAATCGCCAGTCAACAATGCTCAGCTTCAAATACTGGAAATTTCAAAATCGTCTTTGCAATTTGCTGATCCTACAATTCGTAGAATTACAAAATCTCCTCGAATTTTTCCCTATTTTTTTTTTTTAACAAATTTGCTTCAGTCTCAAAAAGTGCAATTTCTACTCGTTTGCACTTTTTCCTCAAAGGCAGACGAAGATAAAATCCAAAACAACAAAAACTGCAAAGAGATAACGTTTTTATACAAACTCAAAGAACGGGTAAATTTCAACTGCGCAAACCCCGGTGATTATAAATTAATTGAAGCTAATCTATTAATTATACCATGATTATTAAATTAATTGAAATAGTTATTTTTCGTGAACACAATTTAAATATTATTTTTTTAATTTTTAAAATTATTATACTGATCTACCACAATTTCGCCATTTAACGGTACCTCGAAGATCTAAAAACGAACGTTGGAAACATACCTTTGGAACGATTCCTCGAGGACGACGCACAAGGAACAACGAAAGATACAAGACTCTAATATCACCGAAAGTATATCACAGAAAAAAAAACCGCTGAAATACCAAAACGAAGCTATCGAAACCGAACTGGCCGATGCAGAAATGAGTCTGGACTCTAGGATCTACATATATGTAAAACTAACTACTGAATGCGAGTACTGGAAGTTGACTGCGAGCACAACGTGGTCACTAAGACCTCTGAAACGAGAGACGAAACGAAGGGATCGCAGTAAGTCTCACACGTGTACAAACCAAGAGAAACAGTTGTGTAAAAACATATGAACATTCTTTGCATGTGTATCGGCTTTCTTGGTAAAAATGTATGAGTGCACAGCTGTGCAAGTGTATAAACTGTGCACGTCAGCGCACGGTCCCAAGTTGAACTCGTGTGCGAGAGGCATTATCAATTCGACTGTTAAACTACCATATTCAGAGCAGCACCTATATTGATGACTTTCTATTTCACTCCGTTTTAGGAAAACCTTGAAAATTGCATCAATCTCAAATTGGCGATTTCTAACTTTTTATGGCCATTTCCAGGTAATCGTTGCACCTACCGCTGGCATACAATGGATAGCGATATGCGAGAGGAAGAATGCACAAAAGAACTCCTCGATACGGAAGTTGCGATACTTTTTATTAAAACATAGGAGAAAAAAGATGAATTGTTTCGTGGCTTACTTGCGAGTTTACTTTTATGATTATACAAAAATTTGAATTCTAAGAAATTGTTGATTTATTATAATTAATCAACAGTTTCTTCGCATTTAAACAAACTATGACGAAAATAAGCATAGCAACCCCAGCAATACCCTAGCAATTAATAATAATAATAATAATAATAATAATAATAATAATAATAATAATAATAATAACAACAATAATAATATCAGCAACAACAACAATAACAATAATCTCTAATTCTGAGGGCGACCATTTCTACGAAAAAAATTCCAATGCAATTTATTGGATTGTTTCAATTGTGACTGAACCGGAAACTGAGAAAAAAATTTTTTTTTTTTTGAAATAATGCCGGTTTCACCCAAGAGGAATGATACGCAAGATAAAAATCTCCGTCCCAAAAGGTAGAAATTGTGAGACCCATAGGATGCGAAGGTCGAATACAGATGGAACTAATTTCGAGTGAGAGTGAAAACCACTTGGCTGTTCCAAAATAATGAAAATTTCATAAGACCTCCGTAAGAGATATCAATAGCGCAGAAATTTCAGAGAGGAGGCTGGGACACTATTACATCGCTCACTCCGGTAGAATCTTATGAAATTTTCATCATTTTTGAAGGTCCACCGGTTTTATCCCACCTGGGGATCACGATTCTCGGCGCTTCATTTATTCACGTATTATTTGAGAATTCTATTCTGTAGAAGAGATGCTGCTGTATTTTTATACCAAGCCAGAAAATCGGCAGAGTTTCGTACAACAACTTATTTTTATTTATACTCGGTTACTAAAATCGACAAAATTAAATTTCCACTGTTTTCTTATTAATTTCGAAACTTTGTATTCTTAGTTCTAAAACGCTAATTTTGACACGATTCCGGTCATTTTTTTTACCGATTATCAAAATTTTTCAAAATTCGAATCATTCACTGTCACAAATCTACCCAATTTAGTATTTTCTATTCCTCAGAATATTTGATCTAATTTAAAGAAATGTTTTTTTTTGCACTAATTACCAAAATTAACAATCACCTTAATTTGAATTCCTTTGTTTTAATCGAAATGTAGAAAAAAAAATTTCTCAGCCACTAACATGAGATATTGGATTGGTGTATAATTAATGACGATTATTTTGGTAACCGGTAGTGCAAAATAATCGTCATTAATTACGCACCAACTCAATATTATCTTGTTACAATTCCATGGATTAGAATAACGGTATCTCCAATCTCAATTTATTAGTTATCAAGCGAAAACATCATACTAATTCCAATCACCATAAAACATTATAAATCATTAAAATTTTCCAATTGTTATATAAAAAAATACTCGTTCGTGACAATCTTGCTTGTAAAAAATGTAAGACCAATACATTAATATATTCAATGAAATAAATTATTTTACTTCATTTAATCAATAAATTATTCAACGTTAAAACTCATTTTTCGGAAAAAAATATTTTGAAAATTCTGTTAATTGAAATTTCTCTTCCTCCGATTAAAATGTAATCCCATGACTTGCATATTTAAATTATTTAAAACATTTATTCAAAACAATTTGAAATATAAAAACGAGCTCTAGTGGCTGCGTGGCGACTTTTCTGCAGTGATTGGTTTCTGCAATGCAAAATAATGGGGGAAAAAAAAAGGTTGGGGTTACGGAAGAACCTGACAAGTTCATGAACATCTCGTAAGATATTTTCCACTGTGTTTTTCACAACGACACGAGGGTCAAAGAGGTTCAGAGCTATACGTAAACTCAGCTTATCGGTATGTATATCGATTGCGTAATCTCATTTCGCAATCGCATTCTTGCCAAGGACATGTGAAAAGTCGCTCGCACAAATGTCGCGGAGGAATTTCATTGCAATAAATAAATTCCGCTGTGCGATAATGGCAAATCCCAATGTCTACCTATGCTTGCATCGCAAGTACGGTACTTTCGGTCGGCAAGTAAATCATTCGTCTCGTGTGTCTGCCCATTGGCGGTGCAACTGCATGCATCATGTGCAATGGAACTCGTGCAGTCGAGCCGTTTCTTCTAAACTTTTTTTTTTTTTCATCTCAAACTTCTAATGCTGCAGGCCCAAAGACCGACTTCACGCGAGATCTTTCGCAGGGATCCTCAAGCGTTGCACTCGGCCTGGGCATGGAAACCAACGCCAACACCAATTACCGCAACTGGTGCATGAAAAGCAACAACTCGTTTCCTGCAGACCTAGTTGGGAAAAAAGAGCAGTGTTGCGCGAAATTCTAAACGTCCAAATTCGAGGGACGATTCGCCAAGGAGCGATCAGATAGGAGATGAAGGAAGACGTTGCGAGACTCGGCAAGGGCATTTCGACCGCAAAGTGCAACGCTTAAGAAGAAGAAATCGGCAACCATAAATTCCGCGATAAGTTCTACCGGCCGAGTAAACGCTATAAAAGACTGCGTGAACGCAAACGTGCTACGAATTGAGACAAAACGATCGAGATACCAAATAAGCCCATGGTGTAATTCTACTCTCGAAAGGAAAGGAAGTAATTTAACGTTTGAGAACCTGCCTGAAACCTGACACATTCATACTCCGAACAGTGGTTTTCAAATATCTCGACGTGCCTTTTGGCTGCGAGGTATCGTAGAATGAGCGAAATGAAAGGCTCGATCGGTAGCGTTTCCTTCGAAGTCGAATATTTTTCTTTGTGAGAGTGTGGTTTTTGGGTCTGCTTTTGAATATTCGAGAGGTTGCTCCTGAAAGTGGGACTACCTAATTTTTATTTTTAGTTTGATTGTTATATTAATTTTATTTTTAATTTATATTAATTTTAGATTTAATTGATTGAAAGCATCAACTTTATGTTGATTTTTATTAAAATTAACTCTAAAGCGAGCAGATGGGGTTTAACCGGACCCCAGGCAGACAAATCACTCTTTTTCAATTGATAAGACACACTTTGGGTCCAAAAACACTGGGGTCCGCGCGGACCCCACCTAGTCACATATGTTTCTATATGAACTTTCAAAAGCAACGGATTTTTTATTTTAAAAAAATGGGAATAAAAAAGACGCGACGATGAGAAACAAAATTTGTAAGCAAATGCCTCTAATTTGCAGTACCTCTTCCTATAATTATTTATTTATCCATTCGTCGAATTTCCATCGATAAAATTGCAAATTTTCATAACGACTGAAATCAAACTGTAGAAAAACAATTTTGAATCGCACCCTTCGTTGAAATTTTCTTATATTTTCATAGAAATCTAGTTTGAATAAATTGAAAAATTTATTACACATTCAAAGAAGTTCGATAATTATTAATTCTATTAAATTAACTGAAAGGAAAAAGCGACCTCGAGATTTTTTCGCCTACGTTCCAATTACGTTCTTCAAAAATCGTGAATTCACAAAAGAACTAGATAATCAATTAATGAGAAAAAACAAGCGTTAGCAATAAAATAAATTATATAACAAACTGGAAAATTCGATAAAAAGCTGATAAGTAAGGCCATATCTTTTCTTGTCTATACCAAGAAGGTCTGAAAATAGATAAGGTGATACGCGAAGTTAGTAACCAGACCAAATACTTAATCAGATGCTGAGATATTGGAAATGAGTTAATGGAATATCGTTTTTCAGTAATAATCATGATACCTTCGGAAACTTCCTGCCTATTAATACCCGAAATTAGAGATATCTTCAAATGTCAGATATTTTGCCTGATATGGGAAGATTTACAAGAAGAAAAATAATTAAAATAAGACACCTGGCTACCGAAAAAGATATCGATTATCCGAATTACGGGTTTGACCAATATCAAAATAATTTTCATAAAGGAGTTTGGAATTTCATACACGAGGATGGTGCCAAATCCCATAAATTAATGGCTACAACTGTCCATTTTTTGGCGACAAGTAGACAAATTACGTCTATAGTGTCCGGCAATGGGCTGAGTAGCAAAAAAAAAATTACACAACCTCGAAGCTTATTATTTCTGCAAAACGAAACTCTTGTAGATAATTTGATGCCAAACGAAGTCTTGGAATTAATTGTATAACTTCTTTTGCAATTGTAATTCCATGAGCAAACAGTGGTGACATCGATGACCCTTCAACGTCCCGGAAAGAAGTATAAATATTTTAAAACCTGTCTTTCGTGAAGCGTTAAAATCCTATACCGTTGAAAAATCGCATCGACTTCGAAATTTTCAAAAATTTACCACGAAATGTTCCAACAATTGTTGTAATTAATTACATCTAACTGGTAATTCATCGCATTTACTCGGAAATACTTGGAATTAATTAGGAATTAATTTCTATTAACGTAGGAATTAATAATCACGTCCATTAACACTTTGCCGTCCGTGCGTCTGATCGGAATTCTTCCGTTTGGCGCCGGTATAAATCTTTATGTACGACACCAAGGTGGTGCCACCGGCGCTTGCCCGATTGTTTTCGCATGGCACCAACGTGGTGCCACCGGCACTTGCCCGATATTTTTCGCATGGCACCAACGTGGTGTCACCGGACGGTATAGTGTTGAAATAATAGTTAGTAACTGACCCATCCTGGGACACTGTTGCTATTGGAGCGATACCAGGAGGCTTTGAAAGCATTCGCAGATGGATTTTAACGAAATTGACTGTAATGAATGTTCCAATAATGAAAAAAAAGATAGAAAATGATAGTAAAGGATACATTGCAACATCTCCTGGATACTGCCAGCTGCCGGTTCGTCCTGCAAGGTGTAACATGCTGCAAATTCTTTCCGTAGATCGTGAAACACGGTGTAATGACTGGGCAATTCGATGTACTTATTGCAAGCTTCCGGATGGAGACATTGCCGTAAAGGTGCCTGCCCATCTACCACAAAACGTGGGGTACTTCCAGGCGAGACGCACGTGAGTGACGTCCACCATGCCTCGAACTGAAAACCATAGAAATGTTTTTTTTATATCAACTTAAGGTAGAAAAAACCAATGTTGGGTCACTAATTACTAATCGGCTGTTATATTAGAAGAAAATTTTTCAAATGGTGGATGCTTATCCAAAGAAATTTTTAATATTCACAAAAATTCGCGTGTCGGATTTTTTCAGAGGCTGGTGTCAAAATTGTTCAGTTTTAATCCCTTGCACTCAAAGTGCTCCTTACAGACACTGCCAAATTTTGGCGTTTACAAATAATATATAATTGAAATTTTATGTGCACATTTTACCTCCAAAAAAAATTACACAACAACATAGCCCTCTACAAAAAAAAGTCCCAGCTGCCGAAAGCTCTAGGCGAAAAAAAATGCGAGTAAAAAGGATTTTTAAAAATTGAAAGTGGTGAACTTAGAATTAATTAGGAATTAATTTCCATCCATGTAAAAATTAAAAACCACGTCCATTAAAATAATAATTGACAACCGACCCACCCTGGGGCACTATTGACATCGGAGCGATACCAAGAGGGTTCCTGTGAACAATCCTCTGGAGTCTTATAGTAAACCTTGTACCGTTTAAAAGCCTTCACAGGTGGATTATTAACGAAATTGACTGTAATGAATTTTTTAATAATAAAAAAAATAGAAGAATGATAGCAACGTTCCAAATACACGAAATTCGTAATTGTCACAAAAATTGCGCTTCTTTGAAAAATATATTTCACAATCTACGCGTGTACGATAAACTTTAGTCTCCTGTAAAATCCGGTTGAGCAGCAAAAATCAGGCAAAAAAACACAGCAATTGAATATCAACAAAAATGTCTGCCCATACGAATGCTAATACATATACAATATTCATGATCCTAATTAGGTAATAACTAGTACAAGTTTTTTTGTTGTTTCCACGAATGACCTAATCGAATGGGTATCCAATATTAAGCAGCATACGATGAGTCAAAAGAACGTGAGTATCGTTTCGATACAGTCCCTCTGTACGCGTTTAAATTATCATTTGGATACCGGCCCCTATAACACGTGGGTTTGTAAATGAATCGTGGAAGTCAAGTCGATGCACCTTGTTACCCGCATGAAATGCTAACACGAACCAGAGTGAGTAGCCTGATTTTCCTGTATTTTTCCCCTCTCGTTTTGATCATCCCTTTTCCAACGGAATTTATTTTTTCAAAACGACAATATTTTGTTGCTTCCAACAACAAAAATCGTGAATTTCATAGTTACTGCATTTTGCTGCATTTTTCAAACCTCGAGAATTTGATTTTCAGGGAATTTACTGGGACGAGTTGCAAGCGTTACCATTTCGGTCCCTTCCCTCTTTCCAATGGAATTTATTTTTTCAAAACGACAATATTTTGTTGCTTCTAACAACAAAAATCGCGAATTTTATAGTAACTGCATTTTGCTGCATTTTTCAAACCTCGAGAATTTTTATTTTCAGGGGATTTACTGAGACGAGTTACAGGTGTTATTGTTACTATTTTGGTCCCGAAACAGGTGTTATTGTTACTATTTTGGTGCCGAAAGGGTCCAATCAAGTCGTCAACCAATTCCAATTTTTTCCCAATCCAGGAAAAATTCGTTACAGGAAAGAAAAAAGAATGTGAGATTACTGGAACGTCAGTGTGTCCCTTCATCGATGCATCTGCCTCTCGTTCCTCGGTGCAATTACATGTGATTACGAAAAGTGCAGTTCTTACCTTCTGAATAGCTTGATTTAAAGGTATACCGTGTTCTCTAAGAGTTTCTTCGGTAAGGGCAGGAGCATGGGCAAGAGCGTTTTCACTAACAACACCACTGCTTCCGGCAACAGCCGGGTTTTCACTTCCTGTACCTGTTGCACCATCATCCATTACCATTGGACGTATAATGTATTGTTGTCTACCTACGACCTATAACACAGAAACGTGAATGCATTAGAGAATGAAGTCCTGTAATTGCATGGAGAAATGTAATTTGGAAAATTCCCCGAGGCAATGACAAAGATGCGTTCGCGACGAAAAATGGTGAAATTGTTTATACAAACAGTAGAAGAAAAAGTAGAAAAAAGTTTCTAAAGTGTATCAATTTTTTTTTAATGATTATAATGTAGGGAATAATAAATAAAAAAATAATAATGTTTTCTATTCCTCGAAAATTAGTAACTAACTCTACACGGAAGAAAACAAAGGCATTAATTATTTAATTCCTACTTGACTTAATCATCGAAAGTAGTTGAAATAACAACAAAATATACAGTTGATGACTGATTCAACTGCAGCAATACATTTTTTTCAGTGCGAGTTATTATTTTACACATTATTATTATCTACATATTATTAAGGGTACCAATATTTAAATATATTATTTTAACGATATCAATATCAACTATAAAATAGTTGAAGTATTAAAATATAATGTAATATTATTAATTATGAGGTTAGAGTCAATTATCAACTTTCCAGCAACAGTATTTATTTATCAATTATGTGAATATCATTTAGTTTTCTACCATTTGATCAATAAATTTAATTACTTTACGTTACGGCTGCAAGTAAATTATTATTCGTAGCAATTTTCATTATTTTGAAGATACAGGTACACTACCGGTCAAAAGTTTGGGTCCACTTGCATATTTCATTAACATTGTGAAGTGGACCCAAACTTTTGACCGGTAGTGTATATGTTATTCACTTTCTAGTCGACTCAACCGTCAAAGTAGTTGGAATAACATTTTTAAATGTTATTCCAGAAAGAGCGAGCGTAAGATTTTTGGAAAATAGAAATCCAGGTAATGAATAGATGCATTGCCTGGAAGTAAAATTTCTCGTGCATCGCTTCGGTCGATTTTTTTTATGAGAGCAGCTGCCCCTGAAATTATGCATCGAGCAGCTTTCTAGCAACGCAAAATGCATATGCATAGGCACGAGAGAACGAGAACGTTTACGAGTCATAGAAAAAATGGTGTGATTAGTGGTCTCCGGTGTCACGCATAGGATACATTGTTTTCAAACGACCCTGTTGCGGATCCAATCAGGGTAAAAATTATATCACGGAATATTTATCTGTCCCCGAAGTGCCCGACAGCTTGACATTTGAAGCTTTTTCCCATACCGAAAAAAATTAAGGCGTGAATTATTTCATTTCTTATTGATTTAATCATGGTAATAGTTGTAACCATTAGAAACATATATGGTTGATGCTACATTTATTTAGTCATAGTTGAAATTACTATTTTTTCACTTTTATTATATTTATTACATTTCAAGCTGTCCCTATTTTTTTTCTTTTTCATAATTCCTTTCGGTTAATTTCTGGAAATATTCTGGACAAAAATGTTTTTCTACTGGAATTACTACTTCAAACTCGAAATTTACAAATGGGCCTAAGTTTCGACCGGAAAAAAACTCACATGGAAAAAAATAGAGGCACTAATTAATTACTGGTTGACTCAATTATGAAAATAGTTGGAATAAAAATAAATATAGAAATATATTATCGATGCCATATTTAACTACAGCGATTTTTAGAATTACTAATTTTTTTTTCAACGCAGTACCATACTAAAACAAAAAAATATATTTATTACCCCCAATCTTATAAAAATTTACTGAAATTTCGAGTTGCAGCCTTGGATCGATTCAATTTCATTCGCTTGCGAAAACTGCAATAATTCCTCGGGAGCTGCCTAAGACGGTACCGCTGGAACTGCAGTTGCATAATGCAAAGGAGGGAAATCGCGTGACGAAGGTATAACCATTTTTTTTTCTCGGATTAAGTTTCAGTCGCATGAGATGAATTCTCCGGGAGGAAACCGAAGGGAGCTTCGATTATGCATTGGGTGACTCTCTCGGAGTGACTTTTGCGCGAAAAATAGTGCCTTCGAGTGACGTATGCATTCGTAGCGAGCCATGGCTATCGCGTTCTCGATGGCCCGCATTGTATAAACCGTAAATCGCATTCGAGATACACAGAAACGAGCGAATGACGGGCCCGGTTTGCATGTGGACATTATTGAAGATAATGCAAGCGGTAGCGTGATGCTTTCGTGTGTAACGATACGTGCATTTCCTCGTCACAAAAAGATAAACAGACGGTACTCGCTTGTAAGACTCAGCCCCGACATGCAAGACGGTCATTTGCAATCGTGACAATCAAGCGAAATTCTCAAAATCTTAGTCTTCGCTCGATACCCGCTTCTACCGTGACATTAGTTCCCCGCCTTTCATGTGTTTCTTCCATTGCCTGGTGCCACTTCTCCTTGCGACGTTTCATAAGCGGAATAAGTATCAAATCCGCGTTTCTTCGATTTCCGCTGCATGCGTAGAAATCGAAATCGAAATTGTACCGGAAACGCTGCAGCTTCCGGGTTTCGTTATTGCTATTCTGCAACGAAGTAACGCTACCCTTTCGGGATCTCGGAATAACTGCAGTTCCGAGATCTCGTTGATGTCACGCTGCATTTGACGTTAAATTTTAATTTGTGGTATCAAGGACATAAAAGTTTATTTTATTTTAATCAATAACAAAAATTACATGTGTTTCATATTTTTTGTTGGATAATGTTTAATATTTGTGTATTAATATTTTCAATACGTTTTTTTTAAATATTTAATTATGATTTTATATTAACAATTTGCTGTCCCGCACGTTTGATCGGGATTCTTTCATTTGGCGCCGGTATAAATCTCTACGTACGACACCAACGTGGTGCCACCGGCGCTTGCCCGATAGTTTTCGCATGGCACCAACGTGGTACCACCGGACGGTATAGTGTTGATATTGAATTGAAATTTTATAAATCTTATGAGATTGAAATTTGATTATTTGGTTTTATTTGATTTAGTTGTATTAATTTATTTGATTGTGAGTGTAGTTTTGTTTATTATATCAATGATTTTGTTATGTAGATTGGATTATATAAGTGGTCATTCAAAAATTTTACGATTTTTTATATTATTCAATTTATTTGTTTTGTCTATATGAATAATTATTAGACCTCGAATAATTAAAATTTTATTAAGTTGGGATGATTTAGGATTAGTTTCCTATTGTTTGGTAATTTATTGTCATAACATTGGTTCTTACAATTCTGGGATAGTGACTGTTTTATTAAATCGTATTCGTGATGTAACGATTATATGAATTATTAGTTTATTTATATTTAATATTAGAATGAATTTTTTTTTAAATTCAAAATAATAGATGTAGTAGTTATTTTTTTATTTTTGATTTCTGGAAGGGCAAAAAGAAAAAAATGGATGCAATTTCGAGGTTTTGGAGTCACGAAATCACTGCAATTTCAAGGTTACGGAATTCATACAGTATCGCTGCAATTTCGAGCTTCAGGAATCTTTGCAATTTTAGGGTTTTGGTCTTGGCGTAGTTTCGGGACCCCGAAATCATTGCAGTTAGCCGTTTCTGGCCCTCAAGCATGACCCGAAGCCTTGAATTGCCGAATCGAATGACGCAAAATCAGAATAGCGTAATTCACCGTGCAGCAGTAAAATGCACTGCTTTCTGATTATCGGTCAAGAAATGAATCGCGTCGCTTCAGTGATCCTTCGTATCTAAACAAGAGAACCGAGGAAACCTTGAAAACGTGTTTGGATTCTCTGGAAAAAGTGTTTCGCTATGGCCATGCAACAGCTGAAGTCACTTCCCCATGCCCCAGTAAAAAGAAACTGCAGCGTCATCTGGTGTTACATAACATAGTAAAATTAACTACACGCATACAACAAGAACATTCTGATTTTTACTTTTTCCCCGAAAATCTTCGGAAAGGAAATTAGCGTTTTTAAATTTCTAGATGAAAACATCTAGGCTGACGAGAAATGCAATTCTAACAACTGCAGTTGGTACACGTCCGATGCTGGTACATACTTTTCTGCCTTTTTCACCGTTCTAGCGTTAAAGTTTTTGGGTCTTTCATCCCAAAACATCACTAACGCAGCGAAAAGGTTATTCAGCAAAGCCCGTTCGAGGTAAATAACTCTCTCGAGAATGGACCGAGCTCGGAGGGTGATTTGCGTTTAAGGGAAGACTAAACTGAAAAATGAAAATTCGCCGCTGTTGTCTTTAAACCTTTTTTTTATGGTTCCCTAGGAATAAAATGAGGTTGTTAAGAGATTCCACCTAGTGACAGCCCCCAAAACAAAGATTTATAGCCTACAACCTCAATTTTATACGTAAAACAGGTGTCAGAGAGAATAAGCCCAAAGTGAGAAGGTATATATGACTGCTGGACATCTAAAATAATTAAAAAAGCCCTAAAAAATAATAACTCCAGATTGGAATTTCAATTTATACCTTATTTCAAGAAAAAAAAAAAAAATTTCTTATAAAAACCTCAAAATTTTCCTATTTTTCAGTTTAGTCTTCCCTTAAGCAAATTTGCCAGTTTCAGTTTAATTTCTAGAATTTTCAGTCCAAGTGCATTGGTTATTTTTTACTTTGAGACTTGATTTTAAATTTTAGATTTGCTTATTTCCGAATTATCAAAAATTGTTCGGCACCTTAGTGATTTCAGAAATCGCTTGCAATCGGTTAAATTTTCGTTTCTTCCTACACGAATTTTACAAGTATTTAAAATTCTACAAATAGGTTGAAGAATTTCCGAATTTTTCGCAATTCCTAAGGATCTTTATGATTATGAAATTAGTAAAAATCAGGATTTTCTTTATGATTATGAAATTAGTAAAAATCAGAGTGAGAAGGTATATATGACTGCTGGACATCTAAAATAATTAAAAAAGCTCTAAAAAATAATAACTCCAGATTGGAATTTCAATTTGTACCTTATTTCAAGAAAAGAAAAAAAAATTTTCTTATAAAAACCTCATAATTTTCCTATTTTTCAGTATAGTCTTCCCTTAATCAACGCGATAAAAGTTGCATAGAGGAAATCTCATTCTTTTTTATCGTCCTCATACGATCAATCATCACGCGCAAGAGCCAGTCTCTCCTCTTGGATGTTCTTGTGATAGGTCTATTGACTTTTTTCTTTCGAGTGATACTCATACAGATATATGTGCATACTGGAAAGAATAATTCTATGTAATATGCGACGACACACCGGACGGACTACTCGCAAGAAATATGTGTAATAGGTAAGTAAAGTCTGACGAGAGGTTAACAGATCAAGGCAGTTCGGTATAGGAACGACGTCGTTGAAAATTATTATCGTTGCCATCAAGCTCGAACCTTACGTTCTAAGTCTACCTGCGAAAGAAAAATGGAATTTTATTGTAAACCGTATATGCACCAGCGCTAACGCAACGCGTGTAATTTTTATCCGATTGTATCAAATCACATGAAGATAAAAAGAGAACCACCGCTGTTGCAATAAAGAAAGTGGGTTCAATTAGCCGCTAAATTATGACATACGTGCAGGGGCATCGCGGTACAGAGTGGACGGTTCTTGGAACTGTTACCGATTGGAAATTTGCATTTCCCAGAATCGTCTGGAAATTGTATGTTCTAGGTCGGAAATCTCTGATTGCAAGTCCAACGCGAGGAAATGGCAAATTTTACTGAATTTTGCTGTTGACAAAAAAGAATTCGAAATTTTAAAAGATTGCAATTGAAAATTTCAACTGCAAACGTTACTAAAATACGAAAATAAAAATTTCTCATCTTCCGGAATCATAACGAGGTTCAACAAAACGGAATCTTCCAAAATGGTAAATTTTACTGAACTGCTGAAAAAAGAAATCGGATTTGGACAGAACTATTTTCAAAATCTGATTTCGAAACGTTACAATTTCGAAAACACAAAATTCCTTATCTTCTGGAACTCCACTCGCTTTCCAAAAAAAGGAATTTCCAAAAATGACGAATTTTAACTGAACTGTTTGGAAAAGAAATTCGAAATTTCGAAAGAATCCACTCGGAAAAAGCGTAATTTCAGATATTTTGGAATCCTAGATGTTTTCAAGAAAAATGGAATCTCCAAAAATGGCGAATTGCATTGAACTAAAAAGGAGAAATAAAAATGGAATTTTTGAAGAATCTAATCTAAAATTGCGAAATTCGTCATCCTTCAGGCTCCAGCTGATTGTGAGTTTCAATAAAAAAGGAATCTTCAAAAATACCTTTCATCGTGTCTAACAAAAACGACAGTAAAAATTTCGACATTATCGCTGGAATACCATAAAATAGACATTGGCTAGAAGAACGTATCCGTGCGTCTGCATATATAGATATGAACATACATTAAATTCCAAGAATGTGAATTTCGCAAACCAAAACTTCATAATAACCTGTTGCATAACGCCGTCAAAAATACGATTCCTTTAAATACACCGACATAAATCATTTCGCATATACTGAAAATATTTAACCACACATAGATCCACCTATGAAATTCTAAACGTATAGAAATTTTTCCGGTTGATCGCTTCTTCCACCATATTGCCAACATCCAGGACGTATCTTAAATAGCGCCATGGAAATTCACGTCACGCTAGAAACGGCAACCTTTTTTTCTTAAGGCCGACACAAAATTTAAATATATTCGTAAACGTACAATATATATATGTATACATATATATACATAGAAGCATGGAGCCAAGGGCATAATGCGCGTCTCATCATGAAATCGACCTTTGACTCCATACTCTGTCGGTTGTTTCTGACGACTATCTGCAATTTATGAAGACCTCTCTGTTTCTTCTTTCTCTTTCCCGCTTTTTCGTGACATTTGACTGTTTTGTCCCTACGTTCTAGTCTCAGCGTCTTCCACGCTAGACGCTTTTTTTCTCATCGTTTTATTTAACATAAATTAACACTATATATTCCCGATGCTAAGACGGTCCAAAATAGACACAGCGGATGACGAGGGGCTCAAAAAAATCCCTACGAATTCAGGCTTTTACGCGTCCTTCGTCTCTAAATTAATTCCATGCACCGCAAGGACTGGGTAAAAGGGCTATTTCTGCTTGATAAAAGTTCAAATTATCCCTAGAATTGCGCTGACCGATCAAATATTTGAAACTTTAATTTTTACCCCATTTTTCGGGAAAGGCACAGGTACACCCAAAAATATTCGACTTTTGGAAACAGCTTTTGCGGACTTTAGGGAGGTTCTTATCCGATTTATTTTTTCGCGAGGGATCCATTTTCATCGTCAAAATTCCAAATATCCCACGGGAAATACGACTTTTCCTGAAAAAAAACCTATTTTTCACCAACTTCCGGTAGGATTTCCTCAAAATAAATCTTTGGAATCGATTCTACGCGTCAGATTAACTCTTAAAATTTTTTTTAATACCATCTGCATTATTATTATTATTGTTATTATGGTTATTATTATTATTATTATTATTATTATTATTATTATTATTATTATTATTATTATTATTATTATTATGTATTTTCACCATGTATATCATGTTAACTATGTTCTTATCAATGTGTAATCCACTTATGCCCCATGGTAACAAGGACATATGCTTTAATAAATAGAAATGGAAATAGAAATAGAAATAGAAATCTCAAAAGCTCATCTGCTTCTCAACTTCACACATCTAAGACCTATCCTTCTAAATTATAAAATTCTCTCTTGCCCCATGACAACAGGGGCATAGAGATGAAAAAGTAGAAATTGGAATAGAAATAAAAATGAGTTGCCCAACTTCTTTTTTGAAACTCTCGTTTTTACCCCATTTTTTGGGAGAATTCTACTATTCTACTGAATCGGTATACTATTACAGTCTAAAATGAATGTTTAAGGAATTAATTGAACAAAAGTAACAGCAAGGTAGCTTGCTTTCGCTACCCGGAATTTCGTCGCCAGTTTTTCTGGGCGGAAAGCAAGCAGTACCGTGGGTTTTGGGCAAGGAAGTGATTTCAATGCGCGGATAAAAGAGAGAAATGAAGCGCAAGGGTAAGGCAAAAAAATTCGTACGTGCAGCTTTTATAAGGTAGGTAGGTACGTAATATGAAGATCATTTCTGTGAAAAAGGAGCAGAAAAACATAAGGTAAGGTAAGGTACGGTATACGAGCAGGAGAAAACCTTTCGCCGTTAGGCAGATGTTCCCCCTTGAGTGCAGCAGCTGCTGATCCGATCGAATGTTCTCTTTATCGTACTTCATTTCAATGGCTTGGTAAAAGGAGAAGAGCAACTAACGCACGTCCGTATTAAATATTTGCACAAGACCCGACCTCTGTAGAACGAAAGACAAAGTTACCCTGGTTTTTCCAAAAATGTACGAATCGATAAGCTTTTTGTTGGAAAATTTACGGACAAAAGTGGAAAAAATCCAAGGGTTAAGTAAAATACCGGTCACTTAATACCAGATTTTTCTTCAGTCTTTCGGCCCGAAAGATTAAACATAAGAGACACGCAATATAATAATCTCATAATATTGTAATATTAAAATATAATAATATCGTGATATTATAATAAAATAATATAATGTTCTAGTTTGCGCATAATTAACGACGATTTTTTTGGTGGACGATGATGCAAAGTAATCGTCGTTAATTATGCACCAAGCCAATGGTATACTATATTTTATATATCTACTATATTTTACCATTCGCTCAAGAACAATCTCTGGAAATGTGCCCAAGAATTATAGAATTTATTGATTATAAGAAATTAATGAAGACGTACAGTGTAAATATATTCATAGATACCTAATAGTAACTCTAATTTTCTAGTAAACATTTGTATTTATTATTTCATTAATTATTATTTGTCATATATAGATATTCATTCTTTAAAGTTTATTTTTATATAAATACTATTTTTTATAAACTTTCATATTTGCCAATTTTCATCCAATTTTTATAACTTATGAATATGTAATTTTTGCTATTATTTATCACCGGCGCATATTTTTTTATTTTCTTAACGAATTTAACAAATCGTTTTTCCCAACCTATCCTTTCAACGTTCGAGGTGAAGAAAAGCAGCTTTTCCATCTCTGTTTTTCAACATACATCTACTCTGGTGTATCTTATCGCATTAAGCCGATTATGGAATCTCATGAGGAAGATAATCACTTATTATCCCTTGAAAGCACGCACTCTTCTCCTTCGTTCCCCATATTACGAATTCCCGTGAAACATTCAACGCCGTACATCGACTCCAAATTCGTAATCTTGAGAACAAGCAAAATACCTTATCCCACATATTCGGCTTATCGTTATCATCCTCCTTTTTTGCGCCGAGTGCGTCCCGATAAGAGGGACTCACAGATTTTCAACAGAAGTTTGCCGTAATATTTACTTCAATACCCGGAAAGGTAGATTAGATTACCAATTAAAGCAGTGAAATATTTTTTTGTATTTATACCAATTAATTTTATTTATTTTCTTTTCGCTTATTTCCATTCGATATATGTTATATTTAGGAATGCACCTGGACCTGGATCGCAGGTTGATTTTTGGAAATCGAAGTCTCCAAAGTATCGCATATTTTGAAGGACAAATTTGATACTTTAGAAATTTTAATTATATATTTTAATTTTCGATACTAATATTTCATATGGCAAATTTAGTATTTCTGCGTACATTGAGGTTTCTAAACAATAATCTGTTTCAGATAATAAATATTTTTCCTACAATTTTTTAATTTTAATGTAAAAAAAAATAATTTAAAATCAAGAGCGGAAAAAATCGAAAATTAATTGCTTTGATTTCAGCAGGATTTCTTTTGGTACTTGGGAAGATTCTGGGGCTGAAATTTGAAGATACATTTCTCGAGAGGTAGGCATTTCATATCTACAGGAAAAAAATTATTTGCGAAAATTTGGAAGAAAATATCTGAAATTAGAAAATTTCTTGAGAAACATAATTTATAAAAATAATAACTCCAAACCTTTGCTATGAAATTTAGAGTTAATTACTATTTTTCTACGAGTATCTACTATTTCGTTAATTAATTTCATTATTTTACGTGACAAGCGCATGTTTTTCTTAATTTTCCTAGCAATTTTCGTTATTTTCTCGGAACCTTATTTTTCCTCAGTGGATTAGGCCGGGGCTAAAATTTCTACACGATGGGATCAAAGAAATTGAGATTCCTAAGGAAAGGAAACTGGCTAAAACAGGGTCCAGACATTGCTTCCACATTTCCTCACTAAATGTTACACTTCTTCCATCGTCGGTCAACAAACTCTGAATTTTACCGCCATAAACTCGAAGGAGCGGATGAAGAAAAGACAACATACAAGCAAAAGTTCAGGTAGAAAAACGGTACATGTAAATATCACAGAAAACATTTCGTATCGGGCAAATGTCATGTGCGAAATCTCTGTTTATACTCGAGACTGCTAAGGTGTTGATTTAAATAAGAGTATGCTAACGTGTCAAAGGAAGACAAACAAAACGGTTAATATTGCACGAACTGACTTTTCCTTGCATCGAGACACTATCCTTACAGTCGGATTTATATCGTTGGCGTGCAAGAAAGAGCGGCAATGTAACGATTGGTGCAGCAGGTGCGGCAAAATTCGTCGCGCACAAATGATGAATAAATATTTTATAAAAAATCTACTAATTTCTTAAGGAAAGTAATAATAAAAAATAATAATTGCATTTTTTTTAGTGTGCCATTATTTTTTTGGGATAATATTTGAATGGGTCACCTCAAAAACATTGTAAGGTATAAATTGCAAATTGTTCGAAAACGCCCGAAAATGAAAAAAATAACCTGATGGATTTTTTAAAAAATCCATCCATTATGTAAAAAATCCATCAGGTTATTTTTTTCATTTTCGGGGGTTTTTGAACAATTTGCAATTTGTACCTTACATTTTTGAGGTGACCCATTCATTTATCTAATGAATTTCGTGACTTCGCTCCACGACTTCAAGTTGATTATTTTTCCTAGGTAGCAATTTTCAGTATTTCGCGGATTCGTTTCTCATTGTCAGTTCAGCGTCCGCAGGCACCAGAAGTGAAAGATTTAAATTGAAAGTGTAGGCAAGTACCCGCGACCTTCCTTCCTTGTTCTGCGTGATTAATATGGCAAACCACAGTCGGTGAAAAATAATGCAAGGAAAAATCGCTTTAGTTTGTACTTAAAATTCAATTTACGATAAAAGGCAATAATTTAACCGCCGCACAAATGTTTCTGTGTATCTGCAGGCACATTGTTATAAGGAAACACAATGGAAAATGAAGATTCATGCCGACGTAACCGCAGCCCGAGTATACACACAACTCTCTAACTCTGACGGTTCATATATAAAAAAAGATTTGTACGAAGACGTGACAAAGATGTTTTCTTTTCCAATCGCGAGTTCTGTATACGTGCCATTCACAAAAGTACAATGAAACAACTATACGGTCCTATATGCTGTCGTATCCCGCGTGCCATTATATTACGTGCCATAATTTCAGATCAAAATATAAGAGCATTCGGAAGAAACGCATCGAGCATCGCATCGATACATCGATGCATCGGAGAAAAAGAGAACCGACCCATAGAGCTTAAATATCCCTCGTAAGTTAACTGTAAAATGGACTAATTGAGGGGTCGTGTTAAGGCATGGTATAAGAAAAAGGGGAAGCTTTCCCCAAAAAATTCGACTTTTGGAAATAACTTTTGGGGATTTTCGGGAGACCCTTATCCGATGTATTTTTTTCCGAGGAATCCATTGTCATTGTCAAAATTCTCAAAACCTAACGGGAAACACGATTTTTCCTCAAAAAACCTACTTTTTTCCAACTTCCGCTGGGATTTCATCAAATTTGACTTTGGGAATCGATTCTACGGGAAAAATTACCCCTAGAAATGACTTGTCCAACCCCGTTTTTGAAACTTTAATTTTTACCCCATTTTTGGAGGAAGGGGTCGGTATGCCCAAAAAAATCGACTTTTGAAAAAATCTTTTTCGCACTTTCGGCAGACCCATATCCGATGTATTTTTTTCCGAGGAATCCATTTTCATTGTCAAAATTTTCAAAACCCAACGGGAAACACGATTTTTCCTCAAAAAACCTTTTTTCCAACTTCCGCTGGGATTTCGTCAAATTGGACTTTGGGAATCGATTCTACGGGAAAAATTACCCCTAGAAATGACTTGTCCAACCCCGTTTTTGAAACTTTAATTTTTACCCCATTTTTGGGGGAAGGGGTCGGTATGCCCAAAAAAATCGACTTTTGAAAAAATCTTTTTCGCACTTTCGGCAGACCCATATCCGATGTATTTTTTTCCGAGGAATCCATTTTCATTGTCAAAATTTTCAAAACCCAACGGGAAACACGATTTTTCCTCAAAAAACCTACTTTTTTCCAACTTCCGTTGGGATTTCGTGAAATTTGACTTTGGGAATCGATTCTACGGGAAAAATTACCCCTAGAAATGACTTGTCCAACCCCGTTTTTGAAACTTTAATTTTTACCCCATCTTGGTTGGAAGGGGTAGTATGCCTAAAAAAATCGACTTTTGAAAAAATCTTTTTCGCACTTTCGGGAGACCCATATCCGATGTATTTTTTTCCAAGGAATCCATTTTCATTGTCAAAATTCTCAAAATCCAACGGGAAACACGATTTTTCCTCAAAAAACCTACTTTTTTCCAACTTCCGCTGGGATTTCGTCAAATTTGACATTGGGAATCGATTCTACGGGAAAAATTACCCCTAGAAATGACTTGTCCAACCCCGTTTTTAAAACTTTCATTTAAAACCTACTTTTCATCAACTTCCACTAGGATTTTGCCAAAACAATTCTCCGGATTCCATTCTACGCGACAAATTATCCCCAGAAGCCCAACCTCATTTTTGAAAGTTTAAATGAAATTTGAATTTTAACAATTTTGGGGGTTCCTTATTCTCCCCAGTGCAGTGTGGATGCTACTTTAATTCAATCCTAATTAACATCAACCGCTCCGAAGGAACGTCAAGGAGGAAGTAAATTCGTAAACGTCTCATTACAATGTAAATATGTAAATCTCGATCAATTGTAAAACCGTCAACCTGGATATGGAAGACAATACCGTTGAAGTCGGTTAAAGAATTTCCCTACCTGCATATATAAATTCAATATCAAAGAAAAAAAAAGGCGAACGGGATTAAAGAAGCGAAGCGAGTCTGCCTCCATTTTGTGGAGGAAAGTCCAAAGTCAGTTTTTGCATCCATAATTATTTGTACCTTAGCATTACCTGGCAGCGAAGCGGTTGTTTATCTAAAGTACATGCAAAGCAGACAGAGCGCGTCGGGTAATCTTTTTTCCGACAATTTTTCATTTTCGACTCGGTTATGAGTACCGCGGAAAAATAAATATTACAAATATGCCGCGGAGTCCCAGGATAAGCTTCCGGATGAATTTCAATCCGCTCGTCGTATCCTTGGCGTCGTTCTTCGCGCGAATCCACCGCACTCGAGCCTGGTATTTACCTAATCTTTGCCATTTTCATCTGAGCGTTACGCGAGTTGGCGTTTAATGGAAAGCAAACAAGCCACTGTAGGATTAGCATGGAAATGGTCGACTTATGCAATTGATTTAAAGAAGTGTCGATTCATTATACGGAGCAATTGAATATCAAGTAACGCGTTGCTAAATAACCTCGACAGCTTTTCGTGACCGTTTACGTAACGATAGCGGCACTCGACTCTGAAAACCCGGTATCCGGTGTCCACAGTTGCATTCAGGGTCAAGTTTCAAATTCAGATTAGGGGTAGCAGTCTCTCGCCTCCAGGAGAGCGAGAGCTCCTTTCTCCGTATCGATAATGCATGTATGAAAAAACGGATCCGTCCGAGAAAAAGAAAATCGTGTTTTTTTTGTCTCCTCCCTCCTCGTACACGGAGAAAAATGGAGCCGCATAATTTCAAGTCAAATACATATCGGAAATTATTGAATTTTAAGCTTTCTTTTTCTCCTGTTCACGTAGCCGCAGATAGTCTTGAGTTGCAGGGACCGGAGGGTATTAAGAAGAAAGAATTATTGACCCCGGAACAATGGAATTCAAGACTACCTACCTGTAGGGTACCAAGAAGGACGCATAGTCCGGTCGCTGCGTGAGAAAATGAAGGGTATAAGAGCTCTTAAAATACGTCTTCCTATGCACCTGCGAGGTAACATACCTTGAAGACCCCATTAACTATGCAAGTCCCCCTCGCCCCCGGTTTAACCCCAAAGTAACTAAACCCGAGAAAGAGAAAAAATTCTGTAGGTACCTATTGCGGGAAGGCCAGTCGAGGAAGGATTTTTCTGTTTCGATAGAAATTAATTTTTAGTCATTATCTTTGCCAGGGATTCAATGCGAATTAGACAAGGATCAGGCAATTGTATATTTAATTCTATTTTTTTCGAGTTTTTATTTGTATTCCCTGAAATTCGAACTTTTGGCCAGAAAATCACTTTAAAAATCCCCGTATTCAATCAGAAATGCGATTTTCCACCATTTTCTTAGTGGATTTTGTTAAAACAAACCATGGGAATCGATTCTACGCGTCGAATTACTCCTAGAAAAATTTTACGTCGCCACCAGCGTTGCCAGGCGTAGGGTGTTAGGTACCATAGGATGGTATACGCTACTTTCCGTGCTGTGTGTACCTTGGCCTTCCCCTAAAAATGGGGTAAAAATTAAAGCTTCAAGAAAGAAAAAGGCGTAGGTTTTTTAGAGTAATTTTCTCTGTGCGCATCTTTTCTGTGGTACCGATAAAAGAACCCGAATTCCCAAAGATAACTGATTAGTTACAATGAAGATTGAAACAAACTTTATCAAAAATAACTTCCGGCTGGCGATTTACCGGCCGAAGAACGGATATTACAACGCGAAATGTCACATAGTAAATAAGGGCGTTGTGCCTTTATTATAATGGCGCCGTGTACATGTATAATATGCACTTGTAAGTATGCGCGACCTTTCGAGGGCGCGACGCTCCGCCTCCGTCGTGGGGTTATTCGAGAAACAATGGCAGCCTACGGAAAACATGGGCATCGTTCTCTGCCTTAATTCCATAAGAAAAAGAGATACACACCACAAAGTACAGCTACGTACCGTTAGAGTCGTTCCTATTATTTTTCGCGAAACGTAGATTCACTGATGAGAGGAATTTCGGAAGGAGGCGCAATTTTTTGAATTTTACTGTATTCCTCCATACGATTATTTCATTAATTGAATGGGTCACCTCAAAATGTTGTAAGGTACAAACTGCAAATTGTTGAAAAATCCCCGAAAATGAAAAAAATAACCCGATGGATTTTTTTCAAGAATTTTTTAAAAAATGGATGGATTAAAAAAAATCAATCAGGTTATTTTTTTTAATTTTTGGGGATTTTTGAACAATTTGCAATTTGTACCTTACAACGTTTTTGAGGTGACCCATTCAATTCTATCGAAAATAGAAAATAATGTTATAAAATGCCAATGTTATAATTGTCGACAGCCACATTGTTATTGACTGTATAAAAAAAATTAGGAAAAATGGAATTCCTACCGAGAAAGTTTGGGAAAATTTCCGAGAAAATTCCATAAAACTGAAAATAATATCCCAAGTACCTATTGTTGGAAATAGCAACGGTACGAGGATCGGCAAAAGTATCGAGTTATTCATAAAAAGGTAAAACCACAGAAGGATAGGCTGCCCTCTGTGATGTAAATAATACAATCACCTACCGGACACGTTTCTAAAAATGGTTGCAACCGGCAGTGTAAGTTTATCGTTTTACTACAAAAAGCTGCAGCGGGACATATATTTTCATTGCAACAAGTGTATACATACACTACATACGTATTCGTGACGTTCTCTCGGTGGAGAAATCTTTGATTGTAGAAAATGACCTTTAAGGAAAAGGAAAAGTATCCTTTTAGTGTTATTATACATGTAGGATAAACCTCGAGCACTCGGATGATGGAAATACGTGGTTTCCGGTGGAGTTTTGTGTATCTCAAACAGCTGGAACGACCAGAAAAACAAGTAGATTGCTTGAGATTTTTAACAAGTATAATAATGTAAGGTAAAGGTATTGAAGGTAGAGAGAAAGAAAGAGAGAGAGAGAGAGAGAGAGAGGGACAATCTAATGTAACGGTCGAGTTTAGTGGTTTCTCCTCCAAGGTAGTATTAGGTAGGTATAATACGAAGAATAAAGACAAGCAAGCGAGCGAGCAGCAGGGGAGACGAGAAGGAAGCTAGCTATGAATTCCATCGTGGCTTTCACCTTTCAAACTTCAAACTACCCAACTATCCAACTACCCGAGGATGTCGTTTAGGACGTTGCGTCTATTTGCTTGGCTCATATATACCAGAAATCATTTTCGAACCGATAACAATCGCCGATCTTGTCTGTAAAAACGTGTACTATATGTTCAGCCATGGTTCCTTGGTTTAAATCTGGTGGTTTTTTTTATCAGTGCTTTAGACCGCCATATTGGAAAAAATATGTAGTAACTCCAATTATTGCTATAGTTACATATGGCATCAACCATTTCCAGTAATTATTATTAATGTTGTTATTAATGTTGTAATTATTATGTATAGCATCAACATTTCTAGTAATCATTATTAATATTAAATACTATTATTGTGATTGTTGTGAGGATTATGATGATTGTTGTTGCTCTTATCGTTACTTTTATTATCATTACTATTGTTATTATTATTGTCGCAGTTGTTGTTGTTGTTATTGTTATCATAATCCTGTCGACCAATTATTATCAATCAATCTAATAAACGCGTCTTTATCAATTTCGTAGTGAATTTCATGAATTGTTTTAACCCTCAAGCGACTAGGTAAAATGTAGAAACATATGTGGCCAGGTGGGGTCCGCGTGAACCCCACACATTTTTTGACAGAAATCGATCAATTTGATGTCAAGAATTCCATTTTTTGATGAACTTTAAGGAAAGTAAAGTGTTTTTTTTATTGAAAAAGACTGATCCGTTTGTTTTTTTAAGCATTTATTTGAAAATTATTGCATGAAAACATATTTTGCGATTAATCGAAAAATCGCATTAAACGTGCTCCAGGGTCCGATTGGACCCGACCTAGTCGCTTTAGGGTTAATATTATTGAATTCTAATTTTCAGGATGCCGTATGTCACAAAATAGGAAATTTTGCATATAATTACTCAATTTTTCGAGAAGATTTGTGCAATTTTAATTATGATTCGCTTTGTAGAATTGCGCAAATTTGGTACAGCGCATACGAAGTGTAATTACAACGTGACGTAACGTCAGAGGTCGAGAAAATAATTACTATTATGTATAATTATTCGAAATGATAAAGAACAAACATGACTCTTCTAAATGAGGATTCCCAACGTTATTATCGTGACTGAAACGTTCCAAACTTCTGATAAACTTCTTTGATACGAGCGTACCTGTAATGGCGTCGTAAAGTTTCAAACCCCACTTTCCAAAAAATTCCAGTTTACAGTGACTTGCTCCTAAATTGTACCAAAGAGCTTCACAAAATTCTGTACTTTCAATTATAATAATTTTGAAACAAAATAGGTAAAGGCATAAAGCAAATTTAACAATTAAAATTACAAGTTCAAGAATGTTCGTATTAAGGAAACCAAAATATCTCAAATCTGTAATTATCAATACCCTAGGTATATTTGAATTAGGACAAAATAAACGAATCTATGTAATAATTAAAACTAATTAAAATCTTAGAAATTTCGAGAGTAGTTACAAAACCTTCGGCTTTATAAACCTTCGGCTTTATAAACCTATAATAACAAATAAGGCAAATAAACGAAGGAATTCGTCATCTTTTAACGGTAATTCGAACGTTTTTCGTGAATTATCATCTTAAATATTTGTTTATTGATTTCTGTATTCAGTTACTTCACTCAATTGAATGGGTCACCTCAAAAACGTTGTAAGGTACGAATTGCAAATTGTTCAAAAACCCCCGAAAATTAAAAAAATAACCTGATGGTGCAATAATAATTGTTTTAAAAAATTCGTACCTTACAACGTTTTTGAGGTGACCCATTCTATTAATGGATCCCACGTTTTCTCAATGACGTTTCCGAAAATTGAAGTTAGAATGATAATAACAACAATAACAACAACAACAACAATAATAATAATAGTAATAAAAATAATAAAAATGGTAACGATTCCTTGATGGCAACTTAAGGAATTTTAGTAATCAGGCGCTTCTTTGAATTGAAGGTTTTCAATGAGAACAATAATAATTCCTTAATGAGAAGTTTAAGAATTACAACACAACAATGACAACATGTAAATCTGGGTGTAAGGGTCATTTTGGACTTCTAAGCTAATTTCCATTAACATACGGGGTGTTCTATTTCAGCAGACTCATCCCTGGCAATTAAGTTTATGACCAAAGCACTTACCGTGACCTTAGTCCCGACCGTAATTATTTATAACTATTGAAAGCTACCTTCACTGTGCCGCACATTAATGAACTGTACAAAGGTTTTCAGTTACCTAAACTATAATTCCAGGATTTTTTTGCTAATTATTTCTTCGCATTAAAAAGTATGAGTAGAACTTTTTCCCTAACTTTGATTTCTTTTTAAAATAGGTTACCCCTTTTAGTATCGAACCTACTGATTCTAGAATAATCGATATTTTGGCTACTAAAAGGAACTTTAAATGCGTACATGAAATCTACTGTGCTGAAAAATAATTACATAAATAAACAAAACAAACTTATTCAAAGCAGGTGAAGTTTGAATTGACCAAAACATTTCCCATGAAGGCACAGGCAAAAGCTTCATTTATTATTTTTTTTTATTTTCGGGATTTTTTTAATTAAGTAAACCCCAAAGTTGAAATTTGCATAATCCATAACTATACCGCAAACACTTTTTCAATTGTTACTGTGGTTCACACACAATTTATATATTATTATTATTATTACCGCCATTATTCATTATATTAAAATTCTTTAACAACGAACGCTTCAAGAACCACTTGTTTCCAATTTTCCTTTGGATACCCGAATTCCATTTTTTCAAATCCCTAATTAAGTCGTTCAATGCACAAATTGATTAACTCTATTTTTTCCCATTTTCCAAATTTGTTATGTAACCGTTTTAGTGCCAGAGGTCTTTTCTTCGTATTCAAATAAAAAATTGCCAAGCGACGCAATAGCGCTCTTTTCATTCCTTATTTCAAAAATGCTGGCATTTTTGGACATGGAACAGAAGAAGCGCGAACGCGCCGCTTGGCGCTAAAACGGTTAAAAAGGATTTTAAAAAGCAATATATGCTTTGTCTCGTTTTTGTCAACTTCATTTTTCATGGAGTTAATCTATTGGGTCGGCAACTAATTGTAAGTAATTGCGGATTTTTCAAAACAAATAAATGACGAAATCCGCAATTACTTAGTTGCCAACCCAATATTTCTTCAATATTTCTTTCAACCGCACTGAACGGTTCAATTCTCAAATTTTAGTCGGAACCAGTCGAAATCTAGATCCTTCCAACTGCGCATGTTTCAAAAACAGCGGTTTCAGAGCCCGACGTCAAACTTCACCTTTACCTTCATCTGTAAGAAATACAATGTCCGTGCAAACTCCAACTAAGGGTGAAAAGAAAAATGGGAAATACCTTATTCTGAATGGTATCAATAACGATATAAACGAGAAGCGTGATTTCTTCCTCATCGGAACCCAGTGCGTTGCCCTGAAGTCCCGCCGTTGCCACGTAAAGGGCAACCAGGTGTGACGAGCCTGTTCCGGTGGTCTGCATTTTTCCGTTCCTTCGATACAGGTATACCTCGTTTTCACGATTTTCTACTCCTGCCGCCACCAGATACACTCCACTCTCACACGAACGATTCAACAAAAAATAAAAATGAAGGAACCAACGGTAATTCGATAGCACCAAAAACTCGAAGTTCCCGTGTTGTGTTTTCTTCTCTCGCTCTCTCTCTCTCTCCCTACCTCTTCAACAAATCAACATGTCGAATTTGAAAGCGAGTTTGAGGTTATGGATCCTTCCGACTTGATCCTGTCTCAGGTACATAACTCCCGCTTGGAACACTACCTGTCTCCACTTCTCGCTTCGCGATTTCCCCGATGCCTTCGCTGGCAAATGTGAAACCGTAACACGTGACAATTCGAACCGCACGAAATTTCCTTTTTCTTTTTCTTCTTTTTTCCACACCAATTATCGCTTTTCTTCTACTTTTTACCGTATTATTGTTGCCGTTGTTATGATTATTATGATTATTATCGTGTTTCCATGAATTACTCCTACAAGTGGAGGACGTCTGCCTCGAACTCCTCGCCGGGCTGTATATGTGTTATATATAATATATGTACGTATATAAATGTAGATAATATATACACTCGAGAACTAGGTTTCAAAAGACCGTAAAAACGCGCGCACCTACATCCACGGGACGGAAATTCTTCGTCAGAGCCTCAAAGCCGTCAGATGCTCGTTCGGCTCACCTGACCGAGCGTCGAAGCAACACTGCTTTTCCGTTTGGTCGTGCCCCCTCCCCCCTTCCCCACCCCGGCTCCTCTTTGCCCCTCGTGCGAAAGGTGAAAACACACTGCGTGACGACGTCGTCAACAATAACAACTCTCGCGGACGTTATTTTGTAACGTCGACTTACGACATTTTCGGTAGGTATTATATCCGATTTTAGTGTCACTGCGTCGCTTACATCCGTTGTACTCGCGATCGGCCCCAATCGGTCGCTCTTCCCGTTGCGATTTCAATTGCGACCTCTAATAATCCAAGTTTCCTTTGCAGAATTCGCCCGCACACTTACGTATCCTGCGCGCGTGTATGCGTACACGAATGCATATGTATTTGTACACACGGATGTTCGTTTCCACGCACACGGGGATGGAAAGGCGCGGTGGCAGTAGGATTTTGGCTGGGCTGCTGCCGCGGACCAGCAGTGGAAATGCCGTCTCTCAGCCGAGTCGTAACCGAAGGGAAAGGCTGGAGGCAAGTATCTTGGTATCGCCAGGTGCGTAGACTATCCACTCGCCATTTTTTACCTTGGTAGCCGCTCGACCAATGGCAGCGCGCAGCGCTTTTACGCTACGATATGAATTTCTTTTCCGAGTATTTCCGACTTTTTTTTTCGTCGTTTTTAATTAGTGATATCTTTGTTGTTGTCTTCTTTTTTTTTCTTCCCGGCCTTCTTTTTTTTTAAAGACTCGTTAAGTGCGAATGTTTCTTTTTCCTTTTTCCCTCTATTCTCCCCCCGAAACGAATTTCGACGGTAGCTAATCGAGTGGCAACTAAGGTTCTCGCTTTCGCGTCGTTACTCAAATGAGTTTGTTTATTCGGTTTTATCAATTTCTTCTTTTTTCCCATTGTTTTGGATAAAAATACGAAAGAATTCCGGACTTCGAACAGTTTTGTATAAATTGTGAGGCTGAAGTTGGAGCAACTCGGTTTCTAATTAGTAATTAGATTTATTTGAATGAGGGGGTAAATTGGGAAATGCATTTATTTATTTTTATTACCAATTCTAATTAATAATAAATCATGAAAAATGGAAAATAATAGAAATTAATAATTCCAGCTTTTAAGGGGATGGGATTTCTAATTAGATATTTCACAAATTTGTCTTGAACTATTTTTTTTGCGAAATATCGCATAATTTAGTTTTTGTTGAGATTCTTTTTACTTGAAATAATTATGTAATTGTTTATTTACCGCTGAAGATACACAAGTATACGTAAAAAAGGGAAAAGTGAATGATTTTTTTATTGTGTAGTAATTTCGGCAATGAGGATGGCAAATTTTGCTATTACAGAAACTTTTACTATACAAATTCCCTATTTTATAACAACTTGTGGCATGGATGACAAATTTTCCTATTCCAGAAACCTTTACTATACATATTTCCCTCCTCTACACAGAAAAAGAACAATATTATTGATTCAGGAACAAAATTATCGTGGTAATTTAAGTAAATTTAATTAAGTTAATTGAGTTAGTAAGTAAATAAGTAAAGTTTTGTTCCTCAACCAATGACGATTTTTTTATGCAAATCTATCGAATACCCCTATTTTGCCCCATGACACCTCATGGGCATAAATAAATAGATAAATAAATAATAAATAATAAATAACACTCGTCGCATCCTTATATTGCTATTGAATCGATTTTATTTTTTTCAATCAGGCTCTTGTAGTTGAAATTTGAAAATTTTTCGGCATTTTCGAATAGTAAATTTGCTCCCTGATGCTTATGAGTCAGTTTGCGAAAATTCGTGAGGGGCAATTTTCCTCTTGCAGCAGCAGATATAACGAAGCAAGACGTGAAATGTATTTTTAATGGAATAATCAGCGACTTTTTGCAACGAGATGTCTACTAACTAAGCAATGTTGCCATGTGATAGATACGGCTTTTTACGATGCAGTCACTGTACCGTTACTCCTATATACCGTACGGTTAACCGTCGTCTTTTCTGGAATCTCAGGATTGCTTTGTTTTCATTCATCTTTATACCAGAGCTCGCTTCCCGCAAATTACAAGCTCAACTTGCGTTTTAATCGTCCTTTTCTTTTATGCAACCACGAGTGAGTGCATCGATTCGTGGGACAAAGTCTGCCAGCAAACGTTCGATCAATGTCGCAATGTTGCACAGCCGTTATACGGTAAAAAGCGTAATTCGCAGGAGAGCTTCCGGTTGAATCCTCGAGAAATTATAAAAAAAGACAAATTCCCGCGTTTATGGAAAAATGGCCCCGAGCGAATCTTCAAAGACCATACCGGCACGGGACGGAGCCTTTGAAGCCACGAGTACCGTTATGGCAGGGGGAATAAATCCAGCCTATGGTGGAGATGTGTTCCTATGGTGTCAGGAAATGCAAATCCGTGATTTTTTTTTTTGATCGCAGGAAAGGTTCCAGACGCTTTTCTAGACACCCGGAGACCCATTTTGTAGGGAATGGATTTTTTTTTATAAGTATTTCTACCGCGCTAATTATTGTGGATAAAAAATTCAAAACCGAAAATATAGATTAGGAATTCAAATAAATTTTCTTAATCCATTCGAAACCGATTGCACACCGTGTGTGCAATTTATTTCCTCGTCAAGAAAAAAAACAGAATTTTGCTCTTGGGGACCGTGTTCGAAAAAAAAATCGCCGTCTCGAATGGGTTAATTAATACCAAATTTTTTACAGACGCAAAATTGATCTACCAAGCACCTCCCGTTTGTGGATTTCAAAAAAAATTTCCCAACAACAAATAAGCAAAATATTAGCATCAAGTGAAAATAAATATAGTATTTACCATAACGCTACCATAAAATTCACGAAAAAAATATTCCACCGCTCTTTTAAAGTATAACCGCGGCCGAAATGGGTTCTAATAAATTTAATTAGCGTCATTTATTAATTAGCCATATTCACATTGGTGTAATTCCGTAGTAGCATATTATTCCATGAATATTTAATATCGCGGCTGTTACCAATATCGATTACTCTTATTATAATATTATATCAAACATTGTCAATTTATGGCTTCGAATGAAATATAATAATAAATAAATTTATTACCATCTATTAATAAATACACAATTTGAAATTTAATTTTTATATAAAAATATATTTATTCCCATACAAGTATTTTACACATTTTTTGCACGATTCTTTTTTTTTTATTTTGTATTCCATATAACTTATATTTAACCCTTTGACTGCGGCTTACTCTCGCACGAAACTATCAATATATGCGGCAATATTCAGATGTCAGTCATTAAGGGCGCATATATGCGCCTTTCGTATATATTGGCGAACTTGTCAAAGCGCATATATACGCCTTTAGCAGTCAAAGGGTTAATTGTCCATAAACCTAAAGTTATGTAAAACTAATGTTCCATTATACAGGGTGGGTCACCACATTTTGCCATTTTCCCATTTTGCCATTACGCATAGCAAAATTATGGCAAAAGGTGGTGACCCACCCTGTATAAATCATTATATGTCCCCATAATTATGAAAGTGGTCCGAGTCATCTTTTTTTGTGTCGATAAATTTAAAGGATTTGTTTTAAATAAAATAACAAGTATTTTTTTACATTCCGCAACATTGAAAGTTGGAGTTTTATTGGGCTTGATTAATGAAAAAAAAAAAATGTTTTGCAAGATAAAATGATGCGAGGTAACTGAAAATCTCATCTTTTTCGAATCTTGACTTAGACCACTTTCATAATTATGGGCAGAAATATTTTATATAAGAGTCATGATATTAAATAAATTAAGATTAATATACATAAGACATATGAGCCGTTCATTTTGAAAGCGGCCTAAATCCAGTTTTTTTTTTAATTTTTCAAAATGGTTTTTTTTATCAAAACTACTATCAAGGGGCACATGTTAGTACAGTTAACAACAAAAAACTAAAAAATGGACTTAGGCCACTTTCAAAATGAACGGCTCATATAATTTTATTTTTTAGTTAATTATATTTCATTATGTAATATTTATTTTTCTTATTCGAATAAAATCTAGGTACTTTTTATAAAACAGCAACAGCGGCAGCAGGAAGTGCCATTTTTAGGCCGTTTTCAGGGCAGCCTTGCAATGGCTGTCTTGTTCCCAAAATTAAATTCCGAATGCACGAAAATCCTACGTTTATTCTCGTTACAAAAGTACACGATGAATTTACGTTTCCTTCAAAAACGTCACTATCTTCTTATCATTCGCCTGATAGTAAAGGCCGAAGAGCTCCGGTCGCTCCATGATAAATACCCGGAGATTAAAACGATTATTAATCAATTTCAATCGAAATTGAACTTCGTTCGGGAAAGTCACGTTGGCTTTGCATAATTCCACCATAATTTATCAGAGCAATGGTGATGTGTCTCCTTTTATTCTTGTCTTTTGGAAGGAATTAAAAAGGATTCGAGAAAAGAGGCGCCGAGTGGAGGCTCTCGCAAGATGAGGATCTTTGCATCTGCGTGTCTTACAACAGCGCCAAGTCCAATATTGGTCAGCCACCTGTTGCTCCGGGCTCTGGGATTGGTCACTGGATACCAACACCCGACAGCCCGTAATGCAACTCCTGTTGTTGGAGTGAGACAAGCGCATCGGGGACTCCGGTGAGATCGACCGAGATCGAGTTCGAGAAAACCTAAAGGTGTGTGGATATGTATATGTAGTTCTACATATATACATATATATATGTAGAAGGTATATGCGTATTATATGTATACATATATATGAATACACATGTGAAGTATGTAGCGAGGAGGAATTGAGAGAGAAAGAGAAGGGGAAAAAATGGACATTTTAATACTTAGGGGGGAAAGCTTTTGACCAACTACTGGCTACGTTTGTTTCAAAGCAATATGTATATCTATAGGCATCGCGGATAGACATACACTTTGGATTTTAATGTAAATATGTGAACATAATTATGAAAGTGGTGTAAGTCAAGATTTGAAAAATAAATGAGATTTTCAATTATCTCGCATGATTTTAACTTGCAATACATTTTTTTTTCTTCATTAATCAGGACCAATAAAACTCCAAATTTCAATATTGTGGAATGTAAAAATAATTTTTTATTTTATTTAAAACGAATCCTTCAAATTTATCAACACAAAAAAATATGACTTAGACCACTTTCATAATTATGGGCACATATAACGTACATACATGCATTTCCATTTCTTCCCTATTTACATATAATATATGTATGTACCTATACTTATTAGATGAATATATGTATATGTTAATGTATGTTACGTATTGCATTACATAAATATGAAAAAAGTCTTTTGGTCTTATATCGTTGTGAGAAAAAAAATATAGTAATATTTGTAATGTTTTTACAATACAGCTGGGTACCGTGGGCCTTTAAACGGGATTTAAAATCCATTTGAAAAGTTCATTGCATCATAAATGATGGTAATGGGGACGATAAGGGTTAACGATACCCCGCCGACATGGGGTAAAAATTGAAGATTCGAAAATGAGGTTCGGCAACTTTTTTTAAGGGGTAATTTGGAAATTATCCCATTTGGCCTTCCCCCCAAAATGGGGTAAAAATTAAAGTTTCAAAAACGGGGTTGGACAAGTCATTTCTAGGGGTAATTTTTCCCGTAGAATCGATTCCCAAGGTCAAATTTGAGGAAATCCCAGCGGAAGTTGGAAAAAAGTAGGTTTTTTGAGGAAAAATCGTGTTTCCCGTTGGATTTTGAGAATTTTGACGATGAAAATGGATTCCTCGGAAAAAAATACGTCGGATATGGGTCTCCCGAAAGTGCGAAAAAGATTTTTTCAAAAGTCGATTTTTTTAGGCACACTTACCCCTTCCCCCAAAAATGGGGTAAAAATTAAAGTTTCAAAAACGGGGTTGGACAAGTCATTTCTAGGGGTAATTTTTCCCGTAGAATCGATTCCCAAGGTCAAATTTGAGGAAATCCCAGCGGAAGTTGGAAAAAAGTAGGTTTTTTGAGGAAAAATCGCGTTTCCCGTTGGATTTTGAGAATTTTGACGATGAACATGGATTCCTCGGAAAAAAATACATCGGATAGGGGTCTCCCGAAAGTGCGAAAAAGATTTTTTCAAAAGTCGATTTTTTTAGGCACACTTACCCCTTCCACCAAAAATGGGGTAAAAATTAAAGTTTGAAAAATGAGATTGAACAATTCATTTGTAAAGGTAATTTGTCAGAATTGATAGATGATCAATTTGTAGAATCGATTCCAAAGGTCTGTTTTGACGAAATCCTAGCGGAAGTTGATGAAAAGTAGGTTTTTTGCCGAGAAATCGTATTTCGGATGAGATATCGGGAATTTTAATAATGAAAATGGATTCTTCGGAAAAAAAATACATGGAATAAGAGTCCCCGAAAGTCCCCAAAAGTTGTTTCCAAAAATCGAATTTTTCGGGTATAGTTTCAATTTCAATTCAATAAATTCCAAATAATAGTAACTTAAGTCGTTACATAACCGCCAATAAGACGTAAAAAGCATACGCGCGCCTCGTCGCTAGTATTTAAACAAGCAAATTTGTTTATCAAAATTGGCACTTGCATCTCTTTCACATATAACGGCTCATGTATGTGTAAATTCCAAGATGCGTGCAGTGCAAATATTGCAAAGGTTGCAATACTCGTTCCCAGGTTCGGTTTGTACACCAACTTCCGGGACTCATTCCTGAAGGTTCTGTTTTCCTTAAAAAGGGAAACAAAATTCTTATATCGCGCCACCACCGGATAGATAAGTGTGCACACGCATGTGTTTTTCTACATACAAACTTTTAAAAGACGTACGTAATATATAAAACTGTTTATAGTCGCAATTAAAAGCGAGATGTACCGGACCGGGCATTTGCATGTGTATATTTTTGACGTTTTATTTGTTACATATAAGTATCAACCGGTTTCTTTTTAATCGGCGTTCAAGTTTCTCTATATCATCCAAACTCGGTCTTTTTTTTTTTATTATCGTTTTTGGGAAGAAGCGAGAGAGGACAATAGGGAAGAAGGTAGTGAAAAATGGTAGGAATTAGCGACAGAAAAAATTGCAAGGTCCCTTTCATTACGCGAGGTAGCATAATTGACTACGCAAACAGCTACGCCCGTGTAAAAAAAAAATTTGAAAATTTATGCTGTATATACTTTGTCCGCAACCGTTCCTCGAATTTTTACAATGACGTTGCAAACGTCACGATTGTATTTGTTTATTTTAATGCGTTTTTGCAATTTTTTTCAATGTGGGAAGTGGATTTTATCGTACTCTAAAAATTTGGACAAATATCGGAAGAAATATTTGTTACACCGTTACAATTGTTACACTAATAAGTACAGTCGTTGCAATTTTGCAATATAAAAATTTAAAATTTTGCCTCTTCAAAAAATCAGCGAGGTTTCGGGCAAAAGAGCCGTTTACCAGAATTTCTTTTTTAATATTATAAAATAATACACTTTGTCAAAATGATAAGAAAATTAAGTAAACTATTTTTTTTGTTGGAAATCCTAAATATTCATCTTCATTTAGCGCCATTGTTGAAATATATTTGTATCTACGACATTTTTTTTACTCTGCGTAACATCAATAAATACATTGTTCGTGCACTAACAAAATTTATAGTAACTCCAACTATTGCTGCAGTTGAATAAAGCGTCAACCATATATTTCTAGTAATTTTAACCACACTTATTGTTATTCCAACTACTTTCATGATTAATTGTAAGTCAACTAAAAATTAAATAATTATTGCCTTCATTTTTTTTCGGTATCGACGTTACCAAAAAATATCGCAACAGGTACCATAAATATGGTAAAAAAATTAATCAACTTTTTCTTCATGTAACGCCACTGTTTAAATATATTTTTATCTACAATATCTTTTTTTGCTTTACGTGGCGTCAATAAATATCGTGCAAAAGGGGGAAAAAATCCAATTTCGCTTCCATTTTCTGAAATTAATTCCGAAAAAAACTTATTGTTTTAGTTTTCGAGCGATTCGACCGCCTAGTTCGCTTAAAATTACTAAAAAAAAAAATAAATAAAAGAGAAAATGAAATACAGACTGACTAAATATATAGCATCGTGTATTCACGTATACATATATATAGATATACATGAAGCGAAATGGCTACAGAGTAACTTTCGAGCAACGGGAGCGGAAGTCATATCGTTTTCTCACGTGTAATAATTAGCGCGCCCTTCTCGTCGTTTGCTTTAGGAGAGCAGCGAGACGCGTGTATTATTATACAGTTGTCACGACACGCACGTCCATTAATTATATTGATATTGATGCTATTACACGGATTTTACGAGCCGCGTTCATTTTCCCCGTGCGTCCTATGTGGGACGGAAGGATTTATATTATCCATAAAATATAGGTACAGCCTGTCACTGTATTTCGCTCCTTTTCTCCTCTCGAGTCAAACATATACTATAGTATATATATATATCGTTCGATCTTATAATTAATCGCATTCCTTTGATCTCCATCTGGTATCACGCGCTCGTGATAAATATACAGCCAGTGAAAACTCGCTCGCTCGCTCGCTCGCTCTGATTGCAAAACACCGACTGATAGAAAGTCTCTTCGTGTGTTTCGTGGAAAATTCAGTTCATTTTCCATTTGGAATGCGTTTGCACGAATTTCCTGCACGCGAATTTCGCCCCCCCCCCCCCTCCTTCCTTTAAAATATTTTGGAAACGCCGATTAGGGGCGAAACCCCAAAAAATTGCTTTGCCCGCCAGGAAAAGGAGAGAAGGAAAATATGTTTATCGGCATATCGCAACCGTACAGCTTCCAACGCATAACGAGAGTCTCCCATAATGACTCCGATGTATGTACGTTTGACACTGTGACACTTGATAGATTGCCGTTAAATTACACTGCAGTTTCTCCGTGCACTCGACAATTAAAATCGATGAGAATCTGCATTTCGTTGCTTGTCTCTAATTAAAATCGCACTGAGCGAATTTTTCTTGAATCTCGAATGCAGACGAACGAAGAAACCGTAGGGAATTAATTTTCGAAAGACGTTGCGGCAATTTTCACTGCTGATGGTGACTCCCGTGGAGCAAAAGAGAGATTTTACCATGTCGTAGGAAATTTCTATGGGGTAGAAAGGAGGTTTAAGGAAAATTAAGGTTGTACGTCAAGGGGGTTAGTCTCCACTTTTCTCTTGAACTATAAAATCGAAAAGTTGTTATAAAATGTAATCGATGCGGAGCAAAATTTAATATTGTCCCGTATCAAGGTTTCATGGAATTGAAAAAGTTATTGTAAAAATACAATAAAAAAATGGGTGGTTGCCCGGATGGGCCAAGCGGAATAAGCAATTTTGGCTTCTTTTCTTTTTTTTTTTTTTCAATATGCGAATGTATCAGCAGCGAACTGTCTTCTCGTATATTGGTAGTACACGAGATTCTACGTATTTTACGTGAGGTGAACGTCTAAGCAGGTTGAAAAGAGCGCGTGCAGAAGCAAACAGAAATAATGGAATACCTGTCGTCCCTACATTCTACCGCTATACACTTTAGAACATTTGAATTTCCAATGCGGAAAGGACGCGAGACGTGCGTTATTCTGACATTTCGCGATTATTCTTCACTTCGCTTCCTTTCTTACCTTTTCGTCTTCTTTTCCTTTTATACCTTCGCGTTCCGCGGTAACCCTGTAATTTACACATATTACCATCGACCGAATGCACATGAACCCCGCGAAAAGTAGAATTTCAATAGTCAATTTACATTCAGGAGCATGAACCTTTCGTATGAGTACGAGTGGGTACAGATTGGACCGGATGGGAACGAACCCGGTTCGATCGTGGAAAGAGAATTTTAGAGAAAGTGCAGCATATTTGGAGTAGGAGTTTAAAAAAAAAATTTGGCAAAAAGAAGTATCATGGAGTAACTTTTGAATTTTTTAAAAATAAAATTTGCAGTAATACGTAAGGAAAAAATTACTGAAATTTTGGTGCGATTTAAAAATGTCATGAAACAACGATTTTTTGACGGCGCTTTTTAGCGAAACTGGAATCACGATGTTTGATTTTATTTTCACTTGATTGGTTATAAAAATAAGTGGGCAATAAAATTATCCTCAACTGGGACTTGGTCGGGAACAAAATTGACACCATCGGGACAATGATTTTGGAGAAATAATATGGAAGAAAAATATCGCTAACCCCTTGAATTATGCTGACAATGAGAGTTATATTAATTTTTGGTGTTTTGAATTATCGAAAAGGAATTGTCATAAAAAATGTAACGTTGCGATTTCGTATTTCGAAATAATCGCGAAATTTGGACGAAATCATAAAATTACCACGTAAATAAATATTTTTGCTTTTTGTAAAATGATAAAAATAATTATTTTCCCTTATAACGAAATCCAGAACAATTTTTTTCGCAATCGCTACCCTTCAAATTCTACGCAATTGTCACAAAAAATTTTATATTGCGATTTTCTATTTTCGAAATGCTCGCAAAAGTCAGACGGAACCACAAAATTGTCACACAAATGCGAATTTTCATCTTGTAAGATAAAATTATATTTTCATCCTATATCTAAATTCGCTTTTTCTAATTTTCAATTAAAAGCTAATACCGCATCAACGAATTTGCTACTTTGTTCGCGACAAATAAAGAAAATTTGCAAATCCGCGTGTTTTTAATAAAATTTAATTACGTAGGATTAAATAATGCGAATTAGGATGAGGGACAGGTGAATACATATAACTGCCATAAAACGAGCAAAGAGTAGGTTTGTCGAAGCAACCAATAATGTTCATCCGAAACCACTAATTCGTCTTTTTTTTTCCATCAAAAGAAATGGATATTACAAAATATTGACAGCGATGTCTAGAGCGCGTCGTAGCTTAACAAATCCGGGTTGCTCCCGATGGTTGCAAGACTTGAATATCCGGTTTGGAAGTCACAGAACGTAGCTTCGAGCACAGACGGAGTTACGTAAGTTTGGCCACAGGCACCGTCAATTTACACGCGGACGTATATCAATATTAATAAATATTAGCAAATTTTCATATTTCATATACACGTGAATACACGCACGTAACATTATTGAGGCCTCAGAGCAATGCACGTATATGTATTGACACGTGTACATACATTTTGACTACCCTCTATGTGGTAGGAATGCGCTGTCCATGGTAAAATTTACCACCAAGGCTGTAAACCTTCCCGTGACGCGCTGAAATTCGCAGTAAAATTGTTACTACGTAGTAACTTTGCTGCGAACACATGTATTTGAATATGTAATATGTTACACTTCTGGAATGAATTATCATAATATGCATAATATGCGGAATATATAAGTTTACTTGAAGAAAAAAAAATGTAATCGACAGTTCTGGTATGAAAAGTCTGCTTTTTAAAATTGTTTATTTAAAAAGAGACGACGATTGTAATAAAAAGCTCATTTTTCAAGAGAAAAAGGGCAACAGGAGTAATAATAATAATAATAATATTCAGTGCAACCTGTAAGAATTTCACGGTTTCGTATCTGACGCGCATACATTTCCCTTCAATGTCTTTTTAACGATATTAATATATTAAAGTGGAGCGCGCGTAATAAGAGATAAGCGAACGTTTGAATAATGCAAGGAAAAATATCTCCTCCTGATAATTTATTAATTCTCGAAGAAGTATTGCCATAACACTCGAATCGTTTCTCGATAAAATTCGAGTGGATAATTTCAAGTGACGTTTTTGTTTTCGGGATAATTTTTATCTCACGATTTTTTATATTTTTTATATATTTTATATATTTTATAAATTTTATAAATTTTATATATTTTATATATTTTATATATCGCATCAGTCTTTTGGTGCGGCATTACCGGGCATTCAAGCATTTCAACGTGTATCCACCGAAAAGCTCGGACACGGATAATTTCCTTCAAGTTCATAATCGGCAGCCTTGCGCTTGCACTGTCTCCTATGCCCGACTCCCCCGTAGCTCATTGTTATTCTCATTTTATGGATTCCCATAAAACATACGGGCATTTCTGAAAGGGAGTCATTAAAGCTATATATTTTCTCGAGAGAAAGTGGAATCCGCAGGTTCACATGAATGAGCGTTAAAAATAAAATGCTCTATATACCTCGCGCTACAATAATGCATACAGCGTGTGTGCAATAGTTGCGATATACAATATTATACAAATGCAGTCGGTATTATTGCTCAACCGTAAACGACCTTATGAGCTTCGGCGACAATAGCCGGCCTTGTCACGTTCGTAATAATGTCAAGAGACTGTTAGAAACCTCTTGAAGGAAGGTATATGGACACTCAAACACACACACATGCATATGTATATGCATATATATAGATACCTATGTATTAAACATACTATGTATTATACATATATAGCCTGTCGCCATTATACGCTCCTTCAGTCCTTGGCAAAAATTCTCTCCTTGCAAAAGTCAAAGCAATCCTTTTCCTTCGAAAGGGAGCGCTTTTGTTCCATTCCTATTGATGTCCTTTTTTTTTTATCTGTACAGTTTCTTTTCATTCAAGACACTTTTATTACACCAGCGAGACGAGATTCCTACCTACCGTGAATTGATATATGAAATTTATAGAAAATACCTGGAAGTGTTATAACCAAGAAGGAAAAAGCTGGAACACCAAAAAATTCGGGATTTTTGTCACGAGTGTATTTTTATTATGTTCATAGCGACTTTTATAAACCGCTTTTCACCGTATAACCGAATTATTAATACCAAAATTATTAATACCAACACCCAATTATTAATACCTTGAAAAAATTTTTAGTATTTTTATAGGAATTTTTATAAATTGTCTTTCTCCATGTAGCAATTACTGTCACTTGGGAGAAAAGGCTGGAAAACGAAAAATTGATGGCAGGCAAGTTTTATTATTTTTGTAAATAATTCATTTTGTAAATAATTTTTAATGCTATTGGTAACGAGTGCGCGTTCATTATTTTCATAGCGAATTTTATAAACTGTCCATCACCGTATACCAATTATTGAATGGGTCACCTCAAAAACGTTGTAAGGTACAAATTGCAAATTGTTCAAAAATCCCCGAAAATGAAAAAAAAATTACCTGATGGTTCTGTAATAGAATGAGTCACCTCAAAAAACGTTGTAAGGTACAAATTTTTTTAAACAATTATTATTGCACCATCAGGTAATTTTTTTTTTCATTTTCCGGGGTTTGCAATTTGTACCTTACAACGTTTTTGAGGTGACCCATTCTATCAATACTTTGAAGAAAAAAAATAGAATATCGAAAAAATTTTTAACACCACATTTTTATCCCCAGACCCCGTCAAGAGATTTTATGGAATTCGGGGTTCGAAATAAATCTTACCGATTTTTTCCGAACGCAAGTGTATGTACTACAGGTGTTTTTATAGAGGAATCGTTGGGAAGAAGATTTCCATTCGATGGTGATCATTCATTGTGCTTCGAAATCCCCATATACCCATGTACCATAAGCCATAGCTGTAGCAGTTTCTCCCATGTAGAACCGTGGCTAAAGGGTTTGCTTAGCATGACCGTTTGAGAAATCGTTCCTAAGATTCCATCGCGTACACTTTGTTCTAAACCACCTGTAATCGATTAGTACCGCGAGGGTATTGCCCATATTGCCTTTTTCTTACGGCAAAAATGTGAAGCCACGATTTGTCGTGTGATGATTAATAGCAATTTTTTGCCCCTCTGTCGAGAGAGAAAAGGGCGAAACGCTTATTTTCTTCCGGTTGATCTGCATTTTTCAGCGATCTTATGGTGGAAAGGAAAAACGAAGTATACGGTGAAAATGACCGTTCTCAAAAAATCTATGGGCATGGCAAAAATGATTCGAGTTTCGCCAGAATTTGTCGATTCGCTTGGACCTATTTATTGTTCCCCGAAATTTCCATCGAAATTTCGAAAATCCCATAAACCCATCCGCGGCACACCCTCCCGGAGCTTCGGGGCGCCCTTGGGGAGAAGGAAAGTGGCAGAATTACGATTCAAGGAAGAGAGACGACTCGAAGATGGTATTAGGAAGCAAAACATCTGCCAATAGGAAGTGAAGTTTTTATGAAGAAGACGCGAATGGCCGCGAATGACTCGATGGAGGCAGCGGCGGAGATGGTAAACCGTGTGGAGTAAGTAACTGGAGGAAGTACCAAAGAAGAAGAAGAAGAAGACGAGAAGAAGTAAGCGAGTGTACAAGAGATAGTGGTCGCTGACCCGTTCGGAACGTTGACTCCATGTAGTCAGTCCCCTCCTTATATTTCCTTCCCCACCTGAAAACTCTACTTTACCTTAGCTTACCTTACCCTCGATAGCCGTGCAAGTTCTCTCTCTCTCTCTGCCTATAGCCTATCTCGCAATCTACCTTCAGGCACGGATTTTACCTCCAAACGCACTACCTTTGTACTTACGCCTGCCTAATTGCCAATCCCACCCCTCGTGCCTTCCACTCCTTCGCCTTTCGGCCCAAAGCCGGCATCGATCATTCGAAAATGCCCCACTTCCAGCTGGACGAGCCTCGGCTCTCTCTTACGTAACGGCAGTCCCATTGTATCAATGGGCCTCATCGAATTGGCTCTTGCGAAGCCCCGACGGATGCTCCCGAGGGAGCACCGCATATGCCTCGGATGCATCGAACGCGCAGCTTCTGCGGAAGTAGCCTGGATGGAGGCCACTTCCGGGTCCCGTCCACGTTAATAAAGGTCCCGATTGCGCCAAGAGGCGCTGAGCGGGCTAATGGGAGTCTCGCGAGAGCCCTGAGCGCGCTAATAGGGACCTAATCGGGGCCCTGGATGTGCTAATGGGGACCTAATTAGTGTCCAGACGATGCTAATGGGGTTTCGGCGGGCCCGAGATTGATGCGTGCTGATTTTTACTGTAACAACGGTAAATCTTGTAAACCTGTTGCGTTTCCGCAACTCCAGTTTCAGGTACTGACTGTTTCGCAGCCAACGAGAATCCTTGAATTGCTAATAGCGGTGCGATTAGTCTCCTTGGAGTTAACTATTAATGAGAGTTGCGATGGCACCAAGGCTGGGGCTTACTAATTTTTACTGCAACAATGGTAAATATTGTCAACTCTTTTGCGTTGCTGCAAATGTAATTTCGGGTACTAACTATTTCGTAGCTCATAGAAATGCCGAATTTGCTAATAACGACGTAATTAGTGTTCTAAGATCGCTAATTAGAATTTCGCTGAAGCCAATACTGATTAGGAATTGTTACTGTAGGAACTGTAAATTCCCTCAACCTATTGTATTGTTGCATTTATAATATGAAGTATAGTAACTATTTAGTTGCCTATCAATATCCTGCTGCTGCTAATTATGATCAAATTAATGCCTTAGAAATGCTAATCAGAGTTTCAGTGGAACCAATACTGATTGGAGATTTTTACTATAGTAACTATGCAGTCTGCCAACGTAGTGCATTGTTGCATTTACAATTTGAAGTCTAGTAACTATTTAATTGCCTATCAGTATCCTGCCATTGCTAATTATGATCAAATTAGTGCCCTAAAAATGCTAATCAGAGTTTCAGTGGAACTAATACTGATTGGAGATTTTTACTATAGTAACTATGAACTCTGTCAACCTAGTGCATTGTTGCATTTATAATTTGAAGTCTAGTAACTATTTAGTTGCCTATCAGTATGCTGCTGCTGCTAATTATGATCAAATTAGTGTCTTAGAAATGCTAATGAGAGTTTCAGTGCAACCAATACTGATTGGAGATTTTTACTACAGTAACTATGAAGTCTGTCAACCTAGTGCATTGTTGCATTTATAATTTGAAGTCTAGTAACTATTTAGTTGCCTATCAGTATCCTGTCATTGCTAATTATGATCAAATTATTAGTGCCTTAAAAATGCTAATCAGAGTTTCAGTGGAACCAATACTGATTGAAGATTTTTACTATAGTAACTATACATCCTGTCAACCCGTTGCATTGTTGCATTTATAATTTGAAGTCTAGTAACAATTTAGTTGTCTATCAGAATCCTACCAATGCTAATTAAGACCTAATTAGTGCCTCAAAAATGCTAGTTACGGTTTTTATGGATCCAAAACTGATACCAATTGTAAGTTTTGTTCTATCGTAATGGGAAATCTCATTATTGCTGCAACTATAATTTCAAGTAGCAAGCGTTTCCTCGTTTGTCAGAATCTCAACTATGATAATGGACCTAATTCTTATCCTGGGAATATCGAAAAAGTGCAAACTAATATTCAAAGGACCTTGATCAGGACCTCGATGGAACCAAAACACGCGTCTACAAAATTTTTGCCGTGGAAATGGCAAACCTTACCAAACTATTTCCTTGTTGCAACTACAGTTTTGGGTATTACCTTACCAAGAACCTGACTTACGCTCTGTTTATGCCGATGAGGAGCCGCTTGGTGTCCCAAGGACCTCGATCTCAGAACCAAGACTGAACGTTGCGAAATTTTACTGCGCTAACGGTGAATACCACCTACCCGTTGCATCGTTGCAACTAATCCGTGCTCTCGAGGGACCAATTTCTGCTCTAGCGGTAGCAAAGACCCTCTTCGGCTCCCGCAACTATAATTTCGAGAAGCATCGCCTGTGCCATCTTGTTTCTAGTCGAGGTACCACGGAATTTCGAACGTTCCGACCAATTACACGCACAGGTGACCTCCTTATTTCTCCTCGAATGGACGTAAAATACCAGAATCTTGGCAATAATTGGGGCCTAATTGATCGTTAGCCTGAAATTTCCTTAGGAAAGTTCGAGCAGACGAGAGTGGTTATTAAAAGAGAAGGCGGGGGAGGAGATGAGGTTCCGTAATGAGTTCGGTTATTACGGTAATTGTAATTAAACAGCGTATAGTCCCTGAAAGGAAACTTCGCGTGCGGCTCAGAACTGGACGACGCACGTTCGTGCGATGAAAGGACGAAGCGTTTTTCTTATGTTAGCTGCAAGTACTTACTGTACCTACATATGGGAGTGTTTATGTTTGTACCTTTGATGCCGCTTTGTATGCACTTACATTGAAAAGAAAGAGAGAGAAAGAGAGAGAGAGAGGTTTTTTTTAATAACAGTAGACACAAGAATGGCCTCACTTTCTCATTGTAACGTACCCAGTGCCTAGACACGCGTACTTCCTAACATCATGGGACTTGAGTCCGCTATAAAGACGAAAACCGTATTATTCTTTTTTTTTATTTCTAGAATTATACGATGCATCTTTCAATTATGCAATTACGAGAGTATCGTTAATTATCAAGTAACTTAATTTTTTTCTTTTGAAATTCCCAGTGAGCAGCAGCTAAGTATAAATAAATATTTATGCTTGGCGTAGAATTCAAGGAACAGAATCTCGAATTGCGTTTCAATCTGTTGCCCCGATTGTGAGAAAATTTTAGAATCTTTTTCGAAATTGGAAATTGCTTGAAAAATGATAAACATGCCGCCGGTGACGTAAAATGACGAATTCACTAAAAATATAATGAATTCTAGTTTTACGGTAAATGTTTGCGTTTATCATTTTACAAATTATTTTTGCCAAGAAGTTTTTGACATTTCGACATTTTCTTCTAACTATTATTGTTTTTGTAATAATAGTTATATAATTATTATTATTTTCATAGTAATAGTTATGTATAATTTTTGTGGACAAATTTTGAAATCTTTTTCGAAATTGGAAATTGTTTGAAAAATAAGAAACATGCTGCCGGTGACGTAAAATGACGAATTCACTAAAAATATAATGAATTCTAGTTTTACGGCAAATGTTTGCGTTTATCATTTTACAAATTATTTTTGCCAAGAAGTTTTTGACATTTCGACATTTTCTTCTAACTATTATTGTTTTTGTAATAATAGTTATATAATTATTATTATTTTCATAGTAATAATTATGTATAATTTTTGTGGACAAATTTTGAAATCTTTTGGAAATTGGAAATTGCTCCAAAAATAATAAACATGCGCTCGTCACGCAAAATGACGAATTCACTAAAAAAAAAAAATAATTCATCCTAATTTTACAGTAAACGATTGCGTTTACACATTTTATAAATTACTCCAGCCAAGAAGGTTTTTGGAATTTCAAATTTTTTCCATACATAATTTAACTATTTTTATACCATATTTAACTATAATTTTGCTATTATTTAATAGTTAAAATTTTACTATTTTATGTTACGAGCGCATCTTAATTATTTTTCTAGCAAATTCGCACAGGGTAGAACCTTGGGATTTCAAATCCAAAATTTTCCCGGAACCGGTGAAGCCAAATCTCCTGGCAAAAATGCTCAAACGTAGCCGCGATGGACGTGGAAAATCGGTGGCAAAGATTATCTCGGGAAGAAATAACAACGAAACCCAAAGAGCTGCTGCGACGAGAATCCACATGATGAGCGATGGAATCTTTTCCGGATTCGACATTCCACCGTCGCTCTTTTTTCCACTTGAGCTCACGAAAAGTCGGAGAGCCGGTTTTTGAATAGGTCTGCCGTGGGATCAACTTTTCCCCCGACGTGGATTCACTTCTGGACGTCTCAAGTAAATTGGAAGACATTTACTGGCGTTATATAAGAATTTGGACCTTTCAGAATTTTGACTTCACAAGTAATGAGGCATTTTTGGGCGAAATAATTGTCAGTTGCTTGTAATTTCCACTAAAACACCCTCATTTTGCAAGAAGGGATGGAAGAAGATCCTTTGTAACGGTGGGAATTATTTTATAATTTAACACTATTTTTACCAAAGTTGTCAAAAGATTTGAAAAGTCTTGAATTTTGAAAGATTAGAATTTCGAATTATTCTCGAGGTTTAATTTCATCTTTTTTTGAAATCCAAAAACGGGAGGTGCTTAGTAGAGCAATTATGCATCTGAAAAAATTTGATATTAATTTTTTTTTAATTTATTTTAATTATAATTTTATATTTTTGGTTTTGCAGTTTTGCATTTTTGTTTACGTATAATTAGCGCGGTAGTAATAGCGTTAATCTGTAGTAAATAAATTTTCCAACAAGTGCCAAAAAATGGTACCATTATAGGTACTTATACATATATAAATAATTGTCCATATTTTACTTTCAGTACGATCTAAGATTTATCAACTTATTTTATTAAACCCCCTCTTTTACATGAGCTTCGGACTCCTCTTTGGTCCATCCTCGGTGTTACAAATTTAATTCATTATTACGTCGTAGAATAAAAAGAATCAATTATAAGATTGGTTATTTTTAATCTCAAACTTTTTTCTTCTTACCGCCAAATTTTTCGGAACATAACGAGTCTTAACTGTAATATGTATAGATTGAAAAAAAAAATATCTATATATATATATATATATGTATATACATGTATGCGATTGGTGAATGAGCGATAGTTATTCTAAAAGTGAAGATGCTGCTTGACCCGGATAAAACGGAATATCCTAGGGGTTGTTCAACCCGGTGCTTCGTGTACTTGTGACTTCGTTTCCTGGAGTCAGCTAGCTCACTTGGAAACCGAGCAACGGAGCGCGTCTAGCCGTACTCTTTGCCCACAGTTGTATCGATAGAATGTCGTTACCCGACTATCCAATGGAACGAGTTCCCCGCAACTACACCGTAGTGCCGATAATAATAGTTGCAGCAACAGCAACAGCAACAGCAACAGCAACGGCAATAGCAATAGCAAAGAAATTGCAACAGGACACCTATTTCAAAAATTTCTTCTCAAAATGTACCCGCTTAAGTGCCATGTGGAATTTACGTGAACCCCTATTCACGCCGCGTGGGTCGCGAGGGTATACGCTATTGCATTTGTCGCAACCAGCGCGGCCTGAACGGAAAGTTGAATTTGCTTCTTATATTGTGCGATTTGCAATTGCACGGTAACAATCGCCAGGGTTTCGCTTCTGCGCCGTGGAATCTGTTGCATTCCAGCAAAATTTACATTTCCTATCGCGGATGTTACTGTACCACGGTAAAATTTGCCATCTTCCGCTTAGGTTGACCCTCCACCTACGCCGGTTCCGCTCTGATCGCAGAAATCCCCATGTTCCAGGTGCGCGGTGGCACTTTTGCTCGGCGAATGCGCTGAGAAGCCTCCGATGATTACTCTCCCTGTGTCAGAAAAGGGCCAAGGAAAACGATTTAACGGTTGGGAAGAGGACGTTCCGCAGGCATTCGTGAGAAAACTCGTGAACAGCCGTCCCTGAAAGCACCTTGCCCCATTCCACGACGTGGTTTCTTCTCCTTCCTCCTTATGCTTCATCACCTTCCTCCTTCGAGTCAGTCAGAACTTCGTGATGGTTTACCATTTCCACTACTACCATTTATTCTCTCCACCACTTCTTTCTTTCTCTCTGGCATAAAGTCGAGCCCCTCCTTCTTGGGAATTTAATTATTTCCGTCATTATACAGCAGCAGCAGCAGCAACAGCAGCAGCAGCAGCAGCCATCATGGTGCTCCACGGTATCAACCGCTTGATAAATGTCTTTACTTATGATCATTATCCTGATACGCTCCCCAAAAATATGAAGAGTTATCATATTTTTTTTCTTCCTCTCATGCTCATTGTTAATTACTCATTTTTCTCATTACGATTCTTTTATTGCCACCTGTTACTTACCGTTGAAGGTATTCTTAATCCTTTGATGCTGATATATTGGTAAAGGGAATAGCCATGGAACCTCATTGTCAGTTTCTAAAATTCCTATGCCCATGGACCATAATCAGATTTATTATCAGTATTATTATTGTTATTATTAATATTGTTTATTATTAATACCCATGTAATCCTAATACCTAAAATTCCAATGCCCAAACACCATAGTAGGTATTATTATTATTATTTACTCTTAATACCCTTGTAATGTCAATAATTTCCATGCTCAAGCACCATGGTAGGTATTAATATTATTTACTATCAAAACGCATTTAATCTCAATACCCATAATTCCTATTTCCAAGCGCTATTATTATTATTAATGTTATTATTATTGTTGTTGTTGTTGTTGTTGTTGTTCTTGTTCTTGTTGTTGTTGTTGTTGTAGTAATAAAACTGCTGTTCTCGGTACAAAAATGGCCGTCTTATGGTCATATATTTTCTTCCTATGACGTAGAAACTGCTATCCTATCAGTCAATTCCCTTTCTAAACGTTGCTTTTTCAGTTGTATATAATTCAACCTGGGAACTTAAAATTACGGAATTCTTGGCAACCACATAATACGTATGCTAAAGTTTTTTTTTGCATATGGTAATACATGCGTGTACATAAGAAAAGAATCATTATGCGCGCGGTTGAATGTAGTACATACACCCATAGCCAGAAATATGGCTGGGACATCTATGTTTCCGGTTACAGAAGCTTTTAGTATGGAAGGCACAGAAGCGTGGTTTTTTTTTCTTTCCGTGAAATGTAAGTATATCATACAAGGGTGCACAGCAGAGGAGAATTCAAAAGAATACATTGGCTGCGTATATACACATAGGTATGTATGTTTGCATTCAGAGAAAAATACTTTTTTCTGAAATAATGGGTAATTTCATGTTTACGAAGGGCAAGAGGGGAAAGGGAATCCCCCTTTAATTTTCCATCATTAGTTTCCGTCCAAGGCATAGAAATTCAAAGAAATGTTTTCCCTAGTCCTGGGGGACGGATTTATAAGTCCGGTTTAAGAGAATCTCGTTTTTAATTGGTCGACGCGGTTGTATTTTTTTTTTTCGGAATGGTTCGTTCCGTTGGAAACCGAAAAGTTAGGTCATTTTTTGGTATTAAAGGAAAAAATAAGATTGAAAAAATTGTATTTTGTTGAGTAATACGTAAATAGTGAATAATAATATACTATTTAATTATATTATACACAAATACCATTTTATTATATGCTATATACTAAATTATGTATAATGAAAGATTCGAATATGGTAATAATAAAATGTTTCATAAATAATATAATTACATCATGTCAGTTATAACAACTCTTTTATTGGACAAAAATTGCAGTTGCTGCAGAGATGAAGTCCAAATTAATTTTGAAATTTCCCTCTTCCACTAGATTCGGGAATATTTCCGCCATTTTAATATCTAGAATTTAGAACATGACTTCCCCATAATTTTGTATCCATTCCTCGAATTCATGAACACCACCCATTTATTCTGAACGATGGAAACTCGGCCTTATGAAAAAGGTTTAAAGCTCAAAGCTGCTCAAAGCATAACAAAAGGGGTTAATAATACATGTGATTTTTTTGACTCTTTACTAATATATGACTAATAATGCATCCTACTTTCAAGTTCTCAAAACTGCGCGAAATTATCTTGAATATCGCCTTCTAATAAAGCCTCTTCTTCTTCAAAAAGTATATTTCGTTGCTGTGGGATAAGATAACCTGTAACGTCAGGGCAGTTTCCCCTTCAATCTGTCAAGCTAAAAGAAGTTGAATTATTGTTTGGAAATAAATATTTCCGTAAGGGGCAGAATTCTATGGTTTTATGGTTCCTATGGACGAAGGGGATATGATGGAACTCGATTTACCCCGTGTTTTGTTTGCAACTACAAAACCCGAAGAAGCTAATGATATTGTCAAAAGTGAGTTTTGGTTACTTTCTATACATACATATATATATGAAATTAACATTTAATTAACAATAAAATTAGTTCAATTTATCAACAAATAAGGAAAATGTATCTTATATAATAATATTTTTAATAACAATGAGCAATGTTATTAAACAACGTTATTAAATATTAAATAATCGATAGTTATAAACACAAAATAATATTGATTATGTATTTTTAAAATTTATATTTAACTCTTTGAATTCAAGGGACGGCTCAAGCTGGCCAGTTTTAAATGATAATCTTTCAAGTTTTTCTCCACTTTGGTAATTACACGCTTTACCGATTGCTGGCGATTCAACAGCGTTCACACGCCAGACTGGCCACTTGATGATATTAATGCTAAATTATATTTATTAAGCATTGGCGACAAAAAGCCGATTGATAGGCTAGCGGTCGGTAAAGTGTTAATACCGTTCCATGCGAATTTCAGACATAGGAGGGCAGTTCTTATCGGAGGTGGACAATGTAAAGTATTACATCTGGAAAATAGACAACAAGTACTACAAGGCGGAAACTGTAATCTGCGTGCCGGAAAAGCCTACGTGTAAAATTGATTTGAACAATGCGGAGGCTTTAATAATACACTGCGATCCTCAAGCGGTGAGGTAGTAGTTGGACAGAATAAATATAATCCATGTACACGAAGAAACTTAAATACTTATCGCTTTACATAGGAAAATGCAGTGGAAAGTTTACGCGACTGGACACCCGTCGTTGAATCCCTTTCAGAGGTTCAGGTTCTTTTATTTGTGTGCCACTTAATTACTAACGGTTCGATTAGAGATAAAGGTGAACTTTAATACGGTATAATATATAGTATGTATGATATAAGTGAGTTCTGGATACCTTCTATATATACATCAAATGAAAATTAAATTATTAACACTTTACCGACCGCTAGCGATTCGACAGCATTCGCGCGTCCGACCGGCCGCTCGATGATATTAATGCTAAATGATATTTATTAAGCGTTGACCACAAAAAGCTGTTTAATAGGCTATCGATCGGTAGGGGTTGGCAAAAAAAAAGCTGATTAATAGGCTAACGGTTGGTAAAGTTTTAATAAAATCAATTTAATTTATTAACAAATAAATTAAATATATTGTAAAATAATAATGTTTTATATAGTTTGAAAAAGTTTTCCACAGCTTGAAAATTGATTGCTTCTGAAAATTCTGAAACTTTGGAACAGACTCTTTATAGATTTTCATGAATCTTTTTTGCAATTAATTCTTCTTTTTTTTGGAAGAATTTGCAATTTCTGAAAATGCGACATACCATTAATGTGATATTGGCATGTTTTAGTAACAGAATGGTGTTTACATAAAAAGTTCGAACTGGTAGAGCTGGAACAGTCGGATCCCAGAGACGTCTTACAGTCAACATTGGAAAACAACAAATTTGGAATCGAGAGAATCGTAGAAGCTTTACACGCTCATATGTGGCCTAATATGACTTTGAAAGGTACAATATCTAAGCAATTGAGGGTTTTTTCTTTTTATTTTGAAAGATGATCCAAAATTTGATGTAGATTTAAAAAAAAACTAAATAACACCTAGATTTGCAGCAATTTCATGAGAAATTCTCCATAAAGGAGTATAAGTTTGGAAAAAATATTTTTAAAAAATAATGAGTGTTTCATATTTTATCAAATTGGGAATTCAAAAAAATGAAAGTGAATCGAGTCGATTGATCGATACTCTACATATTTCTAACAGGACAATCTTCGACGTTGAATGGAACGGAGTCGGATGTGACAAAAGTCGAGGAGCAGTTAGAAAATATTCAGCTGGACGTTTCCCAAGATATCTCGAAACGATTGGAGACGGAAAGCGTCCTCGGTTTGTAAAAACCTGTAGTTTAGAAAATCCTAAGGGATGAAGAATTCAGAAAGGATGGGGGTCCGTAAGGCGAGTTTTTGGCCCCAAGGGAGCGCAGAGTCGCAACGTCCTTATTTTTATATACGTGATGTGCTTTGATGTCTTTTACAACATACGTAAAAAAAGAAAGTTGTGCGCAATTACGCTCATATTAAAAAAAAAACGTGGCTGAATGTGCCAAAAAAGGTATTTTTTTGAAAGAATAATAAAAAGACTTAGGTTTGCTCCAATAAAAAAGGGATTAAATTAATTACCAAAGACTCAATATTGCTCCAATAAAATATTGAAATTATTAAAAAGATTATTATTATATAAATCCGAGATATTATAATTTTTAACAATTATTATGGCCAAAATTCTGCCTTATGGACCCACATCCTTTGTTACTCGTCTTAAAAAGAGAATAGCTTGACCTTCCATTTCACGGATTTCAATGTAATTACTTGTTGGTTAAAAAAGACATGAAATTCTTTCAGATGGCCTCCTAGGAGGCGAAAATGCAGATTTTGGTGAACTGTTCGGTCAATTGATGGCGATGAAGCAACACGCAGCGTCTCTGCCGAGCAACGAAAGGAGGAGAGCGGCGGAGCAATTGGTCACAGCTTTTTGGAAAGCCATGGGTGGAGATCCTTCTGAAATAGACGACTCGGATTCGTAGAGTCGGTAGAAATTTTGATAAAAGAATCATGTAAATGGATGAACACTCACCAACTAAGAATCATTGTTACGAAATACGTCAGCCGATAGAGTGACATTTTACAATTCAATACCTTAATTTTACCGTTTTAAAGCCACAAGGAACTCATTCTCTTCAATCATGTGTAGCAAAGAAAATGCAATAAACAAGGATATCAAAATATTTATCCTTTTCGTCTTCAATTTATAATATATATATGTAAAATTAATTTTCTATATTTTTACATTTTTGAAGAAATTATTTTTCTTTAAATTTAATTATTTTCTTTAAAATTCATAATATATAAAATTCAAGTTTGATGTTTTTTGTTACTAATTAAAAATATATTAATATAATACATACTGCAATACATATCTGCATTATATTAATTGCAAATACTTCGGGAAAAATTAACCATGAAATATCTTTCGAACTTTCTCTTTGACTCCTAACAAAATTTCCAACAAGTAATGGAATATTTGAGCCGTTTATTTTGAAAGTGGCCTAAATCCATTTTTCCAAAAAAAAATGATAAACTCGAAAATTTATAATCAAATTGCTGAAAACTAATTATTTATGCCGATGTATAATGACTCTTTAAAGATGAACTTAGGCTATTTTCAAAATAAACGGCTCATTTGTATAAATCGTCTAATTAATTTCTCGCATTTTGGTGCTGCGATCTTAAATTGTTCTTATCACCACGGGATTTTTTGACACCACCATGGGAAGAAACTCAACAAGATTCTTACGAATTACCGGTAGAGTTAGTAAATAGGAACGTTTTCGTTGATATCAATGATTTGAAAAAAAGGGCTAAAATTCGTCTTATTCTTTTCACATCGAATTTATGAAAGATATTTATAATGAAAATACGATATCTATATCTATGTCTATACATCTACGTTACATTAGTTGCGAATGGTTTGGGAAAGATAAACCATAGAAAATCTTTTGAACTTTCCTTTTGACCCCTAACAAAGCTTACAACAAGTAGCCGTAAAGTTTTCACCGTCGACGATGCGATATTGGTAATTTTTGTAAGTCGTCCAGTCCATTTCTCGCATTTTGGAGCTGTGGTCGTAAATTTTCCTTATCACCGGCGGAAAACTCGGTACCCCTGCCGCCGCAGCTATTTCGTCGTAATACGCCCATTGCCTTTCTTTCATCTTTATGATGTGCCTTATCTGGACGAACGTCAAATACCAAATTCAATTTCTTTCCCGAGTAATAAATTAACGCTTTGCCGTCCGCGCGTCTGATCGGGATTCTTTCGTTTGGCGCCGGTATAAATCTTTGTGTACGACACCACCGTGGTGCCACCGGCGCTTGCCCGATACTTTTCGCATGGCACCAACGTGGTGCCACTGGCGTTTGCCCGATAGTTTTCGCATGGCACCACGTTGGTGTCGTACATAAAGATTTATACCGGCGCCAAACAGCAGAGTGTTGATAATAAAAATAATAAAAATTATTTTCAAAAAAATGAGAAGAATAAACTGGATGGGAAAAATAATTTGGAATCTTAGCATCGAATTTCGAAAAGTTAATTACAAAGAACTACTCATATAATAATACATTTATTATTTTTATAGAAAAAGTAATTATAGTAGCAAAAATAATGCATTGAATTTCGGAAAGAAATTGCATTTTTTCTATACCTTAGCCGCAAATTTCGACACTTCGTATGCAATATCAATTCCAGACCAAGATGCACCCAGAATGCAAACTCTCTTGCCGGTGTACGGCTCTGGAACACGATACTGATGACTGTGTATGATACTGCCAGGGAATTTCTCGACTCCTGGGATACGTGGGATATTTCCAGTGGTATGATGACCGTTGCATAAAACCAGAACGTCGAAGGTTTTAGTAACAGCCGTTTTGCTCTCAAGATCCTCATAAGTCACCGAATACACGACTTGTCCATTCGGTAGGTTTTCCGGCTTGACGTGTTTCACGACGGCGTTGAACTGAAATCCAACAAAAACTATAAATACATATTAATTTCCCTGAACCTGCTGGATATTTCAGAAAATTCCAGTCGATTGTTTTTCCCCAAAACCGTAGCTACAAATGAAAGAGTGATAAGGATATTCCCAGAAATAGCTAGTTTTTGTAAATTTGGATGACCCATACGTTGAGTCATTCTCTCAGATGTGTCAAAAAGAAAAAAATAACAGCCAGGAGTACCTTGATATGAGGATAAAGGTTGAAATGTTTGGCATAAGCGCGAAGATAATTCCGAATCACGCTGTGATGAACGAAAGATGGACCATCCTGATCTTGAAATGGGAAGTCGGGGATTTGCATAATTTCTTTTGGCAAATTGGTCCTGTCGAGAAAAAATTCAGAAGTATCTGTGATTAAACAATTACATAAAGATCTACTTTTTTGTGTGTTTACTACATTTTTGTATCATTGAAATAAATTGTTAAAATTTCATTAAATTTCAATAAAATTCAATTTATTTAAATTTGATCTCGTTTCAATAAATCTTAATCCAATTGAGATTTAAATAAATCTCAATTTTTACGTGTTTTTGAAAATTCAAGAAATTAAAATATATTTTTAAAAAGTAGCAATTGCATTTTGAACCGCAAATTAAAAATATTTGAAAAAGCAGCAATTGCATTTTCAATAAATTATAATCCAATTGGGATTTAAATAAATCTCAATTTTTACGTATTTTTGAAAATTCGAGAAATTAAAAAGTATTTTAAAAAAGTAGCAATTGCATTTTGAACTGCAACTACATTTGCAACTCCTGAGAAATTGCATAGTTTTCTCGTTCTTCTGCTCTACTTCGACGTGAAGGACGAAGATAAGGATGGAACGATATTTTAGTTAATTAAAATGCAATATCAACAAATTCTGCCTTTTAAAATCGCTCCATCGATTGGATGATTTATCAATTTCTCATTGCCAACAATGCCTTCGATTGTTATTGAACAAATGATAAGGGAATTTTTATCTCATCTTGCCGAGATAAATTTCCTTTTCTTGCCATGGCTTTTTAATAAATTCCCTATTCTCAGTGTCAAAAAGTGTATCAAAGTTACACAAAGTTTATCTGAAATCTACTGAGTATCGATTCAATGGACTTGGGGTGACGTATGTGCATACATTTTCTGGTGTTCGGGAATTTTCTGTGTCGCCGTTTTTCTTATTGTTGCAAGAATTTTTGTAAATTAACAATTATTGGTTTCAGGGATAATTTCACAAATCGGAATAATGGTAATCTTTTAAAATTTCAAAGCCCTGGCAAACATTTGTTTTTTTTTAAATCATTCTCATTTGTACATGATTATACAAAGGGATTGTTATTAAAAAAAGAGTAATGACTTCTTAATATTAATAACAGTTTACCCAATTATTTATTTTATTTTGATATTAATTTTTAGAAAAATACTTTTTCCCCTAGAAAATTGAAATGGAAATCTTTCTATAAATTACACAAGGAATTCAATCACAAACTGCGGATATTAGAAAAATATTCGCCTTCAGAAATGATTTTTCCAATCCTGATCATCCAATCGACTTAGAAAAAAATTCTCAGATATTTTCCAATTATTACAGAATTGTTATATTTTAACACGTCTGTAATAATTGCCAATCATTACAGAATTGCAATATCGCAGAATTGCCTCGTTGCCGCAGTTGCTCGTTAGAAGTATTAAAACATCCGAATAAAATTCCATAAAAACAATTATCCCCAGAAAAACAGAAAATTTTATTAATAAAATTTCACTTTTTTAAATCATATATACCCCCTATATATATATTATTTTATTACAATTACAATTGCTACTATTAGGCTGGTGCATAATTAAGGACGATTACTTTGAATGACTGCTTTGAAAATAATCGTCGTTAATTATGCACCAACTTAGCATTTTCTTGAAATTTTCGTTATTGTCCATCAGTAATTTTTTATTGAACATTATTTTCTTGTAATTTTCGTGACTGTATGCGTTTCCAGTATTAAATCCCAATTTCGCAAGTATTAAATCTTCTTATAAAATACTGACTGTTCTCAGAAATTCACTCCCTCGCTATCGACAAGTACCAATTTTATCATAATTTCCGAAAATTTCGCTACAATCGTGGGACAACAGCGGGACAATTGTCCCATATACGAACCTAAGATTTTTATACATGCTACTGTGCACTGGAAGCCCATTCTGATCCAGCTCGGTTTCATCGGTGTAAACCCAAGTTCCTCCGACCTGGTCGGTCTGTTCGAACAGAGTCAAACTGAAAGTTTCGGGTTTAGCTGCGGCATGCCTGGCGACAATCAATCCTGCAACTCCACCACCAATTACGGCAATTCTAGTTTTACTGCTTGGCATTTCCCTCCGGTATCGAGTCTGGAATTACAAGAAAAAGGATTACTATCATCGTCATCATGCGCTTCCTTTTTCGCTTTTCGGTGAAGTAAAAGTCGATAAAAACTAGCTCGATTAACGTCTCCCCCCCCCCCATTTCATGTTATGTATACTTGCAAAATTGTAAACATTAATTAACGTAACGACGTATGAACTACATAGTGTTACATTTCACGATAAGTTGTCGGGAAGACTGGTTTGCACCAGTAGCGACTGTTCTACAGGGAAATAAGGAAAAATGGTATTCCATTTTAATCTCTCCGAGAAGGATTTTGATAAATGACCAGAGTGCTTCGACCCAATGTATCTGGATTATCAGAAATAGTCGAATTTTACATCAGAGTGTCTGTAATTAGGGCTGGGATGTAAATACGTGACCATCTCGGAGACGATGATAAGATATTTCGTCGCTTTTGACCTTTTTTATACTTTTCTTTCTATCCAATTTTTTTAAACAGAGGATACGAATCCCTACTAAAAGGGAAAATGTGTAACGCAGGAATAAAATATGTAAAATAATGAAGAATAAAAAATAAGTGTTCCTGAAAATATTGTTTCGAATTTCATAGCAAAGTGATGTCGCACTGAAAAAAAATTATAACAGTTTTTTTTTACTATTGCTATAATTGAATAAGGCGTCGACCATATATTTCTAGTGCTTTTAACCGCATTTATTGTTATTTTAACTATTTTCATGATTGAGTCAACTAGAAATGAAATAAGTAGTGTCTTTATTTTTTTCGGAACGTTTCTTAATAAATATTTGTTCCTTAAATATATGTGCCCATAATTATGAAAGTGGTCTAAGTCAAGATTTGAAAAAGATGAGATTTTCAGTTACCTCGCATCATTTTATCTTGCAATATCTACATTTTTTTTCTTCATTAATCGAGACCAATAAAATTCCAACTCTCAGTGTTGCTGAATGTAAAAACATTTTTTTATTTTATTTAAAACAAATCCTTCAAATTTATCAACACAAAAAAATATGACTTAAACCACTTTCATAATTTTGGGCACATATGAAGATGTTGAGAATCTGTGAAATTTGAGTGAATCCCAAATTGTTTTATGAAGGGAGAGAAAGCTGGTAAGTGAGAACATGGTTACGGTGATGAAATTGAGAGGAGTATCGGCAGAAAAATGAAAAGAAATCATGTCATGACTTATCATCGAAGAAATCATCAGCCTTCGAGGAATCTATTGACAACCTTGATTTAAATATCTTGTAAAAAAACATTTCCAGTGATGTCAGAGTAGCCTAAAGTATTGAGGAATAATCTAGAGTGTAACAGAAATCCTGTAAATAAAGGCTGCGAAGAATTAGAATATATATATGATCATTACATATGTAATCATTAATACATATGTATCGTACATATGTAATCATTATTTTAACAGACTTTTGGGAGATAATTAGTCGCTGATAATCATGTTGAAGTAATTAGGAGATAGCGTTCAGTTGAAAGTAATTTTTGCCAAATTATTTATAGTCGGATATATGTTCTAATTGTTTTGAAATAATTAGTGAAAAATTATTATAATATATTATGAATAAATTGTAATGTGGTAATGGTATAATAAAATAGTAATTTGAAAAATTATTATTTTAATTATAAAGAATGTAGATTGTATGCGAGTTCTCAAAATTGTTTAACGATTGTGAATCCTTCAAGATAACAATTGGAAATCAAAAAAATGTGAATTTGTAATTTAGTAAAATGACATTTTTGGAAGAGTGACATTTTTTTTTCAATTATTTCTGAATAAAACCAATCAAATTAAGTGGAAACCAGTAAAAATTTTGGAGCCCCATTAAAAGTTAAAATATTAATTGACATTTTTTATTTGGAAATATATTTATACACTTAGAAATGTGTATCATAAATAAATGTAATTGGGGGAACAACATCTCTGGGGAAAAAAAAAAACAATTTGAATGTCATCGATTTAATCTGGAATGAAAATAAATAATAAAAACTATCTGACTTTTCTCGCACGCCTCTTGGAGATACAAAATATTTACGTCTACAAGGAAACTCGTATTTTAAAATAAACCTTCTTGAATATTGTTTTCTCGAAGAAAATACAGAACTTATTATTCCAATACGAATAAAAACGCAAATATTCGGCTGTAAAATACCTAAGCAATAATTTTATATACAATTTAAAAAAAAATTTGCATAGGTAGATCAACAATCTATTATTTTACAATTTATACTACAAATTCTATTAAATATTTCGTTCTTTCTAATTATTTATTGGCCATTAGGGGATGTTTTTTTTAAACAACCACTTTATTTTGAGAAAAGCAATCTTACAAAATCATTGAAAACATATTATTTCCGCTCTTACAGAAATTTCCATTAAAAAAAATATCCTGATTCCTGAATTTTGCTTTATTTCAGAAAGAAGTAAAAACGAAGTACCTAATCAGAAGCAGAAAATCAAACCAGCTCTGAGTCCCAGAGATAAGCACTTCACTTCACTCCACTTCTCAAAAATCTTTCGATAAAAAGACAAATTTTGGATTTCGATCGAAACACAAAAATCTGTCCGGTGTTGCCACTTCGTAAAATACAAACTTTTTTTTGAATACCGTTTCTACAGAAATAATTAATAAAATCCCTTGAAAAAAAAAGTTATCCAATATTGGCAAATAACAGGCGTTTTAGAAACGTATGGCGTCACTTCATAAAATCCGAGGTTTTTTTTTTGAAAAAAATTTCGAAGTGTCTCGGTCAGCGTCTGAGTAAAGACTGTCCATTTACGAGGACGAGAGTTGCATTAACCCGTGTTATCTTAGGTCGAACCGAGCTGCTGCTCGCTGGACCACTATATAGGCTTGTAAATAATAAAAAAAACTCAGAGAAATCATTCTTTCTAGACGGCTATTCGGTGTTCTGATGAAACCACGGAAAGCTTTACATTACCGATTTCAAGAACAGACTGCAAAATTGTATAAAATTCGAACCAGTGGACGCATACGGACGGCATCGGATGCAGCAGGTGTGCGAGTCCGTCTTCTGGTCCAGCAAAATAACGAAAATCGTTATCATCGGGCACGCGAGTTGGCTCGCCGCGATTATTTTTAGTCGTAGATTTCATTTTATTCCAGCTATCTTGTGTTTTTTGATCGCGTTGTTAGATTGTGAAAAATTAAGAAAATTGAAGAAATCAAAAGGTTGGGGGTCCATAAGGCGAGTTTTTGGCCCCCAGGGAGCACAGAGTGGCAACATCTTCATTTTTATATATATGTGAGACGATTTGATGTCTTTTACAACATACATAAAAAAGAAGGTTGTGCCAAAAACGGTATTTTTTTGGAAAAATAATAAAAAGTCTTAGTTCGCTTCAATAAAAAAGGGCTTAAATTAATTTAAAAAAACTCAATATTGCAACAAAACATTGAAATTATTAAAAAGATTATTGTCACATAAATCTGGGATATTATAATTTTTAACAATTATTAGGGCCCAAATCCTGCCTTGGGAACCTTTCCTTCATAAGAATGATGGTCTTTGGATAATTTTTCTCTCCAGCGTCCCAATATTCCCCCAATTTTGCCAATTACCACCAAACAGAGCAGATTTAGAATTTTTCTTGAGAAATCGTTTTGAAAAATTGTGGGTTTGCTGACGTTCACTGGAAAATGTGGGAAGTAAGGATATTTTTCATAAAAAATTGAAAATACCAGTTGCCTATAATTTTCCGGTTCTACCATAGTTATGGTAAAACTATTAAAAGAAAGGAAATTACAACAGTCCTTTTGGAATTGAGTAGGTACCAATAGAAAGTAATAGATCGTATAACCACTATCTGAAACGCAAGTTATAATTTATTGTTTTTTTGTTGTTGCGAACATTTACCCTCGAAAGTACCTACACTTTACGATTTTTCAATACCTTGACGAACAAGTTTAATAAAAATCTTTACTGCTCGTACATAAAAAGAGCGATAAATGTAAAATATCCATACACTTATAGTCCTGCTTTTTTGCACTGTTAATTACCAGGAAGAATTTTTCATCGGAATTTAAGGCCACGCAATTCCTTTCAGCTAGGTAATTTTTCATAATAGTCCTGAAAGTGTGTGTTCTAATACTCTGCCCTAAAAAGCGACTATGATTATTCTAAAATTTAATATAATAGTATCTTAAAATAATAATTTTATATTTCGTCCTAAAAATATGTAATCTGATGAAAGGACACAAAAAACTGTTCTAAAATTAGCCTAAAATTTATTTATCCGAGTCAGCAGCAAAATGTACTCTACAAATATATTAAAATGATCTTATAAATGATTCTAAAACTTGTATATGTAAATTTACATTAAAATCAGCTTCAAAATTCTACAAAATTGTCCTAGAAATTGTAACAAATTTTATTTGTCTAAATTGTAACCAGAAATTAATCCAAAATCATGCAAAAATAATACTAAAAATTGCATCAATATTTATTTTTTTATACCCGCGTTTGAATCCATTTGAAAATGGACAAAACTCTGTACCACTAATGTGACTGTTATTTATCATCGAAAACTGTTCATTTGTTACAATGGAATTTACTTTCAAAATCCTGTCTTAGAAATTTCTGTGTGTCATAGAAACTCGTTTGCTTCAAAAAGATGTGAAAGGAAATTAAAGATAATTATAAATTATAAATCCACCAATACCTTAAATCCTATCGAACTCGACTCTTTCTTTCCTCGTTAACCAACACCAACTATAAATGCCTTGGGAATATATATTGCACGCGCAATTTTTTTTTTCCATCGCTTCGCATTATTTTTAAATTGCATTAGCATGTATTTATTCCCTTGAAATACGCGATACATCATTTTTCGGAAAAAGTTAACTATTTTCGGCACCTCGCTATCTCTTAAAGCAGATTGTGGAAGAAAATTAGAATTTTCAATAAACCTGATAGTCGATATCTATCCGTGCATCCGCAAAATGCAAAATTGTTGCATCAACCTTTCACTTTCAGGGTCAGTAGGAACTTGGATCTGAGCTACGCGGTGCAGCGAAAATGGAAGGGATTTCATACGTATGAGATGCTTGCAGTTCAGACGAGCCAAAAATGTGAAAGCTAACGTAAGAATCCGCAAGTATGAAGTCATACTGTAAGAGGAGAAACTCGTACGTTGCTGTGGCTAAGTCTGGTCTTTCTGCTTTGTGGGGAATCAAGACAAACTTTGTAGCTATGTTACATCAGACGCAATGTTTCTACAAGAAATAACTGCTGCAAATGATCTTCCGATTATTTCCATGACCGAGTAATTAATTTTCTATCGATTCGGGGTCCAACAGAGAATTATTGAAATTTGTACAATTGTGATTTTTTCGTTGGAGTGCATATTGCAACGGAATTCAAGTGCAGCCCGATTTTTCACCGATAAAAATGCAAAAGTGCATCGACAATTTGAAGATTCATTATTACATAAATGCTAAATTTGCATTTGCATTGCAGTAAATTTTTTTTTTTGCAGTAACTCACCGGATATTGATGTTGAGATATGATGTACAAGAAAAATATGTGAAAGATAGAGATCCAGTGGAAAAACCTATTCGAGATTCGCTTGAACATTTTGAACACCGTTGAAATTCTGAAATAGAAGAAAAAAAAGGATGTTTGAAAGATTTTGAAAATTGGCAATTTGATTAGGGTGTCCCAAAAGTTCCTCTCTCATCGCGTATTCATTTCATATTAGAAAAAGCAAAGAAACTTATGGGACACCCTAATACAATTTTTAAAAAAAACATTTTCAAAATTAAGAAAAATTACAATTACAATTCTGCTACATTAAAATTAGAAGACTGGAGAATTTTTGAAAAATTAGCAAAGTTTCCTAATTTTCATTTATCCTTACCACCTGTAAGTGCTTTTCTCAGATTTCGAAATTCAATTATAACTTAAAATACCAAAACTGAAAAGATACATAATTTTAATTTTCATGTAAACCATTAAATTATTCATTGCCGATATATAAGGGGATGAAAAACCATATATTTGAAAATTAACAATTAATTTTGATCAGATCATCAGCTCTTTAAGTGATTTGTCACATTACTATACATTTTACAGGTGAATAATACGTCTTTTGAGCCCATGAAAAAAATTCGTTGGGAAAAGTGAACGCGTATTAAAATTTATATACCCTGATGCCTCAATATTGCATACAAGTGGATTTTTATATGCAACGACTCGAATGATAGTAACTTGTAACGGTACCAGTGCGGAAGCCTTATCGTCGACGAGTACTTTTTAATTGGTAACAATGTCATAACAGATAAAACCCTGGACCCCAAATAAAGTTATTGCGTATTTACTTCTTCGCGCATTTACAAAATGTTTTAATTCGTCGAAGGTAAATTATTTATTTATACGAAATGGGAAGATTAGAAATAAGACACCTGCATTTAATGACAAAAATAATAGGGACTTGAGCAAACACTCATTCGATGCTAGGTTGAAATTTCGAAATCTGAATTTTAGCTGATAAGATGAAAAATAATGCGTAGATGCGTAAGGGGGTAGATATTTATTGTACCCTCTTTAACTCCTTATCTTGCCAATAAGTAAAGAGATGTCACATGTATGTTTGTTCTATTCCTACTGACAAACTTTATTTGTTTTATTCTCTTTTTTTTTCTTTGTCAGTTAACTTTAGTATGCCATTGTTATAATAATTTGTCTTGTTAACAAATATCTACCATTGTGACAATAATTTCTCTGATTAACAAAATTTTTCCATAAATTTTGCTCTTGGTCCAGTATTTAATTTGCAGCATAGCAGAAGCGTCTGATAATTACCTTGTTTTTAGCACATTAAAGTCCTTCAGTTCTTTTCCTCCTTTCTACATCCATGAAATTCCCATAAAATGGCACTGCAACCTCTTGCAAAGATTGTAAATTCAACTGAATTTTAAACGGCGCGTTAAAATAAACTAAAATGACCCGACGAAACTTCAACCGTCTGTTCATATTAATTAAATAATTAATTATTTTCTTGGTCTCTGATCGCTGTCATTTTCCCCTTAGCCGATGGAAATTATCTGCAAGAGAAAAAAGATGCAAGTTAGGAAATATGTTTCATTAGAAAATAAAATTCGAGATAAGATAAAAATGATCCGACTGACATATTAATCGGAATTTACGAAATTTCGCGAACCAAAAAAGGCGAAAAATCTAGAACTAGAGGATTACAGACCTCAAATATATAAAATATAAATTGCGAATATATCAAAAGATAATTCTTAAGACAAAATGCATTTCCAAGAACACAAACGGCTGATGAAATTTTTATGGTGATAAAAAGAAACTGAAATTTTTAGTATTTTCATGAACAAGATGTGGAAGGACACGTTTGATAAAATTTCAATTGCGAAATTGAAAAATTTCAGACACATGCATTTTGCATATTTGCATTATTTTTAATTTTGTAAAATAGTTATCTGTGAAATATTAATAAGAATTTACGAAATTTCGTAAATTAAAGGAAAACAAAAATCTAGAATCATGGAATAATGAACCTCAAACGTAAAAAAAATAAATTGCAAATACACCAATAGATAATTCTTAAGACAAAATGCATTTCCAAGAACACAAACGCCTGATGAAATTTTCATTGTGATAAAACGAAACTGAAATTTTTAATATTTCCATGAACAAGATTTGGAAGGAAACGTTTGGTAAAATTTCAATTGCGAAATTGAAACATTTCAGATATGAGCCGCTCAGTGCACAGATCGATTAACTCCATAAAAAATGAAGTTGACAAAAATGATAAATTAGCATATATTGCTTTTTAAAATCCTTCTTAAATAACAAATTTAAAAAATGGAAAAAAAATGGAGTTAATCGATTTGTACATTGAACGGCTCGTATATGAGCATCGCACATCTGCATTATTTGTAATTTTGTAAAATAGTTATCTATCAAGTATTTATTGTTCGAAACAGATGAACGATTATCTCCTATTTCCTCACCGATATTTTTAAGGCGCTACTTCTTATTGGTTTTGCATTGATACATTGTTACTTTATCTTCATGCTCTCTCGCACGTATTGAGAAACTTATTTCAAATAAATGCAGTAGACTTGCAGATGGATCATTTGAGAACGTCAATCTCATCGACAGAAACAATTACTGTTTCCATCAAGAAAGAAAATAGTGGATTGCATCGATAAAATATTTATCCGACCACTCTCTGACGAATATTCAGTGTCAACAAAATATTTTTGAGATATCATTGAAACAAATATTTCGTCAAAGTCTAATGTAACTATCCGTTTCGAATCGTTTCGTCATAACGATCTGCAATAAATCATAGCTATGTTTGTATTGTAATCTTTTGAAAATCCTGAACGATCTCTCAGTCGCGTCAGAAGTATGGTGTTTGTCAGTATCGTTTCAATGCCACGTTTCCTCATTATTTATCACAAACAACTGTGAACAATCAAAACAAAAAATATGAGTTTCACATAATAGAAATTTCGATAAACAAATCTATTGTAGATTTGTCATTTATTTCGTTCTTGATATTTACGGTCAGCATGGTTCAGATAATCGATTTTTTAAATAATGAAACCTAATGAAATTTAATAATGAAATTTAATGTCGCACCCAATGATAAATAAAATATCGATTATTAAGTTATCCGATTCCTGTAATTAAAATTAACAAAATTCTACGGAATTTTCATAGTTGGAAAATCGTAGGAACTTGAAATTTTTGGACTATAAAAATGAAGATTCTTAATTTCAAAATTTTGAAAAAATTGATAGTAGGCAATGAATTGTTAATTTAAAAATTAATTAATTAGTATTAAGTATACAAACTGAAAAGTGCAAAATCGGACAAATTAACAAGAAACAGCGGAATTGTATCATCTTTTAGAATTACGAATATTATAATTTTTTATTTTGAAATTTCGTCAAACCTAGAATCGATTACCAGATTTCCTATTTTCTTACAACTAGAAAAAACAAACTTTACCGATTTCTTGAAATACCATAATCGACAATTCATAAGAATACAAAATTTACAGAAGAGGGGAAAGACACTCTCAATTTCCAAATATTTAAAAAATGATTAAGAGAAAGATGCTTAAAATGAGCATAAATGCAAGCTGCATCTGAAAAGTTCAAGTTCAAGCAGCAAAATGCTATTGCATAATCTGACAAATTAACAAAAAGCAGCGGTATTGTATCATGTTTTAAAATTACAAATATTATAATTGTTTATTTTGGAATTTCGTCAAATCTAGAATCGATTACCAGATTTCCTATTTTCCTACAACTAGAAAAAACAAACTTTACCGATTTCTTGAAATACCATAATCGACAATTCATAAGAATGAAAAATTTACAGAAGAGGAGATAGACACTCTCAATTTCCAAATATTTAAAAAATGATTAAGAGAAAGATGCCTAAAATGAGCACATATGCAAGCTGCATCTGAAAAGTTCAAGTTCAAGCAGAAAAGTGCTATTGCATAATCTGATAAATTAAGAAGAAAGAGCGGTATTGTATCATGTTTCAAGCCGGATGTATTATCAGGGTTCCTACTTCGTAACGGTAAAAATGTCTTTAGATCCTCCGACTGATTTGATAACAGCGAGGAAGAGTTCGTGCACAGTATTCATTCTGACGGTTGTACATTCGCGTGTGTTTAGCTGATAACGAGATCGGTTGATGAATTTCCATCAGCGGGATGCTGCAGTTTTTAGAAACATGGTTATCAGAATAGGGCGATTAGCGGAATAGGAATTCGATTAAATTTTGATACATAATTGCTTCAATCCTTGGAGGATCGAAAATTCTGAATCCTTCGAAGGACATTATTATCGGGAAAAGCTGGGTAGAGGTTGAAAAGGACTACGCTTGGAAAATGTATGATGGGCTCGAAAATTCGTCTGCAGTGAAATAATTTTATGCGAAAGGGCAAAAAAAGGGGAAACCTGAAAATAGTAATTTTTGTTATTTAAAATGGAAAATTATGCACAGCAAAAATTATAGTGACGGCAAATTTGATTTCTATGTTGCAAAAATTGCTACTGTATAATAAAATCATTGTTTGGCTGCAGAAATTGCTATAACACGGTAATATCTGCGTTTTTTAGTGTAAAGAATTTCTGTGGGAAAAAAATTATAGGTAAAATTTGCCGATTTCCTTTCGATTTTCACTAATTTTCAACGTTCGGTGCCGTTTTTCGTCGAGCAAAAAATTTGGCGAATTTTGCAAATCGCGTCAATTCAACGTCAAATTCTTGCAATTTTTCGTCGAGGAAATTTTGCCATTTTGCAAGAGATCATTTTTCATATGTGCCTTGTGGGGTTTCAAAACACCGAATTATTCTTCAAACGAGAATACGAATTCTAAGAGCGCTCTAAGGGAACGAAACCGGTAACGATGACGAAAAGTGAGTAAACCATGATTAAAATAATTAGCGCTCTCGGGTGGTTGATTATTCCCGTGCTCATGAATTAACGACTTGTTTTTTCCGAGAGGAAATGTCGAATCAGAAAAAGGGTCAATCAATAATTAATAATCAATAAACGACAAAAAGTTATAAGGTATCTTCCTGTCTGTTATCAATTAGTTCAGAAAATCGAACCATAAGAAATTGTCTAATTCAAGTCTCTACGGTTGATGCAACATTTTAATTACCCCAGTCCACTTATCAGTCGATTCTCCTGTACGGTATGATACGATAATAACGAGATAATTACTGAACATAAGCCTCTATGATTCTTGCAATTTTCGGTAACAAATGCTGTGAGCTAATTGATTATCATATATTCGGATACCATTTTTTCCACAAAAAAAAAAAGAAATTGAGATGAAGCTTACATTAGATAAAAAAAATTGTAAACAAATGAATAAATAATTACTAAAAATGTGTATTATCCTAGAAGTCAAAAAATAGTTTTTTACTAATGAAACAAAGATTTGAATAATCTGAGCTCTCTGACATGAGATAAATTTTGAAAATAAAATAAATCCTATTTTTTTGTTTCTCCAGGGTTTTGCTAGAGTTTTTTTCCATAAACATTATGGTTAAACTTATAACGTCATTTTTAGAAAAACTGAGAAACAGAAGCTGGCATACCTGTGGACTTATTTTTTTTTTGTCCCATCTGCGAAAGTGCATTTAACTGCGATACGTCTCTACCGTCTCCAAGAACACCTGAACAAAAAAAGAAATTAAATAATTAATATCCCAAACACTTGTTGATAAAAGAAAATGAATAAACGAGAGTGCGTTATTTCCTTTTATTGACTTATTTTAATTAAATGCCACTTGTTTCAATAACGTGTTTTTGTGAAATTGAATTGGACAAAAATTCAGGAGAAGTAATTGCCACAATATTGAAGATTGTGAATAGCTAGGCTGAAATTTGTGAGCTTTCATAGCGAATCCCAGAAAAAAAAACCTATAAAAGGGGGATTTTCTAGTACTAAAATGCCACGAATTGGGATTTTCAATTCCCCAAGTCAAAGATTTGAGATTTCTCAGACGTTGAAAATGGAATTAGTAGAGTAACAAATATAGCTCTTGTCGTATCCTAATAAGTCTCTTGGTATCAGAAGTTTACAGTCTGAAATGAAATTATGAGCCAACTTTAGTGGAAAATGTAACTTAAATTACAGTACCAGTAATGTGTGTCTAACAATAAGTGTCGAAAAGCGGGTCATTATTGTATAAATTGAATCGAGGTCGGATGACAAAACGGTTTAACCATAACATCAATGTCAATTTAATTTCATGATTGTTTCTTTATTGAAAATTATTTCTTTCGCGAAAGTTGGAATTGTTCTAATATATTATAAATATGACGAGGCAGAAAATGAGAAATTATTATATGAAACATTTGTGCAAGGGGGCAACATTCTACATTGGAATTTTTTTTTCCTGTTCCAGTTTAAGAAACAAGGTGTTTAGGATAGATTCAGGGAACTAGTTTTTTTTTTAATGTGGTTTTTAAAAATTGTACATTCTCGGATTTTTCTTGCTAGAAATTGATAACCACTTTTTTTTTAATTTCTTCAAATTTCTATGAATTCAGATTTTCCACTTCATAATATTGAAAACTGACATTTAAAACTTTTCACCTGCCTCGTTTTAGAAAAAGAATTGATATCATGTCGAGACGTGCTATGGTACCTGGTATTTTTCGGATTTGCCATAAATTACATGCTGAGGCTGAATTTAAATTTGGCTATTGTGGCAATGGTCATTCCACGGGAGAAACCTGCAGCTGCAATTCAATGCGCCGTGGAAGACCAGCACGAAAATATTTGGGAAAGTGCTTCCACTGTTTTTCATGAAAATAGTAAAAACAGTAGTAATAATAACAATTTTGTTAATAATAGTAATTACGGTAATACTACAATCGCCCCGGTTCTCTCAACGGCTCTACCTGCTGATACAAATGTAAGGGAAGATTTTACTTATTTTTTCGAATATATATATTACATATATGTGCCCATAATTATGAAAGTGGTCTAAGTCATATTTTTTTGTGTTGATAAATTTAAAGGATTTGTTTTAAATAAAATAAAAAATGTTCTTACATTCTACAACATTGAAAGTTGGAGTTTTATTGGTCTTGATTAATGAAGACAAAAAAATGTATTGCAAAATAAAATGATTCGAGATAACTGAAAATCTCATCTTTTTCAAATATTGGCACATATATTAATGTGTAATTTTTAATATCTTTTTCTACGTCGTCGAATTGTTAAAAATAAATACTACCTCCGTCTCATACTAACTGTAGCAGTTGGTTTCCCATTTCAACATTTACTTGTTTCTCCACACAATGAAGGCTATTTTTATGATTTACATTTTTCCATTGAATTAACAAATCTCAGATTTGGAAAAATTTCACCTACTCGAACTTATTAGCATTCCTTAGAAAAAGATTCTTGTTGATTGTAATTATCTTTGAGCAAATATTTGAATTATAAGAATTCATCTTCTCACAGTACCAATATCGCTTCCCATGGACGGAAGCCGAACAAGGTCTAGTATTGGGAGCCTATTACTGGATTCATTGGATATCGCAGCTTCCCGGAGGAATCTTAGCCAGGCGATACGGTACAAAACTTATTTACGGATGGGGCAATTTCGTGCCGGCAATTCTGGGGATTTTGATACCATTAGCGACCCATTATCACATAAATGCCCTGATATTATTGCGAGCAATTCAAGGATTCGCTGCGGTAAGTTGCACGTGGCAAATGAAGAAACAGATCATATGAGAAAGAGACTATTTCGTTCTGTCCCGGAATTTGTTATTTTATATATTTGTAATATATTAATATTAATTAATTCCAAAAATGGAAAAATTTCCGGGTACGTTTACAATATGCGATTAATTATAATTAATCTATATCTCAGGGTGTAGTGTGGCCTTCGATGCACGATATGACCGCCAAATGGATTCCTTCGGAGGAAAGAAGTAAATTTGTCAGCTCATACCTCGGTAGGTCTTGTCTAATTATTGCCTGTTTTGCATATCGAGACAATACCACTACAATTTATCGTTTCACCTAAATCATTTTTCCTTCCCTTGCACATATTATGTTCTAAAAAGGGGTTCCTTATCAGTTATGGATTGATACGTTGAAGAATGGACAAATATACAAAAATTGTAAGAACTGTAAAGCCAAGGTATATCTACTACCACAATTTTTTTTTATGGTAGTATTATTGAGTGGCAATTGATAAAAAGAATAACTACTACATAATTATCAACAAATGCGAGACAAAGGAATTAGTATCTCTTTGTACCAATTTTCTACTTTCAAGGTAGTTCGGTGGGAGCTGCTATTACGTATCCACTGTGCGCAGCTGTTATCAATTGGTTCGGTTGGGAAGCTGCGTTTTATGTAACATCAGCTTTAGGTATTGTTTGGTAAGATTTATTGAAGTACCATCGTAAATTATACGAATCTTCGTGTCTTTGAGGCAATTCATATCACAAAATGGACCAGGTACTCATTTTCAGTAGGAAATAATAGTAGTACATATTAAATTTCGCAACTAAATTTCCAGGAAATCCATAATTCCTTGGAATGTGGTAGCGATAAACTAATATATATAACAATATAGTAATGTTGTGGATTGATGATTGAATGGGTCACCTCAAAAACGTTGTAAGGTACCAATTGCAAATTGTTCCAAAACCCCCGAAAATGAAAAAAATAATCTGTAGGTGCAATAAAAATTGTTTCAAAAAATTTGTATCTTGCAACGTTTTTGAGGTGACCCATTCAATTACTGAATAATATTATGCTTCGTTGCAATAATACTCTGGCTGTATCAAATTTATGTAATGTAACTGATATTTCTGCTCAGATATCAAGAATCTTAATTAAGAAAATGAATTCTTCGAGAAAAAACGCATCGATAGAGGTGCCTCGAAAATTGATTTAAACCTAAAAATTCTAAAATCCCCAAAAATTGATTCAAACAATTTTGGAGTTCGAAGCTCAACTTATATCTCCAAAACTGACTCATCCGTAGGTACATTTTCTGGTATTTCCTGGTCCACGATACGCCCAAGGACCATCCTCGGATTTCGGACGAAGAGAAGAAATATATTCTGGAGAATCTCTCTGGCTCCATCAGCGAGCAAAAGTCCGTTCCTTGGAGGGAATTGCTGACATCGGGACCCGTGTGGATCGCGATAGTGGCACACTGGGGTGGAGTCTGGGGTTTTCTCACGTTACTGACTCAGTCGCCATCCTATTTTAATTTCGTTCACGGATGGAACATCAACGCAGTAATTTCTACCCCTGCTATTTATTTGAACTCTTTGTGTCATATGTATTATTATTATTAATCAATTAACCGGGGTGCCAGGCGTGGGGACACTGAGCTTCCGCCATTGTATCCCTTTCCCCCAGTTATATTTCTGAGGCACTAGTGATTCCCAACCCTCCGTAGAAGGCTAGGATGTTTTCCACACTTTCCTCCTAAAACGCCTCCTTACTGAAGGTTCTGCTACTCAGCCACTTTCGTCGGTATCCCGTTAAATTAGGGCATTCGATAAGGGTGTTTCTTCCTTTTTTCCCACACCATCTGCATAGGTGACCGAGCTCCTGTGTCTTGTGCAGGTAGCAACATAAGCTGCAGTGTCGGGTTAAGATCTCCAGGATTCTGCTTACCCTTTTCCTGTCTAAGTTGATAATCCTGCTTGCCTTGCTTGTGTCATATCTAATTTCCATTCAAATTCGTATCCAGTGACCGGAAAAACTCTTGGATACCGGTTTTTCGGTAAAACAAGAGGTTCAAGAGAAAAATTTGACACAAAGGGTTGACCTATTCCTGTTTTTCATAGACTTGATACAAGCGTATTTGCGTTTTAGACCGGATTACTTTCCGGAGCGCCACACATCTTGAGGATGGTTTTTTCCTACGCCTTTGCCGTCATGAGCGACTGGTTGTTACGCACGAAACGAATGAGTCTGGTGAACGTGAGGAAACTAGCTCAATTCGTGTGCACCGGACTCCAAGGGATCCTAACGATACTCCTGAGCTTCAGCGGATGCTATCCGATTTTAGCCGTTGTCTTCATGTTAGGTGGAATTGCCGTAAACGGTGCGGTTTCGACTGCCACCCTGGCGGTGTACGTAGATCTGAGCCCGAATTATGCGAGCATATTGCTCGGTTTCGCGGGGTTGGTTTGTGCAGGTGCCGGTGTAATCTCGCCAATTATCGTTGGGGCTTTGACTAATAATAACGTGAGTAAACGATTTGTGGCTGCAACAGAGGGAGTTACGAACAACGTCCCCTGGCGCGCGCCTTCAAATTTCAGAGTACTCAAGTGGCACGCAAATATTCATAAAATATTGCAGCAAAATTGCGCCAAAATGTTGCCACAACAATACCAGTTTTGATGCACGCGCAGACTAATTATTAAAACATAATATTTCGAAATGAAAAATGTGTGGTGGGAAATATTATTTTAATAGATATTATTTAACAATATTCGCAATTACCCGCAATAATAAAATTTTAGATTTTCATGTCTTTGTAATTTTAACGTCAATAATTATTGGCCCATGCATTGATTGTTTTTGTTTCCCTAAATTCTATAACCTTGATTGGTATCGCTGCCATATATAACTACCAAAGAACGCGATTTGAGAATTTAAAATATCAAAAAAGAGACTAAACAAAATAATTAATGGCAAACGAATTCCCGATTTCAGCAAACGATCGAACAATGGCGGTTGGTGTTCATCATTTCTGCTGTAAACTTGGGTATCAGTTGCTTGGCGTATTTGATTTGGGGCAGCGCCGATGAACAGTCATGGAACAATTATGAAAAAAAAAACGAGGAGGACGGCGAAGAAATGCAAAAGTTACGGAAAACTGAGCTGGATGTTAAGGAAGTCGCGGAACATAAATTTAATGAAAAAGAATTGTTGCAAAAAGAATCGACTACGAGTTGAACCTTGTTTTTGTTGTGACCTCAAATTTTGAAAATTTTGGCCTTTGTTGATTTTTAAAAATTTACCACGATAGATAAAAAAAATGATTTAATCAATAAATACTTTTAAAAAGTTCGAAACGTCTTCCAGAAATCTATTAATTGATGACAAGCGAGTTGTAAGTGTAAAAAACCACCTGTTATGTACCCAATAAATCCTTGAATCTTGGATTTCTACCTCACGATGTATTTTGATCTTTCGCCGCAATTGGCTGTGGTGGCTCTGCGGCAGGGGTGCTTATGACAAGGGGTGAATTATAATTACCAATTTCGTAACAGAACTCACCTAACAGTGGGTATGTATACAACTGTTGACAGCGTGTGTCCGGCTGCGTGGATTCTCCGAACCACGGTGTTAAAATAATTATTGGTAAAACACAGTTAACCGAATCTTGGACGAACAGTTCTCTGTCGCAAGGATGCTGAAAAATGAATGATTACATATATTTATATAATTGTAATAAAATTAACCGTCGATCTAGCAGAAAGTAAACGGTAGGGTAGCAGTTAAAATCTCTACTTTACCTACCAACTGTCTCTCTACATACACACACACACACAAATTCATGCATATATACATAGATATACCTACTATATTTTAGGTATTAATTCATAGGAAAAATATTCATATTTAAAAATAACCAGTAACTTCAATTTAAAAAAAAAACCAAAAACCTCTTGGATTATGTAATTCAATTATTTAATGAAAAAAGTAAGTACCTAAAGAATAACGACCAGAAGGAATACTTGAAATATCGGTAGGAATACTTAAAAATAAGTATTGTTATCATTCTATAATAATAATAATTATTATTATTTTGGTCCTTATTCCTGGATACAAAATGTTCTCTGTGCAAATAGGCAAATGTGGTGTCTTCATAAATATAATCGATTTTACGCATAAATAATATATCTACTATTCAGAACACATAAGACACTAATATTTAGTCTTCAGTTGATTCTCCTTGGATCTCTCGTCATTTTGCTTAATTTTATAACATATACACGCGCGCGCTCTCACACACACGCATTATCTAAGTCATTCTTTCCCCAGAAAACGGAAAATTCATGAGTATTAAGAAAACATCCGTCGAATTTATCCTAAATGGGAAAATGTATGCAACAATGTTTCTGTTGAATTATTATATAAATATATACTTATATACTGACGTGTTTAGAATCGCGACGGGCGATTCAGTATGCAAAGTGAACAGTGAAATAGTATATTTTGCAACAAGTGCGGAATATGCGGAAAATTTGATTTCTCAAACGAAAATGTGGGGAAATATGAATTTCCCGCATATTACAAAAATCTCTTTCCTGAATTTTCGATGAAACTCATGTTTCCTGTAATTGCAGAAGAAAGAGAAAAAATGTTTGTTCGTCGAGAAAAGTGCATTATTTACATCCAACGTATATTAAATATTTGCGATAACAAGATGTCTTGGAATCGAAAAACCAATTGTATTTGAAAAATTGGGAAAACTGTGTCGTTAAAATTCGTTTCTACAATTTTATAAAATATACGCTAATAAGCTACTCGTCATTTTCAAATACAATAAGTTTCCTAAATTCAACAAACTCTCATCTCAAATTATGATTTTGAGTTTAACAAATTGTTCCCAAAATTGACAACATGATCGATTGAAATAAACCCGGTTTTCTTATTCAAGAAATTATTCCTCTTTTTTTCAGTATTATATTCGAGCTACTACTAATTGTCATTGCCTATCGTGTGAGTGAATGTATGTATGAGTGAGTGAAAGAGAGACAGAGTCATACAAGAGACTTTTTCAGTCGGTGCAGCAGGGTATAACTGATTCTTAATTAACTAAAAATTCAATAGAAATGTCGTCACCTCGCGATAATCAATTTTGACTTTCGAACATCGTAAAGAAATTTTCGGTTTAATTTTAGTTAATGAAAAACCAGCTGACCACTGCAATGACATTCCCTTTACTGCTCGAACTCCTGGTTTTCAACATGAAATACGTCTCGAAAATATAAGTCTTTCGAAAATGTCCCGACAAATCTGTATCAGGATTGAGTCAAATTTTTTTATAGTCTATCGCGAGTTTCGAGCCGTACGCCCGAATTTTTTTTCTCGCAATTTCCGCAAATATTAACACTTTGCCGTCCGCGCGTCCGATCGGGATTCATTCGTTTGGCGCCGGTATAAATTTTTATGTACGACAACAACGTGGTGCCACCGGCGCTTGCCCGATACTTTTCGCATGGCACCAACGTGGTGCCACCGGACGGCATAGTGCTAAGTTGCGATATTCCGCTAAGAATAAGAAAATACGAATTTTCAATAATCGTTTGTAACAGGCACGTTATTACCGTCGTTTTCCGAAACAAGTTGGAGATTCGTGAGACGAAGCCTCCATTCTGTAAATAGATTCTTTTTCTTATAACGTTTATAATATTATTACCTTCTAGAAACTAAATCGTTCTTCCCTGTATGTATATCTATTTACAGATATCCGCGTGTAACTTATAATATATAGGTTTCCCCTTTCTCTTCCTCTTCTTTCTATAGGTATATTACACTAATTTGCACAGCCTTTACTTCTCCGACTCGTCAGGGTGTTCCGTTTTTATATGGTGTGTGAATGTGTACTGCGTCGTAAAGCGTTTTTTACAATACGGGCACTGGTACGGCATCATCGGGTGAGCAGATCTCAGATGCGCTACAGCGAGTTCTCGCAACACAAACGGAGATTGACAAACACCGCAACGGTAACTGCAAACGAGAGTCGATATTAATTTAATGATCAATTTCAATTACTTTATCATCTATTCGTTTAACATAAATTTTCCGTTACTACCCCGGAAAAAAAATGAAATAATCGAATGGGTCATCTCAAAAACATTGTAAGGTACAAATTGCAAATTGTTCAAAAACCCCCGAAAATGAAAAAAATAACCTGATGGATTTTTTTAAACAATTTTTTTTAAATGAGCGGATATTTTTAAAAAATGGATGGATTTGAAAAAAAAATCATCAGGTTATTTTTTTCATTTTCGGGGGTTCTTGAACAATTTGCAATTTGTACCTTACAACGTTTTTGAGGTGACCCATTCAATTGCAAATACAAATCGCCATTTCAATATTCATAATCGTGATTTCGCGTTTCCGTCTACTTACCCGCCAGTAGTGCGAATCAAAGTACGTTTTTGCGGAACCGGAGGATTCTCCTCTTTAACTTCAGCTTCCTGGGTAACAGAAGACACCGAACTCCCCGCGGAGGCTTGAGGACTCAGTCTCGGCATTTTCATAGAGTCTTGGGTTCCTTTCTTGGTTTCCTTTTTCTGCAATTTTCAGGGTTGCGTTAAAAGTGGAAACAGGCTCGATTACGTTGGATTCAAGTTGCATGAATGATTATTTGAAAAGTGACGATGCGAAGTATCCAACTTTCGCTGAAATATTGCAGAAAATAAATTCGAATTTTACAAAGCCAAACAGAATTCATATAATTCGTTTGGTGCCGGTATAAATCTTTATGTACGACACCAAGGCGGTGCCACCGGCGCTTGCCCGATAGATTTCGCATGGCACCAACGTGGTGCCACCGGACGGCATAGTGTTAAAAGAAAGAAGAATCAAAACTGGACGTATTATGGTGAAAAATAAAAAAAAAATCGCCACTTTTCATCAGATCCAATATCCTTATGACAAATAATTAAATAAATAAATGAGAATACCGCGGAGTAAGCTTGTGAATGTATCCTCATATGTGAATTTCTAGATTGTGAGTTACTGAATTGCGCGTTGCATTTCGTACATTTGTACTTTTTTACATTACTTATTGTTCTCGTTGACGACTCCGAGGATGAGGACTCCGAGGACGTCGACGACGACGAAGACAAGGACGACGTCGACGTCGTCGTCGACTTCTGAACATTTTTCGATGACGAATTTCTTCTTTTACCGTGCAACGGCTTTCCGGTGCACTCGTGCAACAGCAGAGAAACTTCTTTAAAGAAAATTTTATTGCAATTCGGGCAATGGTAGGTTCTATTTATGCTTAACGTCGTAGTTTCTTCTTTCGATTGACTTTTGTCTTTTTTGCAATTAGTATTGCGGGTCACTATGGTCTTTGTTCTTTTATGAGTTTCCTATAAAAAGAAAATTTTTTTTTAAGAGTTCCGAAGGTGCAATCAATATATTGCTGACATTTTTGATTATATTTAGAACATTTCTCGTTACTTTCTTTACGTTTAAATGCTTACCATGTGTCTAAGAAGTTCCCACTTCTCTTTAAAATGTTTTTTACAGGTCTTACAAGTCAAACTTTTCGAGGCATGAGTGTCCGAATGTCCTCGTAAATGTGTCAATATCGCAGACTGGTTGTCGAACCATTGCGGTGAATTCGAACCCAATGATGCAGCCGCGTTGCGTTTTGTGGGGGGCTTTTCGTCGTCTGACATCTCATTTTCGTCCAGCATCTGGAACGCAAATATTTGTCAAGCGTCGTAAGACAAATAGGATTTTTATTTTCGTCAAAAGATTTTTAAAAAATTGCACGACGAAAAGAAAAAGCTTAACACGATTTCTGCCAAAGGTGTCAAAAGACACCTTTTAGAATTTGAATTTCAAATTATTTTCGAGGTTTGATTTAATCTTTTTTTTTTAAATCCGCAAACGGGAGACGCTTTGTAAAGCAATTATGCGTCTGTAAAAAATCTGGTATTAATGAAGAAAATATATTTTAATTACAATTCTACATTTTTAGTCTTGAATTTTTGATCGCGTATAATTAGCGCAATTAAGAACTTGTTATTGTTTATTGAAAAATCTCTGTCAGTGGAAATTAGACATACTTGAATAATGAAAGTACGAATTTATGCACGAACCTCCGTGTAAGTCCTAGATTTCGCCTTAGTTTCGGCTTCTTGTGCTTCCCAAGCTTCTCTTTCTTCGTTAAGTGCTTCTTCTTGTTCTACACTCATGAGAACCGGTGATGCTAATTCGGATTGTTGATTGTGTTCGCTTAGTTTATGCGCAGCGAGTCTCATCAAAAGCCCAAACGACTTCCCACAAACGTCACAATTATGTTTTTTCGGTTCGTGCGTTCTCATGTGATTCGATAATGCACTTTGTTGCGTACAAACCTACAAAAAAATATTATTTTTGTTAAAAAAAAAATGAATGGTCCCTCATGGGGAAAATAATGAAATAAAACTCCCCCTTTTTACATGTTTACTTTAACCCTGACCAATCCAATTAAATATAAGCAAAATTAATTTTTGGAAAAATTCGATATATTATCGATATGTATCGAAATTGTTTTCTACGTTTAAATATATTTACGGGAATTCAAATGAATTTTCTTATTTCGTAGCTTTCGAAGAAAATGAAAAAACTAATGACATTTTGAAAACTTCATTTTTTTCAAAGCCAGAATTTTTGGATATCGTGAATTTTATGTATTAGTGGGACTCCTCCGACTTCCTCTACGATCTATAATATTTTACCTTTCCACAAGTGGGGCAAGTTAATGACTTTACGTTTTCAAAAGCATTTTCTCGTTTAACAGATTCTTTCGAAGATTCTTCTGTCTTTTCAGTGCTTTGAAGGTTTCGCAACATTCCATAGGCATTCGGTTGATGCAATTGCACATGACTGTGATATAATTCCACACTAGGAAAAAATCTGTTGGGAAAATAACTATTTTAAGCATTTATAGAGTCATTGTTTCACTTATCGCTAAATCCAGCCCAATTAATATTCCATCGAGTTAACTCCGAACCAATACATTATGCTGCCGCTTCGGAAATTAATCATTGATAAATTTATGTATATATAATCACCTGTTACATAAAGGACACCAGCTATTGGCTCCAACTTCCAAAGAAGCCGCTACGTGATCTCGTAACCTATGGTGCCTCAACATGTCCCAACTGACGAACTCGCGGTCGCACTGATGACACTCTTTCACCGATTCGTCGAAATCGAGTGTGATTTTCAAATGATGCGTTCCCTCGTGTTTCGCCAACTCCTCGACTGTCTGGAACACCTCCGAACACTTTCTGCAGGTGTATCTGCGCGGGCAATTGCTTTGCATATGTTTCATCAGACTTTCCCTCGTCCTGAAAAATCAAAATCAAGTCGGAATTCAAAAAATTACAAAACGACGAAGAAAATTCGTCTCTTCGAAATTAAAATCTCATTTCTAATCGGCATTCGATCTTTGACCCGTCGGGAGTTTCAAAGTGACCTACGTCGACCTTCGCCCGTGCCTTCTATACCATTTTATTTTTAACTCTATTAATCGTTCATCTCAATTCCAGTCGTTATCGGCAAAGATAAGCAATTAATACCTAAAAGCATCGGTCAAAAGCGAAATGAAGTATACACATATTTTTTTCAAACACTGGACGAACCTGAAGTAACTATTACAAGGTGCGCACAACCACTTGGAAGTGAGTCTACTATTATTCTTCTGATTCTTGCAATCGTTAAGGGTCAAACTGCCCGTTAAAACTTGTTCCAAAATACTCGTGCGTTTCTCCTCCTTCTTCGGCGACAAACCGTTATCGTCGTTACCGCCGAAACCAACCCCTTTGCCTCCAAAATCGTGCTCCATTTGTCTCAAATAACTTCTCCTCGTAACTCTTTCGTTCCCCTGTCCCGAACCGGTCGTCGCGCGTCTGGGTACCATTTCCACGGACTCTTCCTTGATCTCAACCTCGATCGGCAGATCCACCAACGGTCCCATCAAGTTATTCTCGGGTTTGCTCGATTCCGTGATATCGTGAGAAACCGTCGGCGACCTCTCCACCGGTAACGACGCCGGTAAGGGAACCAACGGAGGCGGAGCCCTGGCTTTCTCGGTGCACAGTTGAACCTGGAAACAAACGAGGATTAGACGCACGAGGTTGACCGTAAAGAACGAGACCGAAATAAGGGGTCTGATGCCCGTACTTGACACGGATCTGGGGAATTCTTCATGGCGTCGAGGAATATCTGCACGGATTCCAGGTTTTTCAGCAGCAGTAGCTTGGAGTGGATGTTCTTGTAGACGTTGAGGCAATGTTCGCGAAATTCAAAGGCATCGTCCAGCCGAGCGGCGCAGAAGTGACAAATTTGCTTGGGCAAGGGGTCCGTCTTGTACACCAGAACCGGCAGACACGCTATCAGCTTCTGAGCGATTTTCCGGCGTATGCCCTCCATGCCGAAGATGGGCAGCATTTCGGACCTCTGCTCGGAGCACAGTCTGCAGCAATTGTCCCAAGTGACGATAGCGGCCATCGTGTATGTATCGCCTGGCCTTGCGACAAAAGGAACGCTATCGAGGTCAACGAGAGAAGCTGTTGGAAACGTCGTAGGACAGCCGAATGGTCATTTCAGGCTGCACGACGTCTGTCACTGGGACACCGGAGCGTAGGACCAAGGGTAAGGATGCCTCGTGTGTGGACGTCAAAGTACAATTGCGGATCAACTTGCAGTGTCTGTTTTTTTTCTTTTCTTTTCTCCAGTGTCTTTTTTCTCTCCTCTTTTTATCAAACTACATCTTCGCATGTAGACTTTCACTCCCAGGTGTACTTTCTATCCTTTTTTCGCTGCTCTCGTGGCGAAAGTAGAGCGAGCGAGCAATGCACTGGCCTGCAATCAATGGCAATTTCGAAAACCCGCTTTTTCGCACAATAGTTGCCGTGTATTTTTAGATCCCGAGTTGTTTAAACAATTTCTGTGCACGTTGTGCCCAGTGAACCCCATACACCCTCCGCACTCGTGTTTTGCTTGCACATAACGTATTATCACGCGTGTATGTGTGACTGCGTGTGTGTTTAAGCGCAAGTGTAAATTCCTCCGGAGAATTTTATTTGTTTCAATCAATCGCAGTGATATATGTACAGTTCGTGTTGTTTCGGGGGAAAAAAGGTGTTTTTACACCACGACATGTTGATATACGTATGCGAGCGGAGGAACCATTTCGAGGACGGAACAAGTTGGCAGCATTATTCCTCCTTTCCTCGGGGTCGCGTTGAGTTTCGCCTTTCGCCTCGGTGCTCGGTCTTCCTGGGCTTTGCCGTTTGTTCCGTTCTTTCTCGCCGCCAGTCGATGATCTACTGGATCGGTGATCGAATTGCAGACTCGCACACTTGCAGCACGATACCGGCAGTTGGTTGATTGGAAGTCGGTATATTGCTGTTCAAAGCGAAAGTCGCGCCTACGATACGGTAAACGAATGCCCAGTGGCGCCACTCTGTATCGGTACCTTTGACGTCGGTGTCCCGAACTTCTCGTAATCCGCCATGACGAAAGTTGCGCGAAGCGCGTATTTTGAATGAGTAAACCTGCCTGTACCGAAATCGGGAAAAATTAATAAAGTATCACAAATATAGTTAAACAAGTCATTTCTATCTATTAATTTTAATTTGTATTTCTATTTATTAAACTATATGCCCTTGTTGCCTCGTTACAGGATGAAATTAAGGTTATAAGATTAACAAAGTAAAGGAGAAAAAGTAACTTATTCAATTAACACTATGCCGTCCCGGTGGCACCACGTTGGTGCCATGCGAAAACAATCGGGCAAGCGCCGATGGCACCACGTTGGTGTCGTACAACAAGATTTATACCGGTGCCAAACGAAAGACGTACGGACAGACGTACGGACGGCAAGGTGTTAATTATGAATGGCCCGAATGAAGAGTTTTGTAATTTTTTAAGTATAAAATTGACGTAAGAAAAAAGAAAAGTTGTACAGCTGGTATATAGACAAAGAGATGTGAATATTAAAGATTTCGATATAATTTGTCAGGATCGAAAAAGAAAAATGGTGATTGAAAAAGTCCAATTTTTTGGGCATACTTTGCCCTTACTCAAAAATGCGGTAAAAATTAACGTTTCAAAAACGGGGTTGGACAAGTCATTTCTAGGGGTAATTTTTCCCGTAGAGTCGATTTCCAATGTCAAATTTAACGAAATTCCAGCGGAAGTTGGAAAAAAGTAGGTTTCTTGAGGAAAAATCGTGTTTCCCGTTGGATTTTGAGAATTTTGACAATGAAAATGGATTCCTCGGAAAAAAATACATCGGATATGGGTCTCCCGAAAGTGTGAAAAAGATTTATTCAAAAGTCGATTTTTTGGGCATACTGACCCCTTCCCCCAAAAATTGGGTAAAAATTAAAGTTCCAAAAACGGGATTGGACAAGTCATTTCTAGGGGTAATTTTTTCCGTAGAATCGATTCCAAATGCCAAATTTAAGAAAATCCCAGCGGAAGTTGGAAAAAAGTAGGTTTTTTAAGGAAAAATCATGTTTCCCGTAAGAAATCTTGAATTTTGACAATGAAAATGGATTCCTCGGGAAAAAATACATCAGATATGGGCCTCCCGAAAGTTCGCAAAAAATTTGTTCAAAAGTCGATTTTTTTGGGCATGCTACTCCTTCCCCCAAAATGGGGTAAAAATGAAAATTTCAAAATCGGGGTTGAACAACTCATTTCTAGGGATGATTTTCGTACAAAAAGAAGAAAATGTGTTGATATTTTTTTTTGTTTTCTTGTTCATAGTCTTGAATTATCCTTATAGCATCTTTAGCTAATATATTAAGTATGTATAATATTATTACAATATTATTATAATTATTATTTTTTCATTAGTGAACAACAAAATTAGAGAAAAATTATACGATACCAAAAGTACAAACTTACAAGCTACATTTGTACGCCGCTTGAAGATACTACAATTTATCAAATTCTTTTCGACCTTTGTTCGATTGAAATAGAGACGAATAAAAAAAATGGCCATTTTCAAATAAAGAGAAAGGCATTATTTTCTTCTCTTCAAGCAGAGCTAAAATAAAAATGTGTAAAAAATATCTCTTCTCTTATTTGTAATCTCTCTCTCTTTTTTTCTCTCTCGCTCGCTCTCGCTCTTTCAACATATAATTAATTATAAAAAGAAGTGCTAAATAAATAAACTATTTCGATGGTACATACGATAAGACGAAAAAAAAAAGATGTTTATAATACACGGCAAAGTTAGTCACTCTAAGCATGGAATGTTAGACACAGTACATCAAGGCGTGCTGCTGTTTTCATTTATTTACTTTCAGAAAAGCTGAATAATCAACGAGTCTTCTTTGCAGCAATTATTTACCGTTGTCGGTATCAGACTTTTTCACGGACATACAATTTCACGAGGTTTTCATTAATTCTTATTGTTACTGGCGGATATTACGTTGTTAGAAAAAGAAATTGTTGAAACTAAAACCTTAGAAACTAGCTGACAACTGAGTTTACTTTGAAAAAAACAATTGCAACTGAAGATCCTAATGCATTTTTTTTCTTGCATATTTTAACAAATCTTGGCAAAGAAAAAACAAAATAATTGGTATAAAAAATTGGAACAATTAATCTGCCAAATAATAATTATTAATGATAAATCAATGGATCGATTGACCGATAATCTCGCGTATTAGGAAATTTGCAAAGACATTTAAAATCTTCAGTTGCACGAAAAACGAAAATTTCCCTTATTATTAGTGTTGATAAAGAATAAGACATTGTTTGTTATTCATTTTGTTGTAGTTTAAAAATCAACTACGCAAAAGCCTATAGGCTAAATTTAGACATATACGCTGCAACCAATGGCCTTAAAATCGCTCTTGGTTCGTTTCTCTAATTATTAACTAGAATAATTAATATACATATACTTATTATTCCTGGTTTTATTTGTTTCATTTGTCTTTCCTTAAACATCTTTAGCGTTATTTGTGAAGAAAAGTGATATTAATAAAAGAAGGAAGAGTTGGAAAACTATGAAATCTACACGTTTTTCACCATTCAACCAAACTAACACAAGCTAAAATCCACTCTCTTCTAAACATACAGTTTAAACGTAGAAGAAGACACTTTGTTAATTTGGCCCATTTGCTTGTGCATTTTATTTTATCGTTAGTCCATACGCTTTCATTATTGAAAATTGAGAAAGAAATACGTGAGGATTTCAATGATTTCTGTAGTTATTCATTTCGATTTTCGTTTCCCTTAATTACGTGTTGTTATTAATTTTAATGATAAAAACGAATTATCCTTCGGAAGAGCCGCGCCCTTTCTCGTCTCCTCGAAAGGATCTTTCGCTTCTACGGAGTTATTGAAGATATTTTTTATATATTAATATTTTGTATTTCCACGCACCTGATTGTTATTATTTGTTTCATAATAATCTGGTTGGAATAAATCAGGCTTTTGATCTGTAATTTCTGTATTACTGTACAAGCGACGAAAGCTTTAAGTTTAAACATTTTCTTTCAAGGGGTTCTTTTTTCCCATGAAACGCTTCTTTTTTGGATTCTTAACAGCTAAGAATGAATTATCGAAAGAAGATTAATTTCCCAAGCTTATTTCCTTTACCTTTCCAAGAGGAATAAAGAGAGAAGAAATTCAATTATTTATAACAATTTGAAACTTAAAAGATTTTATCATTTTAATCGAATTTCAAGGTATTCGTAAACGAATGAAAATTTATCGGTAGCAAAAAAAAAAGAATTCTTTTAATTACGTTTAGGAAAAATCTGGAAATCGTTTGAAAATCGAAAAATCAAAAATAAGTTTAGAAAATTATATACCGAAATGCAAGACAGAAATGATAGCGTTGATATTCGATAAGCAAACCCCTCGAAAGGTTAATCGTAATGTGGATAGAATTGAATCCAAATGATATATTCATCATTTTCGTTTAAGAATATTGAATCTACGAGCTTCCAAGAAGCTCGCAGGGCACCCTGCTTTTATATTATTATTATTTTGTGTCTTTTCTTCTCATCTTACAGACCAGTCTATATTCAATTTGTTGAAATACATACAATCTATGTATAAATATAATCTATAAGTATTAATATAATATATATTTTGTTATCTTGAACATGTACTTCATTACATATTCAAGACAATTTCCGTAATTACCCTCATCAAAATATGAACACGTTTGAGATACACATTTTCAAGTGAAATAATTCGTGTGTATCAATCTTTTGATTTCAATATCACCTGGTTCATAATCAAGCTTCATACCGTTACCGTTTCAATAATAAGCTCGAAAAACAATTCATTCCGAACTCATCGTGCTTTACGTTTTTTTTTGTCTTTGACAAATGAGTTGCAAATGCGTGTAATCTGAAATATTTCTTCTAAATCTTGATCATCATCATTTTTGTCGTTACATTCTTCTTTCTTTACTTTTATTCAATCTTTTCCTTTTTCTTCAGAGTGTTGGCTTCGAAGGGACAAACAGGGTGCCCCGATAACGTCAGAATATATAAATGCAGATTTTTGCTCGCTTTATTATTTGTTTTTTTTTTGTTTCTTAAAGAATCTAAAAATTACTGCGCCGTTTGTTGTTGGATTTCGATCTTTTCCACTGTCATGTCCGGATTCATCGCTGTTGCTTCTTGTATTGCTTCTGCTAATGCTCGATCGTGATCGATTGGATCTCCATCCGATTGTATTGTTATTTTTTGTTCCACTCTTGTTTCTACTACTCCGTCTCTCTCCGTTTTGTACTGAAAAAAAATAAAGCGAAATCGATTGAAAAATTAAATTTTACGGTCACGAGTTGTAGACTAAAATTATAAAATATTTTATAATTGTTCCGGTTACTGTAAAAGTGACTTAGGTCATATATTCTTTGTCTCGACATTCGAAATATTCTCTTTGACTGTTGTTAAATATTACAAATAATTAAAAAATAATTTACCTAATAGGAAAATTTACGTGATTTTTGAAACTAACTTCGTTATTTTAATGCATCCAACAGAAAATATCGGACAAATCCATTTTTTCACATTTTATACTGGCACCATTTTTCCAAATACCAGCACATTTGCAATATAATAAAATATTAATTTCTTTAAAATCTAATTTAAATCTAAATTATTTTTTTTTAATATAAATAAATAACTCACCGTGATAGTTTCAACGGTGCGAGTCTTGCTAGAAATAGTTTGGGAGCTAACAATTTCACCAGTGGCACTGTAATTCCCATCTTCGCTTTCCAGAGCTACTTTCCTCGTTTCAGTTGCTACCAACGGTACGGTTGTCGTCGTTGTAACATTGCTATCAGGTTCTCCTGTGAAAACGTGGGCTTCTGTCGCAACGATTCCTGCCGGATCTCCCTGTATTCAAATTAGCAGAAATTAGATTGAATTACACCAAATAAATAACCGCAAGTTTCAGTAGAAGACCAAAGATTCTCGAAATAAAGTAATATTTCCTTGTATCCTCGGCGGTCTAAAATTATTATTAATTAACATTGAACTTTGATATGTACAATAGTAGAGAAACTATTCAATCAGTATAGGATTTTTGTCCGGATGTAATAGATAACAGACACCAAACACACACCTTCGATTCTTACCTGCTATTATACAACAACGAAATGAATTAATATAAGAGAATTTTTACTTACAAGTGGATGGTAAAAGTGTTACTGAACATTTCATCGTGGGGTAATTATTGTATGAAAAAATGTTTTATGTACATTCCGAATTTCAACAAATACTTCAAAGTTTCGATAATTTTCTTTTTTCCCAGAATAATTAGGTCAAGTAATTAAATGAACTCCTTCAAATATTTTTCTTTAAGTTAAGAATGTTCTCAATCTACAAAAACCGTTGATCAAACAAATCTTTCACAAAAAATGTGAATAATTAAACTACCTTTCGAAATAAGTGCAAAAATTAAATAAATTCATTAGACTTTCTAGGATTTCACTTTTGGACCCAAATATTGAAGAAGTATATGTTGAATATTAATTAATCGAATGATCTACACATGAAACTTGGGAAATCCAGGTACGTTGTTAAAAATACCAGGACTGGTGACAATTTTTACGAGGTATTTCGGTTGTTAGAGATGTTCCTAATGGAATTACCTGATAATACTGATTGTAGAAAGCCTGCTGATCGTCGTCTAAGTCGATGGGTGTACCCGAATCACCACTGCTCGAACTGGATGAGCTTAGCCGTCGTGAAAACAGCTACGCCATGCAACGTGTTATAGCCAAAGCCGGCAAAATTAATAATGAGCAAAGAATGTACCAAAAAAATATTTAAAAAAAAAAGTAAATAAGGTATGTATCAATAGGAAATGATTGTTATATCATGGTTGTTACGTTTATGTCATTAAAAAAGCTGAGGAAATTATTTTTTCAGCAATGTACTTCCAAAATAGCCATTTTTATTTTGTATTTTCTTGGAATCTCTTTTTGATAAAATAATATCTAAAGTTGAGCATTTTTATATAACTAAATTCAGTTTGAATATAAATTATAGTAAAGATTAAATTTTCCCAAACTATAAATTTTACATAAAATAATTACACTATTTTATTTATTTAGAAAATAATTAATATCAATTTGATCAAATTAATTAATATAATTTGTGACCATTTCTAAATTTATTAAAAGTATGTGTCCATCACTTTGGTGTAATTTGGAGGTATGTTTATACTCAAACAAATGTAGAGGCTATCAAAAAAAATTTAATTACTCTAATTGTATAAATTTTGATATTATTTAAAAATTACATGGAAGTACATTGGCCGAAATACTAAAATTAAACCTTAATTTTTTTTTGGATTCTACTGAACATTTTTAGAAATATGTACATTTTAATGTTCTCCCGATACAACATGATTTTTAATTCTTTCAGTATTAATAATTATCAAATTAATATACTGGAACCCGTAAAAAAAAATAAATCGTGAGCTTTGTTCCCTGAAATTCTGAATTACTCATTTTCCAATATTCTGAGATCGAACAGCAGATAATGCACCGTCTTCGCTTTCCATAAAAAAAAATGAGGCATCGAAATTTTCGATATTTCCAGAAAAAGAATTTTAATTTCTTCAGGCACGATTTTTTTATGGCGAGAAAAAAAATAACTTAATGTTTTTTTTTCTTTTACGATTTACCAGAGCAGCCAAACCAAAAAATTGTTACTTCTCTGAATGAGAAATTTTGTAGTGAAAAAATTGTTATCAAATTTTTGTTCCTTTTATTATTGAAAGTAACTATAATTGAAGGCGTGAAGAGGTTAAATAAAAATTTCAAAATTTGATGAATCTTGTTTCAAAATCTTGATATTTCCACTCTGATCCTTCGAATGTAAAGTGACGAATGAGATGCTTTATCTGCGACGATTTTCTTTCTTTCAATTTTCTGCTTATCAGGAAACAAAGAACGAATAAACAAAAGTTAGCAGTGCAAGATGACACCGAGTGAATGAATGAATTAATACCCTCGAAATAATAATACTCATGTTCCCAACCTGCGATATAGTTACAACATCATGGGCTACAACCTGACATGATTATCCTTTCGAATGATAAACATGTATATGCAAAGAAATATCGAAATATACATCAAAGCAATCCGTATGAATCATGCTTGCAAATAAATGAATATCTTTCAATATTATTTTTCGTTGAAAATAAAAAAAAGAACGGCATTCATCACTCTAATTATCATTTGAAAAATCACCTGTTCTCCTGAAAGTACGTGACTCGTCGTCCTGACTTCCTGCGTCACGACTCTTTGTTCCTGTCTCGTTGCACTTGTTGCTGTTGTATGCGCTACTGTTTTCTCTTCAACCTACATGGTACATAAAAAAATAAATATGCTGCTAAAACGAAGTACGCTCGAAATCATAGAATTCAATTACGAGAAATTGATCAATAAGTTACATAAATTTTTAATTCAAGAAAAATCTGCAAAGGAAACGATGCTCGCAAAATCTTGAGGAAATTGCCCGTTGCTGAAGTTTCCAACGTTTTCCAATCACGTTTCAAGTGAGAGAATGCAATAATTGTATGGGTCACCTCAAAAACGTTGTAAGGTACAAATTGCAAATTTTTCAAGAACCCCCGAAAATGAAAAAATTAACCCGATGGACTAAAAAAAATCCATTCATTTTTTTAAAAATCCAACCATTTAAAAAAAATTGTTTAAAAAAATCCATCAGGTAATTTTTTTATTTTTAGGGATTTTTGAACAATTTGCAATTTGTACCTCACAACGTTTTTGAGGTGACCCATTGAATTAAATAAACGTCTATTACACAGATTTCGAAAAAATTATCTTACGAAAAATCTATCGAAGTTAGAAGGAGAATAATGCATTTTTTCCTCGCCTGACTAGTTAACTTTAATTTTCAAAAAATTATATTTACTGATTGAATCTAATCAGTCTCTCGCAATTAATTTCAATTAAATTAATTATAATTGATTTCTCACAATCAGCTATGAAAAAATATTCATACGAAATTTCCAAACTTTTGCTGATATTCTCTGTAACAGGAAACTTCAGCAATAATTACAATTCCCTCGGTAACTTTTGTAATCTAAAGCGTTGCTCTCTAATTACTGCTTAAGAAGTGATAAGCGAAAATGTCATGGAACTCAATGCAGGTAAAAGCTACCGGACGTTACTAAAATCCGGGACAACTTAGCCAAGAATAGAAAAAGAAAAAAAAGAAATTCTCTGCAAAAGCGTCTCGGATTTATACAAACGTTAAAAACACGATACTTGGAAGTCGTTGAAACTTATTCTAAATATCCTAGATGTCGATAAGAATTTTGAATGGATACAAACCTGACTGGTTTTTTGATTCTTTTCTAAATCCTCGTGCATCGTTGCAGTTCTGGTAGTTACAGCCGTGGCGGTCATATACGGGGTCCTACTGTCATCGGGTGCCTCTGCCTAAATACAACTAAGAGGTAACTAACAGTATTCAATAATAATAATAATAATAATAATAATAATAAAAATAATGGTAATAGCATTTACGGGGGTTGGTGAAAAGCGTATAGCGTCGGTATAAAAGCTGTACCAAAAGAACGACTAATACTTTTCTTCCTTTTCTTTTTAGCTACAAAACTCATCTCTTCCAATTTATCACTACTATTCATCTCTACTCAGCGCGTATATTTTTACACGAAAGCGTCTCGGTGGAATTTAGCTCATCAGCCTGAATCAATTTCCCTCGTATTTCTCATTTCCCATTGGCAAAAGACGTACCCTCCAATGGCAACTAAGGGCATTGGAAAAATACGAGATTTTCAAGAATTTCTTTTGGCGTTTTAATAAGTTAGAAAATTCAAATTCGCAAAATACTACCAAAGAGTACGTATTTAAAGATACGCGTATGAATTTTTATATGAGAAAATGTTAAAGAATTAATGAAACACAGTAAAAAAAATATAGCGATCTTTTTCTCGCATCACTTGCGACGGCCACGAGATTGAAGGAAGGGCTTATCCGAAATTGAAAATCGCGTTAGCATACTTAACACTATGCCGTCCGGTGGCACCACGTTGGTGTCATGCGAAAACTATCGGGCAAGCGCCGGTGGCACCACGTTGGTGTCGTACATAAAAATTTATACCGGCGCCAAAAGAAAGAACATATTTACGAAAATGTTTATTTTTGCAGGTGGAGTGATTTTGGTTTTTCAGTCGAAATAAAAACTCACTGCAAGTGATAAAAGAAGAAGTGAACGCTCTAGGATATCTACATTTCATTCATTTTTCAATATTTTCTCATATAAGAATTTGTGAATATGCCTCTGATTATATACTTTTTGGTAATATCTTGCAAATTTTGATGAATACAAATTAAAACGGCAAAAAAACTTCCCAACTCTTCGTAAATATAACTCCTTAATAGTAATATTGTGGATCACTATTAACATCGTAATTAATTAGTTACCGAAGAATCGATTAGCCCCTTATTTTTCCGCCTTGCCAAGGAGAGGTTGAAATTGAATCAGGAGAGAAGCTTACCAAGAATCGACGCATTTAGTATCAATTATTGGAAATTCCCCCGGTCAAAATCGATAACATGCAAGCCATGCTCGCTGCGCTGGTACGAGAAACGCAAAAGCTTGGCTTTTGCCATCTTTCGAGAAAAAGAAAAAAAAAAAGAAAATAAAATGCCAAATCAAAAAGAAAACTCTCTAAAATTCTCAGTCGGACTTTTGGACCTCGCCTTCGCGATTCTTCACCTTATTGACTTGCGTGGAAACGGTCACTTCGCCGGTACCACCGGGCGTGAGATCTTCGACCTTCTCTTCGATATTCTGCGTGACGCCTTCCTGATCCTTCACCATCGACTGCTTGGTCGTCGTCTTCACTATCGTCGGCGTCGTCGGGATCACAGCTTTCTTCACTTTTGGAGCGCTTTGTTTCACTATGTTCTCCTTCGTATCCTTCGACACCCTCACCGGGGGTGTCGTTATCGCTGCCACTGTCGTTGACGCACCGCTGCCGTCCTTCTCCAACGGCTGACCGTCGTTTCCGTGGATGACGCCTTCCTTGACGTACCCACCGTCTTCGCCGAAAATCTCCTGGTTCAAGGGGCTGCCGGTCTTGTCGTAGATCTTCCCTTCCTTGATGAAACTACCGTCGGAACCGAACGGTGCCCTCGCGATGGGGTTTCCTTTCTCGTCGCAAAGGAGTCCCTTCTTCACCAGCGTTATCGTAATCACGGTGTAATTTTTGTCTAAAGGCTTCCCGGCAGTGTTATAGGCGAGACCGTCCTTGATAACGTTTCCTTCGCCATCGAGGGCGGCTTGTTTCAAAGGTTTTCCAGATTTGTCCACGAACACACCCTGGAAGACCCTCAGTCCCTCTGGACCGAAAGCTTCCTGCGTGAGAGGCTGTCCGCTTACGTCGAAGACCTTCCCGTTCTTGACGAAGCTCGTCTCGGGAGGCAAGGCTCCTTCCGTCAGGACCTTGCCGCTCCTGCCGTGTATCAAACCGTCCTTGATGAAGCTCCCGTCCTGACCGTAAATATTCTGGTTCAGGGGCTTCCCAGCCTTGTCGTAAATGCGTCCGTTCTTGACGACGTTGCCCTCGGTGTCGAAGGTGCCCGATTGCAGTGGCTTGCCGTCGTTTCCGCAAACCAGGCCGTACCTGACCATCGAGATCGTGATCACGCTGGTCTGCTTCTTATTCAAGGGTTTCCCGCTCGACCCGTAGATAGATCCCTCTTGGATGTACGCGTCTCTGCCGAACGTGCCACGAGGTAAGGGCTTCATGTCCTTGCCGTAGATGAACCCATTTTGGATGTAGCCGCCGTCGTTCCCGAAGGAACTGTGGTTCAACGGTTGACCGTCCTTGCCGTAAAGACGACCTTCCTCGACGTAACTGCCGCTTGGTAATTCCGTACCAATGTTCATCAGCTGACCGCCCCAAGTGTAGACCAATCCGTCCCGGATGTAGCTTCCATCCGGTCGGAAAGCTCCCTGTTTCAGGGGCCTCTCCTGCTGGTCGTAGATAACTCCCTCCTGGATGTAACACCCGTTGGGTACCAAGGAACCCAAACTCTGGGGGTTGCCTTGCCCGTCTACGATTTTCCCGTCCTTGATGGCGAGATTATCGGGTCCCTTGTCCCGCGTCAAGGGTTTGCCGTCCTTGGCGACGATCAAACCGTCGACGATTTTATGCCCATCCGGGCCGAAGATTCCCTCCTTCACGGGCTTCCCATCTTTGTAAATCAGTCCCGCGGAGACGTAGGATCCGTCGGATCCGAAGATATCCTTGTCCAGGGGCTTCGAGGACTCGTCGAAGATGACGCCGTTCCTCACGAAACTGTCCGTGGGCAAGGCCGAGCTCATATTCAGCGGTTTCGAGTCCCTGCCGAAGATCTGCCCGTCTTTTACGTAACTGCCGTCGGGCTTGAAGTAGCCAGACTTCAGCAGTTTGCCATCCCTGCCGTAGATCTTGCCCTCTTTGATGAAAGCTCCGTCCGGTACTAGCGAGTCCTGGTTCAGCGGTTTTCCGTTTTTCATGGACACGATTCCCTTCGAAATGATGGAGCCACCGGAACCGAAGGACTCCTTCTTGACGGGTTTCCCATCTTTGCCAAGGACCACGCCGTCCTTGATCTTCATTACGTCTGCACCGAGAACTCCTTCCTTCAGAACCGAGCCATCGGGGTCGTAAATCACCCCGTCTTTGATAACGATGTTGTCCGGCTTGAAGAGACTCTGGGACAGCAATCGCCCGTTTTTGTCGTACAACAGTCCCTCTTTAACGAAGGCCCCGTCGGCTATCAGTGGAATCTGACTCAAGGGTCGGCCACTTTTGTCGTAGATGACGCCGTCTTTGACGAAACTACCGTCGGGTTTGTAGAAGGCGTGTTTCAGAGCCTTCCCGTCTTTGCCCACGACTTTACCGTCCTTCAGATGACTGCCGTTTGGCAGCAAAGAGCCTTGGTTGAGGAACTTGCCATCCTTGGCGTAAGCCAACCCGTCTTTTATGACGGATCCGTCGGAACTGAAGGGCTCGTTCTTCACCACCTTGCCGTCCTTCGAGAAGACCTTTCCCTCGGTGATGTAATTTCCCTCGTGGCCGAGGTCCCCGCTGGCCAGAGGCTTGCCGTCTCTGCCGTGGATCAACCCATCCGAAATGTAGGTCTGATCCGGAAGAACGGCAATCTGGTTGAGCGTCTTCCCGTCGTGGTTGCAGACGATCCCACCGACGATGTAATTCCCGTCGGTGCCGAAGGAGCCTTGAGTCAGCGGTTTCCCATCGTGGGAGAAGATCAGCCCGTCCTTAACGAACGTCCCATCGATGCCCAAGTTCTCGTGAGGCACCACTTTCCCGTTCTTCGAAACTATCTTTCCGTCCTTGACCAAAGTCAAATCCGGTCCCAGGCTCCTTTCGTTCAAGGGCTTGCCGTCAGCTCCGTAAACGAGTCCGTTCCTGATGGAACTGCCATCGGTTCCTAAAACTTCCTGGTTGAGAGGCTTGCCATCCTTGCCAGTGACGAGCCCGTTTTGAATGTGAACCCCGTGTGGCCCGAAATCGCCCTTTTTGAGTGGCTTTCCGTCCTTCCCGTGGATCTTCCCCTCAATAATTTGACTTCCTTCCGGCCCGAGGCTGTGCTGGTCCAGAGCTTTGCCCTCTTTCGAGTAGATAATCCCTCCGACGATTTTGCAGCCATCGGGGAGCGGCAGGATGCGATACTTCGATTTGGACTCGGTCCCCGGAGCGACGATCGCCTCGGGTTTGCAGGACAAATTCGGATCGCTCAGTTCTCCCGCGATGAACGCGGCCGATGCGTTTTTGGTATCCACTGGCGGTGCAGCGGGTGCGGCGTTTTTCTGCTTCTCCTTCAGGCCCGCCGATTCCACGTAATTCAAGCCAGGGGTCCTGAACCCGGCAGGGTCCTCATTTTCGGGGCTTTCCTTTACTTTCCTCTTCTCCGCGGACTCTTGCACCTTTTTCTCTTCGCCCGGGGCGTAATTGTAGGCCAGAGCGGTGGCTTTCTTGCCTCCCGAAGTCGGAGACTGTTGGCCTTTCACTCCAGGCGACGCCCCGGCCTTGTCTTCGTAGGTGAACCCATGGGGAGTGAATGGTTTCTTCGAGGTTTCCGTTTCCTCGTAATGGTAGGGTTTCGTGTGAGCAGGTACAGCGATTGTAGACGAATCTTCGGCTTTCTTTCCCTTATCTTCGGGAGCTTTGGGAGCTTTCTCCGAAACGGAGAGATTCGATTCCACGTCGCTCTTATCGACGGACTCGTCGAGCTGTTTGTTCTTCTTGTCCTTCTCCTTTTTCTGCTTCGGATCCTTATCCTTTTTGCCAAAGAGGAAGCCAGCGGGACTCTTTTCGTGATAAAACAAACAAAGAAAAAGAAAACATATGAAAGGCGTTTAAAACAAAACCATGCTAGCTTATGGTACTCATGCGACACTCAGATCTAGTCTAACGAAATATTTTCGAGCACTATGTTTATGTCTTGTCTCGATGCTACTGTAAAGTAAAGGAGGCACGCAGAAATGGTCGTGTGAAATTTGTGAATTTATGAATTTTCAACTTTTGACATTTCTAAATGCTCCCACAGATAGGTGGTATCGATCTTGTATCCAAGCAAGAGTATTTTAGAAAAAGGTATACGAAAGATCGATATTGACATTCTCATTCTATCGCATGCAAACCTATTTTCTGAGTGTACTGTCCTTCCTTTAGAAAGAAACCTCTGCAATCTTACCGTAGGAAACTCTGGTTAGTCAGTTCTGAGACATTTGTGTCGGAAACTCTCTCAAAGAATCTATTATCTTTCTATCAAAACCCACTTTTCTTATCTAAGACTGGACGTTTAAGACGTCACGTTTGAACTAAGGTGTCAAGGATTTTGATGCATTACCTTGACTTTTTCCTTCTTTTCCTTATCCTTTTTTTCAGGCGAATCCTTATCTTTCTTTTTAACATCCTTTTTATTTGGTGACTTTTCATCAATACTATCAAGCAATGCACTTTCATTAATTAAATCAGAATTGTTGAGATCATTATGATTTTCCTTCTCATTTTCATTTTGTTTGTCCTTATTCTTCTTAGTAAGTCCACCAGTTGGTAAGACAGCTATACCTCCGACTGGTTTCTACAATTACAAAAGTGACAAACAAATCACACACTTCGCTTCATGCAAAAAGCCAACTTACTCCTTTACATCGCACAAGGTGGCTCACTTACAAAGTGGACGTCTTTTATAATCATTTTTGGCAAAAGAATCTTTCAAGTTTTTTCAATAGATAAGAGCATAATTAATTATTACTGAGAAATAACAACGTTCCTTTCAAAACCTCCAATTTTGAGAAATAATGTTCTTTATATCCTTGAAAAAAAAATTTGTTTATATTGAGAGGAAAAAATTTCAAAAATTTTGTAATTTTGAATGTTGAAATTTTGTGATTCTTCTTGCAATTCTAAAAATTTTGAGATTCCAAGAAAATTACTCTCAAAATTAAGATAATTTCTAGAAAAAAAGGTGTTTTTATTTCACTCCTTAAAAAAGAATTTTTTTTTTCCAAAAAGGTAGGTTATTATTTAAAGAAGAAAATTTAGTATTGAAGATCTCAGGAATTAAATAATTGACAAGCTGAGGAATTTCTCTTCTAGATATACGAATTTTTACCAAAACGAAAAGGAAAGTCTGCCGTCCACTTTGCAATAGCCACTTTGTATTTCTTAAAAAAAAAAATGGTAACTACTATATTTAAAGCTAAAGCTAAAGCTAGAGGTACTAATTATCATGCAATTTCTGCATGCACTAGATACGATTATGTTACGGTCTGCGCTTCCCCTAAAAGATATCCGGCGATAGATAAAATATAAATCGGAAAAAAAAATGGTAAAATAACACTCTTGTTTTTTTTTTAGTATCAGGAAACATTTTCTGAAATGTTTTTTCTGCTTCCTTGAAAGTTTTACACAGTGACAGATATATTGGAAATGCATATCAATGATGGTCAAGTGGTGTATTTTCAATTTAATTGGACGTCCAGTGGAATTCTTCCCGTTAGTTCTGGAAGTGAATACATTTGAAAAAAAAAATCTGAAATTCTCGCGAAGCGCAAATAGCAAAAATAAAATTGGAAATACACTCTTGCCGGCGATACATGCATCGAGAGAAATTATATGGAAACACCAAATGGACACGCATGATTTCTAGAAAAAAAAAATTAACAAACTACTGCCATAAACATGTTAAGAAGAATGTGAAGGAGAAATTAAATCTTTAATCTCTTTCGCAGTGCAATAATTGAGGGGAATATATATAATTGCCAAGTGAGTTCGTTTTATTTCCTTTTTTTTTCTTGTTTATTTTTAATACCTTTTTACCACGATCTGCATCGTATTCTCCTTCCAGGCTACTCGCACTGCTGGCTGATGTTGTTCCAGCACTTGTTTTTCGTGATAGCTATATATCGGTATGTTAGTTACGTGTCAGTTAAATTTTCTCATTAAAACAGCAAAGCAGCAACAAACACAAGATAACATTGTAAACTTCTCATTTTGAATTTTTTAAATAAATTTCATACTCGTATTTTCTTGATCTGAAAAATCTGATTCCATGCCTCTGCATAATTTTCCATGTTTGTTAGCGTCATTGGACTAATTTGTACCATAAAAAATGTAGTGTAGATGAGAATCTAAGCGTCTAGAATGTACAATCATTTCTAATACGATAATTAGCATGCTAATTTCTACGATAACTTGTACATTTCTTCCATAACTGTGCAAAAGTGACTAAAATTAAAAAAAAACGCGTTACAAAACTGACGTTAAACATATTGGATGACTTCTCGTGAAGAGAAAACAATGCATCTCGTCAAAAGAAAATTACCAAACGCAATGATCGTCATTCCTATAATTAATTCGTGATTGTAATTACAAAAGATACGCCATTTCCGTTCGGTTTCTTTCGTGAAATGGAGATAGTTTTATCCCTAAGAGGAGTCATCTCATTATTCTTTCATTCTGAGCGAGCCAATTGGTGTTACACATGTTTTCGAGTTGTATTGTTGTATAATTAAATAAATTAGCGGTACGTTAAAAAAAACGTGTCCATCCACTCGTTTTTATTATCGTCAAAAAAAAAAATATCGTTTTCGAAAGCGTAGACCGCAGAAATTGAATCATATTCTTCTGTTTCTCTCTTTATCAGTTTCAGACAAGTGTTCGTAACTCTCGCCAGTAAATGACTCATAAAATTCTTTATCTCGATTATTCCCTTCTTTTGATTTTATTTGAATTTGCATATCGGAAATTGAACAATGGGATTCTTTCAGAGGGATTTAAACTTGCTGCGTGAAAGAAGAAAAAAAAATACTTCCAAAAATGAAAATATAAATAATAAAAAGATCATTGTAAGGTCTTTAAAGATTTTTTACCAAATTTAAGAAATGTGTCATTTTGGAGAACATTTTTTTAGAGATTTCTTAAGAGTTGTGTTAAAAAGGAAACTTAATATGGGATCAAATATGTATCTCATTCTTTCTATTTTTTTGACATGGAGAATATTTCATTGAAATTGAAATTTTTTTAATCCACAATATTAAACTTTTCTCTGGATTTGTATACTAAAGCAATAGCAATACATAATATGTCGCCAATTTGCTGCAATTAAAAGCATTTTTTGCTATGGAATATACGCTTTGTGTGAAAGCGTATAGGTTCCGACAAACAATTCTATACGACATTCCTGAGAATTTATCTAACAGACAGGTATGTTGAGAAAAATTTGTAATTAAAATTCCTATATCTCTACCGTAGTTGCTTTAATTATTGATTTCTCAGTCCTTGCAGACGTTACCTTTTTTCAATTTCAGTTGCAACTCTATCGTTTCAATCGTTAGTGGAAACAATTAATTTTTCAAATTAAATTCATTAAATTATATTTAAAAAATAAATTATTCTCTATCATTTTACTTTTACGTCACAAACGACTTTAGAACCTAGCAAATATGGGTAGTAAGGGTCTAAATAATGTCCCAGGAATTTTCCTATTTCGAAACACTTGTATCTGAAATTATTAATACCGAAAATTCCCTGCATGAATTAATTTTTATACTTTCGTCATGTCTAGAAATTTCTTTTTATAGAAATATATAGAAATTAATTTTGTAATTTGATCAGAGAGTATTTAGAACTTCACAGCCAGGTTTCAGATTTTTGTGGAAAAATTTTCAGTAATTTCTAAAAGAATCCCAAGATCATTAAATTCTATGAACAATTAATTAGGTTGCTATATTAATAAATATTTTACAAATGTCCATACCTTCTCTTTCTGCTTCTTTATAGGACTTGGCCGCTGATCGATGTCTTCCATATCGGGTATCATTTCAGGTTCATGGCTCATCGTATGTCTTTTACTGGGTTCCGAACCGTATGTTTCTACTGGTCTGGGACCACCTAGAGCTGTTTTAATAAAGAAGAACAGTTTAATTACTCGTTATTTGTAGGAAAAAAATTCAAAAAAATTCAAAATTTTTCGAATTTTAGTCTTTCGATCCAGAGCTGTCCTGACACTAAAAATAATTGGTTAATTCCACCTCAACTATAATGTATACAAAGTATAAACATACCCAATTTATCTATTTCTTTTTTACGAAAAATATAAAATTACTCATAAAATTGTATGGTCGTTCAATGGAAATTGTAATTATCTGATAAATTTTATACCATCCATGCTGCGAGAGGTGAGTCGACGACCGCTTAAGGAACGTTCGAATTGGGGCGGTTGTCTATCAATGGGAGTTTTTTTCGTTTCGTAGTGTGTCCTTCCGGAAAACCGGAAACGTTTTCCCAAATGTGGTAATAAACCAACCTTCTTTACAGGCTCCGGAGTCATGAGCCTGGAATGATTTGGAAAATTGCAGAAATAGAATTCATTGAATAAAATCTAGTGAAGCCTAAGGAAACAAAACTGTAGTTAATTGTAACAAACAAAGATTTGAAAATTCGGAATACTGCAAACTGCAAGATGTAATTTTAAGATTCGAGTTCTTAAAAAATTAATTTTTGTCTAATGAATTTATTTCGGTTCACTAAATAAGTTGTAATGAAAGCTAAGTAAAAAAATTGATAATAATTTTTCCAAGCAGTAATTTGAAAATTAGCCACACTAGAAACTACAAAACTTATTTTTAATTTCAAGATTGGGAAAATTTGTTTGTATTCTTTTGTTGAAATATATTACCATTAAAATCGAAAAAAAAAAGAAATTAATAACAATTTACCTGAAGAAAGTATGATGCTCGACGCAGACTTTCCATAATTTCTTCGCAGCTCTATGATTGGCTAATTTGAACCCAATAGTCGATTCGAATTGTTCGAATTCACCTGGGCGTATTTTAATATAAAAGTTATGTCGTTTATACGAAATCTTAAGGATTTTCGGCCACGCAAATCTATTTATGCGCAACTTTTCACGATGTACGAGTAAACCCGAGGAACAAACGCCCAACGTGATATCTACACCTTCGGAGTCTTTAGCTGGATGTAAATCCACTCCGTACATTGCTAATTTCTTGGCATTCTCTAAGTAATGAAGTTCCGCTTCTGCCGGAGTTTGACCTCTTTAACAAAAAAAAAAGAACAATTTTAACGAATCAAATAAAATTATAATTAATTGACATCACGAATTTAGCTTTCGCTATTTTGCAAAAATATCCAACTCAAAGTATCATCCACCCACAAAATTAGAAAAAAAAATGTTGCAGCTTCTAATAAAAAGAAAATTATCAGTTGACACAATTAAGGATAAGAATCTCAGCTTCTAAGAAATAAAATACAAATTACAGTAACCGAGAAATATTTCACGGCCAAAATAAAATGTAATTTTCCCTTAATCAAATTCCCAAACTCCTACTTCCTAAATTAAGAAATGACTCGAGTTCTTCTTGCATCCTTCTGGAAGAAAAAAAATTCTCTAACGTTAGCAATCTACAGAAAGTTGGTAGTTACTCACCAACGCATTTGCCGTTCTACTTTGATAATTCCACCGACGCGAATACATACACTTAAGTAAAAATAACAACATGTAGATAAGAATAAACTTACTTATGCGTTTTATGGAGATCCATCACCTTTTCCACCAACTCTGGCGTTTGTTTTGGAGCGAACTTGAAGTCTTTGAGATAAGACTTCCCATGTTCTTCCGGATCGTAATCACCCACTTCAGATTGTACCAGATACGAACCCAATAAAGCGTGCGTTACGAAAGAACACGGTAATCGACCTGTAATGATGTCGTTTCTAATCTGCAGGCATAATTGGTAGCGAGTGATGTCTTCTTGAAGCTGAGATGGATCGGGTGGGTAGAATTTCACTTCGAAATTGAATTTCCATGGTTCGTCTAAAAGAAAAAAAAATGGAGTGAAAAATTAACTTTAGGAAATTGAAAGACGCACAAATTTTTTCTCTCACGCATTTACTCCCTTCTCGTTCGTAGGAAAATTTCTCCATAACATACTTTTAACGAGCTTGGCAATCCTTTTATCGAGATCCAGCCAGTTTCTGGGGTCATGTCGATCTTCGTAAATCAGGCCGAAGTAATCTTTCTCTACGAGGTTTAAGCTTTGACATATCATATCCAATAGCTCTTGTCCCTTTGCCTTCCTCTGTAATCAAACGAAGTCAAAGAGTCACTTTGATGCCTGAAAGGCTCTATTATTTCCAGTTTCAGTGGATTAAAAGGGAAGGGTGTCGATTTTGGTCCGAGAGGAAAACCACAAACAAAAAAGGAAGAATCGATTGCAGGATAGACTTACATAGGAGTGATTCAAAATAATTTTTTTTTTTCAATTGACTCATTCCTATTTTTGTATTACTTTTTTTCTATTTATTCGGCAAAAGAGACTTAATTAATTTTCTAATTAATCCTCACCCATTTATTTTCAGTTTTTATTCACATTTTTTACATATTTTAGTTTTAAAGTACACCGATAAAAATATATAATAATTCTGACTGTCGCTATAGTTAAATATGCCGCCAACAATACATTTCTAATAATTTTAATTACATTTATTGTTACTCCAACGATTTTCAAGATTGAGTCAACTAGAAAGTACAAAATTAGTGCCTTTATTGTTTTTCGGTGCACTTTTTGGGCTCTTGGAGGTCTAATTTGTGCGATATTTAAAAAATAGCATTATTTAATTTATTTCTATGGTTTCAATTAAATATTTAATGTAAAACTCGAATTTTCTATTATAAAAATGTGTATTCCAAAGGGTAAATAAAGATTATCAATTTTGATTTACTTATTTTCTTATAATTCTTCCCTGTTTTTTTAACCTCTTATAATATTCTTAATAATTTTTCTTTCAATGTTTCTCTCTTTCATCTCAGGCCTTTATTAAGATTTGTTAAATTATTATTATTATATTATTATATTTTTCATTACTATTATATTATTATTCTTTTTTTGTATTATTACAGGAGTTTCGGTAATACCTTTTCCCTTCGATTAATACAACCAACTTTTGTTGAACAGAATTCCCTATTTTCGATAACTGAAAATCTGGAATTCCATTCATCAAAAATTTATTGTGCCAATGAACGTAAAAAAATATTACCAAAACTGCTATATTAATAAAACAAAATTCTTAATAAAGGTCTGAAGTACAAGACCGAAACGTTGAAATAGAAAATTATAAAATATATTACCCAAGGTGCCCCCCCCCCCCCTCCAATAACGAATGTATTATAATAATGTTATGACAAAGACCGATCGAGAATTATAACACCTTTTGTTTATTTATTCAGCAAAGGAAACTCACGTCGATAGAAAAATCCTTGACAGTGCCATCGAGCAAGGTAATCCTGGCAATAGCCGTTCTACCTTTGCTGACTGGACTTTTGCTGGGTGAACTCGTTCCATTTTCAGCAACCACTTCTGTTGGTGCATCCGGTGTTTTCTGCTGTTCTGGCATGTTTTAGCCCAACGTTTGAATGCCTGAAAAAGAAAGAATAACCCTTATTAGTATACTCTGCGGATTTCCAGCAATGTCGAGTACCGATTTCCAGGGGCTCCGGAGAGGGTAGATAACGGATCGCCTTATGAAATAATGAAAAACGGGTATTAAGAAAAAACAGCAAGTGTTCGCTCTAGTTAGGCCTTTTTGTTGCTCCCAACAATTCTTGTAATCGCGTGACTTGAAAAGTACGGAAAAGGTCGCATGACAGTTTGGTATGCGAATATAGATCCCTGTCTAGACTGAGGGTTGCCTTGTACAAGAAATAATCAATATTTCTGAGAGCACTTTGTACCATGCTTTGGGGGTACGACAGGGACTCTTTCATCATTTCTTTTATTAAACAAGCAGGAAAATCTCCCGCTCGAACTTTCGACAAAACGCTTCTGAAATCATGTCTGATTGACTTCGCACTTGTTAAGAACCCAGCCCGCAATTAATTTCTTTTTTCTTTGGTTAGTGCTTGCTGCAAATTGCACACTGTCTCCAGTGGCTGAAATATAGTGCTTTTGTTATAACCGAGTATAGCGACGGGGGAGAATCAATTTTTTGACCGCCCAAAATTTTTACAAGTGGTTCAATAAATTCCATATCAGGAATTTTAATTAAATTCTGCAAGGGTGGAAAAAATTGAAAAATTTGTTAAACAATGGAATGACTTTTGTGAGAAATCATAAGTTATTAATAAACGAATAATATAATCGTAATTTGGAATTGCGTTTAAATTATAAATGAATTTTATTAACTTTCACAGAACCTTCATATTAATTTGAAACGTTTGAAAATCAATTTTTTATTGAAAAATTCAAATAGTGAGAGATTATCAGTTTCCAAATTTTGTAAATCCACAACTCGACCTTAATTCAAAAGAAACCTTTATAATTGAATTTTGCAGTAGCGAAATTCCCTTTTACAATTTGACTAGAAACAAAGGAGCAGAAAAATGATTTCTATAAAATAGAAATCCTGAAATTTCGTACAAATCCACAATTTTTATTGCAACAATAAAATTTTCTTCCAGGTATAATTATTAATTTTAACAAAAACGTCTGAAAGTCTTCTCTGACTTATTACCAACAACTTTTCCAAAATTTGGAGGAAATAAATAACGTAAATTTCACAAATATTAAATTACTATGATTCCTGGAACGTAGAAATCCTAAAAAAAATCCAAAATCAATCCTAATTTAAAATCAGGCCTCCACAATTAAATTCTAAATTACGAAAAGTCTCCATTACAATTTTATGGAGCAGATCAACAATTTCTACAACATAGAAATCTCGGAATCCTGCGTTTTCCTATAAATCCCCAAATTTCCTTGCAGCAACAGAACAAAACTCTCTTCTAAACATATTCATCTACAAATTTAATAAAAAATCTTCCATTTATTCATCCCAATAGTTCCCCTTTTTGTTTCTCTCTCTTTCTATTTCAATTTAACACAGTTTAAATGTTCAAAGTGACGATGCGATTACGTTTGATCACGACCAGCTTCCTTATCGAGGTTGCAGGTTGCACTTGTGTGCCGAGAATATGGGATGAAGTTCGACGACCTTTGACCAGGTAGATGAAATCACCTGTTAGCCGCAGCTGACCAACTGTATTGATTTAGGAGAGAGACCCTGTTTATTATTTGGTGCAACATTTTTCCTTCAGTGCCGGGAAAAACTGAAATCTGACTCCCAATTGCTGTTGCTGTTATGCAACAATTGAATGGGTCACCTCAAAAACGTTGTAAGGTACAAATTGCAAATTGTCCAAGAAACCTCGAAAATGAAAAAAATAACCCGATGGTGAAATAATAATTGTTTAAAAAAAATGTCTACCTTACAACGTTTTTGAGGTGACCCATTATATTATTGCACCATCAGGTTATTTTTTTCGTTTTCGGGGGTTTTTGAATAATTTGCAATTTGCACCTTGCAACGTTTTTGAGGTGACCCGTTCAATTAATGGAGCTCAAATTTGAGGCCAATTTTGGTCTCGAATTTCCTCGGCATTTGCTGGAAGATTGGGACCAACGAAATTCGCCTCGACTGTCTCATAAAAACCGATGGTTTTTATGAGACAAAAAGTTAGGTTGTACGTTTTGCTGATCGGCGCACCGAATTAGAACAGCGCCAAGTGGGTTAATACGCTGCAATGAAATTTACAACTGCACCTCGATGCATTCCAGCAAGGCTTTCCCACCACCTTGCAAGAAGGTTCTACCGTGTGTTTGGTTGTTTCCTCGCCGGAACGTCCACGGGACAGCTTTGTAAATAAAATGCAGGGAGATTTCAGGCAACATTTTCTCTGCGATGAAGTGGAAAAAAGAAAACAAATATGAAAATAATGGTCTCAATAATAGTAATGATCATAGGCCGAGCATAATAGTCATTGCACAGCCTTGATGATACGCTTGAAAGCGTAGATCGGGTAAAATCTTGGAACAAAAATCGAAGAAAACAACTTCGGAGATTGTTGCTGCTGCAGGAATCTCGCGCAGTCTTACGCAACGTGACTCACTGAATAAACAATCATTCCTCGTCAATTACCGGGGAATCAGCCTGCTCCAGCTTCGTAGGTATTATTGCTGTGATTAACATTCCATTCGTCATCGAGCATGAGCGAAGACACCGCTGAGAACGGGCGTGGATTTACTCCGAATTCTACATCGTTTTGACCGAATTCTTGGCATAATTCTGGGACGTGTCGTAGATCAAATTTCCAACAATGCAAATCAATTGTTGGAAAATTGACAGTCGAGAGTTTTGGAATTGCCGAATTTCGCAATTCACAAATTTCGTATGTTTCTTTTATTTTGGAAAATTGATACTGAGCGAATGTAACTACTCTGTCTTTGCAGTATCTGGGGAAATTTGCAAAAATTGCAAATTTGTGCATTCGAATCATAAAATTCACAAAATTCAGTACAACAATGAAAATTTCCATATCAGGATTTCTAAGGCTGCACCTGGAATGCTAAATATTCTGCGAAAGTGCATTTTGGATGCAATCACCACCATTCTCAAAATTCAATATTTCTTTTTTGTATAATTTTCCCAGTAATAAATTCAAATTTTAGTTAACGAACCCCAAAATTTGTACCAAAGCATATCTATATTTTGGTTAAAATATAAACATATTTAAATCCAATTTATTTCAATATTAGAAATTTTCAAACTGCAACTCGAATACTAAATATTCGACAAAAGTGCGGTTTGATTGCAATTAACAAACATTCTAAAAAAAATTCAATGTCCCCTTTTTAGGAAATTTTCCCAGGAACAAATTCAGCCTTCAACAACAATTCTCGATAGTGGAATTTCAACGTTGATTCAAGATCGACCCAGACCTCGTTTCCATACTATTCTAGAAACGCAATGTCTATTTTTAAAATAATAATAATAATTCTTTTCGGCCAATTACTTCCACGAAATTTTTCCTTCATTCTACAAATCCTTCCTCTGCAGATACCATCAGAAAATGAGAAAGCAAATTTTCCTTGTCAGCACATATGTATCCCGAGCACGATTTTTTGGTTGTTAGCTTCAACACGATTCTCATTGGCTAATTAAAACTCGGAAGCTTCCTGCTGCTAATAAATGGTCTCACGAAATGAATGTAACTAATAGCGAAGTGCAATCTAATTAGTCTCATCCCAATAAAATAATATGAGAAATATGCGAGTGTGCAATTAAGTGTAAAATCCGAAGTTTTCATTTTACGACATGGAGTGAAGTACCTAAATGCTGCAGTGCGGAAGTTACATTTCAGTACCGCTGGAGTATCACGTTACGGATAAATCTATGGAAGCAAATTGATTGTCTGCGTGTCACCGCCTCCTGGGATTGCCTTTTCTTTTATATCTCCCTCCTAATGAGATTCCTGCTTGTGCATTTTTATTTTCAATCATGCGTTACATAATTTTCAATGAGTTTTGTAATCAGCCGCGCGATCCTCTCCGTTAATGTCACTGGAGTTTTTAATAGAAAAGACCTTTGGAATCGATTCTACGCGCAAAATTACTCCTAGAAATGACTTGTTCAATCCCATTTTTGAAATTTTTATTTTTAATCTATTTTTGGGGAAAAATCGACTTTTGAAAAAATTTTTTAAAACTTCCGGGAGACCCATATCCGATGTATTTTTTTCCGAGGAATCCATTTTCATTGTCAAAATTCTCAAAATCAAACGAGAAACACGATTTTTCCTCAAAAAACCTACTTTTTTCCAACTTCCGCTGGAATTTCGTCAAATTGGACATTGGAAATCGACTCTACGGGAAAAATTACCCCTAGAAATGACTTGTCCAACCCCGTTTTTGAAACTTTAATTTTTACCCCATTTTTGGGGGAAGGGGTCGGTATGCCCAAAAAAATCGACTTTTGAAAAAATCTTTTTCACACTTTCGGGAGACCCATATCCGATGTATTTTTCTCCGAGGAATCCATTTTCATTGTAAAAATTCTCAAAATCCAATGCGAATCACGACTTTTCCTCAAAAAACCTACTTTTTTCCAACTTCCGCTGGAATTTCGTTAAATTTGACATTGGAAATGGACTCTACGGGAAAAATTACCCCTAGAAATGACTTGTCCAACCCCGTTTTTGAAACTTTAATTTTTACCCCATTTTTGGGGGAAGACATTTCCAAAAAAATTTGACTTTGGAAATTTGGAAGTCCGGAATTAAAAAAAACAACTCAATTAGCAGAAATCTAAGAATTTTAAATTTCTTTTCAATTAACACGGAAGGGAAAATAAAAAAATCCAGGAAATCATTCCACTGTCTCTTGAAAACAAAGGTTTCCTCGGATAAAGAAGAAAAATATATGAAATCCGAGGGAAGAATTCACAATTTAGACCTATTTATTAAATATACGTATTTCTGAATGATACTTTTTAAAATAAATAAATGCAGTTTCTCACTATTTCAAAGCCAACTTTTCCTTTCACTGAAATATATAATTTTTTTTCCTATGTTACAAATAATTCCCACGATTCATCTTTATGCCACTTCGCGGAAGAAAAGAAGAAATCGTGGGATAGAAATATAATAAATAATAATAGCGCAGAAGGGGAAGAAATGGGATTCAAGGGGAAATGGGGTGTTGGTGTTGTAAATCCAATTGAATTAAATTTGATAAAGAGGAATGAAATCGTCCCACAAATGCTGTCATCGTCGTAACTGGTCGACCTTAAAAATATAAAATGCTTGATAAAACTACCGATGAGGTAATGCCAATTCCGATGACGCTTTTTTTTCCCACCGCTTACTGCACTTCTGTTAATACAAGCCTCCATTCGCTTTCAAAAACCTGTATCCTTGCAAAGTTCAATCAACATCGTCCCTGAAAATTTAGTGATGATATTTCAAAAATCAAGTTTGACAATAAGATGTGCCTAATGTTGAATGAAAACTGCACTTCCATTATTTGCACAAACATTTGCAGTTCCATTGTTTAGTATTTTCCTATAGAATTCGAATTTTCTATGGTTACTATTATATTAATTTGGAAATTATTTCCTGTCCGTAGACTTTTGCAAATTAATCGAAAAGTAATTAAAAATATAAAAGGGTTATAAATTTCATTGTATTTTAGAAAATTACTCCAAAATAATAAAAAATCATATTTTGGAGATTGGAAAATGATCTTCGGAATAAATTTGGAAAATCGTAATTGATTTATAAGAAAATCATTTTTGAATTAAATTTTGGGAGATCGAAATCAATCCATAAGAAATTGATTTTTGGAATGAATTTTTGGAAAACGAAATCAATTGATTGGAAATTGATCTTTGGAATAAACTTGGAAAATCGAAATCGATTTATAAGAAAATCATTTTTAGAAAAACGCTCCAGTAATCCTTGCAAATCACCCGCCTTTGTACATGAATAAAAAAAAATAATACCAATAATGCAATGGAAATATCCTATCTGACACTGAATTTTTTTGAAAATTCCGATTGGCCTATAAAATATTTTGAAAAATGACTAGAATAATAAAAAAAATATAAAAGAGTATTTATAAAACCACTTACATCTCTCAATATTTTTTCAAGGTAATAAAAACGAAATAAAAAATCCTCTCTTGATTAATCATCGCGGATTACCTTCCTTTGCAAATAAATAAAACAAAAATAATACCAACTATCAAATAGAAATATCCTACCACTTTGCCTTTATTTTGAAAATCCCGATGAGCTATAAAAAAGTTTGCAAAATACTTAACGCAATACAAAAAAATATAAAAGGGTTCCCAGGTTATTAGAATTTCTGGAATTAAATTCCCCCATAGAAAAATGAACAACGAAACTGACAAAAATAATAATAACAACAATAATACATGAAAAATCCTGATCTTCTTTTAAATCTCCATATAATATACCCCTTGCTACCCCCTGCTCCGGTCGATCCCTTTAAATAGTTATATATATTCCCCGAAAGCCCTTTTGTACAGCTTTAAATAAAAGGCAGCAAAAAAAAAAAAAGAATCTGCGTTTTCCCTATGGTGTAATAGAGAAGTTGGATAAGTATCGTTGTAATGTTATACCATGTGTAAAAAGGGGGAGTGAAGAAACTAATGAGCTCACCTAAATCCCAGAAACCAGTACTTGATCCTATGTACACAGACTCTGGGTAAGGGTTCGAGAGATTCAATAGCACGGGATCCTTGGGTTCGTCCACGTCGTCCTCCGCTTTCTTTATTTCTCTACCCTTCTATATACATATATTTTCTTTTGCCTTCATGAATTTAGAAGAAAATCTTTTCTCCGCAGCTCGCCCGCTACATCCTCCTTTTGCTTCCTCCTTGACTCGACTTGACATCTCTTTTGCTCGAGACTCGAAAGCGTGGGGGGTCCGTTTACTCGTATGTCAAAGGGCTGATTATCAAACGAGGGTCGCATGATCCGGCACACGCCTACGCACACTATCACGTCTCTTGTCTTGTATCTTTTTTTTTTTAAATTACTCCTTGGACCATTAACAGCGTCTATACGGTGACATTAATGATGAATCAACTCCGCGTCACCAGAGACGGAGAGGAAATTTCTTCCAAGTGTCTATTCCCTCATAGGCACTTGTTGTAACCAGAAAGTGTATTGAATAAACATTAGGGTAAACCACCCAGTGAATGACCGAATTGCGAAAAAGAAAAAAATAAATAAAAATAAAGGCACTAATTATTTAATTTCTAGTTGATTTAATCTTGAATGTAGTTGGAATAACAATAAATGTGGTTAAAATTACTAGAAATAAAATATGGTTGATGCCTTTTTCAACTACGGCAACAATTACTATACATTTTTTTTATTCTTTGTTAACTTTATGTACCTTTGAGTTTGTATTTAAATAAATTAAGTTATAACAATAATTTGTATAATTAGAAATATAATACTGATGTGTAAATATTTGAACTTGATTTATGATAATTAATTTTCCATGCGATTTCAATTATTAAATTACAAGGTATAAAAATAATAATAATTTATCAATTATATATTTGTAAAAATATAGTTACTTTTTATACTATCGCACACATTTGAGCCCAAAAAGTTATCACAAAATCTGCAAACGCAAAATTAAACTGCGTTTACAACAACGTTTGGGGGTGAAATGCGCTAAAAAAATACAACTACCCTAAAAAAATTCCACGGCTTTCCCCGTTATCAACATTGGTTTGGAAAAATCCGCAGCTGGAATCAACAATTTTCCGAACCGAAGGACGGAGGATAATTGTTTGGCCAACAGTTTCCTTGACATTTGGTTCCGCCGTTGGTTTTCTTGAATTCATCGATTTCGAATAAAGCCTGAGCCAAGTTGTGACCTAAATGAAACATGGGAAAAGGAAAACATGTTTTTCTGAGGCGCAAAGCGGCCGAGGAAGGCGGTGCAACGCGATTAAGATCTTCAACATTGTAAATCCTACAGACGTAAAAATATGATAAAAACCTTCTGAGAAATATGTATATATATATATATAAAATATATATACATATATAAAATATATATAAAATAATGCAGCTGAAGTGAAGAAAGAAGGGACGACTTTTTCTCTCTTTCTCCCTTTTTTCTGCCTTCCTCTTTCATTGAACAAAAATAATAGCTGGAGTTTGAACGTAACGCCTACACAAGCAGCAAGACAAAATTATTATAAATTACGCATTGTACGTGAGTCACGCCGTATCCTTGCGTGACATGGATAAAAACATTTCAGTTTTCCCTCTCGAGCATCTGTATAAGCTGCACATGAGAAAAACTGCCGCCAATGTTATGCACATACTTTTATTGCAGCTCTCGGTAACGTATATCTCTGCTCTCGTGTTTCCTATCGCGATAATGAAAAACTTGTCACAAAAAAAGGTGTACTATCGCAAAAAGAAGAAAGAAAGGAAGGAAGGAAGGAAACGAATCGTGAAAACTTTTCCAATTATTGTTACGGCAGAGTCGTGCGAATTTCATTAAGCGCGAGAGTTAATTAAGACTCGACGTGTCTCCATTTCGCGTGTTTTTCGAATCTTGGAATTGGAGGAGAACTTAGGGTAGCATTTGAGAGGCCAAACTCGTGCAGAAGAATTCAGTTTTCGAATGGATTTTGGGAAATCGAAATCGATTGATTGGAAATTGATCGTTGGAATAAATTTGGAAAATCAAAATTGATTTGGAATAAATTTGGAAAATCAAAATTGATTTGGAATAAATTTGGAAAATCAAAATTGATTTGTAAGAAAATGATTTTTAGATTAAATTTTGAGAGATCGAAATCAATCTATAAGAAATTGATTTTTGGGACGAATTTTGGGAAAACGAAATCGATTGATTGGAAATTGATCTTTGGAATAAATTTGGAAAATCGAAATTGATTTCTAAGAAAATCATTTATGGATTATATTTTAAGAGATCGAAATCAATCTATAAGATATTGATTTTTGGGACGAATTTTGGGAAAACGAAATCGATTGATTGGAAATTGACCTTTGGAATAAATTTGGAAAATCGAAATTGATTTCTAAGAAAATCATTTTTGAATTAAATTTTGAGAGATCGAAATCAATCCATAAGAAATTGATTTTTGGAATGAATTTTGGGAAAACGAAATCGATTGATTGGAAATTGATCTTCGGAATAAATTTGGAAAATCGAAATTGATTTCTAAGAAAATCATTTTTGAATTAAATTTTGAGAGATCGAAACCAACCCATAAGAAATTGATTTTCGGAATGAAACGTGGGGAAACGAAATTAATCCAGAAATTCTCTGTTGAAACCAATTTCTGGAGATTTCTAGGAAAATCTACAATCGTCGTATATTTCAGAATGCATTTTTCCCCACTTTCAAAGAAAAGCTAGCTGATATTCAAAATATTAAATATTTGGATTTGAAATCCTGATTTTTGGGACTATCAAAAATAAATTCCAAAGCATTACATATCAAATTCGCAGGGATTCAAGAAACTGACGGGACCTAACAATAAAATAAATTATTAACAACGTTCGCAACTGTTTCCAATAAAGGACCATCCATCCAGTCATTGCATTCACGACAATTTCTTGTCTGATGCAAATGACTATCCGAATACATGGGGAGTACATAAAGGGTGCAAGAAACTTGCACAGCTTTGAATGCATTTCGATGCAAAGTTGCATACATATGTAAGTACGTGAATATACACATATACGGGTACATACATATGTAATTGCGGAAAAGAAAGAGTTTCACGGGGAAGACTAAGTTCCTCTCTTGCTTTTTGTGTGTTATGTCGTGTTATTTTACGTTAAGTTTCGTTGCGTTGCAACAGCCATGCGCAATCCTTTTAATCACACGCTTCAAAGAGTCCCTTAACTCCTGGCTTTTTTGTCTGACGTGTACATTTATTCTTCTGTTCCCTTTTTCCCTCATTTTTATATAAATTATCCTTCGTTCTTTGCATTTTAGTGGCTTCGTCACACATATAGGTATGTATGTATATAAAAATCTACATGGCAGGGGATGAAAGCAATTTTTATTTTTTTGACAAAGCCTTTGTTCTTCGCTCAAAAAATGGAACCGCTGGAATGTGGGAAATGGAACCTCCAAAAAGAAGAATAAATAAATAACGCTCCCTCCAGTGTTTTTGTATATTTGATCTATTTCAATGCAAAAAAGATGCGATTCCATAAATGCTTTTTTTATACGATTCGTTGACTTTCTAGGAAGATTTACCGCTATTAAGCATCACGGTACGTTATCAGGCGAAGCAGAAAGATAAAATGTGGGAAGAAAGTACACTCCAGGTGTAATTTTGCGTAACTTTCCAGGAAAATAGGGGAAAAAAGTTGAAGTGTCGAAAAAGGGGCTGGTGAATTCCTTTCCAGGGATAATTCAGTCTTTGGGACATGTATCGCATAGGTTCCCCAAAAATGGGAATATAAAATATACAAATCAGAAAAAATATATCATATATTCGGACAGGCTAATTAATTGGGTGAGCCGAAAATTCCAAATATTGCGGTTTTCCAATGGAATTGTCCCAAAAAATCCACAACTTTTCTTAAAATAATTGGAATTTTAATTGCTGCTGATGACAAAAAGGAGACAATTAGCAGCAATTGGACTCAAGGAGTCGCTAATAGGTACAATCGACTTAAATACTTCATTTTCCAGGGTCATTCGGAAAACGGTGCGGCGTCTGACTTTTCTGACACGTAAATATCAAACGTTTGTTCGCTCGAAATTAAGGTCAACGAGGGAAAACGGAGCGACCGGTTTTCTTTGTTCACCTTAACACGCTTTCGAGAGAGCTGAATTTTCAGGTGGGAAATATCCCGTAATTTTATTAGTGCCCAAGGAGTCGAAGCGTGAATACGAGAGGAGGTGTGGTCACGTTTACTACGTGGCATCAACGGCACGACCAAGAAAGAGTCACGACTCACAATGAACTTGGAAGTTTAAACTGAAAGCTTCGTCACCGACGTCGTCTATTATACCACGGGTACCTCAAGATTCCGAAAAGAGATACATCTACTTGTCTAATTATAGTCATGATCTACATCTCTTTCCTTTTTACCTTCTTGCGCGCTGATAAACAATTTGTGGAATTCGTTAAAGCCACTTCTACCACTACTTATGAAGAAGAAAAAAAAATGGAGACGCTAATTATTTAATTTCCAGTTGTTAAAAATGTATTATTGATGGCATATTTAACTATAGCGATAGTCAGAATTACTATATATTTTTATCAGTGTGCTTACACGCACTTGAAAACGAAAATATGTGAGAAATGTGAATAAAAACTGAACATAAATGGACGCAAATTAGCAATAACATGTCAACCTATTGTATGGGTTGACATGGTTATTGCTAAATTGCGTCCAAATGGGAAAGGATTAATTAGAAAATTAATGAAGTCTCTTTTGTCGAATAAATAGACAAAAAAGTAACACAAAAATGTGCCCATAATTATGAAAGTGGTCTAACTAAGTCATATTTTTGAGGTGTTGATAAATTTAAAAATTGAATTGTTTTAAATTAAGTAAAAAATATTTTTACGTTGTGCAATATTGAAAGTTGGAGTTTTATTGGTCTTGATTAATAAAGAAAAAAAATGCATTGCAAGATAAAATGATGCGAGGTAACTGAAACTCTCATCTTTTTCAAATCTTGACTTGTACCACTTTCATAATTATGGGCACAAATATGAATGAATCGATCGAAAAGCCATTTCTACCACGACTTGTGCTGAAGAAAAAAAAAATGGAGACGCTAATTATTTAATTTCTTGTTGACCCAACCATAAATGGTTGGAGTAACAATAAGTATAGTTAGAATTACTAAAAATGTATTGTCGATGACATATTTAACTATAGCGATAGTCAGAATTACTATATATTTTTATCAGTGCGCTTACACGCACTTAAAAAAACTAAAATATGTAAAAAAAATGTGAATAAAAACTGAACATAAATGGGAAAGGATTAATTTGAAAATTAATTAAGTCTCTTATTAAATAATAAAAAAAAAGTAATAATAGAATAGAAATGAATCTATCGAAAAGCTATTTCTACCACTACTTATGCCCAAGGAAAAAAATGGAAACGCTAATTATTTAATTTCTAGTTGACCCAACCATGAAAATAGTTGGAGTGACAATAAGTATAGTTAGAATTACCAGAAATATGTTGTTGATGCCATATTTAACTGTAGCGGTAGTAATAATAAATATAATTAGAATTACTATATGTTTTTTAGTGTACACGTGATCAATAATCAGGAAACATGAATATAGTATTACATTTTAAAGAAAATAGATTTTCTATTTCAAGACCAAATTATTTACAAATACCAAGCACCTTTCTTTTGTTGATGTCAAAAAGTTGGTCAACAAAAAATGATTAAATTGATTTTATATAGTAACTCTGAATTAAAGTGATAAAAGTGATAAAAACACTTTTGGTAGAAATATCGTTAAGAAAATAATGACTCAATAAAAAGCAGTAAAATTTTATACAAAAATAATAAAAGACACGAGCCAATCCATGAAATGTATAATTTGTTTGATAAAATATCTACAACGAATATCTACTATTTCTATACTTCATATTATTATTTAACTTCGATAACGCCTTTTTATTATTTTTTTTACAGCAATTTTCATTATTCCGATGTTTCATTTTACTTCGCAAAGAAATATAAAGTTTGCTTCATACTCTTTACTTTACTTTACTTTACTTTACCTTACCTTACATTACTTGGCTTTCGTGTTTTGGTACATAACTTTCTCAAATAAATCTCCCAGCACGGAAATACATCCAAGAGGGTTTCCGAGTTTTCAGAAGAACTTGCTTCCGTCATAAATTCAACGGCAATTTATTTCTCAAGACTTTAGCCTGTATTTTCGGGATGAACAAAAGAAAATATATCTTTTCCTCGAAAGGATCCACGGGATATAATTACACGGTTGTTGAATGCACATACAAAAAATTATAAAAATCCAAGAAAATACGCCTCAACTCGCGGGGAAAGATGAAAAAAAAAAAGAGAGAAAGCACTTGATTATAAAACCCGCAGCGATAATTTTCGAGATGTTTTGCGGCATTTCCCCTCGAGTGTTTTGAAAAATATCCAGGAGAAAAAGGCTGGAAGCTGCAATGCTGTAACGTGGAATGCCGTAAGAGGAAAATCTCGCTTCGAGTGGGCTTTTGCTGCAAGTACAGGTAAAATGGTACCCCAAGTTCATTGTGACACTGATCACGCCTTTACTGCCTTCGTGAAATGAGCAAACGCGCATAAACTCATACACATATGTGCCACGCCTCTGCCTTAAAGAGTGAAAGAACTCTTCGCCGCACGTGCATATATGTGCGTATGCATGTATGTATGCACGTACGTTTGTATGTATGCCCGCTGCATCAATAATTGTAATATCAAATACTTTATGCGACTGCAGTTGGTTGGAGAGTTGCGAGTAGTGCTCTTGAGCATCGGGAATATTTATTTCGCGCTATCGACGACCGAAATAGACCCGAAAAATTCGAGCTCTCAAGTAGATATCGAAATGCTCACTAATTGTGGGAAAATGGAAGCCCTTGAAATGCTCATTGAGAAAAAAAAAGAGGAGAAATCATGGAAATATTAAAAAATGCTGGGAACAAAAAAATGAAAATTACTAGCGAAGAAATATTATGAGATTTTTTTTTGTTGAGAATTTCATGAGAGTTGCTTAAGAAAATGAAAATTGCTCGTGGAGTAAAATGATAAAATTATTTTACAAGAATTTCACGAAAAACGCTCGTGACGTGAAATTTGTTTAAAAAATGAAATTTGCTCAAAGAAATGAATTTTTTTTGTAAAATTATTTCACGAAAATTCTTTCGATAAATGAAAATTGCTCGTGACGAAAAATAATCAAATCATTTTACAAGAACTTCACGAAAATTCTTTCGATAAATGAAAATTACTCGTGACGTGAAATAATCAAATCATTTTTCGAGAATTTTATGAAAATTGCTTAAAAAAATGGAATTTTCTAAAAAGTTAAAGTTGCTTTAAAATAATGAAAATTTCTTTAGAAAAAAAGGAAAATGGCTTAAAAACATGAACATTTCTTTTAAAAAAAGATACAATTTCTTGCGATGTGAAACAATGAAATTATTTTATAAAAACTTCACTAGAATTTTAATACAGAAAAAAAAAACGAATCTTCATTAATGATTTTACGATAATGATTAACTTTGACCATATACTCATTGATTGCATTCCTTATTTTATCTATTATTTTCTTCACCAAATTTACATACTTTCGTGCAAAATTTCGAAAATATGTACATTTCATCAAATAGGAATATTAAATAAAAACATCATCATGGTATAAAATGTCCAATAATAATCGCAAGAGTTTGCCATTAAATTAACGTTAATTAACATCATTTACGAATATATATCCACTATTTTTCATTGACTAAATTTCATTATTTTACGTCAGGAGCGTATGGCTACTATATTTTTTTAATCAATTTTCCTTATTTTGACGGTTCTTTGTCTCTCAATGTACCCAGAAAGCAGTTTTTGGTCTCCGAAATGACATGAACTGCGTTGAAACTTTGCAGAGAGTTTTGTTTCCACGAAAAATAAGATTTTGTAGAAAAATACCTGTACGAGTAACGGTGCGGCGCTTGAGTTAGATACACATATAAATCCTTTTTGCCGTTACAAAGCGGAGCATTTAAAAACTTTCGACTAAACAACCATAGAGCAAGATACTTTTACAAAAAAAAAGAAAAAAAAGAGAGAGAAAAGAAATAAACGGTAACCACACCATCCGAGGAAAAACACAAAAGAGTCCTCACAAATCCATGGTACACTTGAAACTAAACCAACATTTCCGAGCCTTCAGGGTCGTGAAACGAATGCAGCGTGAAAAACAGCTTATGGAGTACCATAAGGAGCGAGGAAGAGAAGGTAACATATAGTATTATAGTGGACGTAGTACCCAAAGAAAAAGAAATCGTTGTAGAAACCTCTCTCTTCTTCTTCTTTTTCTACTTCTACTACTACTACTCCTACTACTACTACTACTTACTACTATTACTACTACTACTACTACTACTACTACTACTACCACTACTACTACTTACTACTACCACTACTACTACTACTACTACTACTACTACTACTACCACTACTCCTACTTCTACTACTATCTACTAACTAGCAGGAGACTCTCTCCATTCTTTCTAATGAAAAGAGTAGGAGAAGAAGAAGAAGTTGCAGCAACCAGACTTTTGAAAGGAGATGTGACATCACCTTACAAATAACTGTTTTGATACCAAAGAAACAGAAAAAACTTTACGCCAAAGAAAGGAAAGGAAAGGAAAGGAAAGATTATTTTAGAAGGTTTTCAGCATATTCGTCGGTTTTTTTCTTTATAACACTAATTCCACCGTGCTTATTATACGTAATCAAAAATACAGAATTAAAATTAAAATAGACTTTCAGTGGCACATTTTTCCTTAACGCTTATTATAAAAATAAGAGCGACTACTAGGGTTTTTGGGGTCGCTGATTACGAATCCGAAGTCAGATTTTCAAAATTCAAATTTTGAGATTTTTGCAATTTTAAGATTTTTTTTTTTTTTTTTTGAAAAACTGAGCAACAAAAATTTTTGAAAAAAAATATATTATAAACCTATACATATGGACAATACGTAAAAAAAATTTCAGAGCTGTAGCCATATGCGTTACCGAGAAAATGATTTTTCAGTGAAAAAACAGCATTTTTTCATATTAATCGTTTATAACGAGTATTTAAATAAATTAATTGTTGCAATTGTACGCCAAAATTCCATAAATTAGGTACCCGAGAGTCTAAAAAATACTTTTGTACCTATAGATAGGGCAAAAGGTGTCAGAAATATTAAAAAAACGAGTAAAAAATAGGTGGGACATATGTGTCCTACTGCCCCTGAAAGGGTTAACAACCACGTCAAAATTCACGTGAATCCCTATTCGGGCCGCGTGGGTCGCAAGGGTATACGCTATTGCATTCGTCGTAACCAGCGCGGCCTGAACGGAAAGTTTAGTGTCGGTCACCGGTGACTGACAAAAACTTTAAAAAATTAAAAAAGTCCTAATCGATTAAAGATCCCCGGCTTAAAAATTTCAATATTGCACACAAATTTCATAATTTACCGCGGTTGAGCATCGCCTGAACGTTATAACTTGGAAAAAATGTGGTCGATCTTTCAAAAAGCGAACGACTGATACCCGTTATCGGAAATCTGACCCACCATCGCTCGAGATACGAAAAAGCCTCTTTTTGGTTACACACGAATGATAAGAATCCGATAGGAAATACCTTGGGCTTAACAATCGAGTAAGCCAAGCCATTGATAAAAAAACAACTCGGAACGCCGAGAAATTCTTTGAAGAAAATAAACGTTCAATTTGTTCCTCGGCGTTTGAAAGTGTCAAGAAGAAAATAACAAGCGCTTAGCGTCAATTCACGGTTGGTTTAGCATTCAACGACAAGTACTCATCATAGTAAACTGGACATATGTCCTATACTATTCGTTCATTCATTCGTCATAAAAGAATAGCAGTTGGCTTGGAAAGCTTTTTTTGCCTCACGACGGATCGGCAATGTTGAATAAATCAAGCTGAAGTTGAATCAGAGACGTTCAATTGCAAGGAAGGAAAGTCGAGAGTCGCTTGCTCGTCTAGCTATTTTTAGCGTTGCACAATGAGAAGATCGCATATACCTACATGCAACCGTTTAAATGACACGCTTGGGAAAAAGTAACTAACAGTTTCCTTTTTCCGGAAATCAAGTTCGAATTGCCGGAGTATCGAATTTCCAAAAAAATTAATAAAAAGGATGAGGGTCCATGAGGCAGGTTTTTGGCCTCAAGGGGGCACGGAGTCGCAACGTCTTCAATTTTACATATATGATGTGCTTTCATGTCTTTTACAACATTCATAAAAAAGAAAGTTGTGCGTAATCGCGCTTATTTAAAAAAAAACGCGGTTGGATGTGCCAAAAAAAGCTAATTTTTTTCAAATAATAAAAAAAACTTAGGTTTGCTCCAATAAAAAAGGGTTTAAATTAATTAAAAAAGACTCAATATTGTTCCGACAAAGCATTGAAATTATTAAAAAGATTATTGTTATACAAATCCGAGATGTTATAATTTTTAACAATTATTAGGGCCAAAATCCCGCTTTATGGACCTACACCCTTTAAAATGTTCTCGGTTATTTGAGATTTTCCGTAAAAAACCTATTTTTCACAAACATTCCCTGGGATTTCACCAAATTTGACTTTTGGAATCGATTCTATGGGGCAAATTATCCCTAGAAACGAGTTGTACAAACCCATTTTTGAAAATTTAATTTTTACCCACATTTTTAAGAAAAGGCGAAATTAATAAAAATTTAAAAACTTCTGAGTTAGTTAAGATTTTCGATTGCAAAACACCGAAAATTGGGATTTTCACCTCGGGGTATTCGAATTTTTCCATTTTTCCAGCGATTTTCCAGTTGGATGTAGCCAAGACCTATTTTTTGCTTCGCAGGATCATTAAAAAGTGCAGCCACGTTCCCTTTTTCATTGCTACTGCGAATAACGTAGATACATAAAAAAGTAGGAAGGCGTTTTTGTTTTTTTTTTAATTAAAAAGGGGGATTTAGAATGAATATGAAATGTTGACGGATATTTATTAAGTTTTTTTTTTGGTGGTTTTCTCTTTGAAAGCTTCCAATTGGTGTGTAGGAGTTTCAACGTTTTTCAGTTTAATGTTTATTCTGCTCTTTCAGTTCCGTTTTGAATTTCAGTTTTTAGAATAAAAAAGTAGGGGGAGAATTTCGATGGAAAATTATACATTTTGAAAGTCTGATGAGAAAATGTATGATATCGGAAAAATAAAATAAGGAAAATTTAGCGGAATCTAGGAAACGTAGTAAAACGGAGGAATTAAAAATAATTAGATTGAACAGAAAATTATAAATTGTTGAGAAAAGTAATAAAAAAGTGAGTAGGTACATATTATCAAAATCTTTTTTAAATCTAGAGACAAATATCATTTCGAGAAACTGTGTGGAACAAATATTTTTAATGAGTAACGAGAAAGAGCTATTCATCTAAATAACGAGAATTTAATGAAAGCTATACAAAAACGGATAATGAAAAGGAACTCAGACAAATACTAAGATGAGATAGAAGAATATCGCCTAGAAGAACAATAATAAATTGTCTTTTAAGAATCCTATTGTAAAAAAGATTTGTCACGGTATATCTCGAAATAGTAAAGAAATACTAAAAGGTAAACTTTCGATTTTTGGAAGAAAAAAAACAACCAAAACAAATACGAAATAGGTTTTTTGATGAAAAATTATATTTCTGATGAGATATCGGGAATTTTAATAACAAAATTGGATTCCTCGGGAAAAAATACATCGGCTGTGGGTCTCCCGAAAGTCCACAAAAAATGATTGTAAAAGTCGAATTTTTGGACATACCTTCCCCTTCCCCCAAAAATGGGGTAAAAATTAAGGTTTGAAAAACGGAGTTGGATAAGTCACTTCTAGTGGTAATTTTTATAGTATATCATAATTATATTAATAACGTAATAAAAAGAATTCACCCAAATAATAAAAACTGCTACAAAATAGAATGACCCGGAACTTCATTAAAATAAAAGATAAGATAGAGAAATATTGCCGGGGAAACTAGTAAAAAGTGGATACGTGACAATAACCGGTTGGGTTTTACTGCTTTCAACATTATTTTCCTAGGCAACTTTTCCATATTTTACATATTTTATAACCACTTTTACCATTCCTATAATTAATCGTCGTTTTTCCTTTTTATTGGATTTTATAGCAAACTTTACCGAGCCATTGTCTGCGTGTTGTACATAAGGTCACTGACATTTAAGATGATGGGCAAAGACGTATATGTACGTCGTCAGGAGCCAAGTGCTCGAAAGGACGGGTGTATACCATACGTGGCCGAGAGCCAACGGGTTTAAGTAGTTAACACATTTTTTAGCGAACAAACGGGAAGAACAAAAAAAATTGATGCTGAAAAATGAAGAAGTGATGGAAATGAATGTTCCAGTAAACTTGGCGCCCAACTTTGGGAACGAATCCAAATTTTCCATTTATTTAGGAAAAAAAGTCCCGGGTTGTTTTCCCTGATGACTGTATTGTAAATCATTCCCTAAAAACTTCAGAGAAACGTGAAACAGAAAATCTTCAAGTTCAGCAACACCGATAAATATGAAAGCAGTAATTAATTCATTTCTAGTTGACTCAATTATGAAAATAATATATATAATTCTACAATTTATAGTAATATATGATAGTGTTATGGTGATAGTACTATAATACTATTATACATTATTATAAATTATTAGTATAATTTATATATAATTATTTACAGTGGAAATTATAAATAGAAATTGCATCGAAAAAAATAAAGGCACTAATTATGAAAATACTATTATATGTTACTATAATTTATAGTAACATATAATAGTGTTATAATATTGCTGTAAAAAATGTAATTCCTAGTTAAATAATTGGTGCCTCTTTTTTTATAATAATATTGCTATATATAACACTGTTACATATTACTATTAATTATTAATATAATTTATATACAATTATTTTCAGTGAAAATTACATTCAAATTGATTCCTCCCAAATCTCCGCGATTTTATGAATTTTCTTTTGACACTCAACCATAAGTACTTTTCTGCATTTGAATCGACAAATCCAGGACGGATTAGAAAATATCCGTGGATAAAAAGCTGAAGACCCGCAGGTTGCAGCTGCAGCACCACGTCTCGGTGACACACATTCGTGTATACGCGTTTGTGTGTGTGTGAACAGAGTGAGGTGAATTCAATTAAACTAAAAAAAAGCAGGATACTCATTAATAACGCGACCCCAGCACTCGAACGGTGGGTAACAATTGTCCGTGATACCGAAACGCGAAGGCTTTTCAAAGGAACCTATTCATTGTTGCGAGCCACTCGGTGGAACAAAAAGGGGTTAGCGTATCTTTTAATTCATGTTTTTAAATGCTGCATACACTCATACACGGGTTTCATAAATACATGCGTGTATATTACGTGCATCTACACGTTGTTTACTTTTAATAACACATTTAAAGTACCCGTACTTACGCTTACGTACGTAACATTACCCAGTATGTAAGTACATTTCGCAGCTGTCGCTCCACCAGGGTTTCATGATTTACATCAGGTGGTTTTTGTTAGTTTCCCTGGGTGACAATTTGGAATTCTGTGGTTGTTTCATTCTAAGAGGCTTTTTTTATTATTTTTCAGGTTGGTAATCGGAGTGTCTAGTGTCTCAGGAAACACAAAGGCGAATGGATTTATCGGAGAGTAAGTAGAATATGGAAATTCAAACCCTTCGATGGAGAAGAATACATTTTAATTTTCCAAGAGAAATTAACAAACTCGAATTCTTCGGTGGAAATCAATGGATTCGATTCCTCGAGTAAAAATTGATAACTTTGAACCCTCGGATGGAAATTGAAGGGTTGAAATCCTTTGATTGGAATTAACGGGTCTAAATTTCTTAATAGGAATTAATAAGTTGAATTAGTTTATTAGAAAGTAGCGAATTTGAAACCCTCGAGAGAAATTAATAAATTGAATTTCTTTGTCGGAAACTAATAAATTTGAATTCTTTGAAAGAAACTCAAGAACCTAAAATTCTTAACAGAAATTAACACTGCCGTCCGCACGTCTGATCGGGATTTTTTAGTTTGGTGCCGGTATAAATCGTTATTATACACGACACCGATGTGGTGCCACCGGCCCTTGCCCGATTGTTTTCGCATCGCACCAACGTGGTACCACCGAATGGCATTGTTAATATAAATTCTTAAATGAAAATCGATGAATTCTAGCCCTTCGATAAAAATGAATGATTCCAAGTTATTTTAAAAAAATAAGAAATTCGATCTCTTCGATTAAATCTAAGAAATTCGCAATCATTAATAGAAATTGATATATTCAAGTAGCAAAAAAGAAAACTGATTTTTATTACTATTTAATTTGAAGAGAAAAAGAATGCTTGGTTTTTGATATTTTGCACTGGAGTATCAAACAAGTACTCTGCTGCTACAAACACCTGTCTCATATTCAGACCTGCTAGGCTATAATAATAACAATGCTGATAATTATAGGTAGGGAAGAATTTGCGGAAGTGAAATCCTTTCTTACTAAGTAAAACCAAAAACAAACATAAAAAACCAACAGACAGCTTGAAACATATCGCGACACATAAATATTATCTTGTTGCATCATATCTCTTATTATCTCTTATTATAATTCACAATTTTTGTTAAATAATCGAAATAGAATTTTTATTGGACGAGTTGTTTATTATTTCGTACCGATGGTCAGTATATGTATAATTATATCATATAATTAAAAATATATTTTTATATATTTGATAGTGAAAATTTATATTCAACCTGACTTTTTCTAATATTTCCAACCTAAATAAATTTTCTTTTATAAAAAAATGTTAGTGAAACTATCAATACTAATCATCTTTTTCCTTTAAAAATTTCAATTTTAAAGACCATCCCACTAGCAATTTGAATATTACAAAATTTGTCCAATGTTTTCACACTTAGAAATTTCCTTAGTCAAAAATCCATTATGGACACATACTTCTATCGAATTTTTCGCAAGTCGACTAGAAAACATTGCAAATTTTCAAAAATCCTATTGAACATTTATTTGAAAACTGGTTATTTTCTAAATACCTTCCACTGGCGTAGCCGAGTCTCGCCGGTTTCGGGAAAACAACCTCGAATCTACTATCCTTAATTTACACTTTCGGACAAAAGTTAATAAAATCAACAAATTACGCGGAAACCGCATTTTTGTGTATATAAAGCAACATAAACCAATTCAATTTCGCATTTCCTGCAACACTGAAACATGCATTTTCTTTTTCATTCATGTGACCACGACAGGACATTCAATTTGACAGCATATTCCTCAAAATTAACGTTTCCCTCGAAATGCGCGTCCAGCGAATTTGAAGTTTCTTGACTTCTGTCGATTAGTGCATGTGCATTACTTCTATACAACACATATCTCCAGATTTCTGGCAACGGTTTCTCAGCCGTTGGAGCAACGGGGCGAAAGTATGGATCTTCCCATTCACGTCTTATTATCACTGCTACGGTGTGGAAAGGAAACGGAGAAAGACAAAATAATATCACGTCTGCTTACCTAATTCTCGGTGGCTAGATACTCCTCCACCAGGAAGGCGATTAAAGGACGCACCGCGGCGCAAAATTGTCACGGGAAAGTACACAAAATTCACACACTTGTTCGCTACGATGTTTTGTCCTTATTTCCGGGGCTGCGGGCGAGACGGAGAGTAACAGTACTCGCGAGGCACATAAACAAAACTCTCCATCAAGCGTACATGGTACATATGTACGTACGTACGTGCGTTTATTGGAACGCGGTTAACGTAAGACGCTTAATACACAGCCACAGCCCACTTGTACCGCCATTTCCAAGTAGTCCCTAAGCGCGAAGTTTAAACGGTCTAACGGTTTTATCACGTGACTCGCGAATTGCCGGCAAAAGAGTGGGGGAAGGAACGCGAAAGAAATCGTTCGAACGATTTCCGAGCGATCGCCGGTAATTCGGAAGCTAATTAACGGGGACTTTCCGCGGATATGTGGAAGATAGTTTGGGAACTACTTTTGTGTCCCTACGCCATGGTATCAAGATGGCGGTTGCATTTAAAGGGAAATTACGGCCGAGGTTTTCTCTCGTGACGCAATCGGCGGCGCGCCCCGTTTTCGAATACATTTTCGCCACCACGCGGCAGCACCCGACTCTGCAACGTTCGTTGGTAAGGTGGGAATTGTTGGACTTTTTATTATGTATTTTTGTTTTTGTAATGTTTCCCAATTCTGATAATTAGGAGTTCAAGTATTAATTATTAGTTGAAATTTCTTTGAAAACTTGGAAATTATTTGCGAAATTATTAGAGATTAAATGTTTTATTATATTAGTGTATTATTATTATTATTATTATTATAGTTAAAATAGAAATTATAAGAAAATTACCACCTCTTGAAAGAAATAACATTTTATTAAATCCTTATATTTTTATAATATCTACTTGAGTGTCGCCTTCCACATTTCACCAAAATTTAATTTCCAAAGTAGGCAGAAAAAGAGAGCAATATCTTCAGAGATAACTGAACCTAATCTCGGAATAACACTTACTTTCAGAACTTACATTCAGAATTTATTTATTGTTAACATATTACAATCAAAGTGCAAGAATCATAGCTACGCTATGCTCGAGATCCTATTGTTTTTGGGTTGTTTTATTTACTTTTAACAGTAATAAATACAAGGATGAACAGACTTTTTTCTTACGTTGCTATAACAGATTTCAAAAAAATCTTAGAAACAGTGAACATCGTGGTTCATAGGTTGAGATTCTGGGCCAAAGAACAAGATAACCCAGTATTGTCTGGTTCTACATTAAGTTCCTTAACGACACCATCTTCCACAACCATGGAGTAACGTTTGCTACGTTTTCCTCCTAAAACTGGCAAATCTATCGCCAGGTCCACCGCTTCTGTGAAAGCTGCCGTCGGATCGGCGAGCATTCGAACCTGAAGAGTATAAAATGCTTTCTTATATTTTTCCGATCTGGTTAGAAACAAGGGAACACAATTATTTGTTTCTTTATTAAACATTTTTACCTTTCCCTCCGCGTGTTGGTCTTTTCCCCAAGCTGCCATAACAAAAGGATCGTTCACCCCGATGCAGAAGATTTCCGAAACGCCCTTTTCTTTCAATTGACTGGCCTTCTCGACGAATCCAGGCAAATGTGTCTGTAAAATAAAGACAAATTCTGTAAACGAAGAGTTCGAAGAATTGGGATTGAAAGGGAAAGTAGAAATTAGTTATTATTATTATTATTATTGTTATCATTGTTATTACCAATAATTTCTGCAGTCTAGCAATACAAAAAATTTGGAAAAAAACTGAAACAAGTAGAGGCAATTAAAGGTGTAGTCATTGGTTTCTAATAGTAACTAAGAACAGAATATATATTTATTATATAATAAGGGTCAACTAACAATAAGAATTCTAAAATATGTGAAAAAGACGAAAACATTGAAAACATGAATATATGTATATGAGTATGTGACCTGAAAGTCACACAAGGATTGAGGGGGTTAAGCTTATTCACGCATTCTAGGAACAACAAACCTTGGAACACCCAGGTGTGAATGCTCCGGGGACGGCGAAGATGACGATTTTCTTGCCGCTGGAGATATTCGCGAGATTCACTTTGTTGGCCGGAGTGTCCTCGAAGAGATCCACGGATGGAAGCTTCTGTCCAACCTGAAGGGAACCAATTAACCGAAATTTCAGGAACCAGTTTTTGGCAATTTAATTTTCCATTACAACGTGGATAAGGAAACTTACGGAAATCGTCATGTTTAGTGGAGAGATATGAAAGCTTCGTAGGTTTTGCGAAAAACAAGTGAACGTCGATCGTCCCACTGAGGAAATGACGCGCGTTACTTGGAAGCTCATTTGTACTGTACTCGTATCGTCTGACCTTCGGATCGAAATTGCAATATAGATGCAAAGTATATGTATAGCGGCACGACTCGACTCTATACCCAAGTGTTAATAATTCAAGTATTTACGGTATGCTTATGCAAAAGGAGATAATTCTTGAGTTATTTTACGTCGTAAAGGGAAAAGAGTCAGAGATTAAACCGGGCGGTGCGAGAAACATTACTGAAATTCTGCCCGGTATTGCGCAATGGTCATATGGTCGAGACGTTCTCGCGTTCTAAGCATTACATAAACGAGTTTCGAAAATTTGTCTATGAGAAATCCGTCCCCTGTAATCAGTAGAGACAATGTAACGTTGTAATTCAGCGATTCTCAACCAGATTATGCGATGTTATTTACTATTTGGTATGGAAGAATAGGAGCAATTACAGGCAGCGCAAATAAGAAGTTTGAGAACCGCGCGGTAAGCGCGATGTCGATATCGAACGGTTTTCCCTTTTTCACATAAATTATTCATCGTAGCGTGTTCGCTCGATTATCATGAGAAAATTATTAGCAAATGTAACATTTTTGTTCTTTTCACTTTTCCTTCATGTGTAATAAAAAACAAACCTGCGAATTACGATTTGAAATTCGCGCTTTAATTGGTAGGTTTTCATAGGGCGACTAGAATTGATTCGCATTATTACAAATTTTTAATTCAAAGCGTACTTATTATTATTATTAATATGATTATTATTGTTATTACTATTATTATGAATGTCAAAGAAAATTCGATAATATTTGAAACAAGGTCTTGGATTTGAATTTAGCATTTTTTTACGAATCTGTCAGTGTTAGTAGGGATTTTAATTTGAATGTTTAAATAATTGAAACAACTTTCGAATAAGATCTCAACAAATTTATTGCTTTTATTTTATTACAAGACAATAGCTTTTTTCGATCATAGTTCAAATTTTCTTCTATGAAAATCCGCCCGAAATATATATATGTTGCCTGTGGTTTTGGTATGTTGATGTAAACATAACCTCCGAAAAACGTCAACATTGCTGTTTAATAGCAAAATAATAGTTAAATAAAGAAGAAAATGGACGTGGATCTACTGCGTCCGGGAACCGTCCCGATTTCACCAGATACCATCCTTTGGTTTGAATTTCTCTTAAATCCCTCGTTGCTACAGAAACATTTATCAAAACCTTCGCCTGGTATGTGTATAACATAACCTATATCTCGCAACAAATTTTGTTTATTTTTTACTTTAGTTTTAGAAATATCGCATTCAATTGTGTATAAATAATAGTAACGTGCAGGACCAAAACTATTTTTTTCATACTTAACTTGTTTTCAAAATTTCTCAATCTAATATAACTTTAAAAAATCTGAAACTAATCATTTTTTTAAATTGTTAATATTAATGGCTTATAAAAAATTGTTTCATTCTGGATCGTAATAGAGAATCCTTAGTACTACATATTTTTAATATGCATTGATATAAATATGTAGCATAATTCAATAATGAACATTCAGTTATCAATGATTGAAGGAAATAATTAACTAAAAGTAAGTAAACATAATACATAACATTTTCAGATCCATCTCCGACGGACTTAATAATTAAGTTTATGACGATCAACTCAGAGACCAAAGACTCTGATGTGAAAATTATTGAAAATGAATCCAACGACGTCAAAACAAATGGAAGTAATAAATGGTCGCATAGGAATTTAGCATTAAAGATATTGTCACTGAAAGTATTAGCGCATCTGAAATGGGATTTGGAAATTATCGAAAGAAAACTTCCATTAACTATTCAGTTGAATTTATTACAAGATCTTTTTTACATAACGGGTGATGTAATTATTGAAATTCCCACTGTACCCGAATACCCCTTGAATACAATTTCCGATCAATTGTTATTTACTCTTGTTATATATCACAGATGGCATTTAAGAGCCATTGTTCATAAAGCTTTGCATAACAAACAAATGAAACAGCAATTTTTGCATATGTAAGTATTATTGTTTCGTAACCGTTGCATCTTCATGCTGAGATCTTTAGCTTTTTTTCTAATTGTTTTGTTTCTCTTGCATTCTTATGTTAAATATAAAGTAGAAATGTTACATATATTAACACTTTACCGACTGGTAACCTGTTAATCTGCTTTTTGTCGCCCATGCTTAACACGTTAAGTGCTACATCAAATTTACGTGAATCCTTATTCACGCTGAGTGGGTCGCAAGGGTATACGCTATTGCATTTGTCATAACCAGCGAGGCCTGTATGGAAAGTTTAGTGTCAGTTACCGGTGATCAACATGGCAGTCGAAGTGTTAATAAATATAATTTAGCATTAATATTATCGAGCGACCAGTTGGACGCGCGAATGCTGTTGAATCGCTAGCGATCGGTAAAGTGTTAATACCATGAAATTGCTATAGTTTTATAAATTGTTAAATAAGTTTTTGAGTTGATGAAAATATCAGCAAATTCAATAAATGAAAGAAAATATCAATGAATGAAAGATTTTGAATCAAAATTGCACAAAATATTCATAGAGTTGAGAAATTTTCCAAAAATTCATTAAAAATTTAGCAATCTTATATCTACAGACCAGGAATCCAAGAATCCACTTACGTACCTCCAGTGGTGGCAGAAGAAATCATGAGGAAGCTGGAAAGTCACATTCCTACAAGCGTAAACGTTCTAAAATGCCTACTGCAGTTGCAAGACATCAAACCAAAAGTTTTGTCTTTCGATACATTTCAAATGTTGACAGAAGATAGTAGCGAAGTTAAACAAAGTTGGGAGAATATGCAAAGCGTAACTTTGGAGGAATTTCAATGCCAAGTACTTATTGTCACGATTCTTCATCCTAATTTCTTATCGGCGGAACAGTAACTGGTAACTTCATTTTCAGATACATTATGATTTAGGGGTGTTCTATCTATTGAAGGAAGACTATGTGAACGCGAAGCACCATATTTCTTCGGCGAAGGAATTATTTCTAAAATTGGATACGAGTGTTCCGTTATTGTATTGTAAAGTTAAAAGGGAATATCTGGACGGGTGTTGCTTAGCATGCGATCTGTCCGTTGAGGGTGTCAAACCCAATTTGTTGCAACAACTGCATATTTCTGTTAAAGACCAATACGTGGTATGTTATTAAATCAATTCGTATAATTTACTTAAGAAAGGATGAAAAATATTGAATTGTAGAATTTCTCTGTTCCAGAATATATTACAAATTTTACAAGCCGATAACATTTCCAGAGAAATCCCGCAAGTATATAGAGACAATTTGGAACTCGATATACAAGGAGGGTCGGTGCATAGGAAAATTATCGTAGCTCGAGATTTGTTACTGCGAATTCAGTGTTTGAATCTTGTAAGAAAGATCTTGGAAAGCGAAGTTATCGTTGGAGATTATGTGGCTAAGATTCAAACTGCAGGTGCTAAAGGTATCGAAATTTTATTTTGGGTAAGTTCCTTTTTTCTAAAAGAAGACAAAATTACAGTTCTATGAACTTTAATCCCAAATATCTTTATCACACATATGAAGTCAATTGGGTTAAAACTCTTTTTGTCGTTTTTGCAAAATTTTATGATCATCCAAATCGAAAGTATGTGTACGGTTTTTTTTTCAGGCGATAGGAGATGCAATGGATAAAATACCAGATTCTGACAAGAGAAAAGTATCACGGTTTCTTTTGTACCTCGTACTCTGTGGAGATATCGATGGATTGGCGGCGAGAGTACTTAACGATCCGCTTTATAAATCTTTATTTGATGAAAAGGAACTTTGTGAAATTGAAAAAGAAGCTGCTCCCGACGATGTCGAATTACCTAATTTGTTGTTGAATAACGAATGGGATATTCCACTAGAAACTTTCACTAGTAAGTATTTTATTTGCGACTGACTGAAGTTTGGGACGATTTTTGTTTTTAAGTAAAATTTATTAGAAATATAGAAATTTCAAATAAATTGTAGTTCCAAAATAAATTGTGATTCCAAAAATGGAAAAATAATTTCTTTACAATTTGCAATCAGTATGTCTCCACATTTGAAAAATTGATTCAGTATAGAGATATTTCAATCTTTAATCATAAACATTTTGACACAAAATTTGGGATAAATGGATTCACTTGTTTCAGGAAATCAGGAGCTTGAAATTCAGCAATTGAAGCAACGTTTGATTCATACTTACGATCCTCAAGTAATTGGCGAGACCTTGAGGCAACTCGATGGCAAAAATATATCGAAAACTTTGTGGCGAATCAACAACACTTGGGAAATACCAATTCCATTGCAAAGCGTTATAATGTCCACACCGCGTGGATACATACAAAATTATCTGTACATAGTTCTTGCAAAAAGTCGAGAGTTGGTATCGGCAAAGGATTTCGATGGTGCTCGTCAACTGTTGAAGAATGTTTTAGAAAACGAAGTTCGCTCGCAATCTTTGGGAAGCGTTTGGAGTTTCAAAGCGAGCAAACTCATTTGTTGGGAACTTTTACTTACCGATATCTGGCATTGCTTGTATCAGTGGCCCGCTACTAACATTCGTAAGTATCATTATTGTGAAATTTCGATTTCGATATTTTACTTCTCAATTTCCCGAATCTTGTTCTTTTTAATTTAAGATCAACCAAGATATTCATTTACCTAAAAAACGTTTCTTTTCTCACTATTTCTCAAAATACTATGAAAAAGATTCCATACCATAGCAAAGCATTTAAAATTATTTGAATAAAATTAATATTAAGTTTAAAATTATTTAATATTTAATATTTTTTCACCAGGTGACGGCGAATTCTTGATAGAACGATCGAAAGAATGTTTAAGGGCATTGCAAGCCACGGATCAAGTCATTCCCCGACAAGAAATCATCGAATACTGTACAGTTATGTTACTAAATTTAAGCGAATGGGAATATTTGACGAGTTTGGAAAAACGATGGAATTATTTGGAATTTGCATCCGCAATTAGCGGCGTTTGCCAAGATATCGTTAAATACAAGGGAACTCGGAAGTTTCCAAAAGAAGCTTGGGATATGGTTTTAACGGCTTTCGGGCCGAATAGGGAACAGTCTCAGAAACGCAACAGCAGTGGCAATTCTCGTGACAACGCATCCAGAGATGCTGTGGTGACCATTACCGGGACTTTCAGCCGACTTCGAGAGCCGACTGCGTTAAATGTCGCTATCTCATTGCTCGCAAGACTGCATAACGTTTTGAGGGACGAATCTAGCCTGGAATTACACATGCAGTATCTTACGCTTTGGCCCGCTGGAGTGCCGAAGTAATTGAACAATTAATAACACTAACTAATTAATATTCATTCATCAGAGTAGTTTAAACATGTTTTAAAAAAAATATTGAAAATTTATGAATTTTCCTTTTAGAACAGAGAATTGCATGAACTTAATTAATTTTTCATTTATTTCAGCGCCAATTCCTACAACATTCGAGTCATCGGAGAAATTCTTTTTCAGTTACTGACTCAAGCACTGAAATATTACCCAAGTAACGTTCCCTGGTTAAGATTAATGGGAGATTTGAATTTTGGTAAGACCTCGCGTTACAAAAAATTCATTATTTTGAAGACAGTACGTGGAAAGTTAAGAGAACGACAAACTTCCACCTTTACATCATTTTTTTTCTGCAGTTCTAGGGTACCACGAAAGTGCAATGAAATATTATCTCATCGCTATAATGGTAGCGAGTGATTTGTTCAGTCAACCGGTTCCACGGACGCAGATTGACGATTTAGTTTACAGGAGGATGATTAAATGTTGCGCGCATTTGCAATGTTACACGCAAGCAGCGGTACTTTGTCAATTTTTGGAGGAAGTTGACTACTCATTAGCCTTCAAAATGGCATCGAGCGATCAAAAGAGTTGCGCCGCTGCTGATGCCATGGATGCTTATTATCATTGTATTTGGGATACGACAATTTTGGAGTATCTCATTAATTTACACACGAAACGAGGCGAACACCACAGGAAGCAATTAGCGGTACGTGTTCCGGGAAGAACCTTTGACCGTGAAATAATTATATAATTATTATAAAACCTTTAAAAATCCAATCAGCTCCAAAAGTCGATTTTTCGCAAAAATTCATGAAATAATTTTTTGTTATTATAGATCAAAGTTATTGGTTTGCTCGAACTCAATTCTAACAACAATGAAGAAATCCAACGAGAGGCTGCAAACATCCGGAAAGCTAAGTTTCTTCGAGCTTTAGCTAAACAGTATGTTTATTAAATTATTAGATTTCTACTTTTCTTTTTCTTGACATTTGTACATTTCCATTTAAGGTTTGTAAAAAAGTATTTGTGTGAAATAAAATTTACGAAACTTTAATTATTGTGCATTTCAAATTCCAATAATGAAATTTCCAAAAATCGAAAGAATGCAAAATAATAAAAATACCCAAAATCGTTCCAAAGTTTCCATTTTTTTTTATCCAAGGGATGATTTATTCCATTGTACAATTATAAACAAAATTAATGTAATTTTCTCGTATTACTCCAAATTTCGTAAGTTGAGGAACCTTTTGGACTTCCTAAGAAATCAAAATAAAATTCCGGAAGATTGATTGAGTGCAAGATCAAAAAATTGAAATATCTGGAGCTATAAAATATAATGACCAAGTTTCGCGCGTTAAATTTAATTCAAATTTCCCACTTATTTTTTCAGGGTTCAATCAAACTTCCGGCCATTTTAATTTCCGTTTTCCTTCTTTCCTGAATCCACATTCTCACAAAAATTAACAATAAAGAATAAAATAAAAGCTGTAGGAAATGTATCTGGTAATACTTAAAAAAAAGAAATTTCATTTCAACTAAAAAGTTTGTATATTTAACGGAAGAATGCAATCCCTCGCTTCATTTTCTCAATTCTTGACGCCCATATTTAATTTCCTTTTATATTAATTTTTTTATCTTTTTTTCCATAAAAAAGAATAAAAAATTATTTATCCAGAAAAAGCCAAATTAATATCAGTTCTTCTAAAAAAATCAATTATATAAATAATATCAATTTTTCAAATTTTAATTTCTGTCCTACCTCTTATCAATATTTTCAAAATTTCGTACTAATTTAAATAATTATATCAATTCAAGTAGAAAATTTCTCGAATATTTTATTTATTATTGGTGATAAATTATTATTTATGTAAACGTAATTCCAAAAATCTTCTAGTTTCAATTTTATCTAAAAATGCGACCGAAAAAAATTGTGCAAAGATCGGATAAATTCAAATGTCGAAATATCTCAACCGGAAATGCGTCGCGTTAGAAAAAAAAAATCGATATACATTCGATATCTCGAATGAAAGTTACGTGCGGGGAAAGGATAGGACGTAAGATTGTTTTCAGTGTCAACTTTTTGCTTACAGTTACGGTCCATGCAGCCAAAACGCGTGGTTGGGTCTTAGATTTTGGGTCAAAACCGTAACGAAGCGACCGAAGGCTTGAGTACAAATTTTTCATTTCCTTTATTTCTTCGGTAGCAGTATCTAGGACCTGGCACATGATAAGCAACAAAGGAGACGATTTATGTTCCAGTGAAGGTTCGTGGTATTTCGTTTTTCTTGAAAAATATGCTTCCAGTCAATGACTGAAAATGGGTTCTATACCTTCATTTGTTTACTTCCAGGGACAGACTTTGAAGGACACACTGATGCGTGAAAAAAAAACTTCAACAATCGCATTTGAGAGCAAAGGTACGGTACCAGGTTCCTGAAAGACCATCGGTTCGGAGTAATTATTCTGAAACCCCATTTCTTACTTTTTTCCATTGAGTTTGTGTATGTGTGCGTGTACTCAGAATAAGAAAAGAAAAAGCAAAATATCTTTTTTCCGTTTTACACAAAAGAAGAAAGTTTTTTCTTTGGGATTTGCTGGTTTCAAAAAGGATTATGGTAATATCGTTAATTTAGAAAATTGTTCATCTTGTGACTTGATTTTTCTATGTTCAGTTCCCTGGAAGAGCATCGGTTCTGAGAAATTAATCTGAAACTTGATCACTTTTTCTTTCTGCGGAGTTTGTTTACATATATATGTATATACAGGATAGAAAGAAAAACTAAAATTCCCTTTTTTTCAACCTATACCAAGGAAAAAGAGTTTTTCTTCAGAGATTATTAGTTTCAACCAATTGCCCCAAAAAATTGCATCATATTTTCAGTCGTGAGAAATGTTAATCTTGTGCTTTTTTACCTTTAATTTATTTGTTTATTTTTTAAGAAGGTTTGAAGTAAATTGATTCATCAATTCCTAAGTTTTAGGATAGACCTGGAATTTATAATTTTTTCAAATTTAACTCGCACACACTTAGCCCTAATATCTTTTCTCCAGTTTTGCCCTTTGGTTCTTATTATCACTTAGCCGCCCACCGATCTCCCCATTTTAAAGTAAGTCGTTCCTGGAGCATGGTGGATACCCTACAGTTCGCTTTGGAATGTGTGGTCTGCTAAGTGTTAACTCCAATTTTAGTAACTTCCAACAATGTGCGACGACCAGTGGAATACCAATGGAGATTACTCATCTAATAAACCGACATTTTCCCAATCGTGGGGACGTTCACGAAAAAACAACCGTTACTCGGGGAATGATCGAGATGATAATTACTCCACCAACAACAACCGAGGCAATAAAAACGGTGGCAAGGATCGCCGTTTTGGCTCTGACCGGTACTCAGACGACGGAGAAAGTCGACACTCCGATGATCGAGAGAGAAATCGTAGCTTCCATGATCGTCAAAGTCGTTTCTCGGAACCAAATCGGTATTCCGATAATAAACAGAATCGGCACACCAACGACTGGCAGTCAAACGGTGGACGCGGGAGATCCAATAACAGAAGTTGGAGAGATAACGACGATCGATCGGATAGAGGAGATGGTTCGGAAGATGTCGTCATGTATATCGATTCCGGTTTGATTGGGAAAATTATTGGAAAAGGAGGCAGCAAGATTAGGGAGCTTCAGGAACAAAGTAACGCAAAGATAAAGGTGAGGATATTCTTTTGCAGGGGAGTCAAGTTACTACCATTTTTTTAGTAATTGTAATGATAGAATGTTTTGTTATATTTTTTACAAATGGGTAATAAATTACTTTCTTGTATTTTTTTTTTAGTAAATGTAACGATTTGATGCTCTATTAAATTTACCGAATTTTTTTTATAGATAAACAGAGATGGAAATGGCAGCGAAGCCCCGATAACATTAATCGGTTCGAAGGAAGCTCAAGATAAGGCGAAGGAGCTTATAGATCGTCTTTTGAGCGACAGACCCTCAAAACAGAGACAGTATCCGGAGGAAACCGAACAACAACAATATCAAGAGGAACAACCGGCTGCTGAAACCGAAAATATCGATTTCTCGAATTTTGATTGGAATAAAGCGAACAAGGATCACGTATGTTGTTTTGGTTCCACTATACATAAGACAGTGTCCGGAATCCGATAATTCCGAAATTGTACAAATATTGGTTTTTTTTAACCGTTTGAGCACCAGAGGTCTTTTTGTTTCCAAATCGAAAATCGCCAAGCGGCGCAGTAGCGCTCTTTTCATTTCGTATTTTAAAAATGTTGGGGTTTTTGGACATAAAACGGAAGAAGCGTAATTGCGCCGCTTGGCACTCAAACGGTAAAATGAAATTATATTTGAACTAACTTTTGAATGTGGAGATTTTAAAATACATATGCATTTTTGTGTCGATTTTATAATAAGTGTTTTATTGAAAATGCAACAATATCCTTTCAGGAGCAATACTTGAAGGAGAAATGGTCGAAGTTTCCACCCATCCAGAAGAACTTTTATCAGGAGCTTCCAGCGGTGGCGAACATGGGCGAAGATGAAGTCGCTGAGTTTCGATTAGCGAATAATAAAATTGACGTGAAGTTCTTGTTCGAGAAAGAGGATGACGACGTCATCGAGGAAAGAATTCCTAATCCCGTGACAACTTTCGAACAAGCTTTCCACGTATGCTGAAATTTGTATCACTGGATAGAAAAATATTTCAATTTAAAAAATGTTTGATTACGATCCTTTAAATTTCGTAAAATTAAATGTCACTTATTTCGCATTTTTAAATACGTATTTCAAATAATAGTAGAGAGTCTGTGGTATTTTTTAATCTACAAACTGCTATTGTTTTCTCAAATTTTTCTTCCAAATAGAGTCTATAAAAATTTTTATGAACTTTCTGTTCCTCAGAATTATCCCGACATTCTGGACGAAATTCGAAAACAAGGATTCGAAAAACCAAGTCCGATTCAATGCCAAGGCTGGCCCATTCTTTTAAGTGGAAAAGACATGATTGGAATCGCTCAAACTGGGACTGGTACGTAAAGTTTTCAATCTCAATGGGAATTCCAATTTTAATAATTAATTTCTGTAAATAATTTCACGTTACCTCTATTTCAGGAAAAACACTCGCGTTTTTACTTCCTGCTCTTATTCATATCGAAGGACAACCAACGCCAAGGGAGGAAAGGGAAGGTCCTAATGTTCTCGTACTGGCTCCGACTCGAGAATTAGCTTTGCAAATCGAAAAAGAAGTGAGGAAATACTCGTATCGTGGGATAAAAGCGTAAGTAATTATTTCAGAGACAATTTTAGCCAATTAATATTTCGTCATCCATTGATTTTCAAATTATTTATTTTATATTAAATTTTTTTTTTGGCTGTTATTATTTTTTTTAGTTTAACGACTTATTGTTAATATTTACAAATGATGTAAATTTGTTGAGAGTATCTCGATGGAATGTAGTCTGGTCATTTAAATGATATATTTTTTATTATAAGTGACTTAAATGCTTCCCATTTTGAGCTTAATATTTTTTCTTACTAAATTCGATCTTCAACAGCGTTTGCATATACGGCGGTGGAAGTCGACAGGAACAAGTGAATATAGTAACAAAAGGAGTTCAAATAGTGATAGCGACTCCGGGAAGACTCAACGACCTGGTGCAAAGCGGTCACCTGAGTGTTCTCTCGGTTACTTACTTGGTCTTGGACGAAGCCGATAGGATGTTGGATATGGGCTTCGAGCCTCAAATTAGAAAGACGTTATTGGATGTGAGACCGGACAGACAAACAGTGATGACGAGGTATTACCGAAACAGAAATTGAAATTGAGAAAGGAAAGGGGAGGTGAAGGAAAAGTCTACTTTTAATAACAAAATTTCTTTTTTATAGCGCGACTTGGCCCGCCGGCGTTCGTAGACTTGCTCAATCTTACATGAAACATCCAGTTCAAGTCCACGTTGGGTCTCTGGATTTAGTTGCCGTTCATTCGGTCACTCAAAGGATACATATCATCGAGGATCACGAGAAAGGCTCAATGGTAAGGAGAGAAAAAGAGAAGGATCATCAATCATTTTATGAGAAACCTCTGGTTTTAAGAGATTGTAGCGATAAATTTATTTTTTATTGCTCCAAGTTGTATTTTTATAGCAAATGTAATTTTTAATTTATTTGTTTGGAATGGTTTTAAGTAGAAACAATTAATTGTAATTAATTTTAACCCTTTGCACTCGAGAGGTGGCCCAGGGCCACCAGTTTTGAATGAAAATATTTGAAGTCTCGAATACAAAGGGTTAATATTTCCCCCTAATTTTTTATTTATTCGTACAATTTGTTTTCATTTTTGAGAAGTTAAAGTCAAACTACCCGTTTTAATTTAATCATTCCTTTCCAGTTGTACTCTTTTATCCGATCGATGGGACCCGAGGATAAAGCAATCGTGTTCATCGGGAAAAAATCACGCGTTGATGATTTGTCCAGCGAATTAGCACTGGCAGGGGTACATTGCCAAAGCATCCATGGAGGTAGGGAACAAATCGATCGTGAAAGGGCATTGGAAGACATCAAGAATGGTGAAGCACATATTTTGCTGGCCACAGACGTTGCGAGTCGAGGAATTGATATAGAAGATATTACGTGAGTAGAAATTATTTGAATAATTTACTTTGATCATTATTATTTTTATTACTACAGTTAATTTTAGTATTCTTACTCATATTGTAATTATTATTGTTAATGTTGCCAATATTGAAGAAAATAAAAGTAAGCTCATTTGTAATCTTTCAGTTCAAAAGTAACTCTGACGCTGAAAATTTATCAATCTAAGAAAAACATCTTTATCGATTAAAGTTTATCAATGGAAAAAAAATGAATACTATCCAAGGATTATAAATTTGGCGAAAGAATTATTTGAATAATTTGAAATATTTAATTATAGGGTATCTTAAAAATTACAAAACTGTTATTTCCGATTATTTTACAACTTTCTTTTTAAACTCGCGTCTAAAAATTTGAATCTAAATCTTCTAAATCTCAACTGTGCTACAAAATTTTTTTGAATCAAACTCCGCTTCGGCGAACTTCAATGATTTTTATTGCCCAGGCATGTCGTCAACTACGATTTTCCTCGAGACATCGAAGAATACGTCCACCGCGTTGGTCGTACTGGAAGAGCCGGTCGTACTGGAGAATCCATAAGTTACATGACTCGTCAAGATTGGGGTCAAGCCAAAGATTTGATTCAAATTCTAGAAGAAGCCAGTCAAGTGAGATATCTTCCAATTTCTTCTTGATACTAATCTTTCCTATTTTTTTACGATTAACATCAAATTGTTTTTATTTTTTACCGTAAATATTTCACTTGTTAAAAATGTATTAATCTCCAATCTCGAAAATTCTGAAAAATCTATTTTATCAATAAAAAAATAATGATTTACTTGTTCAACTTTTAAATTCCCAATTTTCTATTCTTAATTTCAAGGAAATATTTTTGGATAACTATAGTTTCGAGAGAAAACTCCTATTAACACTATGCCGTCCAGTGGCACCACGTTGGTGCCATGCGAAAACTATCGAACAAGCGCCGGTGGCACCACGTTGGTGTCGTACACAAAGATTTATACCGGCGCCAAACGAAAGAATCTCGATAAGACGTGCGGACGGCAAAGTGTTAATAATTTAATTTTCATGTTTTACTTTAAAAATATCGTAATAATTAAAAAAGAATATTCCGAAATTCGTGATTTAGTTTATTAACGAAAGGGGAGAAACCAAAATATAATATTGATAATACTAATTTCAGGAAGTACCTGAAGAGTTGTATTCCATGGCAGAGAGGTACGATGCCATGAAAGATAAACGTGCTCGAGATAAAGAAATGTGCAGAACAATGGACGGAGGTCGCATGGGAGGATGTGGAAGTCGTGGAAGTCGTGGAAGAGGTAGAATTGGCGGAGGTTCAGGTAGCGGTAGATATTATTCATAAGCGAGAACAAAAACAAGCCTTCCTTTTTATCATTTTTCATCAAACTTCGCAATACGCCATTGTTAGCGTTACAAGAGTGATTGTTTATTTTTATTTTTAGTTCTTAGTTTGAAGATTATTGGATTTCAGAACAGGATGATCCAACTTTTTTTGGACCTATTTTTAAAGTATTGCTGAAATCTCAGAGTTCCTAAATATGCGATGATTAATTTCGAATGTTTCAGGACCAAGTCAGAATCGTGATTAAAAATCCGAAATTAATTCAAAATTAGTTTCTTGTTTCTAAAAAAAAGGATGATAGTTATAATAATTAGAGTCGATTTTTTTTATTAAATTAGGAGCTATTTTGTAAAATGAAAAATTGTATTTCCTGTATATTCAAAGTTATTGGAAACTTATTTTAAAAAATTAATTTAAAAAATTTGGTTTTTAATGAAGTTATTTTAAAAATCGATTTTTTAAAATATGTTTCGCAGAAAACTAAAAGGAGGGTTTTGAAAACGCATTCTTTTCGTTTCTTAAACAAAATGAAAAAAGAAAGACCATTTTTTATCTCGATTCTGATATTGTTGCATTTCGATTTATTCGAAAATAACGGTAATCATAACAAATAATAAATAGAGGAAACTTGATTTTCGAAAACTCAATTTCCTGTTACTTTTAAATAAAACGTGGAAGAAAAATCTTGCATATCTAGGGTTTCGGCATTCTAGTATGAAAAAATACATACAATAAAAAACAGAAATTCTACATTTTCTAAAATGTAAAGATGTTAACTTTATGCTTTGCTCGGAGCCACAATGCCTCAAACTTTTCGTTAAAATTATTTTAAGTTTAACATCTTTAACTGTAAGTTGGATACATCCTGAGAATTGAAGTTACGATTTGAGTTTATTTTACTTACATATTTTATTTTGTTATTGAACAAATGAAAGTTTAAAATCAAAAAGACGCGAAGTCGATATCAAGTAATATGTTATTTCCCCAACTGCCAGAAATTACGGTGGAAACAAGATACATTAATTAATAAGGAAGAACAAGAGTGGGACCATAAGGTCGTAAAAATTCCAAATGTTTAGAACTCCATTAAAATCTTCGTTGTTTTTTCTCATAAGAGTCCAAGCGACTGATTTGATGCAATCAAATACTGATTTATCGTCTAAGTTAGCTTAAAAACTTGTTACGCAATGATTTTAACCGAATTAACTTCGAATTGGAATGAATATTTTTGAGGTTTTCTGGAAAGTGGATTAGAAATACGTATAGTTAAAACTATAAACATGATTATTACAAATATTCCAATTAATGTTTCTCGAATACGAACAATAAAAATATTGATATTTTAACAATTAAAGATATTTATATTTTGGGACACAGTAAGAAACATTTGAGATCCTGAAACGCCATGGAGGTTTTTAAATTATATATTTGAAAATTAAATGAAATTTTTACTTCTATAATTGAATGTATTTAAAATGCATCCAGAAAACGAACGAAGAAAGTTCCCAGATATTTTAAACAATGTCGAATTATCAAGTTTACGGAAAATAAATTATACACAATCTCGGGAGCAAATGAAAAAATTATATTATTGATGAATATTTATGAAAATTTAAATATTTCCAAATGAAGCCAAACTCCCAAAATTTCAGACGATAAAGGGAAACTTAATTCGATAATTTTTGGGGGACTTGAAAACATAGTCATCAAAATTAAAATTTCTTTGGAAGAAAATTGTTTCTAAAATTAAAAATTACCAAGTTCGTCGGAAAGTAAAGAATAAAAGTGGAAATTTAAAATCCTGAAAATGTTAATGATCTCCAATTAGAAATTGGTGTGACCTCAATTTTTTACGAAAAAAAAAATTATTTCCCAAGCCTGCCCCAAATGCAACGTTTTATTTTTAAATATACACGAAAAACTTAATTTTTCTACGATTCAATAGCAACATTTCGTATTTTTGAAAACTGACGTTTCTTTATTAATGACATGAACTTTTATGAACCGGAAAAATAAACAATTCAAATTCAAAGCGAAAAAAATAACTTAGGGCCTCCGAAAAAAATAGATTTGGCTAAAACCATTGCAGAGTTGATTAATTATTAATAATTAATAATTAGTTAAATGTGATAACCTTCTAATCTCAAAGAACAAAAAATGGAAACGTTAAGTATAATACAAAAGTGGGAAAGTTGACTGAATATTGGCAGTTGTCAGTATTATTAATATATCGTACAAAGAATAAAAAAAAGAAAAATATATTAATGTAGATATAAAAATATGGCAAACTATTTTGTATTACTTAGTGAGACTATTTTTGTTGGTGTATAGAGTTTATACCAAAAAATGAGTACGAAATGATACTGAGAAGAGAAAGACAGACTAAGGTGGAAAAGGTTGAAAATGGTTCTAAATGTTTGTTTAACTATAAGAAACAGGTTGTTATTAGAATTTATGATTAGAGATTTAACGCGAATAAGAGAATGCAATTGTTGGTACATTCAAATTCCTTGGTGGAATTTCTTTTTACAGAAAACTAATTTTTTTGTATCAAATACCAATAAATTTATAAAAAGTATTTTTTTCTTTGACTTTTTTTAGAAATAAGAAACCGATCGTTTGTGACATTAATATAACGGTACTTATTACAATCAACCATGACAAGTTTCTTGCGATTTATGAAAATAGAAATCATACATTTTTTTTCTCAAAATTTTCTCATTATGTCAAAACTACCTTGACCAATTTTTTCTGCAATTTTGAAGATTTGTTTTGAAAATTGCACAAAAAATTAGTAAAATATTTTTTAATAATAAGATTGTTGTAATGTAAAAACGAGTGAAATGATTCACAGAAATGAAACTCCAAAAATTAAAAAAAACAATATCAAACGTGTTTATTCGTAAAATTACCTTACAAATACAAAAATATTCTCGCTTGAGATTTAATAACCTGTCGACCAAATACAGTTTACTTCCTAATTTCTTTTCCAAACCCTAACTTTAATTAATATATTATATATTTTGTTATTAAGTAATTATTTTACTACCGTTTGAACTTTATTTTAAACAACAGAATTTTATTTCGTTATTAATATTTTAATATTTCAAAATTATCGTGTTTCATTATTTTGTCCAACAGTAGTAAAGTAATTCTTAAAAAAAAGAATATGTTCAGAAATGTGAAAAAGAAGTGTATTTTTTTTGAGTTCTACATTTCAGGTCTCTTGGTTGTGAAATTTGCGGAAAACGGACAAAAAAAAAGAGCGCCGACTTTGTGAAAAATTGCTTATTCTTATGGCAACGAAAAAAATAAAATAAATATTAATTATTACTGATTTAAAAACGAAACGCATCTTATGAAAATTATCAATTTATTCATTTCGTACGCGACGACGTTATGGCAACATGGAATTTTGGTACCCCATTTTTAAATCTGAACTGAATATAAAAAAAATCAATTTTTTCATTTTGATTAAAATGATTTAAAAAAATAATCGTAATTCAATCATAATTTTAATCAATGGAAAAATATATAATTCCTCAAAGGTTTTATTCACAAAGAAAAAAATATTAGAATTGAGTGGATTTTTAAAATCTCGTAACAAGGATTTCGAAAAATAAAAGATGTTCCAGAAAAAGTATCTATTTTATCGTATTTGAAATCGTCTAGAAAAAAAATTAATTACAATTTTGATCGATTAAAATTTGACGATTTCTTGTGCATTTTTTTAATGTAGGAAAATATTAAAATTCTATTAATACTTTAAACCTAATAATGAGGTATCAAAATTCAATTATTGATATATCAAGAATGCTTCTCTCCATTTTATGACACTTTACCTTTTTTTTTTCATTCAAATTTTCTTTAAAAGTAACGATACTATGCAAACATAATATAAAAACAATTCCAACGAATGGAGTGATCGAAAGGGTTGAAGAATTGATCCCCAAATCTTTAAAAAATTATAAATCTAAAATGGACGAACAAATGTGAAAGTTATTAAGATTTATGAAAATTAACTAGGTCGGATGACTGGTAATTTTAATTGTACACTTTGAAACCCTGCGTTTTCGTGTATTTCACCGCGAAAAGTTTTCCACTGGGTGTCGGCATCGAAAAAGCGATGTCGTCGAGGGACATCACATAGCCGTAAAAATAATGTCGCCTGGAACAATAACAAAAAAAATCATATTTTTATATAAGAAATAATTTTCTGCGGAGGTAAGAGTGTAAAGAGAAATTTTCTATTTTTTTGGAAGTTTATTTAAGAGGAATTTCAATTTTTCGAAAATTAGAATTTTTCAGTTTTCTGACAGCAATTTAAAAAAATACATTTTCAACAAGATTAAATTTGTAGAATTTTGGGAAAACTAAAAAGATTCAGAAAAATAACAAAAAGTAACCAAAATTTAAAAAACAGGAATCTTTAAAAATCTTATTTTTTTTCTACGAAACTAAACCTCGAGAATTTCTAATTTACCTTAAAGTATCCACTAGCTTCGTTGCAATTCCTTGTCGACGATGGCTCATCGCTGTCCAGACGACGTTTACGCCGCATTTCACCGGAGTACTCTCTGAAGTGCAGCAGTCCAATTCGATGAGATCGGGTATCATTCGATGTGCACTTTTTACTTCTTCGGCCACTAACACTCCCAAAATTGTTTTGTCTCTTATATACAAATATATCTGAAATTTAAAAAAAAAAGATGTTAGGAATTTTTTAACCCTTTTCTTATAGGCACAAATTTTGTAAAATTTCATAATATTCATAATTTTTTTATTCATTCATAATTCATAACTTTTAATTCGAGTGAGTTTACAAACTCGCGATGAAACTTAACGGATTTTTTTGTACCCAGTTTTCAGAAAAAGATCGGTTTAAAAATTTAGATTGCCCGATTGAGAATGTTACAAATCCATATCTTTTAATCCAATGGTAGAAATTAATTCTCAAATAATTGATGATTTTTTACATTCACTTTTAATTTGCAGTCTTTCAAGTCTGAAAATGTTCAATTTCAAAACCTGTTTTTCTACAAAATGTTGAATTGCATTTTTACCCTTTTAGTTTGGTAATTGTTGAGATGCATATCGGCTAATCCCAAATCACGATCCACGACGGCAAGAACTTCGGAAACTTTCTTCCAATATTGTTTCGGATCATCCGGTTCGATCAGAATAACTCGACTTTGAGTGGCAAGATCTTTCTCTATGACTCGTTCGTTTTTCCAACCCTAGAATCAAATTTTAGGTTATTATTAAAATTGCGAAAATCTTTTTTTGATACAACAAATGCAGCGTATCTTTACTTGAAATTGAAAATAAAAATTTCCAATTCATACTATATATAGAAATTTCAATTTTGGTATAAATATATTGATATAAATTCTAAAGGACGAAATATCTAAAAAAAATTAGTTGATTAAATTAATAATTAATAATTACAAAAAAATGTTTTATGACAAAATATTTAAAATTCAGCAATTCAAAATTGAACTGTGAAAATCAATTTACAGATTTATACATATACATATATTTATAATAATTTTAAATAATAATATTTTACTTATTTTAATTATTAATAATTTACAATAATTTTATTGAACTTACATTAAACTTCAGAGTCTTGATGCTATTGTGGTAGTTTAAGTGGGCATTTTCATCCTCTGGTTCACCCATCTGGTAAACGATACCACATTCGAGACACGTAGTAGCACCAAAACGCTTCTGACCAGCATCCAATTGGTACTGATCGTTGGCACTACCTGCCGTTAATTGCCATTTAGCCACTCTTTTGACACCTCGACTTCTGGGACTGTTCTCGTCGCTGAAACGATTGAAATTTTAATGTGTAATAATACTAAAGAGAGTAGTAGACAATCGATAACTAAAGCGATAAACAATTACTTCGTCGAATTCATAACGTATCCTTTGGAGAACAGAGGATAATATTTCGTTGCGCTCTTCTGCGGCGTATCCTGGAGATCCTTGGGCCCAAACTCCACGTTCTCAAAGTTAGTCGCTCCAGTGCCATCGTCGATGTTCATCACCGACGTCATGTTGCTGAGTTCGCTGGCGGGTGACATCATAACGTCCCGAGCCATGGCGTCGACACCCATTTTAATCGGGGACTCGATTACACGGTTCATCAAATTCTCCATGGTATCGTAATCGTCATCCGCCCAGTCGTCCTCCAGGATCTTGAGAATACTGTCCACTTTGCTCTTCTCCACGGTTGCCTCCATGTCCGGCTCGTCTACGGTCAAATCGGTGGCGTCCAGCAGCGACAGGTCCAATTTCGGCTTCTTGTGAACGTTCCTGGATTTCTGCTTCAACTCGATCTTTCTGTCGCTGACTTTCAACTTGAACTTCTTGCTGACGGTCACCGTGGCTGCATCCGTCGTTCGGATCGTCTTGTTGGTCTTGAAGAACTTCTTGGTAGGATCTATCTCGGGGGAAACTGGTCTCTCCACCGCCTTCTTCTCCTTCCTCGGTTTCTCCACGGTTTTCTTGAGGTCTGGACTTTTCTTGTTTTCAACCTTGCCGATTTCTTTACCTTCGGCGCCTTGTTTTACCACGGCGTCGACCGACTTGCGTTTGACCTTGGGTTTCTTGATACCGTGGAACACTCCGGCATTAATTTCCCCGAATTTGTGTTTCTTCGACCCCAGAGACCTCCTCTGACGATGGGATCCGGAGAACACGGGCAAACTCCTCCGCTTCTTCTTCTCGCTCTCCGTTACCTCGATCCTTGCTTCCACGTTCAAACTCTGCCTAGGTTTGCTCGTACTGTAGAAGGATTTGGTGCTCAAGGTCAAAACGTTGGGCCGATTTGGTTTCAAGGCCAAGTCCGATTCCTGTGCGCTCTGAAACAAGGCGGCTCGGGCTTTGGGGAACCAAGAATAGTCCTCGGTCTTCTGCAACTTGGCTCTGCTACATTCCAAGGCATCCTGTGCGTGTCTTTTTCCACTGCTATTACGGATTCTCCATTCGGGGGAGGAATCCTTCTCGGGGTCGCAGAGTCCCAATGATTTGCGTCTATGGAGTTTCGGTAACGACGCTTCTTTGCCGACAGACGCCAGGGGTGTGATCAATTTAATTTCTGAGCTGCGACCATTCTCCTTCTGCGGCGTTTCTTTGATGATTTCATTCTGCAGGTCTCGGCCGAATTTCCTCTCGGGAGTCTCCGGCACGATCTCGTCGTCGTCACAGTTGTTTATGGGTAAGGGACTGGCTGGATAGAAATTATTGGGCGAGAGACGTCCTTGCGGAGGCTGAGGTCGAGTCGAGTGTCGCCGCGGCGAGGCTCTAGCCGTTCGGGTGCATTTCTTCAACAGAGAGAACGGCGTCATCGATTCTCCTGAGCCACGGGTGCTACCCGAGGAAGGCAGCAGCCGGTCCCAGGACAAGCTGGTGGCGCTGCTCGTTAAGGACCGGGGTGATTTCTCGGGAGTGGCGAACGGCGACACGAATGGGCGGCCGGGGGAGCTGCAGCAGCTGCTGGAGGAGCTCTGGTCGGTCACAGCCAGGGGCGACATGGGCCCCAGATCCGACTCGTCATCCCCAGAGACGGCTCCCTCCTTGCGAGAAGTTTTCTGCACGTGGAAGAGGTTCCTCTTGGTGGAGCTGCCGCCTACACCGAATAAGCGTTTCTGCACCCGATTCGGAGTGCAAACGCTGGAGTCGTAGTTGCCGCTGTCGGTGGAGGAGAGCATTTTGGTCTGACTGAATCCCTATGATTCAGTGGAACTAAAACATCGCGCACCAGGTGTGTAGGGATATATGTGTATAAATATGTATTTATGTAAATAAGTGCTGCACGAAGAGGTCACGGATAGATACACGATATCGCAGATTTCAAGGTTTAGCGTTTCTTTCCCATCCGTTTCCCTTTTCTTTGTTATTTAAAAGCATAAGCACGTCTTGCAAGCGGTAACGTCAAGTCGAGAATAAGAAGAAGCGCGAAAAAAGCGACGGTTAGTTTTCTGTTTACTTCCGGTTAAGCGTGCGCAGATGTCCGTTGGGATTTGGGAAATAACGGACGACGAAATGTGTTCCAATCGTGCGCGGAGAGGGGTGATATGAAAAGTCGAATTCGAAATATATTCGTTCAACGGCGGTTAAAGCTTGGAGGTTTTTCTTTACTGCGCATGCGTACTAGGGAATACTTCTCGTTAATACTGTTGCTTTATTGCAACTTTTGCGTTTTTATTGTTGCATTATGTATCATTACCAATATTACATTATCATTTTAAAATTTTTACTATTATTATAATATTATAGTACGAATGCGCTTTGAATCGTGCCCTAGTGCGCATGCGCGTGTGTTCGAAAATTCCTCCGACCAACAGGATCGTTCGAAATTCGAATTTCGAACACAGCTGATTCCTGGAAGTGTCACACATAGACGTCCATTGTGTCACATCAACATAGTGCAAATTACCAAATACGAAAGTGAGGTTATGTTCTGTTATGTTTCACGACACCGATGAGTCAATTGTCCAGTGAAGTTTTGTAGTTCCCTGCTTTTTTTTTATTTCTTCCTCTTCGATTGTAGAAAACAGTTCACAGATCGTAAGGATCTATGCGATTGTGTGGAATCCAGGAAAGACCGATTTGATCCGGGTGGAGGAGCAGGAGGGGCTGCAGTTGCTGAAAGAACACCCCTTTGTGCAAGTGCCAGGCAGAAAGATGACACTCACAAACTTCTTCGGCTGTGCCTTTTTGGCTTTCGGCCCGCCTCTAGCCATGTTCGTATTCACCGTAGCTGCAGAGCCGATCAGGATCGTCATGCTCACAGTCAGTGCGTTTTTCTGGCTACTCTCGCTCCTGCTGACTTCCATAATATGGTACTCCATCATACCCTTGAGAAGCCACCTGGCTTTCGGAGTCGTGTATTCGGTTCTTCTACAAGAGGCGTTTCGGTAACTATCTCTATATTTCTGGTTTTATTATCCTCATCCGTCCACTTGCGAGCAATGCCGACAACTGCGAGTTCTGGATCTAAATTGCATCCCTAAAATGAAACTGATCAATTTGAAATAAACATCGAATATTAACCCTTTGCGGACAGAACCGCTCGAGGGGCAAGCATCACCGTGACTTGGTCACTGAAGGTCTTTAATTTGATTGAGAAGCAACTCGACTTCTTAGGATTGTATACCCATACGTATCTTATTGTTTAAGACGATAGATGTACGCCAGCCACAAAGCGAGTCTTGGGCGGCTATTTGTCGACACTCGTCCGCAAAGGGTTAAAATATTGTACAAAAATCTTCTCTCTAATAATGAAGAAACAAATTTCATTTCTCGCTTTTGCTACTAACTCGTTATCATAATTAAAATAATTCTATAATAATTTCAGATACCTGCTGTATTGGGTTTTGCGAAAAGCAGAGAAAGGCTTGGAGAAAGTGACAACGGCGCATGTGGCCGACAGTCGACACATTTTCGCATACGTCTGCGGTTTAGGTTTCGGAGTGATGAGCGGAGCCTTCGCCCTGGTTAACGTTTTGGCGGATGGGATAGGACCGGGAACGATGGGCTTGCACAGAGGCACCGAATACTTCTTCGTCGCATCCGCAGCCACCACTTTGGGTTTCATTCTCCTCCACACGTTCTGGGGTATCATATTTTTCTCGGCTTTCGATCGGAAATGTTGGGGTCCAATCGCTTATGTCGTGATATCGCACTTGTTTGTTTCGTGCATGACTTTGCTCAATAGTAATGAGATATACTACGTCAGTCTTCTGTCGGTTTACGTTACTCTGGTGATCACGATGGCGATTGCTTTCAAAGCGGTCGGCGGTCAAGCGAAGAACATCTCAAATTGCTTTTTCCTGAAAAGAAACGTTTAGGCAAAAGTTTATGGTGCAAATTTGAGACTTGTATATTATAAAAGACAACTGCGAGTGAGAAGTTTACTCTTACTAACTGATAAGATTAATAAATTATTTTATACTTCATTAGGCATTTGTGTTTACGAGGATCCAACATCCAACCGCTGCCTTTTTATCATTGTGGTATAAATTTATATTTGATGACCTGTACTCCTTGACATGGTACTGAAAATATGCTAGACTTTCAATTTTCTGAGACGAATAGCTTACAAAATAGTTCAATGGTAGAATTCGCTAAACAAATTTTCATTTTCTGCAGATGCAATATCTGTAAATAATAGACCCGAAAAATCTGAAAGTAAAAAATATTGAAAATGAAAAATATACTAATGCTGAAAATTAATTGGAAAAACAACTAATTACTCGGAATTCCTGGCATTCGAAACATGGGATTCGGAATGTTGGATTTTAACTTCAAGTTTGGATTGAATTTTGAATCTGAGGAGGACTTTGGTTTTTATTTTGAGTATCAGGTACCAAACATACCTATTGCGTAAATCCTTTTTTATTATTCGCTGAAGTTAGAAATCCTTAAGAGTTACTTTGTACATTTCATACTGTTGCTAAATGTTACAAACCGTTTCTTAAATAGAAAACAAGACAAAAAAAATTAAATCGGAAATCCGCGAGACATTTCAACTTTTCATTGCATCACTTTTTATAAAAATTCACCATCCAATCTAATCAAATAATAATGATAATATGATAAATATAACGATAAGTAATTAATCAATTTTCCAAGCAACTTTATAAGAAATTGGAATTTTTTCGTCATTAATAGGAAAAACATATTTTAAAGTAACACGAATATGTTGCGACAAAAATGAATTTGAAAAACATTCAAGAGTTTTCATACTATTTTTTGAATGTAGAAAAAATTAGATCACGAATCGACCATTATAATTAAATACCTTCTTTAAAAACAAATGTAACTGCATTTGATATTGTTATGTATATTTGTTGAACAGCAACCATTACTTCAAATTTTTGCCTTAAATTTCATTAGTCTGGATCTCGCAGTTACTGTAAGTTTTTTAATTACGAACTGAAGTAATTAAATTCTCGACGTTGACAATTACAGTTCTCGTTGATAATTCGTATTCTTATAAAGAAAGTACGCGGTACTCCCTTTACATGTATTGCATTCACAATTCAGTCAAATAAAATACAATTTTTTCTACGATAATGTTAATTATTTGCATTTCCTTTCTTACTCTTTTTTTGATTTCATTTCTTTTAGATAATTAGCTTTGTTTTTGCTTTTTCAATGACACAAAATATTCACCCTGTACGTTTTTGAGTACATACATCTTATTGATTCTTAGAACTAAGATGATTTGAAAGTCATGGAATTTTTTAATTTGGTTTAAGACTATCTGAAAAAATTAAGTTCCGCTCGTTCTTTCATTGCAATCAATTTTTATGATAGTAATTAGTAAAACAAAACAGCACTTTTATTATTTTTTGTAACGTCAAAAATGATAAAAATGGAAATACCTAATAGTGAAAAAAGGAAAATAATTGACAAATTTCAGAAATACCAAAAAAAAGAAGAAGTATAGAAATTATAATGAATTATTTTGAAAAACTGAAAAATTAATATCCAATGTTATTAGAATTTTACTGGAAATAAAGGAGTCAATAAAGGACCAATTCCACGTGTTTCACATCGCCTGAAGGAAAATTTACCAACTCCTGCGATTTCAGTTCACCTGGCAAATTAATTATATTGCTCTTTTCCTCCGATTTCTAAATAAATAATCCAAAATTCTCTTTCCTTATTACTGACAAAACGAGGAAAGTCCAACAATTTTTACCACGTTTAAATAGAATTAAAACGCAGAATAATTTAATTTACCAGCTTTTGAATTCTCTCGAGAGTTTTCAAGGTCTAATGTTATTTTTAGGCTTTTTTTTCTAAATTTGAAAATAACTTTCAGAGTTGCCGAAATTAATTTTCGAAACGAAATTGCGAAATTCGGGTAACTCTAGTCTTCTTCCTCAAAAAAATAACCGAGAAATAGAATTTGAAAATTAAGTGCTCGTTAGAGACGCCATGAGCAGTTCCATTTTATTGAGAAAGTTTTTTCCCTCCATTTTATCCCATCTTACTTCTTTGAAGGATCCACCGAGATTTTCCCACTTTCTTTCGCGCACTAATTGTCCTGGAAAGAAGTCTTTGCGTGGTGAATGTGCAATGGATACTTGCACGCCAGTTTGAGGCTCGCATCTTACCGCGATCATTCTGAAAGGTTCAAATACATTGAGGAACTTGATGACGAGCGTGAAATCCTCGAAAATAAAAAAATTCTTTTTCCCACGAATTAATTTTACTCCATAATATTTCACAACTAAAAAATTACCTGTCTCCAATCGGCGACGCTAGGATGCAACTGCTTGCATTGCCGAGAGGTTCAACGGCACCAAGACCGAGATGCAAACTGTTTGCCAGAAACTGCCAGCCCATGCATTTAGCCAAATTTTGCACGGCCGTTATTTGATGTTGGTAAATCTACAATTTTCGCAAATTAGAATGGAATTAATTTTTTTTCTCGAAACATTTTAATTTAGCATTTTTTAAAAATATTTTTTTAAATTTCTTTCAAATTTGTTTCCATTTGGCAAATGTATATTTTGGTAATTTTATATATAAATTTTAGAATAACCAATTTTTTGTTTTTTAGAACTACTTTTATAAAAATTGATTTTTTTTTCTCGATTATATAAAAACATATTTGTATAAAAATTCGAAAATCTCTCTTGCCACAAACCTGACAAAAAATGAGGTCCCTTAGCTCCTGCGGCTCGTAACTCATGTGCATAATCCTGCCATCGCGGCAAATGCATTTCAACGATTTTTCTCCGATGTGAACGACTAAACACGTCCGACAAATAGTGTCGTAACCGTGGGTCATAATGATGATTTTCACGCAGGACTGCGTCGGTGAGTTTAAGGCGTTCCAATGGGAGACGATCAACGGATCTTTCACCTCCTTCGCTATCGTATCCAAAACATACTCCGTCCGCAAACGCATGAAGAAATGCTGCGCTTGTTGTATGATTTGTTCCAGCAAAGTTTGGCTCTTCGTCATTTCGATTAATTCGTACCGATCCGCGGCCGTTGGCCCAGCCAAGCATCTCCTTTTACTCGGTCCCAGTGGACCGGAAGACGGATGTGGAAACGGATGGTGCGTGTTCTTGTGATGCACTTCGCGCAGCAACTGGTGCAACGAGTGTTCCAATACGTGATCGTGATCCGATTTTTGCGGCGACGGTTTCTTTTCGTTACCGGTAGTGTGACAGAGTCCGATGATTAATTGAATTCCTGGAAGAACCTTGAAATTTAAAGGAGAGGTACTTGAGTAAATTGAATTTTTTTATAATTATTATTCGTGAATTAATTAAAACAAGTAATTGAAACGAAGAATTTTGGTTCGATGACATGTTTTTCAGATGCAAAATTCCCAAAGGATGGAAAATCCCTTGGCATCGAGGGAAAGACTTACGGTTGCCATTATCTGATTGCCGACCACCATATGTGGAATTGGAGCTCTAAGGTGTACAGCCTCCCGTGCCAATTGATTGAAAAGTTCCTTGCAAAACAAAACATTCTGAGCGGCCTCCAGTTTCTGTTGCCAGTGCATATCCGCGTTCGCACTATTCGCGCTGCTGTTCAATAAACAAATGTTTGCGTTGCACAAGGCTTCCTGATCTGAAAAGGAATTTGAATAAGTATTAATAATACATTCCGAATATTAATTAATATAATAACGTATCATGTAAAATTTTGATTATCGATAACCCTTTTGAGAGTTTGACAATTGAATTATGACTAATTATTGGTTAGAATAAATCAATTAAAATCACCATTAGTTACTACAAATGCAATTTGCTCAACTTTGTGACATAAAATGTTATACCTTTCTGACACAGAACCTCGATGTAAGCAACCCCCTGCAATTCGCTGGGAATTGTCACTCTAAGAGCCGATCCTTTGGAACTAGAGTGACTTTGACCCGGAACTGTGTTGGCGTTGGGATTGGGCGAAGCCGGTGGACTGATACTAGGTTTCTCTTCGTCCTCCGCTTTAGTGACCTCAAACATGCCCGTTTGTGTGTACTTAGAACCAGCCGTTCTGTAACTGAGGTCTCCAATGATGGAATTCGAGACCTTTTTCAGACGCCAGTTCTGACGCAATCTTAATAACTCTATGTGAAAATCTTGCGTTGAACGATTCCTCGTTAATTCGTTCTGACAGTTCCTCAAACGTTCGGCTCCCATCATTAGGACATTAGCAGCCCCCGCTAGGGCTTTCTTTCTGGCAAAGACTTGTGCCATTGGTTTGACTTCGACTGGTTCCTGAGGTACTGGATCTAATACCATGTATCTTTTCTCTTTGGCTATCGATAGAACATCCGCTAGCACACATACTTCGGTCAATGCGTTTCTGCATTAAAAGACAAAATTTTCATTGCAAACGGATGTTTTTTCAATTAATATTTTACTTTATTCAAATAGAATATTAACACTTTATTGACCGCTAGCGATTCAACAGTATTCGCGCGTCCGACTGGCCACTCGATGATATTAATGGTAAACTATATTTATTAACCCATTCGAGACCGATTGCACACCAGGTGTCTTATAGTCTCGTCAAGAAAAGAAAAAATTTCACTCTTGGAGACCATGTTCAAAAAAAGTCGCCATCTCGATTGGGTCAAGCGTTGGCGACAAAAAGCCAATTAATAGGCTAGCAGTTGGTAAAGTGTTAATAGAATTTCTTTTTTTTTCTTTTATATTGTTAAACACAGAGTTTATGGAAATCCTATTTCTGTTAATAGATCATTGCATTTTTAATTCCTTGATATTGGTAATACATAGAATCATATATTTTACTTTGAAACATTCTGGAATTTGTATTCTTAATATATAATATTTAAAAAATCCTCGAATTCCACTATCAGTGAACAAAAAATAAAGAAAAATTGTACCTTAATTTATTCCTAACACTATCCCAAGGCCATAAATTAGTCTGGAAGGATGTGGAGTCCTTCGAATCCTCCTCACTTTTCTCCCCAGCATCGGACGGCTCCTTTTTGATATCCTCTCCATTGGTTTTACTGAAGTCGATCTTCTGGGCAATTTTTGCCAGGTTCTCCGATAACGTGAGAGGTCTGAAATCACACATTTATTGTTAGCAAGAGAAATGTATGGAGATGAAATATCAATGAAGACTTAATAGACTTACTGGGGAAAAAATGTTGTAATGTAAAGATTTCAATTTTGAATACAATTATCATCATACTTATGTAAATCAAAAGAGGAAGTTAATGAGTGTCCGTTAATTGAAACACAAGGATATCTGAGGAATATAATTGCAAGTATACATACACAGAACAAATATTTTTGTTTGAAAATGCCTGTTACTTTAAGGTTAGGGTAGATGGATTTGATAATTGGTGTATAAGGACAAATTGCTAGGAAATAATCTACGTTTGGGTGAAACAATGAGATAATTATAAAGCACGTACGCTTGGTAAATTTCCTGTCCATCGTATGTGATCTCTTGGATTTGATTTTCAATCGGCGCTTCGACAGATATGTTCACCGAGTACGCCATTGTTGTTTAGCTTCTCAAATGCGAAGGCAGAAAGCAGTTTTAGGGCGCGTTTCCATGGGTAAGAAAGTCCATGGCGGTAAATTTCTACGCTTTTATTTTGAATTCTATCGCAAAATACCGTTTTTATCTTTATTTTATTGTATATTATTTATTCAAGTTTTGGTTTCGCAGTGGAAATATTAATAATGTTATAATGCAAATACTAATTTGTAAACAAAAACTGCCGAATGCTACATTATTATTAAATTCTTGAAAGTAGCAAAATAATTATCAATATCTCATTTCTAGTTGCTATACCGTTTTTTAATTGAAAACTTTCTAAACTGATGAAATACTTTTTGTAATTATTAATAATTAATTTACCTTTTTTCTAGTTAACAATTGACTTCGTATTTTATGAAAGTATGTGTGAATATTCTAACATCTCATTTGTAACTAAATATGCTACAAGCTAATTCCTAGTCAATAGAAATTTTGTGGAAATGATTGAATGAAGAATCGTGCTGCAAATTACCATTATTTTATTTTTAGTTACCATTCCCATTATCACCTACTCTAATTTTCAGTTACTTCGATATTGTTAATTAAGAAATATCGAAATTATTAACATATTATTAAGAGAAAAGAAATGTTTACCTACTTTATTTAATTATTCTATTCTATCTAAAAAGAAAAAAATATTTAAAAGAAAGTTCTACTAAAATACGAATACGAATTTCGCGGTTCTGGGAAACTAGCGTCGTCGGAAACTACATCGTATAAAACGAAAAGAAATAGAATTTGATAAAATATTCTAGTATTTTGGGAAAAACCTATTTTCTGACCCACTAAAATATTGCGAATGATAAAAATCGCAATGAATTACTCGCAAGTCGAAGTTAAGTTCTTTCGTTCTTCGACATACGTGGGACGTTACGAACTGGGTTCGAGGCGTCGGGGCGTTCGGTATGGTTTCTATGGGCTGTAGACCCCGTCTGATTTTAGGTTCTTATTGATTCCGCATAGTGTGCATCATTCTTGAATCGTTAAAGTGTTTGTCGAGTAAGCATTTGTTCGCCGGATATTGTTTCTTTTGGATTAAAAACTGATCGGCGTGAAAAAAGCCAACGGTGAGTATCAGCCAGTTCTTGCCTTATTCGCTCGGCACTCGAGTTTGACATTTTCGCGTCGATAAACAAACCCTGCGTCCAGCAGAGAGAGCCTCGCTTGTTTGTCTCTTTCTCGAGCACTTTGCTTTGGCTCCAACCACCATTTTTCAGTACCAGGACTCGTACTGTTTATCCGCCTTATCTCCGTGGAAGTGCGTCGGTACGGAAATTCTTTAGACTCGCGCTCTTCTTCTTTTCAGCGTCGTTTAAGAAATTGCTACTCTATTTTTTTCGTTTCTTCGAAAAAGTAATTATTCGTTCTAGAGTGACTCCAAGCTTTTGTATCGTTTTCTTTCTCATACTGTGTATGGAAACGAATGAATTCATCAGCGAAAAGGATATTACTTAATTTTTGGCTCTGTTCTTGAAGTGCGTTTGGGAAATGGAGTTTGATGGAATCGGTACATAACGAAGAAGAATCGAATGGCTCGAGAAATATGGTTTCAAGGTCATCCTTCATCTTCAAATGCATTTTGACTCCATTTTGAAGTTTAAGAAAGAAGGAAGGCAGGCAAAGTATGTAGCATATAGTGAAGAGTCTGGTTTCGAATACGGTGATGCCTGTCATGACGCCAATGCTAATGTCAGGTCGGAATCTGGCACCAGAACTTCTTTCTTCTTTTTTTCCTTTCTTTTAAATAATGCGGCGAAATATTGCCGCGAATGTAATTTTGGTGGTTGGATACTTATACGTTGATGTAAAAAAAATTTGAGAATAAAATGTGTGCATTCTACGCCGAACGTGCAACACTCCCTCCTGCATATATATATGTATATATATTTTTTAGGATTCTAAAGACCTGTTTACATGAAAGCACATCAGGACTCTAGTAATATTTTTCTCTGCGGAAAATTAAAAAAATTATTTTTTAATTCATAGACAATATATTTTGCAAATAATTATAAATAAAATATGTTAATTTGTTAATTTTGACGATATTTGAATTTAGTTTGTTAGGGTCTTTATAAATGTTTATGAAATTTTATAAATCACAGGAAATTCATACAGATTTTGCTCTTGATAAACTTCTTGAATATCTATGTAATTCTGAAAATAGAAATGCGGTGAAATGCATCAGAAGAAGATTCTTCCATGTTCTATTTTTAGACTGACCTCATAATTAGGGAATCTTATAATTACTACTGCAACTTTTCAGCTGCCATTTCTAATTTCATGGTATCGTCATTTCTTTGTAAATTAAAAATGAGTTCTCACCTGAAAGTTGATCCTATCTATGTGCATCTACAATGGGCAAATAATAAAAGTGAATCAGCTTCGAACAATCTCTTTGCTTTTTCTTAAAATTTTAATATAAAGGAATTTTAAATTTCAAAAATATCTTTTTCCAATCCTATTAACATAAATTTTTTATAATTCATTCGTTTGATATAAATTCGATAATTATTATTGAGAAATTCTTAGAAATGATCGTTTTCATTGAACTTTTTGAAAATTTCTGAAATTTAAAAAAAATAATTGAAACACGTTAAATTCTCTGGAAAGATATTTTCACCTGTACTGAAGGACCTGAAAAATTTCAGGTATCGATACTTTTCCCACAGGTACCTGGACTCTAAAAATATCCCAGTAACATCCTCACAATAGATCCCAAGATCTCTTAACTTTCGAGGATCCTTGGATTAAAGCATAATACCTATACATGTAAATATAATACAATATATACCTTACACATACAGGTATAATCTGAGGTACTAATTACACCTCAGGGAAAATTGTCCCTTCCAAAAACGATCCCTGCTAAGTTCAACGCTTATAAATAACTAAATGAATAAAAAATTAGAAATACTGAACAAACGTTGATTCCTTTCAGATTCAAAATGACGCCGGAGGGATACACGAGGGTCTACGTGGGAGGACTGAACGACAGCATCAAAAAGGAAGACTTGCAAATGCAATTTGAGAAATTTGGAAAACTAAACAAAGTCTGGGTAGCTTTCAACCCACCGGGATTCGCTTTCATAGAATTCTTAAACATGGATGAAGCTGAGATGGCTTGTAGTAACATGAACGGAACGGAGATAATGGGTGCCAAATTAAGGGTAGAAATATCAAGAGGTCGTGGTCGCGGTGGGAGATCGGGTTCGGGGTTCCGTGGAAACCGAAATGGGTCAAGTAGGGGATACGTGTCCAGGGGTTCGAGTTCAGGGTACAGGGGTGGCAGTGGATACGGGGATTATTCTAGCGGAGGCTATCATTCAGGCAGAGGTGGCGGAAGTAGGTCTGCTCGTTATTCCGACGGATACTCCTCGAGTCGAAGCAGCGGATATGCTTCCAGAGACAGCTACGGTCAGGATTCCTACGGGAGCAGCGCTACGCCCGATTACTACTCCAAGGATTCTTCGTCTTCGAGATATCGCAGTCGCTCACCGGCAGGCCGTGGCAGGTATTAACAAACAAAACAAACGATATCCCCTTGAAAACAATATATATAAATAAATATATATATATCATCTTCGTTATACGCTCTAGAGGAACTTTCGCTCAAAGGGATACATTCGAACTTCTTTCAATCTTTCGTCGAAATACTCAAAGCGTTCGACGACCTCACTTGTGCTTCGCTCAGATAATTCTTTTCCGTACAAACTAGGAGCTTATCGAGATTCATTCGATATCTAACGAGCGGGTGGCTCCTAAAGAAATATCGCTTGAATTTTTGAAACAAAAACAAACTTTGGTCGTAAACGAAAGCTACCAAAAGTACTTCTCTACGTACAGTATCTTCGAAAAACCAAAAAATAATTACACTTTCTCAGTTGTTATGCTCTACAAGATCTACGACTTAGAACATGACTCTATTAGAAGAAATGACACGATTACCTTCTACTTCTACTTTTCGTGGCTTGCATGTAAGGGTTTCATTTGCACTCGACTATTACTAGAAACTCTAGAGAACGGAAACAGAAGATGAAAGAAAAAAAAAGAAAGAAAAAAAAGCACCAAAATTACTCAATTAGCCTATGAGGAAAACGTCAAACCGAATTTGCCAGAATCTCATTCTTTTCTTTTTTACACTAATAACGACATACTTGTAGGTGAATAGAGAAACCCAAAAAAAAAGCAAAACTTTTTCATGTTCTTTTAACAAAACTAAAAAAAAGAATGAAGACAAAAAAAGTATTATGTGACGAGCATATTTTTTTGCACTTCCATGTTCACAGTCATCGTCAGCTACGTGAATGCACATAAATGAATCTACGCTACGTTGCCAATCAATCTGCGGGCCAATTTATCAGCCACCCGCCTTCGACGACTACTATTCTGTCCAATCTACGCAGCGACGTGTACATATATATTACAAGATTAACATATTACGATATTCAAACTTTTATGATATAGCACACGAACACGCCACTCTTCTTTTTTTATTATTATTATTAATATCTTTGACATTGGTATCAAAATCTCTTACCCTCCCCTCACGAAAAGGTTCTCGTTCCACGTGGAACATTGGAAATCGCGATAAAATTTGTTGTTCTATTTATTGCTAACAAATTGAATGACACTCGAAGCAAAAGAATTACCGAAACGGGGAATATATCAATTTGAATCATGATCGTTATTAATTATCGAGTATTTTTTGAGGAGAAAATGGATTCTTTAAATTCGACTCCTTTTTTTTATTCCTGGAGTTTCCAGAAAACTAAAATTCACGAAACGGAGTAATTCAAAGATGCATTCAACGATGTGAATTGTTGTTAAGTGCATCTTCATTATTTTTCAAAGGACTTCTTTTTTATAAGGGAACAAATGCCACTAAAACCGAGAGGGGCAAGTTATCGGGAAATCGTTTGCCCATGTGATAATTTTCTTTTTTTTTACGGACACACAAGGAAATTGAAGTTCTGGAACGGCGAGGTTCAATCGAAAAAATCAAAAAGAGAATGAACGGTATTTTCATTTCTATACACGGATACAATTTTTTTTGAACCGATGTCCCCGAATCGTAAAGGAATATTCCTCAACCGCGGATGAAAATCCCTAGAAACCCTCCCTTATATGGTACCTACGTAAGAAACTGAATTCTAATGTTTTAATATTCATAGTAAAGTAAAAAAAAATGTTTTTCTTTTGTATATTGATGGAAAAAAATGAATTATAAAAGAGGGATTCGAAAAACACAAAAGCAGTGAAGATCAATACATTGTTTGGCCTATCACCGAAGTTGTACAAAAAAAAAAAGTGAAAACGAATGCATTTAGATAAGAGAACAATAAAATTGAAGATAAAGCAGAAGAAGTTTCATTAGGAACAAAAAATACAACAATGTTATATAACTTGGCTAAAAGATAAGAAAACACCAAAATACAATATAAATATATCTCGAATGTGACGAATATACGTATATTTTCAATTTATCCTACGAATGGAAATCAAAAAAGTAACCGTGATGTTTCATTTCTGCTGTAATTTCAACTAGTGCTACTTCTACTACTACTACTGCTACTACTACTACTACTTGAAAAAAAATCTTTGGAGTATAAAAATATTAAACGACTTGAGCTCACTATTGACCGCCACCTTCTGCCTGTCTATGCCTGCCTCTGTTCACATTCTTACAGATTTTATATTGACTGATTATCAGACACAACGTTATACCTTTATTTTCAAATTGGTATTTGAAAATTATCGAGGGAAAAACCGGGATCGATTTTCAGGGCAATGAAGAATCGGGAAATTTGGGGAAATAGGCACATAATTGCTCGAAAGCTTTTTTTTTTAATACAAAACTGACCGAGTGGTTTCGATAAGGGGATGGAACCAGCAAAAAAAAATATATGGTAACTATTTTAAAATGACCAAAAATAAAACGATATTTAAATATTTCTTCGACATAAAATATCGAATTGAAGAAATTTGAAGAATTCTATGGGATTTTTTGAAATTAAAAATGGGATCTATGAATTGTAATAACGAATTTCAGTTCTCTTATATTTCAAACACCTACTAGTTTTCTACCGCAAAAGAGAACATTTTCTAAAAAAAATTACACGTGTGTTTAAAAATATTGGTGAAATAAAAATCCTAAAATAAATATGATAATAAATATTGAGGGTTATTAAAAAAAAAGAAGACATTTTCGTAACGAATTTAGAAAATGTAAACGTGACTATAAATTTCTATTTACATATTTTTTCACTAAAATTTGAAAAAGAAAGAAGGTCATTTCGTATTATCGAGAAATACGTCGGGCGATACCTCGTTTTCCGAATAATTACCGAGAAAATGTTTAGATACTCCGGATGAAAAATCAAAACAGTGTTAAATCGAAGCCAATTAAGATACTGATAAGAATTTGGAAAATCAAATGTGAATTTGGAAGAAGGTAAGGATTTCAAGGAAATTTTGATAAAAACCTAGGGATTTGTCAAAAATGTAACGCATGAGTGAAGGAAAATTTCGTTCCACGTAAGTATGAAATATATAAATAGAAACTTTTTATTTCACATTTTATAAATGTTTATATCTTCGTATTGCAATCACTTGATGTTCATCAATAATGCCGATCTGCGATCGGTATTTTGAAAAAGTGCTCTGATTAATTGTTTTACCTGATCCGCCGTAAACTGACGCGCGAGTGGCCCCTTTCCATTGGCCCACCTCGATTCGATTTCCTTCAGAGAAGCTCCTAACACTATTATAAGCTCTTCAAATCTACGCCAATAATGGACATAACGGTTTATCAAATCTGTTTCCTAGAAAAAAAAGAAACATTTAAAAAATACAATTATTCTTATTTCCATTACTTGAATTATTTTCTAAAATTAGTAAGACATTAAACTTTGATTTCACTTGAAAATAAACCTGCTAAATATTAACTCGTTAAAGAACCAAGAGAAGAAAAAGGAATACTGCTTTTATTAATTTTTTATTAAATAAAATTAAGAAATTTCTATGAAATTAATATTAAATAACTAAGTCCATTAACAGAAATTTGTGTTATTTAATATTAATTCAACAGGATTCACATGAATTTTATTATTTTAATAATAATTTATAAACGCTCAATTAGATTTTTTAAATCTGAGTATTAAAAAAATTTATACTTTCGCTACATTAAAAATTATGGAAATTGTGATGTTTCTAATCGAAATGTTAATCAATTTTGAATTTATTTTGCAGGAAAAATTGACGGCTAAAAATTCAACCTACCAAAGTGGGATTATAATTTAACTGTTGAATGTATTCAAATTAAATAATTGAAATAAACATTTTTCGTTTCTATACGATTGTCATTCCTTTCTTCCTTATTTATGCTTAGTAAAGATACTTACTGGAAAGATGGAAGGGGCTCGTTTCACAATCATATTGAACAATGTCACCAAGTCAGTGGCAACATCAGCAGGTATATCTTCAACCGTAGTGACTTTCACTATCAAGTCCTCGATCATGGAATTCATGATACAGCCCAAAGCTCGGCAGTAAATGTTTACAGGTAAAACTTCTAGCCAAACAGTCTTCAGGAGTTCCAATTGTCTTATGCATTGTCTCAAGGCTTTTTCGGTACTCGAGGGAAGGTTTGGAGCTTGACCCAAAGTCGACAAACCTAGGAATCAAAAACAAAAATTGTATATGTTCCTAATTATTTATAATATCTCTTATTATTATTTAAATATAATTTTTTAATACGTCGCTTATGAAAATTTAAATTCTGTTCCTAAAAAAGTTGAATAAAACAATTTCTCAGGAAAATCCTATAAAATTGAAAAGTAATTGCCTTTAGTCTAGTTACAGGATCTGAGACATTTATTATGATTTTAAGAGAATTTTCACCAAAATCTCGAAGGTAGTTCAACTAATATCTTTCATTTATCTCCCAATATAATTATCGTACACGATTGATTGATCCAGTTACTTTTTCCGAAGAAATAGAATTAATGTAATTCATTTTTTACCATTTTACTTATGGTAATAAAAATAATTTTTTTTATCTCCGAATGCTATCATTACCAGAGTCACGTAGAATTTCCAAAATAATGTCCCTTTGGTACTTCATGTGGTCCAAGAACTGATCGGAGGCCACATTTCGCAGTTTTAAGCACTGATCGACGAAAATAATGTTGTGTTGTCGCAAAACTTCAGGTAATTTGTTCCTGTACTCGTGTCCTAAGGTAAGCAAGTGATGCACCAAATACATGCAGTTATTGTGAAATAAAGCTAAAAAAAAGAAATCAAATTAATAAAATTTCAGAATTGAAATTGACAATTTCAATAGTAGAAAAAAATGTCGTAAAATTTCCAACTAAACATAGAATAATTTTATTGTTGTTACGTATTTTGAAGAAAAAAAGGTGCTGCTTACCTACTTGTTGAGGAATAGTTTCCAGGAACTTTTTATGATGCTCTGGAACCAAACCGATGTACATCTCGAAAATATATCGGCAGGTATAAAATAACCTTACAGAACATTCATCGGAACTTTTGCAAGCTTCATCCAAAATGTCTCTTGCAAGCTTTAGAATTTCTTTTACACTTTTACTGAAACGTTAAACCATTCATAAATAAATAAATTATCTGTTGTAGAAGAATTTGTTGCTTTTATTGTTACTAGCAACAATGCGTGCTTTATAGCGCCTTTATTAATTCGAGATTTATCGTGACGCATCTTTCTTACAATAGGATTGTTAAAAAATTAAAATCTACCTTATTTGACAGGCTGGAAATCCGAATGTATCTTTGCTTAACCATTTGTACTGTATATTTTCTTCCTCCTCAATTTTAACATTAACCCTCTGAAATCCAAATTCGGACAAAATATAAATTATATTGAACTGAACAATTAGAAAAAGATATTAATTTTTGTTTTATATTAAATTTAAAAATTAAATAACAAATCAATAATATTTCGATATAATTTATTTTCTTCTTTTAGTTGTATAAGATTTTTTATATGAATAATTTATAATTTCAAAAAAGAAGTCGTATATAACCAAAAGGAGAAAATAAATTATATAGAAATATTATTTAATTTATTATGAAAATAATTTTATATACAAATTTTACCAAGACCAATAACTAATGATTTTTATTTAAAATTAAATAATACTCAAACAAAGATTATTTGTTACCTGCGGCTCATATTTAACAGAATCATGAAGGTCCTTTTTCATAATATCTTTTCCTTTAATTAACAAATCCAGACACATTTTATCGACAAACAAAGTATCGATATTTTTAGTATAATTCGATAAAAATCTTTGTTCATTCGAAATGAATCCTGAAAAATTGAAACCGTTTTTTACACAACTATTATCTTGCATCTTCTTATAACAAATTCTAATGTACCAAATTCTTGAAAATCAAATCTTTATTTGCCCAAATTACGAATCTAAATTCCATCAAATTCTTACCAAATTCGACCAAATAATCCTGAAACTCGTTGATATTTTGAATCACGGGTTCGTAAATCTTGAACTCTTCGCTAGAACTGGGAATCGTATTGGCTATGCAGTCTTTAATCAAAACTTCGGAGAATTCTTCTAGCAGGTAGTCCTGCATATGATTGATAAAAGTCCTCCCATTGTCGATTTGTACATTTAAATGCTGATGCAAAAATTGGAACAATAGCTTCAAATTGTACAAGACACTTTCGTAGGTGTTAATTTTTTTCTTGTCTAAAATTTCGACAGTAAAAACTTGTTCCGCATGAACAAAGACATTGCACGTGGAATGAATGATAGGATCGATAAAAAATTTCATAAGATTCGTAGTGAACTTATTCAGGTATTTGGGAAGACTTTCGATGTAAAACAGAGCTTGTATTAAATCTTCGACATCTTCCTTTGTACATTGGATGGTTAATGTCGAGATCGTCTTTTTGTTCGACTCAATATTGCCTTCAATGTTGATATAATCAGAGAGTATATTTTCCACAACTCTGAGGAATGTGCCACAAGACTCGTAATACTCCTTACAAAGCGATTGGTGAATGTTTAAATTTTGTAAATCACTGTGTGGATTGTTTAAAAGTTGTTTCATTTTCTGTAAGGTCTTTGCTGCTTCTACGTATTGCTTATTTTTTATTAGCGCGTCTAAGGATTTAATACAGTCGTGCACGGCCAGAATTTCAGAACAAAATTCTAAAGCAATGTTTGACTCCTTTAAGGCCTGAGATAAACTTTTCAATTCCCGAGTAGACCCAGAGAGTTTGATTTTTGTCTGGAAAATATCAAGTAATCAGTATTATGAAAAAATGTTTCTTATTTTATGGAAGCCACAATTAAAGAGGGTTTGTAATTTCTGATACTAGTTTGTGGCTTTCACACGCAATTTTTTTTCAAAATTTCTCATGAAAACAACAAACCAAAGCACTTTTTATCAGTCAGAATACCTGTTCTTCAACTCGTTGCTGTAAAATTTTAATTTCCTTCATCAATTTCTCACTAGTTGATGCTATGTACTGATCTTTTTTCAACCGTGGCACAAATTCAACATAGTTGTCACCCATAAACTTCTCGACGTCATATTTCAGCGACGCTATGCGTTTTTCAATTTCGGATATTTTCTTGCTTAAATCTACCTTTTCTGTCTCCGCTGTAATAATGGATATTTATTAATGTACGAGGACATAAGTCTGATACATTTCATTTTACCAACCCTTAGATACCCATATAAGGGCTCATATTATTATTTGGCCACCCTTCATTATTTGATGATTTTTAAACGAATCATAAACCGAGATTCTCAATTTTTAAGAACAATATTTTTTTAATTTCTATTTTTTTATCACTTATAAGATACAATGATATAAATTGTAATTCAAAATTCTATATCGATATATAAAACTGTCCAAAATATGTATTTTTTTAAATCAAAATTCTCTATTATAATCCTAAATTACTCCCCGAAAATTTCGTTTTTTAAAAAATAAGACCTGATTACAGGAAAGTGCCTAAACAACACTTCCAGCGAATCATAAGACCTAACCTCAAAATCAACTCCAAAACAAAACCTTTGGAAAAAATTTCTTTCAGTTTAAAGGCCAATTAAGATTTTTTTCTAAATAATTGAATGAAAAGATTTTGGAAATTAATTGTTTTTCCTTTCTTTGATTAATTATTGTAGAAATATGACGTACCAGCTGTAAACAAAGTGTCTGCGACAACCGAGGACATCCTTATTGGCGATATATCACTCGTCTGTTTAAACTGAGATATTGAAACACATTAATGATTTTTATTGAAATTAGTTTCATATGCCATTTATGTCAGAGACCCTATTTATTCGGTAGGGTTTATAAGATATTCATTGTATTATGCACACAGAGCAACAATGACAGCAAGAACCGTAAGTATTCTACAAAACATGTGTGTGTGAGAAAAATGTGCTGCTTTTGCGCAAACGCTTTGCGGTAGTTTCATCCATCAACTGCCAAAAATCATATTCTACCCGCTTACATATTTTCTTTAATGTCATTCGTCAATATACGTCACATACAATCGAAATAAGTCAATAAATAGCCCAAGGTCAAACAGATTGTACCTGAATTGCCAGAAAAAGAAATAAAAATATTATGCTGAAATTTCAAAACCGACTGATAAATTACCTCCTAAATAAAATGGCGGCAATAATTATACGAACCCCCGGATTTTTGTTTCTTTTAAATATTTCTTTTCCTAAATCCCGAATTTAAGATTCTATTGGATATGACTGGATTTTACGATTCTAAGTTTGTTTCTACTTCTCTTTAGAAATAAAACCGATACCAAGAGAATTTTGTAAATCAGTATCTGAAATTGCAGACTCCATTCCATAGTTTTGAAAAAAGACGCATGCGCCGACGTCACTGCGCATGACGCCATAGTTCTTTTGTCCGTTACACATTCAAACTGGATTAAAATACGGTTAGAACGTGTAAAAATAATAACGTAAACAGACGAGTCGATAAAACGACTATAAGAATAATGGTTTATCTTGGAAAGTAAGAAACGTTTGTATAAAGGTTCAGTTTTATTCGCAAACTGTGATATAAAAAGTCGCGATGATCTAAAAAACTTCTGGGATAAATTTAAAAAGGAGCTACATTGTTATGATTTTTTTTCAGCTGAGATCGTAAATGAGTTTCCGCGCATCCGGTTCCAATAGTTATTTTGAAAAGTTTAAGTAATTAAGTTATTACACATATTGATTTTTAAAGTATTCGATGATTACTTGTGTGTCAAACTAAAATTTCAACTTTGAAGGATATTATTATCTTTTTTTTTTGACATTTCTTTTATCATGAAAATAACTATTATTTTGTAGTTACATATAAATATGAGTAGTAGTTAATATTTAAAATAAAAATACAAACATTCTGTGTTCGAGATCTACTATTTCCAGGATCGAGGCGGTGCATTATTCTAATCCTGATTATTTACAAATTATACATGTACATTGGGTATATTAAACTCAGTTCAATTTGATAAGACAATTTGTTTAATACCTTTAATTCAATCGGGTAAACTAATTTATATACTCCTTATATACGAAATTAGAGCGATTGGACTGATAAACTCACGAAAAACTCACCCTCTACTTCGCGAATCGATCGAATGAAAGCCATTCGAACGTCCAGATCCCTCGACGTGTCGCATCGCTTCGCTTTAAGACGAACTTAATTTTGGATCTAAGGAGGAAAGGTATCAGGCCATCAGGAGTCGATAAGAACTCGACTACGGGGTTCACATCGGTTCCCCGACTGCGATCGCGGTGAAGGTATAGGTGGAGGAGAAGAAGAGGGGCTTTCAGGTGAAGTTGAGTGCATAAAGCGAGAGTACAATGGTGGAAGGCGAGAGGGACTCACCTGTTTCCCAACCTGCGTGACGTAGAAATACGTTGAACGGGTCACGTGATCGTCGATATTTTTTTCGAAAGCAGTGTTCGCCTGCCTCGGTTGGACGTAAGTTGGGACCGACTACTAGTGTGGGCAGCAAGAACCGGAGGGACGGACGGGTTTGTTTCTTTGACGACCGTTTCTTCCAAAACCGCGCCCAAATGATCACAACGACAATAACAACAATAATAACAACAACAATCAGATCGACGTCATTGAGAAGCTCTAAAGAAAGAAAACACTTGGACGGCGTATCGTGACGCTTTTTTTGTTTTCTTCGGAACGTTTTCTTCCCCGTAGGTGAACATACATGGCATAGGTGCATATATACATACACATATATCATCTTCGCATGTACCCACGATCGTAGTAGCGTCGCGTTGCTCCTCCAGCGCGAACGTCCGTTACGTTCGTTCTCCAGTCGTGCCACGATCCACGAAGCCCTCGCGAATCCTTCCGACTTTTTCGAATATGAATCCGAAACGAAAACGAAGCGAAACGCCGGCAGTGATTTTTGTGAAAAGGTGAAAAACGGAAATCGCAATTTTTTTTTTAATCTTATCGAAAATAAGAACTCGATGGTAACGACGAGGAAAGAATCTAAAGACACTCCACTTCGGCCCTTGCTGGAAAGAAAAAGGATAGATTTTAAGGTCATTAGAATCCGAGTGAAAGTAAACTCGAGTTACCGTTACGGTAAAATTTGAATCATCGACCAAGAGGAATTTTGTGTATGCATGTATAGAAGTCGTAGAGTATTTTGGTCAGGAAAATGTACGCGAAATGTGTGTTGGTACTCGTTTTGAGCTGCGTTGGGGCCACACTCGGGGACCCGACGACCACGACCGAGCAAACGTCGATTTATTACACCGAACCGACTTATCGGTTCGAGAGTGCGACGAATTCCGAGTTCACTGAACTGCACGGTGGCAGGATCACGAGGGGTCAAAAGCTCCTGGAGAGATCCAAAAGCCCTTTTCTGTTACGACAGGATCTTTTCATCGAGCGCGATGGGGAACTTGTGGTCGAACCCGGTGTGGAAATCCGGTTCAATCCTATGATTGGTATCACTGTCCGCGGTATCATCACTGCCAAGGTATACCTATTTTTTGATTTCTTTTATTTTTTATGATTAATTATGATCTTACGAAAATGTTACGTGTGTGTATCATTAAGTAACATTTTATCTCGCAAAACATTGTCACAATAGGAATTTTTTATAGGAAACGATATCAAATAAGCATATATACGCATCTGCTTGCAGAAAAATTCTAATACAAAAGGTTAAGTTCTTTTATTCCATTAGTTTTTTTTAATTGGTACATAATAAGGAGAGAAAGTTTATTGTTTTTAGTTCCAGCTGGTTTTAACCTTGGTTCAAAGAAGGTAGTAAAAACTGGTAGTAATTGAGACAGATAATGTAGTTATCTTATTAGTGTGGCACGAGGGGTCAATTGTTGTCCTCGTTTATTTAGAGTATTTACTTAATCCTTTGCGGCCAGATACAGGGACCTGAGTACCCCACAGCGTTTTTTTGTGTAGGAAATCCAGTGACGCAAACGAATCTGTCGGCAAAGGGTTAAAGCCATTTTTATTTTAGGATTTCATCTTCAGAAAAACGGGGGAGGGGGAAGCGTAGGGAATGGGGGTGGTGATATGTTTTGGGTATTTACGTTAAATTAGAGGATGTCGGGACAAAGGGGAATTATATTCGGTGATTTCGATTATTTTTAGAAAACAAATTTCTTTTTTAGGACGGAACGTTTCGGGGAATTTTGTTGTTTAGAAGCCTGAAGGTTAAAGACTGGCGGAGGAGTTTCCCCTTAAAACTGCGCATATACTTGAGTGACCCCTCTGGTTTAATGGAATTAGACAAAAATGATGCATCCAGAAAAAAAAGAACTAAAACTTTACCAGAGCTTATCGAAATTTCTTCGGTTTCATATGAACAAAACGAATAATTCGTGATGCAATTATTATTATTATGAAGTAATAGGTTAGAAATGTGATCGTTAAAAAATGAATAGGTGTATAGGATAATAATAATGATAATGTAATGAAAATGGAGATCGAAAGAATGATGGTGGAGAATCTGAAATGCAAACAACTGGGATTTTATATTTTTACCTCGGAATATAATTAGGAATTAAGTTAAAATAGAATAACAATTTTCGCCCCATTTTCTCGTTGGTTTTTAAAAGATCATCAAGTGAATATTCCGCGCATGCGCAATAGATCTGATTGGGCGAGTATTTGAAAACTTAATATATTGCAGTTCGAATTTTAATTATAAAATTTCGCCTGGATTTTTATAATTTATGGAATACTTGTACCTATTTAATTATAAATAATTATGGAATCGGTTACGGTTTGATAAGTGTAGAGTTTTTCTAAAGAATTTTCTCAAAATTCGTTACGCATCCCGGTTTCTTTACACAAGATTTGTCCGGGGTGACTTTTTAACACCTTCTCCCTTTTACAACTTTAGCTTCTTTTTGGCTGCTTCATCGGGTATAAAAAGGGGCTTAGAGAAGGACGAGAGAATTTCCTACCTGCCATCCCCGTGTAATTCTGATACCTTTTTTTTCTTTCTCCCCTTACTTTCAGAACAGGTTCCACTGTTTACTTGAATACACTTTGCCATGAAGAAGAGATGATCGGTGTACAAATATACATTTGTATCTTTCAGTCCCTTTTCACAGGACACAAATTTGTGTATAATATGAGTTCCGTTTCCCGCATTTTTAGCTTTTCATCGTCTTGGATAACAATATTTTAATAGCAACTAGTAGCACAAAATAAAATTTGAAAATTGGACGATTTGATAAATAAAAAATTTGAGAATTCGAAATTGGATAATTTGATAAATTAGAAATTCGAAAATAAAAATTTTGATAGTTCGCAAATTTGAAAGTTCGACAATTTGGTGATTTGATGAAACAAAAATTTGAAAATTAAAAAATAGTTAAATTCGAAGGTTTGATAATTTGAAATTTTACAAGTTCGCAAATTTGAAATGAACCGGATACTAAAAGTAATTTTTTAATTTTCATCGGCTTTTCAGCTTCATTATTTTAATGACAAAAATGAAAGAGTTACCTCACGCGAATGCGTTAATTAATAACAAACTAGAATTCTACCAACGGTAAAAAAAAGTTTGCATGAATGAAACCCACATGTTAGAATAATCTCCAGCATAAAGGTGTAATGTCGCACGTTTGAATTTACTCGTAAACTACACATATGCACCTGATACTTCTTATCATAATACGTTTATCTTATCAGCCGGCACGAGTCTGGTTGTTGTACCAGATATGTGTCTCATAAAAAGAATCAGGGTGATAATGTCGCCTTCCACAAACAGAAAAGGTGTCATCAGTCAACTCCTATTGTATGAATCATACAATCCTATCTGTTCCTAGAATCTTCTGAAATAGAGCGCTGCCCTTATTTTGGAAGCTGTGCTGCTGTAATTTAGCTTACTTCAATTATAACGGCGCCTAGTTGCGAAAAAGAAAGAGATCAACCGTTACAAATTGCTAAAAACTTATCAACTGAATTTTGGGTTTTATGATAATTTAATTATAAATTCCGTAAGTGATTAATTTATTATTTAGGGGGAAATTTATTATTTATTATTAGGAGGAAAATCTCATATTTTAGAAAAGGGCAAAATCCTAGAAAAATCCTACCCCTTCCCCCAAAAATGGGGTAAAAATTAAAGTTTCAAAAACGGGGTTGGACAAGTCATTTCTAGGGGTAATTTTTCCCGTAGAGTCGATTTCCAATGTCAAATTTGACGAAATCCAAGCGGAAGTTGGAAAAAAGTAGGTTTTTTGAGGAAAAATCGTGTTTCCCGTTGGATTTTGAGAATTTTGACAATGAAAATGGATTCCTCGGAAAAAAATACATCGGATATGGGTCTCCCGAAAGTGTGAAAAAGATTTTTTCAAAAGTCGATTTTTTTGGGCATACCGACCCCTTCCCCCAAAAATGGGGTAAAAATTAAAGTTTCAAAAACGGGGTTGGACAAGTCATTTCTAGGGGTAATTTTTCCCGTAGAATCGATTCCCAAGGTCAAACTTAAGGAAATCCCAGCGGAAGTTGGAAAAAAATAGGTTTTTTGAGGAAAAATCGTGTTTCCCGTTGGATTTTGAGATTTTTGACAATGAAAATGGATTCCTCGGAAAAAAATACATCGGATATGGGTCTCCCGAAAGTGTGAAAAAGATTTTTTCAAAAGTCGATTTTTTTGGGCATACCGACCCCTTCCCCCAAAAATGGGGTAAAAATTAAAGTTTCAAAAACGGGGTTGGACAAGTCATTTCTAGGGGTAATTTTTCCCGTAGAATCGATTCCTGGGATCAAATTTGATAAAATCCTAGCGGAAGTTGGAAAAAAGTAGGTTTTTTGAGGAAAAATCGAATTTCTGATCAGATATCGAGGACTTTAATAACAGAACAACAGACGGTGGGAGAATTTTCATATTATTGTATCAATGAAAATGAGTTTAGCATTTTCTAGCAATGTTTATAACAAAAATTATAATTTTAAAAAACTCAACATCCAGTAAAAAGATGTACCAAATCCAACACTTGGTACACATATATGGTAATTATTGTATTTTAAAATGATGACCTCGAATGGACTTAAGACATACTTCCATGAGGCTTGTCCAGAAAAATCCCTAAAAATCGCTAAGTACTGTTTTAATCCTCACATGGCTTTGAACTCTGTCTTGATGAACTAGGAAGAGAGTCTAAAATTTCATTAGCATCGCGTTTCGATGCAGAGTCGGTCCGTTATGCTCTTGAAGATCAACGGACTTTGCAGAGAAGTAGCTCGTAAAGTAGCATCGAGTTGCAAAATTTGCTGACGAATGCATGCCGATAATCGTGAATCATAAAAAGGCTTTAATCATAGAAATTCATGACTCACTTACAATACCAACGCGAGATTGTGTCATTGAATGAAAAGAAGACTTAAAGCAAAAAGTCTTTCCTGCTAAAGCGTGGCGTTTTGTAGATAGCATATGATAGATGAGATTCATTCAATGCTGTGTTTCCACTCCACTTGGAGCTAATAGCATCAGATAGGATTGGTTTAATTGCGTGTAAAGAGAATTACACATTATTATATTATCTTCAGAAATTGAAACTCAATACTCGTCGAAGATATATGCAATTTTCTAAGAAGGAAAATCCAAGTGGGAAAGTGACCGTTCATTATTTTGTGTAATATCTCGTAATAACATTTATCCTATTCCACTTTCTCCTACGTTTTATGGTATTTGTAGAGTTTGCGGATATCAAAGATATTTTACCAGTAGTCATCCGATTTTTAAGTTCTAGAGTTTTTTTTTGTAAAAAAAAAGTAAAATATTCGAAATTTTGCGATTTCTGAATCCTGAAGATTTTAGAATTTTTCGAGTAATTTTAAAGATTCTCATTTTTATCTGGTAACAATTATTATTATTATTATTATTATTATTATTATTATTATTATTATTATTATTATTATTATTATTATTATTATTTAACAACAAATAGTATTATATGTATTAGTAACATAATCGTAGAATTCAACTTTTGAATAAGAAAAATAATTTTCTCGCGATTTCTTGCTCTGCAGGAAAATTTCTGTTGAAGGAAATTTTCGTCCGAATTTGTAACTTTTGTTATTGCACTTTTTTGTTGCAATTTCTATTGCATCCGCCTCCTTCCCAGATGCTTTATAGTCGACGTGACTACGAAGGTAACGTCAGTCGAGATTAGTGCCTCTTTTCACACAAGTATATAATAAACCGTAAAACTCGATGAAATACCCTGATAACGTTAACCCAGATTCTGGATACTATAGTTAAGAAAACATCTAAAGTTCCATTTTATGCCGTGTATTAAATAGTTTAGCGGTACATATAATAACGGAGCACATATCTCTTGCTTTCTTATTGCTTCCCTATATATTTAGCAATTTTACAATTTATGTTATTTACGAGACAATGGGTTTTAAGGCGCTATACCTATCTATGGTGTTCATGTTTCAGTGTTCCTCTCTGGTAAAATTAGGAAATTGCCGAAAACACAAAAATCATAAATAAAAACAACGAATGCACACAGTTACTAGAAAATAGGAGCTACTAATTAGCTTGTAATAAATATATGTAGTATACCTTCCAAATCAATTGTATTATTTGTTATCATATAGGTGCATATTTTTCTGCAAATTTTTATTATTCGAACAATAACTTTTCTCACATAACGCACAGATTCATATAGAAAAAAAATATGAAAAGAGCTGTAATATGTTCTGACATGAGATATTGCGAAAGGAAGAAGAGAAAGAACAGAGCATTTAAGAAGATAATAGCATTTTGCCGTTAGACGCATAGGCTGGTGTTCTTAACTTAACGTATGCTTTTAGTTACTATGCTGTGTATGCTTGTTCTCGTAGGCTTTAATGAGCTCATATGTTCGTTCCACGATTACACCACATGAATAGCTGCACATAGGCTATATATGCTGCGTACACACGTGTTTCGGCCTATAGTTACACTTTTAATGTTGTTTATCCAAGAGAAATTTGTTGTTTATCAGGAAAGAAAAAAAACAGGGTATCGCAGCAGCTGTTATATATTGAGGATATTTCTGCTTGGAATCTCCCTGACATTCGAAGGTACAGAATTTTCTTGAGACGGCATAAAAAATTCAATGTAATTTGATGCCCAAGCTTTGTCCACCAGGAAATTGGAACTTGAAATTTTGGGGGTTCCTCTTACCAGTTGTGTTTAGAAATTAATTATTAAAGTTTGATATTAATGCGATATTGGTAAATATCAAAGTAGATTTGCAAATTAATGATTAATTTCCAAATATGATGGAAATTGGAATAAATAACATTGGTACGGATGCCTGTATATGAACGTATGTATATAAATGCTTTACATATAGGTACCCTTGTAACATTATCATCCAAAGCTCTCTAAAGACAAGTACATTCTCTTTTTGAGCCACATGGTTTGAATTACTAGACGGTACACACTCACACTTGGAGATTTATCTTGTCTGCAGCAGTTAAATATAATTTTCATGTTAAAATATCGATGCAATAATTTTGCTTTAACCGCCAGTTATTACGTCTTTGCTTCATTTCTTAAATTATCCCGGTGTTTCCTCAGCTTGTATTTGCGACAGGGGAATTTGGAACGCTCATGTGGTAGCGATGATCCCGAATAATAGCCACCCCAATGGGGAATTCGTTTGTCAAAATAACATAATCGATTTTCTTTTTATCTTAAAATTCATCAGGATACTGTTTATTCGAAATTTCCTTCTGGTAAGATAATAATTAAAATTCAATAAATTTTCTTTTATTTAAGGAGTTGTTAGATCGGTAATCCAATTATTATGAAATAATAATTTGAATGATATAAAATGGTAACAAGAGGTTTCATTTATTGTTATGGTAAGAAATATTTTTAATTATTTGGGGGGGGGGGGGGGGGATGTATTCAAATTTTTTGAATCAATTAAAAAAAAAAGGAAAAATTGTTGATACAAAATATTTCTAAAAAAAAAATTATTGAAGGATAGTAACTTTTAATGCAATAAATTGTTAACAAATAATTTATTGTGATATTAGATAATATTCTTTCAGTAAATAGATTAATTAAAAATCAGGCAACGCCAAGTAAACTAATTAAATTGTTAAAATGTTACCACGAAAATTCGCAAATTTCGTAAACATTATAAAAATCAATAAATCTAATCAGTGAGTACAGAACATCTGATAATAACGATAAGAAGAAAATAGTAATAATAATAATAAAATAGATTTCTATTTTTAACACGGTATCTGTCGAGGATATTTTTTTTTTCATAATGAAGCTGTCGTTCTTGAAGACTCTCTTTTTATCACTAATGAAGTTTGTTAACATCGCAGGAAGTCTGATTCCACGGTTACAGTAAAAGTCTCGTTTAACAACAGTGTAGACACACCTAAAATTAAATATAATGACGCTGCAACTTTAGTAATACAGTTTTTGTCCAATTAAAAAAGAAAAGGCGGATGATTTTTACATAAATCATCGTTCCTTATTAATTTGGGAACATTGTACGTTAACGTGCAAAAAAACACTATCGCTTTCAAGCCGTTTAAAATTAATTGAATTACAAAAACAATGTATGATAATTGGGAGAAATTAATTTCGCTTGGGAATTTTTATAATATTCTGGACATTTTTTAAACAGTGAAATGAAATGAAATGAAAAAAATTATTTTCTAATTTTTTGTACCGCAAGTTTCAATTGCAAAATGGTAACGAATTTTCCAAGTTTGGAGATAATTCGAAATTTCAAGCTCCAACCCCAATTCTTCGATTTCTGGAATTGAGAATTTGTTTAAGAATTTGTATATTGGAAAAATGTAGGCCAATTTTAGGTGAAAAATCGAATTGAAATTTCCTAAATGCAGAAATAATTGGAATTTTCAAGCCTCCAACTGCAATTCTTAAAAATTATAGAACTAGAGATCGCAGATGAAACAAGTAGTTTTATATGGAAAAACTCTATATTGTGTATAAATGTAAAGCGAATAAAATATATGTACACACATAAAATAATACAAGGGAGAATTGTCAAAGCGGAAATGCCAGAAATGCGTGAATGGAAGGGTACTTACGTTATTCACGGTGCATAACCGTTTGTTACATGGCTGTCGGATCGAAGAACATTTATTTAGTTTTTTCTTTTCACAACATTCTATTGTATCTCTGACTTTGAATTGAAATTCCAGTTAACGCTTCCTTTCCTAACGATGGACACTTACTTTATCTATTTTTGTATAGGAAATAACTGCACGTGCGAGCGATTCATGCAAAACCGAACAGCTTTGGTTCCTATACACCCATCCTGTATGTAAAATCATAGTAACGAGTGAGAATTAATAAAGTTTCGAATTTTAGTTACCAAAAAAAAAACAACAATTCGATTAAAATGCTGGACAAGTGAAATTCGATGATTTCTCAAGCGTCCAACTAAATGCAGTTAAACAAATTTTTGCAAATGTACAATTTTGTTCTGGCAATCTGGCACTAACAAGACTAGAGAAATTTCTGCTGTAAGTTTTTCATGAATTCCTCAAATTTTAAGATTTTTCCTATACTGAAGTCCCTAATTGCATTTTCTGGAATTTGTGAAATTGGAAATTTTTTAAATAATATTTATACCGAAAAAATGTACCAAAATTTAAGTTACTAAATTATACGGAGGTTTCCAAATTTGGGGAATTTCTTAGACTTCCACTACAATTTTTGAGAAATTCCAAATTTTCAAGCTCCATCTTCAACTCCAATTCTTGTGTAACTTTAAAATTTTCCAAATTCCAAGATATTCCGAATTTTCAATCGTTTCACATCAATTTCTGTAATTTATATATTTACAATTTTTTTGTAATTATTCTTGTGCTGATTTTTCTTAATTTTGAGAAATTCCAAATTTTCAAGCTCCATCTTCAACTCCAATTCTGGTACTCGTTTTAAGTTTTCCAAAATCGGAGCTTTTCTGAAATTTCAAACTTTGTACCCGAATTTTTTAGATTTACAGAATTTAACATTTCTTATGTAACAAACAAGAATTACTACCATACAGAATATTTCTTTGCAAGAAAAGGAGCAGAAAAATTTCAGGAAAATTATCCTAAGTTCAGCAAAAATCAGTCAAAATGAACGTTTCAAAATCCTTCTAATGAAGAATGTGATGAAAAACTCTTCGAATCGTCCTTTCTTCTTGCCCGTCCGGGTATGAATTTATGACAGTCGAGAATTGGGCCAAGCTGGCATACAACCCATGCAGAACTGAGTCAATGACCAAATAAACACTCGCTAAAAATGCTAGGAAAGCATGAATCGGCATAAAGCCGTCGAAAAAAGGTAGGATAGCAAGTGAATTTCTATGGGGATCCGACTGTGTTATTGTTTAGCAGCCAATTGAGGAGAAAAAACCTACAGTGATGTGAAACAAAGAGAGTAAAATAACAGTTTACACCGCGAGTGAGGTAAAGTCTTGACCGTAAAACTCAGTGGCCCGGAACTTGGAAGAAGCAACCGGAAGGGATACGATGTGAAGCCACAAAGTCTCGCTGGATGAATTTTGTACAGTCTGGAAAATAATTTCGATCATGAAAACGGATGTTATTCGATTTTGGGGAAAATTTACCGATTCTTTGAATCTCAAAAAAAAAACAGTAAATGGAATTTTTCCTGAAATTATCGATTTTGAATTTGGAAATTACTTTTTTTGGGCTTTTCACATTTTTCCTAATTATACTGTGATAAAAAAAATATTGTTACCGGGTCAAAAAGGTGGAATGACTAAATATGGGCAAAAAAATAATTTTATATAAAGGCAATTAATTAAATTTGAAAAGGCAAAAAATTAAAATTGAAAAAATGGAATAGAATAATTTTTGGATTATGACGTTTTCCGAATCATAGAGTGATAAAAAATATAGTTACCAAGTCGAAAAGGTGAAATAAGTGAATGTGGACAAGAAAAATATTGCTTCTAAAGGTAATTCCTAGAAAAAAAAAATAAAATTTGGAAAATTGAATGAACGAATTCATTTCTAGGGTGATTTGGTGTGTACCCACTACCGACTTCGGTTTGTATTTCTGAGACGTTATGATCATATGTCTCAGGGAACATGATATGTGGTTTCCTCTTAGAAGCTAGAACCTAAACTTCCCGTGAAATACAAATATATGTAAAAAAAACGGGAACGAGAAAGGTTTCCTAGATAATTTGATATTCAGGCACTTAATTGGAAATTTCGTTTTAGGTCAGTTCCTTGATTGAAGCTAATGCAGAAGTTTTTTTTATTTTAATTAACATTACAAATATGGTTTTTACTTGAGACAATTAATTTGCAATTTTTTTATTGCAATTTCTGGGGTGATTTCATATTTTTCAATTGCAAAACTTCTGGATGATCCGATTCTCTTTTGATCATAGAAATACAATGTTAAAATGGAAATTGATTTCCAATTAATTTACTCAAAATATTTCTAAGATGGTTTTCATTGAAGAATTACTGGAAATAACTCAAAGTATCACCAACATTAGATTGATTGAAAATTTACTTTCATTTTTGCAATGCCAGCTATTGCCAAGAACCGAAGGAACTTTCAAATCAACCCAATAAACATGAATCGAAATACAATAAAAATAATTCTCGATCGTACATTTTCTTGGATATACGTATATGTATCGACATATACCGTTAACGGGTCAGTTTTCTTAAGAAATTTCGCAGAAATTTACGTTAATCCTTTTTTCCAAGAAATTTGTGAGTTTGTACTATTTCTCTCTTAGATACGATATCCACATTAATGATGTTCTTCAATTCATACTATCCCTCATTGTTTGAGTCATTGAAACTAACAGTGTATTTATACCCAGGAAACCATTCATATTTCTGAGAAACTGTAATTAATTTTGAACTTGGATACTTCCAGGAGGAGAGATTGGAATTCCATTTTAACCAATCAAGTCTAGTACTTATCCAGAAAATTTTAGATAAAATGAATCTGCATGAAAAAGAAGACAAAAATTGACTAGGGGCAATAATTACCTCACAACTTTTTCTCAATTGTTATCTTTGAAATTTGATAATTTTCTGGATTTCTTACTTCCAATTTCTTAGAATTCTTTAAATATTAGTTATTAATTTTTCCAAAAAAAAAAATGTATCTTCATTAATATCTAGGTTAAAAATTATTAGAAATAATTTGTAATACTGATAATAAATATCAATTAGGGTAAAAACGTAATTCAAGTTGCTGGAAAGAATTACGGTTAGTGCAGATTTCCAATTTTTTGCCTTCGATACTTCCTTTGCAGGCAATAATGGTAATTATATATCGTAAATCAGTGATAAAAATGGATAAGTTCTGGGAAAACGATTCTTCTAATATAATTGAGTAAAAGGGAACTCCGAAACGATCTTAAAATGTTTACGAAAGCATTAGTCTTGCATTATTCGTGATTACGGTGGCTTTCACAGAGTTCTTTATGTGCAATTAGCTCGTCCAATTGTCTCCGAACGAAAGCCTCGTGTAATTCTTTCATTAAGAAATGGGAAGTGGCGTGTAATAGTCAAAAGGGGAGAGTCCAAGAGAAAGAGAAGAGAGAACCTGTGCTTTTATGAATGGGATAAACGAGATGATTCAACAACGGGTTACAAAAAAGACCCAGCCACCGCCTCTGCACTATGAGTATACTTGGGTTAATCAGCCAAGTTCTTGCCCTAAGTTAACTTATGACCTCTCTCTAATCCGGGGAATATCAGAGCTCGAGTGCTCTTGAATCTTGCTTTCGATGGAATCCCCGAAACCCAAATTTTTTTCACGCTAGGTGTGTAATCCAGGTGAGAGTTCCAGGTGAGAGTTGCTGGTGACTGTGAATCAGGTCGTTCAGGTGAATTATATTTCTGTGGAAAGATTCTTTTATGGAAGGGTACGAGTTCCCAGAATTTATTCGAGGATTTAGAATTTTCCAATAATTTGGAAAATTTCCAATTGCACGGATTCCAAAAATTACCAATGAAAGATTTGTGATTTTTAGTGTCCAAATTTCGAAGTCACAAATTTATACTTGAAACTAGAATTTTTAGTTTAAATTTTCAAAAAACATAAAATAAATTAGTATATTGCAATAATTTTACTAAATTACTAAATTATTAATTTATAAAATTTCTATTTTAGACAATTACTTAATTGACTAATTATATTATGATCATAATTCGATTATTAAAATTATTAATTATAATTTAGAAATTTTAATTAATTTCCTTAAATTCATTAAAGATCGGTATTTTATGAAATATTTTTTCCGCAGCAAAAAATTTCGTTGAAGTAATTTTGAATGAAATAAGTAAAATTTATGCCCATAACAAAATTATAATTATGAATAATTAGGCTGGGAAAATTCTGCACCGATACCTACTTTTGAAAAGATCAGCCCCTGAGTGTTATTTCACAGTTTGGTAATTCAAAAGTGCCCCTCTCGACTTTCTTCTCTCCAATTTACGTAGATAACGTGATAAAATCTATCTTTCAAGTACGATATAATGAGATGTCTCTGAATAGAAATCCGATGGGGATCTTGACGGCGTCACTTTCTTCTTCAATCTTTGTGTCAGAATCTTCAATTGAATCAACCGAGCGTTCAAAAAATAAGACCTCTTACGAATAGGTTTAAGTTCCGCATTGGAATTTATTCCCTTGTTCCCTCTGAAACCCAGAAAAAAAGAAAGATAATCTTTGATTAATGATTTTTAAGGGTTTTGGAAATTTTCAACGAATTTTTATTGCATTTTATAGAAATTATAAAATGTCAGAGAAGAAAATTTCTTTAAAAATAACAAAAATTAGCATTTTTACAAAAAATTCCGTCACTATTAAATTGAATATTAAATTGAAATATTTTAGTATTGTATAATAGGTTTGAATACTAATTTTTAGTCACAATTAATAGGAAGTGACACAAATTCCTAGATTTACATTTCAAATAATAGAGTATTTTTTAAATTATTTAAAGATTAACTTTTTTTTTATCTGGGAGCCATATTTATAAATATTATGTAAAGCAGATTTATAATATTGAAAGAAGAATCTACAGCCAAAAGCCCAGCAAATATTTAGAAATATATTTACCTAAAATATGTATCTCCTTCGTATCATATATCAGGCTCGGATACGTATACACAAGGTATTTGTAGAGAATTCCTGGGAATCAAAATCCTTTGATATCCCTTAATCCCTTTTTTACACAACCTGGAAGGTTTATAAGGCTTTACACGTAAGAGTGAACTTACCAGTCGAGTCTTTCCTTTAAGGCAGTGTAGTAAGTAAATACTTGCTTGAGTTCGTTCTTCCTTTCAATGTGAACCAGGAATGCAATTTTCTCTTTCGTTGTACAATTTCTTGCGCTTTGGTCATATTTTTTTTGCATTTGCCTTTTCATTATCAATGGCTTATTTTGCTCATATTTAATTCTACGTGTATTTGTAGTTACTAAAAAAAAAGCCAGTTTCTTTGAATCTTTTTAGAAGCGATCAATAACAAAATTCGCAGTTTTATGGATCGGTTTCTATGGCAATTACAAGTAATTGCAGATTTTATAACTTTCGATTGTGAGCGAAATTGCCAATTGTAGGAAAACGTGCAATTTTCTTGCAGGAAGTTTAACCACTGTAATTCCAGTGTTTTAAAATTTTTACGAAATGTAACAATAAATAAATAGTTTAGGTGCACATAGTGAAACTGGTTGTATATGAATTTTTTATATTTGAAAAGCAAGGGTTGAAATTTTGTAAAATTTCGGCAACATTAGTGACAATAATAATAATAATGATATAATGGCAATTGGTGGAAAGAATAATGAAAATTCATTCTTTTCAGAAAACAAAATTTTATTTAAGAAATTAATTATCTTCACTTCTGAATTAAAACAAAATTTTATTTTTCAAAGAATCTTACACATTCAATTAATTATTAATTCAGATTATAGGAAATGATAATGTGGTTTACTCAAAAATACCACAAGGATTAAACTAAATTAGAAAAATTATTTAGAAATCCATTTTATTTTCAGAAAATTTTTGTTTGTTTGTAAAATTTTGGAATAGTTTAATTCTATAAAAGTAAAAAAAAGAAACAGATATTTTTCTATAAAAATCTATACTATCACTTGTAATTAATTTCATGATTTTACAAATAAAGAAAAATTCGAAATTTCGAATTTTTCAAATTCCATCTATTCCTAAAATTCTATTCTAATCCCTCTTTTTTTTGTTTGGTTCCAGGGTGAGCCGGAATCACCCATAATTTTTACAAGTTCGGAGACGCCGTCCGGTCGAGATGATTCCAAGACGATAAGATTAGTGGATGGCCCGAGTCCTTTGGAAGGACGCCTTCAGTTATTCCACAAGAATGAATGGCGATCAGTCTGCACGAACTCAAGAAAGTAAGTACCTATTTCCGTTAAAACCCCATCAGTTGCTTGTATCTTCTAAAATAAATAAATTTCGAAGGACATTTTCTACCTGTTAAATCTGGTAGTCTAGTCGCTTCAACTTGTGCAAAATTATGTAATTAAAGTGATTATATTCAATCTTCCTGATTTTTTAAATAAAAACTTAGCACATGATAGAAGAAAATTATCAGATTGACATTAGGATAATTTTATCGCAGGATTATTATTAAAATCAGGATTGGAATTGGAAATTACTTGAAGATTGGTACTGATATTAGTAATATTTAAATTATTATTAAAACTGAACATATCAAAGAACTAAATTTTTATACAAGATTTTTATAATAAAAATAAATTAAATTTCACTTGCTAAAATAAATATAAATATGAAATAAGAATTGAAAATTTTGTATGAAAAGTATATTTATTCCCAAGTAAATATCTGACACAAGGAAACGATTATATGAATATTGTGTTAAATTTAATCATCCAAATATATCATTTATGCTGCGATCCTTTTTTTTTTATTTCGGATCCCATAAAATTAATAATTACAATTTACATTGATGATTTTTGTGTTTAGCTGGACAAGAGCGGATTTGGAAACAGCGTGCAGACAACTGGGATTCCAAGGAGGACGTTGGTGGTCTTGGATTGATCGGCAATGGCCTCAAAGACCACGTCTACTTTTTGAACAGCCACAGTGCCGAGGTACCGAGTTGTCCCTGCAAAGTTGCGACCAGTGGTCTGGCAGGCAACTTGGTGCCGGAGTCTGTGGTAAGTACATATTTTCTGACTCACATAAATGAAAAATAAAAAAAAGAAATCCTTTTATTGTTAGAAAAATTTATTTACATATTTATGTAAATTTATATAATTTATATCAATTTAATTTTTCATTGACCAGAAATAAATAATTATTCAATTAATCGAAATTGGTATTCCATTCATGAAATAAATTTTCTTTCCGAAAAATCTGATCTAATAAATTTTATTCCTTGGTTTTTTTTTTCGAACAACCAATTTCTATATTTTTTTATATTTCCAGATTATCATCCAGATCTGGGGATTTCGTGTTCCCCGTTTCACGATGGATCAACGTCCGCAATAAAACATTGGAGGGGAATAAGATTTGAGGGAGCCATGTACGAAAAACCACTGATTCAAGAGAACACCCTTTACGTCAAAAGATCGCAGTCGATTTTGCAAAATGTTATAATCAGGTAGGTAGAGTTCAATTAAGAACCCGTGGAAAGGGGGTTAATTAAATAAGAGTTAAATGAGCGCTCTAACGATTAATTATTTCGTTCCAGGTATGCTGGTACAGGAAGAGACTTCAACGTCACATCCGCTTTACACGTTGAAGGTGTACCTCCGCAAATCGAATCCCTTTCGATACTTCACTCGGCCTTCACTGGTATTAACGTCACAAGTCCTGATGCTCCCGTTATTATTAACAACAGCACCATTCGAAATAACAATGGTAAGTCAACTCGAAAATTCCAAAAATTCGAGAATTTTCAATAATTTGTGCCGAAAACTTGAAAATCTATCAATATGAAATTATTATTATTATCAATTTTGGAGCGAAATTTCAAAATAGATTTTATTTCCATTCGTTTCATGGATAACGTATTTTCTTAAAAATAACGATTAGTTATGGTATTATTATTTTCCATTAATTTTTTTTAATTACTGCTGAGAATCAGCAAATTTTACATTAAAAAAATCGCTATTTTCAATTAAACGGCTGTTATATTGTCAAAAATCAATACTTTAAAAATCTGCTACGTAGAAGACCAGACAATTTCATATAATTTGAGAAAATTTTTATCTGGTTCGTGTTAGATAAGAAATTTAATTATTAGAAATTTAGAAAATTATCATTTTGTATTAAATTATACCTTATTTTAATAAATGTTCTAACAATCTGCTTTACAGCAGAGAAAACTAGGGGTAACGATATCTATTACGTTTCTGAAAAAACATTTAAGAAAAAGCCTTTGAATATTTTTTTACGTCACTAGGTGTATGTATTCCCTTAACGTGTAAAATGATAACCCAGTTTCTTTTTTCAATTTCAGGTTACGGAATTTATGTAAACAGCTCATCGGGGTTGGCACATATTAGTGACTGCACCATACAAGAAAACTTAGCAGATGGTATTAAGTATGTCCACCACGATGAAAGACCGGATGATAAGCTCGACCGGACGGACGTCTTCGATCTATGTACTTTTCCTACAACGGCTAGCCAAACGTTTCCTATAACTATATCCATGGAACAGAACAAATACACACCCAACATAAAACACTGCCCTCAGGTAGGTCACGAGCTTTTATCGTGAAATGGAGCAGTTTGTATAGCGATAAAAAATGAACCTCCTTCCATTTTCAATGAACAGAAAGTGTAACGTTTCGTATCATCATCCACGAAATTTTATGTGAGGAATAACAACCTCTTAGAGTCTCTCCAAAGTACACAATGGAAAACCAGAAGGTGACGCAAATGGAGAAGATAAGACGCAGAAATTTCGAAATAAAAATACCTAGGATTGAAATAGAAATAATTTTAAAATAACATTTTTCGGTAAAAAGATGTCAAATTATTAAATTGTCAACTACTTAGAAAAAAAAACCCGATGAAGTCCTATTGAATCAATTTTGTAAAATTGAATTCGCTTCACAACAAAATCAAAAGAGTTTCGTCTCCCCATTTTCACTGTAACAATTCCGAGCCTGCTACTTGCAAGAGTTTTACAAAGAAAACGCCATTCAACTAACGCTTTTGTTCTTGTTCATGTTACAGCATATTTTCACACGGCCAGGTCACGTGTTGACTGTTCACTTCTTGCAATTTAAGACTGATAGAAACGACAGTGCCGTCGTTCAAGTTTACGATGGCATAAGTAACGGTGAGAAACTGTTAGCATCCGTAAAGGTACGGAATGGTACGTTACCTCAAAGCGTTACGACTACTCGTCAAAATTTATTTATCAAGTTTACGGCGCAGCCTCATACTCAGATGATCGCTTTTATTAAAATTTCTTCGGGTTACAGTGAGTATGAAATTTGTTTACGTTTGCTCATAAGAAACTTTCACAATATTATGGTTTTTCCTTTTAGATAATAATATATAACCCCATATAAATAATTCTTGCAACATTTTTATTAGAACAATTTTTCAAATCTCCCGAACTTCAAAAATAATTTAGGGAAATTTTGGAACAATTACGAAACAAATTTCTCCTTGAAAAGCTTTTGAAAGATTCAGATTTTCAAAAACATGAAAATATTATCCCGATTTTCTTCATTTTTCAGAAAAAACTTACGACTTAAATGTCACTGGGAGCGTGATAAACGACAATAGTGGCAGAGGAATCGCTGCTGAAAAGCTGCGATCGGCGCTTCACATTCATGGCACTTCAGTGTCAAATAATAAACACGTAGCCGGTGTTCACGTTCTCCAGGGTGCAATGGACGTGAACGTTACTGGAAGCAGAATATCGTTTAATCAAGGAGACGGTGTAAATATAACAGTCACCGGTGGCAATAGGAACATTTCAAGATCCAGCATCTCCTCTAATCAAGGTTACGGGTTAGCCGTGTGGTTGAACGACAGTTCTTCAACGGAATATATTAATTTTAATCAAACAACGGTTGTGGAATATTCGCAGATCTTCCGAAACAAGGATATCGGAGTTTTGGTAATTTCTATTATTTTTTAGAAAAGAAAATGAAATTCGTTATTTACAAGTTACGAATAATTATTCAATTTCTACTCGTACATTTTAAAAAATCAGTCTGAAATGATTATATTTTCTATCCAAATTCCCATTAAATTTATTTAACGATTGAAAAATCTTCTTTTCAGATCGGCAACTCCACGGGAAACTCTTACGTGAACATCACGGGGAATTCTTTCAACAGCAGTCGAGATAACGCGGTACAAGTGGAATCCAGTTGGAGGTATAACCAGGGAACGCTGAAACTTCAAATCGGCCATAACGTGTTCATAAAAAATTCAAAATTGGGGATCAAATTAAGCCCTGCTTTGAATCTGGACGCTGTTCTGGAGTACAATCACTTCCGCGAACATACTTACGGCGGACTGTTGGTTAAAAATCCGCTTTACGAAGAGTTCAACGTTTTACCAACGAACATCCTCATTCAACACAACGAATTCTACGACAACCACGGCAGATTCGTGGTCAGCATCGGATTGTCGCCTTACAGCGACGTTCAAAATTTGCTATTCACACGGAATTTCCTTCGCGACAATCGCGTGCACGAGCCGTTCGATAATAGCGACGTTCAAGGGTCAACTTTGATTCCACGTTCGAGGGTAGCAGCGATTATCGTCGTTTCTTCCAGCAACGTGCGAGTTTATCGCAACATTTTGCACAATCTGGAGTCTCAGTACGAATTAGGATCGCACCTGGAGGACCAGAGCAAAGTTATCAACTGCACCTACAACTGGCTGGGATACGCCGAGGAGCAGAAAATCTACGACCGGTTGTTCCACCGCAAGGATCGTTACAATCTCGCGAAGATCGAGTACCTGCCGTATCTCCTTCACAGCAGCAATCCTGGAGCGAACACGATCATTTCGAATCCAACATTCGTGCCGCAATTCATCACACCCGGTACGAATCTCGTGGGAGGCGAGGTCGACGGTTTGGAGATCCTCCATGCCGGCGAATACATCGTGAAACGTGACATCAACGTCCGTCCCGGTGGCAAACTCATCCTCCAGCCGGGTGTCACTCTCAGATTTCCTCCAGCCGTCGGTATGATGGTGGCTGGAAGGTTAGACGCCCGAGGAAAAGGACCCAGCGATATTTTGCTTACACTGAAGGAAGAAATCGTCATACAGCCGGAAGACAGCTTCGACAACGAGACGATCAACGAGGATCCAGCGATGACCGAAGAAACCAGCAGCAGCAGCAGCAGCAATTCGATACCGGTCAGATTGCTCGGTGGAAAGACGAGTTTCGAAGGAAGATTGCAAGTCAGGATTCGGGAGAAATGGGGCACAGTTTGCAATTACGGATGGACGATAAGAGACGCTGCTTTGGTGTGTCACCAGTTGGGTCTCACGCTGGATCCCGATAATTGGTTCCTCGAGAGGTCGCAGATACCAAACGCCGGTATCAACGAGGAGATTATCCTCAGTAACGTGCAATGCACGGAAGACGATACGGACATATCGAAGTGTAAGGCAGAATCGCAGGAGGAGTTCGAGAATTCCTGCACACATGAGAACGATGTGGGGGTGAAGTGTTCCGAAGCTGCTTGGGCTGGTTTGAGACTCGGTCCTCTGGCTCAAAGAAGCGACCTGCAATATATCACTATTGAACGCGCGGGGCTTCTCGATTATACCACTAATTCTTTTAAACCTGGTAATTATTCAAATAATAATTTATCAAATTAATAATTAATCAATAAATTAATTTAATCATTTATCAAGTTCGAATTCTAATTCGGTAATTTATCAAATTCTTCGTTTTCAGATTTAACTGTAAAATAAACAATTTTTAAAAATAGAAAAATAATTTGAAAAATTATTAATTTTATTGTCCGATCTCGAAATGAAGAATATATTGAAATAACAAAATTATTAATATTCTAATTAAAGGACGAAGACAAAAATGTACAAATTATTAGACATATGTACTACGTTTTTAATTAATTATCAAGGACAATTACGTAAAATAATATCAAAAGGAATTAATTGTATTCGTCATATTAATAGCAATAGTAGTTTTGTTAATAATCCTGATCGTAATAATTAACTAATTTTTTTGTTCCAGCGCTGCAAATTGACTTTGCCCGCCATTCGCTGGAGGGTATAAAAGTTGTAAATAATTTGCAAGATGGACTGGGAATCTTGTATTCCGACATATACTCGGCAGACGCAGTAAATATGGCAAAAAATAGCGATTTCTCGGACAACAGAGGAAGCGGAATCAGTTTCAAGCAGCTCGGAATGAAAATCTCCAACTCGCGTATCGAGAGAAACAAAGTTGCAGGAATTAGGCACAATCCAGCTTTCTCTGCGGTACAGCAGAGGGAATTTGCTGGATGGTTCACAAGCTCACCGGATATGATGACGGATGATTCACATTATAATCCTATAATACTACCTCAGGACACGCAAGATATCGATCTTGCCATCGGCGAGACTAAGTATCTTATCACTGTTAAACATGTTGGACGAGATATTAGTAGATTATTGAATATTAAGGTACGGATACTTTGATATTATTTTTTGAAATACTGAAATGAAAATTTTACTTTATCAAACAATTTTTTTAGAAAATTGAAATTCTTTTAGAAATCCTTAAATAATTGTAATTCGTCAGGAATTCTGAAGAAATTGTAATTTTTTAGAAATGTTTTAAACTAAATTTTATATGAAATTTGATTTAATCTAATTTTGTAGGATACTGAATATTAAAAAAAAATGTTTTTAATTAGGACCCGTTTAATACCACAATTCCTTATCTGAGAAATTATTTTCTTTTTTGTTGAATTTTTGCAGTGTACTCCAGGTTACGTAGTAGGAATTCAACTGCTGAACCCCATTCACAATCGAAGCACGGAACAAATAATTTTGCACGACTCGCAAAAAATTGATCACAGGGGTAACATTTGGCACGTAAAGAGAGACTTGGCAGTCTTCCCGGTATCTTCGAGTTCCTTTGTTGTTATTCTGGAATATCACAGTGGTGAAAATGCTCTTGGCGGAACAGTCATAGTTCTAACTGCTCTTCCTGCGCCAATACAAGTAAGAGAAACGATTAATTCTTGTTAATAGTACCTACGAGTGATATAAAACGTCGTAACATTAAATGATAAAAAAAATTGAAATTAAAAAAAAGTTTCAAAATGCAATTATTTAGAAAAAAAATTATTATTATTATTGTTTTCTAACAGTTTGTATTTATAAAATTTCAAAAATTCTTACCTTTTTTTTTTAAAAATACTTTTTGTCATTATTTTTCCACTTTTCTCACAAACTTCCAAAAGTTTAAAAAATGATCAGAAATTCTCCAACAAAAACGTACCTGACTTTGTCTTAAAATTGAATAATTTAAATTATTTTATTTACAAATAATTTAAATAATTAATTTTTTCAAAGACAAAATTTTCGCAATCGGCAAAAAATCAAACATCTTGTTGCATTCTGAGATAATTAGGACATTGAATAATGTTTCAGGACATCCGAAATAAAATCGTTCGCGGACCAATACCGACTCTAACGATTTCAAAAACGAAGATTAAGGCCAACAAACGTGGAATTCTCGCGTCGTATTACAACCGATACTTGGACGAAATCGGGGATCATTTCCTACGGAAGGCTAACGAATCGATACGTTTAATCGCCTGCGAAATATCTCACAACCAGGAAGAGGCTATTTACATTTACTCGCCTCACTGGAACGTTCACCAGTCGAACTTATCCGAAATCTCCATTCATGTCAATGAAACTCTGATCACGGATAACGGGAAAGGTATTCTGCAGTTCAGTCGCGATATGAGACACTCCAATAATCTCTTCCACTGGGTGATGCAAGACAGCACTATCGAGAGGAACCAAGCAGGCGGTTTCGAGGTATCGCTTCCGTACGTGTGGCAGTACAACGAGAATTTTACACACACGCTTTATTTCGGCAACAACACTTGGCGTGGAAACGAACAATTTGCCTTCGTAGTCGATGGCCATTATGCGACTCTCAACATGTCGCACAACAGATTCGATACGAATCGCTGCAAGAACGGATTGATCTCGATCCGTGGGATGGAGAAAAAACTCAAAATTGATAACAACAAAATCGAAAGGAATTCCGGGACGTTTATGGTCGAATTCAAAGCCGACAGTCAATCGGAGATTCTCGGCGATGTCGACGCCAGATTTTACTTCAACGAAGTCAGAGAGAACCGGCATGAGAGTCTCGCCAGAGGATTTCACCAGATCTTCAATTTGCCGACGTACGTCGTTGGGTTTCACGGCGTTCAGAAAGTACGAATTAATCGCAACTTGTTTGGCGATAATTCGTTGGATTACGAGTTACTGGCTGGAATTAAGACGGCAAAAATCAACAACGAAGTCGACGTTACCGAGAACTGGTGGGGAACTTCGATAGACGCGGAAATCCGACACAAGATATTCGATTTCGACGATTGGAACGACCACGCGGTCGCCAGTTTCCGACCGTACCTGACCAGTGATTCCCTGGATTCTTCGATATCTCCGTCCTGGGAGATCAGAGATAATATTGACCTGGACCATCTCGGTGGACGAATCGTCGAGAGCTTGTCTCTGTATGCAAGACAAAAGCCATACATCGTACGTTCGGACATCACGGTAATGCCCGAAGCTACCCTGAGGATTTACCCGGATGTCGTCATGGAATTCGCACCGAATGTGGGAATTCTAGTTCTTGGAACGCTCAAAGCGGTTGGTGCTTACGGTCACGAGATTGTCATGAGACCTTTGAGTCAAGAACACTCGGAACAGCCGAAACCCGTAAATAAGAGAAGCTTAAACTACCGACAGGATTCCATCCGACTTTGCAAGGAAGGGAATTGCACTTCTTCAGTCGCTAACGAAGGTGAGAGTGCAATTAAAAAGTTTTTTCTCGTTTCTCTGTTGGTTCTAATCAGGATTTTTTGGATTTTAAATTGTTTTCAGAAAATAAAATTATTTTTTAGGGATTGGGATTTTTTTAGTTAACTCTTGGAGCACAAATAGAATATGTGAGTCCCTGTATAAAAGCAAATGACAAAGATTGTAACAAAATTCTTTAAAAAATGTAAATATTATTACAATCGTTTTAAAAAATTACCTTTTTCTGAAAAAAAATTGTTCTTCTGGAATTATTTTTGAGGGTTTAATATTTTTAACGAGGTATTTGAACTATGGATATCGATTCTATAATATAAGAATTATCTGAGAAAAAGTTTTTGGATAATTTTAATATTTTTCAGGCTACTTGGAGTTTTTCAATCACACGACGTTGCAGTGGATTCCACTTTGTGATTCTCGTTTCACGGAAAGAAACGCACAAGTTGCATGCAGGCAACTCGGTTTCGATCCTTTGAATGTCTACGTGTCGCACGATCGCAGATACGAACTTCATCCTGGGTCTTTGTCACGAATTTGGTCTTGGCCTGAACCACTTCAAGTGAGTTTTTTGTTATGTTTAGTAATTTTAAAATAATTTGAATTCGGAAAACGCTTTTTTTTGTATTGAGTATTTCCTTGAGACGGTACTTGAATTTTCTAATTCTAACACGTACAAAAATTTTAGACCAAAATAATATTAAACAACAAAAGAAATATCGTCTGTGGAAATTTAAACCCTGATTTCGATTTTCACAATTATCCAAATAATTATATAAAATGTTGCGTAAAATTAACAATTTTCCTCTTCAACGAATGATCGCTAATTTTTTCCTTCCCTCTTTCCAGTGTTCAGGGAACGAGGAACGTCTAGAAGACTGTCAAGTACGCCTAAACGGTCAGCTTTTCGGACATCGGCACGAATGTCCGTGGGACGGAAAATTCGTGTTCATTCATTGCGGCGAAAGGAACTTAAATCGTGCCTACGATTACTGGGGCGGAATCAGAATCGCTAATAGTGAATTCGAGCATCACCTGTACGAGCACCGAATTCACGACGTCATAACGCATGAAACGGTTCAGCGAGTGGAGTCCGTTTTGAAATACATCAACATCACGGGTGCTGGAATACTTCACAACGAAAAATCGGCAGCCGTCCAGTCGATTATGAAATCGCCGATAATCAGTTACGTGAATGTCAGCCTCAGTGCTTATCATGGCATCAATGTGATATCTCCAACACATACGGTGGTTTTGCTCTCGAATTCCATTGAAAACGTACTTGGAAACGGAGTCAACATCCTTTCTTTAACTGGAGAAGGGCGCGAAGCTGACGAAAGTTCGTTCACTCCAATTAAAGATCTCAACATACCTTACCATTTGTTCAGTATGGTAGACATTTGCGATACTACGAAGGAAATTACGTTGGAGGAAAGAGTCATTGTTTATTACAAATATGACAACAATCCAGTAAATTGCGTCAAGATCTTTAGGAGTGCCTATAGAGCGAAGCCTTTTGGGTTTCGGTGAGTTCTAGATATTATTTTTAAACTCTCCTTAAGATGAAAGTACCAGTAGTTGACCATTTTCTAAAAAAACATAAAAAATAAAATTTTTGAAAATAAATTTTAAAAAATGTGATGTTTTTATTTTGATGAAAAATATGCACTTTTATCATAAGTGCACATTTTATAAAAACCTTATTTTTTATGGTTTTTTAGAAAATGGTCCACTATTGGTGCCTTTACCTTACCTATTTATTTTATTATTTACTGATCAAGCTAAAGGTTTAATTTTCCCGCTACCAGTTTCAAAGAAAAGATGTAAAAAATTATTTATAACACATTTATGTTGAAATTCCAGGCTCCTGCAATTCAATTTATTCAATTCTACCGGAAAGCCAGGTCGTGCCGATGGTATTACGCTTTACGATGGGGACATTTACAATGTTACGGCGAAGATACTCGGACATTTGGAAGCCAACAGTCCGGAAGAGAAGAAATTGTTCCGAACGCAAGGACCAAGTTTAAGCGTCAGACTTTTTGCAAATGGTGCGAGCAGCGTTCATGGATTTATCGCGGAAGTTGTAACGCTGCCAATTTCAGCAATTGGATTTAGTGAGTTCAGAATCTCTTTCTACTTAAAATATACGGTTTCGTTGGAATTCGTAATATTAATACTGTACTCGGTAATTGTATATGAAATTTTCAATATTAATCCTTTACACGCCCAAGGGGTAATACGCTACAAATAATGACAAATGTGGTAATAATTTCGAATTTAATTTCTTTTCTTTTAGACCGCGACGTTCAACACAATATCTCCTATTCGTTGATTTCCAAATGTCGAGAAGGTGCTGTAAAATATGCAAGTGCCGGAGAAGTAAATGCTATAATGACTCTCGAACGCAATCAATTCGTTAACAATTGCGATAAACTTTATGGAAATTTCTCCACGTGTAAATCTGCCGTTTGGTTGGATGTTCAGAACACGCAGTCGTTGTATTTCAGGGTAAGTTTAAGGAATCAAATAGCAACAATTAAATTTTTTTAAAATTTTTTTTATAGTTTTCCCGAATATATTTATTATTTCGGAACTTTTCAATTTTATAAATTGTTGCTCTTTATTAGTAACCGTCTAGCTTGCATTTCTCCATTGAAATACACAGTTTTTGTATTTTTAAAAAAACGTGTCGATAATATGAAAAACATTTACATTGTTTTATTCTATTTTATTCTATATTTTCTTCTAATTTCAGAACAATTTGGTGCGAAAAAATCAGGGCGGGCTTTCAGTCCGTGCCGATTCTAGGGGTTCTGCCACCTCTCTTAAGGGATGGATACATAATAATCTTTTTGCCGAGAACTTCAATAAACCTGCTTTGTAAGTATTTTTATAATTCAATGTGACTTTAGAATTAATAAATAAAAATTCGTTAAATCTGAAAATTAATAAATTTTTGAATGGTAACTTTAAAACGATATTGAATCAATATTAATTGTATAACTAATATTAATTATCTGTAAATATAATTAATATAAAATAATTGAATAAAAGTTTACTAATTTTGAAATTAACAACGTTTAGGCAAAATTAAAAATTCGAAATCGTTACTTTCCATTTCAGATATATTGAAGGTCGCCAAAGTAGTCCGTACCAAGAAGTGACAATATTCCGAAATTATTTCACGAAGAATGATGCGCCATACGATAATAACATCGTTTTGAAGCAAGTTGTTAGTAACATGACGTTTAATTATCTTCATGGAAATCTAGGAATGCATCTCCTGGAGATTTCAGGATTCGAAAGAGTTCGTTTGCCGATTTATCAGAGTACCACGCATAATGGATTTTATAAGTAAGTATACATTTTGTAACAAGAACGGTAATATTAACACTATGCCGCCCGGTGGCAACACGTTGGTGCCATGCGATAACTATCGGGCAAGCGCCGGTGGCACCACGTTGGTGTCGTACATAAAGATTTATACCGGCGCCAAACGAAAGAATCTCGATTGGACGTGCAGACGGCAAAGTGTTAATAATGACAAAAAATAATAATAAAATTCTTCGATTCTATAATTCGTTTCTCCCTACGTAGGAATTACGCCGTAGATAGAAATGGCCGCAGTACAATTGTAGCTGGAACACCTGGGCAACAGTATGTTGATAACGTTTTCTTCAATCCGGATAACGATTACGAGATGCTCACGGTTAATCGATCGCTGTAAGTCGATTTATGAGATTTTCTGCAATTACCATAAATCCACGGTTTTCAAATATTTTTGGAAAAGCTTTATTTTTCCATTTTTTTTTGGAGAAATCTTATTTTTAGAAGCTGGAAAGATTCCTTTTACTAGATTTTCTTGAAATTTAATACGTACTTAAAAAAAATGAATAATACTTGCTCCAAGAGCAAACATTTAACTTTCACCCTTTGCTATTTTGAAAATTTGGAAGTATTGAAAATCCACCTTCTACTAAAATAAGATTTCTAATTATTGAATTTTAATTTAAATATTTATAATTTAATTCTCTTTTTAATTTCATATATTTCGGTTCTTCGCATGTGCACTAATAAATTTAAACAAAATATGAAATCTCAGCGTTGTCGACATGGAATGGTATTATAAGTAAGTACACGATTTTCGTGTGCGTCACAAAACTAGTGTTGCTTTCTGTGTTCGTTTCTAACGTTTTCCTTCCGCTAGCAACGTCTCGTCTAATGTGTACCTCATTTGTGTTCTTGATCCGTTAGCAGGCAAAAAATATTGATTATTCGTAAAAAATTATTTGCAGCCAACTGGAAATGTGGAGGTCCCACGTGGACGCCAGACATAACTGGTGGGGTTACAATGAAACTTTAGCGGTGGCTGGGCGAATAAGGGACCGTGGGGATTCTCCGGAACTCTTGCAAGTCGATTATCAACCCTTTCATATGAACAACAAATCAGTGTTGACTGGAAAGTGTCCACCGTCTTGGGATCTCGTCGGCGATACCTGTTACATGTTCATCGGCGCACCTATGGACTTTTTCAGCGCTCGTGATTTTTGCAGGGTAATTTATATATTGTTGCATTTTATTTCATTTTTATTCATGGGTTGAGTAAAGAAAAAACACGAAATAGAAGCAAAAACATTTACATTTTTTCTTTGTTATTGTTGATTTTGCAATTCGACGATTTTTTTATCAATTTTATTTTGTAAATAAAAATTTCGTTTCTTCGTAATTACAAAAATTTTCTTCATAAAGAGGCAGTGTATTTAACACTATGCCGTCCGGTGGTACCCCATTGGTGCCATGCGAAAACTATCGGGTAAGCGCCGGTGGCACCAGGTTGGTGCGGACGGCGAAGTGTTAATATCCACTATAATTCTTATATCCTAATTAGTAAATGTCCTAATTATTAAAGAAATGAAACATTTCGAGAAACAAACAATAATCTATGGTATTTTCCGTAATTTCAGATGGCAAATGCTTCGATGCCCTTTATTATGGGGGATTACTTAGGTCTATGGAAATTCCTACGAAAGCAGCAGGATCGTTTCGACTATTCCGAACGTGTTTGGGTGCAACAATTGGAAAGAGTGGACCAGTGCACTGTGTTCACTTATCAGACTATTGAAATTGATCACTGCGGTGAACCAAATCCATTTATTTGCGAAATTGGTAAGATTTACATACTCAATTTTTATTCTTTCCATGTTTCTCCAAATTGGAATTATTTTAAAATATGATAGTATCGTGGTACGAATACTTGAAAATTTAATTTCTTCAGGAACAGATGAAATTCCAGTATACAAATGTGCAATTTAAAAAAAATTGATAATGGTCCAAGAGCACAAATTTTTATATTGTGGTATTATTATACCGGACTTATGATATTTGAAATAAATTTTTTTTGGTAAAAGTAGAGTGATAAAATTGGAATTTGGTAGACAAAAAATTTGAAGTAATTTTTACTGAATATTTCAATTATAAATTAGGGTTTCGTAATTCTTTTTAGCTTTGTTGGAAAACCCGGTGAATAAATGTTAATGAAAAACGCCTTCTCTCATTACAGATCCAAGAGTTCACATAGATCCTTTATCTTGGAGGAAAGATGTGGTGGTGGTCGGGGTTTTGGGTGCAATAGGCATAGCTTTCGGTCTTTTAGCAGCTGCAATTGCACTTTGGATCTCCAAATCGAAAAGAAGGAGGGTAGAAAGACTCGAAAGACGAAATTCCATCCGACAATCTCTTCATTCGCTAAGATCAGTTGGGTCAACTTCTGGGTTCACGGAAATGCCTTATAGAAGGAAACCTATTGCGGTAAGTTAATTATTTTTTTTTTACAACATTTTTCACCTACCAGTTGCAATACAATTTTTTCTGGAATTTGAAAACGATTTGGTAGCAATAATTGGCAATAATTACCATTCCTTTTTTTATTTATTTTCTCCAAATTGATTAACAAAGAAAACTAATCAACGCATACTCCATAAGCAGCCGAAACTGGATAAACGGGTGGTTTTGGTACCGCCGCTGCAGGTTAGAAGAAAAATCACTATGGAAAAATTAAATGTTCCGTTTATGCTTTTATTGTCTGTCAAGCTGTGTCTGTTGTAGATTGTTATTTAGTGTTTTTAAGTAAGAAAGAAAGAAGTTGGAAATCAAATCCTGGAAATTGTCGAAAATGAAGTGCATAGAAAATTAATGAAGTTATTAATTATAAAATTTGAATAATGTTGTTTACTCAATTTGTGTTAATTTATTGCAAAATCTATGTTTGTTTATTTACTTTATTATTTAGAGATCAGTAATTCGTTACTTCCGGTGTTTTTGAATTTGTTACGACAGAATTTCATTTTTTTAAAATGTCATTTTTTTTAATTATCAATAAAATGAAATTCCATGAAATTAATACTTTAAAACTTGTGAATTTCAAAATTGGCGATATCAGAAATTCTTTATTCTTTGTTATTCAGTATTTTTACAGAAAATAATAAGTAATTTTTTTTCTGCAAAAAATTCTTCAAACTTCGATTTTGGATGAGAACTTCCTCTTCTTACTTCAAGAATTGTTTTGCAATGAAAACATCGGCAAAAACATCTGTTAAATTAACACTTTGCCGTCCGCACGTCTGATCGGGATTCTTTCGTTTGGCGCCGGTATAAATCTTTCCGTACGACACCAACGTGGTGCCACCAGCGCTTGCCCGATAGTTTTCGCATGGAACCGACGTAGTGCCACCGGGACGGCATAGTGTTAATATTTCAACACCTGCAAACTTAAAAATCAACGATATTGGTATTTTTAAAAATTGTATTGTACAATATTATTATTTTAAAAATAGTAGCAATGTCTCGTCTGAAACACAAAAATTAATGGAATTATCTTCATCGGCTGAAAACTTGTTCTTCCCATTGAAAAAAATTTTTCGTGACAAAAAACCCATCGACAAAAGAAACTTTCATATAATTATCAATTATCAAAATTCAAGAAACTTCGAAATATATAAGATTTGTAACCCTTGGATATATTTTCAGACCAAGCAATCGACCGATACACTGAACTCCAGATCCCTGGATTACAAGAAAATGATGAACGGAGGAAGTATCGATTCGATGGACAAATCGCAACTGAATTCATCCATGGAGGACAATCAGAGCTACGACGTCTACGAGGCGCACAATCCACGGTATTCCCCGGGCACGAGTGACTTCAAATCGAACGCGAAATTCCCGGTAGCCGATAATCCGGTTTTCGATCTCGCGTATCGGAACGAGGGTTTCCGCAATCACTCGACTTTCACGTCACGGAATAATAGCAACTGGAACTCGGAGGTCAACAGCGTGGCTGCTCCTGACGAGAGCCCTACCGATCCCATGAACGACACGTCTTACCTCAACAATGCTTCCACGCTGCCGTTGAATTCGAGTTTAACGACTAGCGACTCGATCACGGAGTTGAAACGAGACATCGACACGACCTATTCGCCAAACGATTACACGAATTACGATGTGTCCCCATTGACACCCGGTTCGGAACCGGTCCCAGAGTATTTCAGTCCTCCGATTCCCAAACAGCCTTACTATTACGAGGAAAGACCGAGGAGCGAGGCGTTGCTCGAAACGAATCTTGATAATGGCGAGGAAAAGCCGCTAAGATCGAAAAGCGAGGCTTTGCTGGAAACGAATTTTGATCTCTTTGTACCGAACGAACCTACCGAACTTACGCAATTGTCCGCCAACGCGAGAAGTAAGAGTCAACCGTTAGAAACGGCGATGTGAGGAGATTAGGGGAGGACTCTTCGGGTGATAACGCTAGAAATTCATTCATTGATTCACTTCACTCTCAATTATAGTACAAAAGTTAAGTTTATCGGTAAGAGACTCGAATTCTCATTTTTAGGAGCGATGCTGCCGAGTATTTCGGAGTTTAACGAATCTGGAATGTTTTTTTCAGTGGATTCATTGGCCCGGAAAAAGATTGGACGGAAGTTCAGAAATATTTGTGGTAATTGCAAATTTCTGGAGAGAAATGTGAAATTAGAAGTTATAAATTTTTAGGTGTTGTATTTAGAGCAGAAGTTTCAGCAGAGAATTTGATATCGCTATATTTTTCGAATGTTTACAGAATTGGGGAAATTCAGGCGAAATGCAAAACTCAAGAATTTTCGAAAATTACAAAATTCATATTTCAGAAAGAAATTTTTAAAATATGTGATATACAAATTTTCGATAATTAAGGTTTTCAGATTTGCTCTGGTTGAATTTAATTTCGTAGAATATTAAGTAATGAATAGTGGCGTATTTAATGCCGATTAAAACTTTGGGAAATTAGTAGGTTGCAATCGAAGGCTTGCCCATTTCGGTTTAATTTAAAAAACTTGATCAAAAACGAAGGGAAAAAGATTCGGAAAATTTAAACGGCATTTAAAAAAATAAACTAAGGGTCGATATTCAATTTGCTCCAAAATGCAATTAATTGCAATGAATAATTCCAATTTCCGTAACATTTCCCCTAAATGATGAAAAAGAATAAAAATAATTACTTACTCACTGCGATCTTACTGAAACACAAAAAATACTTTGAAATATTAACTCTTTTTTCCAGCAATTTCAATAATACCAAAATTGACTCAAGTTACAAAAATAAGAATTCTCCTTCCAAGTAAAATTTTTCACGGCGAAGTAATGAAATTATTTCGTGAAAAACATTTTCGATTCGTTATAAGCGCTGATTTCGAAAAACTTGCAGCATCTCTTCTAGAAACAAATGTTGTAAATATTCATTAGACATAAAATTCGCGAGAAAACGCTCGAACAACATATATATATTTGTTCGTCGTTAATTTACGTTTACGCATATGCTTAAGCACAACTGAGATTCATTTATACAATTCCAGCGCAATGGAGAACGAGAAACAAAAAATAAGAGAACAAAATGAAATCGTACTATAAGTTAATTATTAATTTCGTTAAACTCGTAGTATTTAATGACAGAGTTCACTTGAATTCAATTCGAGGAATTAACAGGAACGAAATCTTGTCTATTGTTTGTCTCTCGAATAGACAGAATTAAGACAAACTGTGGTAACGTCAAATTAAATTTCTTTCCTTGTTTGAACAAATCCAATGAATTTCCCAAACTGGGAACGGTTTGTGGAATTTTTCTTTTGGGAATGAGTTTTCGAAAAATTTAGGTGTTTACGTAAGAAAAAAAAATTAGGTGCGTGTTATCCAAAGTCTGCGCAGATGCTGTAAAAAAGAAAGAAAAATTCCAAAATGTAAATTACTGAAAAAGGTAAAGTTTATTCTTTTTAAGGATTTTAGATGAAATGCGAAAATTCTCGAGATCGTTAAAAACGCGAGAGTTTGCAATAAGTCTTGTTGTGATATATATATGAATGAAATTCGTCGTCACGTGTTTTTCATTATTATTATATTTGTAATATCGAATTTGTGTAACTTAAGTTTCCGTTGTAATATTTAAGAGAAAGGATTGAAATGGGATAAAAATCGATTAGCGGCTCGAAACTCGGATTCGCGAAGCCAATTTTAGGAATTTAAAAATATATATATATATAATTGCAGCGAAATCCTGACGCTGAAAATTCGTGGGTCGTTATTTTTTAGATTTTTGCTCGGCAAAAAAAAAGTTTCGACGCGATCGATTTTCATTCTGCAAAAAAATTCTATACTTGTAAGTTCTTAGAAGAACCGAAGAAGTCTTCTAATATTTTATTGAATCGTTAAAAGGTGAAATCCGTCCAAAAGTAGATACAAAATTGTTCCGCGTGAAAAATGCCAATTTCAGCGACGGAACAGTTCTGGTAGCTGAAATTCGTTGTTTTTTATATTATAGCAAACCCGAAGTAAGAATAGAAAGAATGAGCACATTTCTCGATTGCAGCAGAAGAGTTTGATTTTCATAAAATCTATTGACAAACATCAGCAATTTGAAAATAGGTGGGAAAATTTTCATGGAAGTCGAATTGCTCGAATGCAAGCGGAAATGTGATTTAATGTAAAGGTACCGACATTGTTTTTTCATAATAGATCGATCCGTGGTTGAAAGTTGGAAAGTAGCAAATAAGTCATTTGACAAGATTGCAGATGTTTTCTATTATAAAATGCAACTTCGCGTTCTGCTACAATGTAAAAAATGATGTTCTAGCTTTAGGAGAAACGCAATTAATTTTCATTACGTGCTCTTTTTAGATTAGAATTTTTATAACGACTTTTTCATTTTCTACGTACAACGCGGTCTTTGCCAAGCCGTTGTGTGGTTCTATACTTAATACATGAGCTGAAATTACTATATTATAAGGAATAAATGAAATATCAATCTCTTGTAATTTCAGTGTTCTTTGTAATTTCAATCGTAATTGAGTTACGATTTGAAAAACATCCAAACCTAAAGTGTGTTCTGATGATCTTTATTATTTTTCGAATTTTTAAGAAATCCAGTTTTTTTTTAATTTCATACAATTATGAAATTTGCAGTTTTTCTAAAAAAATTATAAGATGTAGAATTTATAAAAGTTGAAATAATGAGAAAACGAAATGATAAAATTATGCAATTTTATAATTGAAAAATGAAAAATTTGGAAACGAAAAAAATTACATTACAAATTTTTCAGAATGTTATTTCGAAATTTATGTAATTTCCAAAATTATACATTTTGAAAATTAAATAAATATCATAAATATTAGAATTTTAAACAATCAATTAAGAATCCTAAAAGATACAACGAAAAGAATTTTGAGCAATTTCAGGTACGATTTTCCTTTTCGAGAAAGTTCTCAAAATTTTTACCCAATTTTTTGAAGTATTAAAAATTATGGTTTTGCCGAATTACAAATCGTTACTATATATTTTTGAATTTTCGATAAAATTAATAATTCTAATATTGTAGTCAAAGTTTTTTCCTTTATACTTCTTATATTTTTTAGAATTTTTTAGGTCGTTGATGTTTGAAAGTTTTTTCTAAAATCTCTATTCGTTAAAAAAAACCATAGGGGATCGAGTTTTACCAAAATTTCCCCAAGAAGTTGTTTCACGAATTTTATGAAGTCGGATAGAAATTTTAAAGTTTATTTCTCATATGTTCTGAAAAATTTGCAATTAGCTTTTTATTTAAAAAAAAGGAAAAGCGTTTTGAAAATTGACTAAAAATAATATAACAGCATTTGGTATTAAAATATTTTTCTAATATTTTGAAATTGGAAAAAAATATAATTAAAATACTGGGAAACTAAAAAATATATCATTCCACTCAGAAAAAAAAATAAACTGCATTTTGGATTGCAATAAATTATTTTAGGAGTCAAAGGGATCTAGGAATTAGATAAAAAGCCGTCTTAGATAAAAAGAAGATCCAAATCTTATAAATACAAAACTTTTACAATTTCTTAACAATTCCTATACAAAAATTTGAACTATACTTCGTCTTTAAGAAAATAGTTTTCGAGATCCACGAGTATTTTTATCATTTGTACGAACAATGAACACGTGGAAGTGTGAAATATGGAAATGTTATTCTACGATATTATCGAAATTTTCCATTAATTACTGCCTTCGATACTTCGAGGGTAGAATTTCTGCCATTTCTGATCAAAAGTTTGAAAAAAAAGAAGAAAACGTGAAAAAAAAATAATATTAAACAAATTAACATTAACATTAAAGATCAGTTGGAAGGAAAGCAGCAAATGGAGTTTACTCCTTTAACTTTTTCTTTTTATCATTCTCCAAAAGGAGTTGTTCTGTTTGGACTTTTGTTAATTTCAGAACTACCAATTAATTAAGTGCAATATTTAAAAACGATATCTATGACTAATACATTTTGAAATTAATTTTCCATTGTAGAAACCCTGAGATTCGGAAACACGGTACCTTAAACTATTTTCTTATCAGTCTGTTACGTTATGGCGTTTCTTTCGTTTAGATTTTACCCTGAAAAAAAAGAATAATAAGGAATCAGAAGAAAAATATTAAAAATATAATAAAGTATATAGTTGAATTAGCCGAATAACAAATATAATAAAGTTTTATAATTTCTACAGTTCGAAAATTCTGAATTTTAGAATTCTATGATTTTTGCAATATTTAAGGAAACTTACGAAAATGCATAAATTTATAAGTTGTAGGATGGAAAAAAAATTGTTTCCTTTTCTCATTTTAACAATTTTTATGATTAGAAAATTATAAAATATATAATTTTATAATTGTATAATTTAAAAATCATAAATGTTAAATGTACAACTTTTATTTGGCAAAAAAAACGGAAAAAAAGAAAACCAGAAAATTACGAATTTATCTCAATTTTATAATTTCTAAAATGATGCATTTTCTCGAAATTTTATAATTTCCAATAACAAAATTCGGAAACCCGAATTTTTTCGACTTCCGAAATTCTCCAATAACTTTTTTTTTCGGAGCTCGAAAATTCCTGTTTCTTTTTTTTCTATGAAGCAAGAATTTTCAATATTACTTACTCACTTCGTTCAGCGATCAGTTCGTTTCGTCTCTCCTTATACTGCGGTGGCAAAGTTTCCAGCATCTTCTCGATGAAATTATCCAGGACCAAAGCTCTGGTGGTGGATTTCACTTTCGTCCGACAATTGGGACAGTCGCGGCGTTTCTTCATCCACGAATTTATGCAGTATTGACAGAATGTATGCGTGCAATTCAGCGTGGTAGCTCTGACCAGGAGCTCCGAACAAATGCTGCACGTCAATTGCTCGTCCATGATATTTCCAACAGTTTCTAAAGCTTCGTCCTTTTGTTTACAGGGTTCGTCATACGGCATATCCGTGGTCAGATCTATCGTGTCCAGGACATGCAGCTCCTCGGTACTGGTTGTACCGTCGTTCATTATTTGGAGAATTACGCAGTTATCTGAAACGAGATTTTAAAAAAAGGAGAATTTAGTGTTTCCATCAATGAACAAAAAAAATGATTATTGGAAAAAAATATTTTTGGAAATTATTGATTTTTTCAAATGCAAATCGAGATTTTCTTATTTAATTACAATTTTTTAAGCTTCTAGTGTGAATATTTTCAGTTTTGGAAATTTGTACCTTCGCTTTCCAAAATTATGGAAATTTCAGCAAAAAATTATCTGGAGTTTTCAGCATTTCCTTATAATTTCGGAAAACCTACTTAATTTTCTTAATCTTTCCCTAAACATTCCTAAAACACCCTCAAACTTTCTTTTCAACATTTTGGCAAATTCTGATCCTCTCCCAAAATTGCATGCTTCCGAAATCCCCTTACGCGACTTGGAGATTCGTCTCCAGTTCTTACCGGAACTCGGTATGACGGTATTTTGAAGAGTCAAGGCACGAGCTTCCTGTTCCCTCAGAGCCTCCTCCGTCTGTTTGAGTCTCTCTTCCAACTGTAACTTCTCACGTAACAACTGCGCTTGGACATTCCTCTCTTCCAGCACCAACTTTTCCATTTCTAACTGCCACTCTTGCTTCTGTTCGTCCCTCCACTTCTCCATTTCCTCTTTCATCCTCGCTTCCAGGGCCTCTTTTTCCTGCTTGCTCAGAGCCAAGGCTTCCTCGTATTTCTGCCTTTCCTCGTTGAGCTTCGCTTCGAAATTCAGTCGCTCCGCTTCCAGTCTCTCCACGAGCTCCTTGTAGGAATTCTGCAGATTCTTCTCGGCCGTGTTCCCATGAGCTATTTTTTCTTTCAAACTGTCGATCTCTTTATTGAGATGATCCTTTTGACCTTTTTCGATCTCGTGCTGCTTCAAAAGAATTTCCAGTTTGTTCCTCAGATTCTCCTGCTCCAGCTGCTTCATCTGTAACTTTCCTTCCAGCTCTTTCCTCTGGTTCGCTTGAGTCTCGGCGAAGGTCTTCTGCTCGGCGATGACATTCTTCAAGAACTCGGCGTTCAGTTTTAGCCTCTTGGTGGTACCGTCTGGTTTCACGGCGAGGGTGAACAGAAATTTGAATTCTTCCGATTCGCTCAATTGTATGATATCTCCCGCTTGGACTTTCGCGGGCACACCCCGGGTCAGAACTTGGCCGTTCAGTAACGTGCAAGTGGAACTCAGGTCGGTGATCGTCCAGTCCCCGTTCTCGTCGCTTTTTAACACGCAGTGTTTGCGAGAAATCAGGACGCTTAGGATCACTTCGTTATTATCGACGGCTCGGCCGATTTTGAACTGAAAGGGATAAGACGATTTATTTAAATTCATATAAAAAAAAAACAAAGGCTTCCTTGCATTCATATACATTTCTATTTTGAAAGTGATTTTGGTAATGCAGAATCTTTAGAATTTTGTAAGAAAAACGTCATCGTATAAGAATGTACAGAAGTATAGTATGAATATTAGTTGCGCTATTATTAAAAAATAAATGTATATAATTAATTTGCTAGTTTCTCATAAAATCCACCAGAAAACTAATTTGATTTATGTTTGATTAGTAATGTACACACTTTTTATACTTTTTTGTACAGATTTCTGTTTACTTACTCAAGGAAGATGGTAATATAATATAATATAGGTATAAACTATATAATGATAAAATTAGGAGAAGAATATATTTAAGATAGCATTGATTATCAATATTCAAGAGAAATCATTCCCCTTAAAAGCAGTAAGTAGTAGTAGTGTAGTAGTAATAATAATAATAATAATAATAGTAATAACAACAATAATGCTAGTAATAATAGTAACAACAATTATAATAATTATAATAGTGATAATAGCAATAATATAATAACAATAATAACTATTTATCTGTGAAAGTTATAAATTATAATAATGTGACTGATATCATGGACCATCATAATTATCATCCATTTCAATTGACTTCACCATGCAGCACCCAAAACCTGACCCTCTGCAGCAGCAACCACAACAACAAAATATGAATTGTACAGTAAAAAAGTAAAAATGAGAAAAGTCATAATCACCTCTTTATTATTGACATGTATATTTTGAGCCAAAGTACTGTCTTTATCGAACTTAACTAAAACTGGCTCCAAGTCTTCTTGGAAACTTCTTTTAATACTGCGACGTATTTCGGGGTCCGTAGTTTGCCCAAGGGACTCCATTTTTACGTAAATTAAAAGCTGCTGATTGTTACGCAAACTGTAGGAATGTATCCAGATAAATCACAAAACGTCGTAAACAAAGAGAAAAAAAAAGTACGAAAAGGCTTCGAGTTTCACATTTTACCGATATTTTTTTCTGTCATTTGTCAACTTCTCTCGCTTTGTTTTCATTCAGCCTCGAGACATTTTCATACTTCTCGATCCAAATATACAAGTTCCAGTACAAAGTTACAATTCCACTTCCTTATTTCACTCGAGTTCTTTCCAGTTGGGATTCCAGTAATTCAGTTCCGGATCAGTTTCTTCCGTCATTCGTTGAAATATTTCGGTCTCCAAAAATATTTCGCGAACACGCGTTGTTGCAATCTTCGTTTCCAAATTCTCCTCCTGCTCCCTCCAATTTTGACTTCTGCGACAATTATTCGATTTACGATCGAAAACCAATCAAATGACAGCGTTAGACGTCGAAAGCGACGCAAAGATCGTTCGTTGAAAATCATTTGTAAAACATGGGATCGACATTGTAGATTTGAGAACCACTGCATGAGTTCCACATGTGTTCCCAATTCCCATAAAGTTTTGCATTCCCATGTTCCCACGTAGAAACTTCCAGTGACGTTTCGGATTCTGGATTCTCGGTTCTGGAAGAAAGTGAAATTTTGAAATTCAATCGCTTAGTTTTTATAAATACGCGTTAGAGTCATAAATCTCAAAATGGTAGGTTATAAAAACCAGAGTAATCGCCAATATTTACTAATTAGTAATTTTTGAGGTTATGTTTTGAATACATTTTCAATTATCTAAAACATCGACTTTTTAATATTAATTTACTTATTAATATAAGTGTCAATACTTATTAATATGAACCAACGACTAATTTTGAGGTTATATTTTGTAATAGTTTTCCGCTCAACTTTTAATTATATTCTTAGTGTATTATAGTATTTTAGCATGATTGTGTATCGATGCTCGGATTCATTACTCGGAATAGTTTCACTAATTACTAACACTTATTCATAACTATTATATTGTGCTAGCATTGTTGCAAATTTGTATTTCGAATTTCAAAATTAAAATATTCAAAGTATTTTCTAATTCTGGAACCATCAAATTTGATACTATTTATATACCATCGTCTAATGCTATTCCAAAATACTCATACTCTCTCTTTAAATTTCCTAATTTCAGCCAAAAGGAAAAAGTAAAAAGTTCATTGACAAAAAGAATGCCGTAACGTTCCACCTCGTGCACAGATCTCAGCAAGATCCTTTAGCGGCGGATGAAACGGCTCCCCAAAGAGTACTGGTACCTGTGAATCTTACACAAGAAAAGACCGTTCCTGAAAAATCAAAAGAAGATCCAAAAAAACGTAAAGAGGAGCAACAGAAGTATGGAATATTCTTCGACGACGATTACGATTACTTGCAACATTTACGAGACGTCAGTACCTTGCCGGTGGAATGGCAACAGGTGGAAGAGAAGACGAAGGAAGATAAGAAGGAATCGAAGGAAAAGAAAATTACACTTCCTTCCTCCGTGTTCGCTTCCAACGTCGAGGAACACGTTGGACTTTTGAATAAAGCCGCCCCCATTTCTGGGCCGCAATTGGACCTCGATCCCGACGTCGTCGCTGCTATGGACGATGACTTTGATTTCGATGATCCTGAAAATCAGTTAGAAGATAACTTTTTAGAATTGGCCAATGAAGGGGGTGACGATGAGTTCGACGAGGATAGAGAATATGGTGAGTTTTTAATTATTACAATTATATTAATATCAATATTAATATAATTTTTATTTCTTTTAGTTATTTTTCATTGTTCAATGTTTTTTTAATGCTTTATATATGTTTTTTAATATCAACATTAATATAATTGTAAAATGAATTGATATTGTTCTTGTATCGATACACTCGTGTAATTATTAGTAGCAATGTTTCTAATTCTGTAAATTAATGACAACCTAATTGCAATACTGCTAATTATTAATTATGTTCATCGATAAATTAATAATATTCTTTTTTTGATCGTAGAATATGAACTAAACGAAGAAGACGAGGAGTACGAGGACTCGGATGTTTCTTCCGAAGGTCACATGGGGGATTCGGATGAGGAGAGGGACGAAGTTGGAAGTTTGAAGGATCGACTAAAATCCTTCCATGAAGAAGAGACGAAATCTCGGTTTACAGAATATTCAATGAGCAGTAGTGTTATGAGGAGAAACGAACAACTAACCTTACTCGATGATACCTTTGAACACGTAATAATTCCAATTAACTTTCCAATTAAATTATCGTTCTGAAAATAAAAACAAATTGAATTATCGTAATTTAATTTGTTTTTTAAATTGCTTTGTTTATCCTTAGATGTACGCTGGATACGACGATACCGAGATCGGAGCATTGGAATGCGAGGAAATCGAAGGTTTCGTACCTTCGAACTCCGATATCTTGTTGCAATTAGCGGATGAATTTGAGAAGAAGAAAAATGAGGATGTGAGATAATTGTTACTTCACTCATTTTATTCAAACATTCATATTTTACTGTGATGAATCGCTTTTTATTTATATTATGTTCCCAGTCGGAAAATTTAGCAACACTGATGAAGGATCGCATGAAGATTATGGTAAGGGACGACGAAAGCTCCGAGGATGAGGCAAACATGGAGCGACTCGTAGTCGAGAAGAGAGAAAGGGACAAATGGGACTGTGAAAGTATCCTCAGCACGTACAGTAACATTTACAACCATCCGAAACTCATTTCCGAACCAAAAGTATGTATTGCCATTAATTATAAAAAGAAAATAGACAATCTGGTTAAATAAATTGAAATTGAAATGTGTTGGCTGCAAGATATGAAATTGCAATTGGAAAGAAATCGTGTTAACTTCGATTATGCTTTGAGATAATTACTTTTGAAATAAATTGTTACATATTTTTATCGATGACAAGAAGGAACTGGAAAGTTTATCGATCCCAGCATAGAAATTATAATTGAATGGAAATTACGTTAACTTCAACTGAAATTTGGGTTCTCAATGTGGGACATTTTATCCTAGTATAATATTTATTGTAATAATAAAAATAATGTATAACTTAATAAATAAGTATAATACTAATTTAGGAAATGTATAATAGAAATTAATTTTTTTTAGGGTCCAAGTAAAATTAAGATCGATCCAAAAACTGGAATTCCAAAAGACGTTTTAAACGGACCGAGTGATAAGTTAACGGCAAAATCTCTGGCTCAGTTTGATCTTCAGAATGAATTACTGAAACCAAAACCCGCGCAATCAATTGCGGAAACTATGAAATCCACTCTAAGTATTTTGAGCGTCCGTCCGAAAGACGAAACACCCGAGGAAAGGAGGGAGCGGAAAAAAGCTCTTAAAGAATACCGAAAGGTGAGATAAGGAAAAAAAACATTGAAACGATAATAATAATGTGGGTTTCGTATCCAAATAAGTCTAATGATTTCTCGTCTCTTTTGTCTATTTTAGGAAAGAAGGATAGAAAAGAAAGCTAATAGTGAGGCATTCAAGGAAGAGAAGAAACGTCAGGAGAAGATTATTTTAAATAATAAGCAAAATGTACAGGGAAATCGCATAGTTTAAGTTAAAGATAGATTTTGTAAGATTTTTGGAATATATTTCCTATAAACTTTTAATTTAGAACGAACATTTTATTTTTTATCATTTAGCATGAATATACTTTTTTTACCCTTATCGGTAACCTGAATTTTAATTATATGGAAATAACGTATGATATTGTCTAATATATTTTAATTGAAGTCAAAGAATCAAAGTTTTCTCTAAAAAAAAAAGAAAAAGTATTCTATTTGTTTCAAAAAAAGATGAAATAAAGGAAAATATAAAATTAAATATGAATAGGAATATAGGTAATAAATAATACCAATACTAAAATACGATCTATATTTTAAAAAATTAGTTCTCTGCCGCGATTATAGGTGGCAGCCAGTGAAGATTCCCATAAATATAATTTCGACTTCGAAAAAAGAGAAAGGAGAAAGGAGGGAAGTTTCAAGCCACACATGACGACCGCGTGCGTTTACGAGATTAGCGAGTTTACTGTTCTTTAAATAACAAGATAAAACGAATTTCTGTAATTATTCGAGCAACATAAAATATGTCGGTACCGGATAAAGTTCTAATGCGGAAAATCAAGAAACGCGAGAAGAAGAAGCTACAAATTATCCAAGAAAGGGAATCCCAGAAATGCAATGGTAAGCCTATAGGTTAGGTTTCTGAAATTGATGTATCCATATATAAAATTGTATGTAATGTACTGAAAATAAATAACGAGCATGCAAATAAACGACATTCTTGCAATTATTACAATTATATCAATCGATTGCGAAGCTTTTCCAATTGCAAGAAGTAGTGTCACGTTGGGTAAACAAGGACATAACCTCCTTGATACAAGCATCATGGAAGCAGCCAGCTGATTTTGTGATGCTATCCGATATTATAATTTTGAATAATTATTTTTATTATTATTGCTACCACATAGCTATGTTTTATAACTATTGCCTTAGAAATAGTAATACTAATTATCAAATTTCAATTTTTTATAATTATTTCATTGTTACCACTACGGTGTGTTTCTAATTTTCTAGCACTTAATTTTGTTCAGAGAAAATAAATGAACGATTTTACTCATTCTATATATTCATCTCAATTTAATCAAAAAATATTTTTTTATTAATATTTTAGCGGTCGGTAAAGTGTTAAATAATTTTGTAAATTATTACTTTTTCCTAAAATTCCTTCAGGAAGTTGCATTTAGAATTCATAGAAATAACTTAAATAAGAAATATAACGTAACTATGAAATATTAAAATAGCAGCAAATAACAATTATTTTATTGAATTATTAAAGAGTTTTGAAGTTACTTCAAAATATTGGGAACACATTTTTCATCGACCATGTCTTTACAGGAAACACAATCGAAGAAGATGAAGAGGAAACAAAAATGCCACAAGAAAGTGTGAAACATGTTAAAAAGGGACCAGGAGGAGTTAAGAGACAACGCGACGAAGATGCTTCTGTCAAGGGTAATAAATTCTATCCTTTTCGCTAAAATCAATTGCTTAAACACTAATTGTAACTATTGGTTAAAATTAATCTCCCTGAACAATGAATCAAATTCTCTCAATAAAAAATACCATCCTTTTAGCGGAAAAGAAGAAAAAAATAAAGAAGAAACTGAAAGAACCCGAAGTCGAAGAGGATAACGAATATTCCGATCAACAAGATGAGAATGAGACCTCTAAAGAGGAAAATGTCGAAGAAGGAGAAAATTCTGATGACGAACCTTCGGAACAATGTGAGTGTTCTATTTCAAGAATCTCATTTTTAGACCTATAAGATCGACCCATTTACTTATTGTATTTTTTAAATATCAGTGCCGGGTACTTCAATGGGATTGGATGTATTGAAAAACACTAGTTTCGAAACACTCGCCGATAAAGTTTGCGAGAACACTTTGAACGCTATCAAGGATATGGGATTTACAAATATGACAGAGATTCAAGCGAGAGCGATTCCACCTCTTTTGGAAGGCAGAGATCTTGTCGGAGCCGCTAAAACGGGATCCGGAAAAACCTTGGCTTTTCTTATACCTGCCGTCGAATTGATTTATAAGTTAAAATTTATGCCCCGAAATGGTAAGTAAATTTTTCGTTAATTGAAAAAAAAAAATTCTGTAGATATTCGATATTTTTCAAAATCTTCTAGAATCAGAATTTTCAAATTTACCATTTGATTTAATTACAGTATTTAAATTGAAGTTAATGGGTTGCAAATTTTTCTTGCTTGGTATAATAAATAACATTTTCGTGTCAATAATTTCAAAAATCCAGTCCGCAGGAATAGTGAAAAAGAATAGAGTATAAGTATTATTTGAACCCACAGGTACCGGATGTATAATAATTTCGCCGACGCGCGAATTGTCAATGCAGACGTTTGGTGTGTTAAAGGAATTAATGAAATACCATTACCACACGTATGGTCTCCTTATGGGAGGTGCCAGTAGACAAACGGAAGCCCAGAAGCTCGCGAAAGGCGTGAACATCATCGTAGCGACTCCTGGAAGGTTGTTGGATCATTTGCAAAACACTCCAGATTTCCTTTATAAAAATCTCCAGTGTCTCATCATTGATGAGGCCGATCGAATTTTGGATATTGGTTTCGAGGAGGAACTAAAACAAATTATTAATTTATTGCCCAGTAAGTATATTAGATGTAAACTATTTCTTTAAAAATAATATTTCTATTTTTAATCACATTATTATTATTATTATTCAATAACAACAACACAAATAATAATAATAATAATAATAATAATAATAATATCATGATAAGCTGGAAGATTTATTTATAACAAATGTTTAGCTTAAAATTAATATTTTATATTTTGATATAAATATGCAAATTAAAATTTTTTAAAAAATAATTTGCGTTGTAATTAAACTAATAATACTAATCAAATATTTTTTAGTTTATTTTTTGCGTATCTGTTTATTACGAAAATTGATAAAGCCCCTAATAAGCATAATTATTAAAATAAAAATTATTTTTTTGTTTATAGAAAGGAGACAGACCATGTTGTTCAGTGCAACGCAGACTAAAAAGACGGAATCTATAACGGCATTGGCTTTGAAAAAAGAACCCGTTTACGTTGGGGTCGATGACGAGAAAGAAGAAGCTACCGTGGAAGGTTTGGAACAAGGATACGTGGTCTGTCCGAGTGAGAAACGGTTTCTTCTGCTGTTTACTTTTCTCAAGAAAAATCGTAAGAGGAAAGTCATGGTTTTCTTTAGCTCCTGTATGTCTGTCAAATACCATCACGAGTTACTGAATTACATCGATTTACCAGTACTCAGCATTCATGTAAGTATATTTAAGGAAATGATGAATTGTCCATAAAAAGAAGATGTATTGGCCTTCAAAATATTGCCTAATATTTAAATAGTATCAGTAACCAGTATTTTTTATATTGAAATTCTCACTTTTCTGGAATTCTATAAAATCTCGTAACACATATTTTTTTCATCCATTTGGGAAAATTTTAGAATCATTAAAATCATTCTGTCATTTTTAAAGGGAAAAATACGTATTTCTATTTTTATAATTTCATGAAAATTTGTTTCAGGGTAAACAAAAGCAAACAAAACGTACCACGACGTTCTTCCAATTCTGCAACGCGAGTTCTGGAATTCTCCTTTGTACGGATGTTGCTGCTAGGGGTCTTGATATTCCGGATGTCGACTGGATTGTCCAGTACGATCCTCCAGATGATCCTAAGGTAAGAAAATCACGCATTATTTCATATGTTTAACCATACATTTCTCGTTTATTATTTTTTTTTACAACTACGAGTTATTAATTTACATATTTCTATTTTTTCGGAACAAATTTTCTACCGATTGTTTTGCAACAACAATAGTAATAATAAAAATAGAATTTTATTAAATCTTTACGAATCTATTATTAATCCGAAATCATGATTTCTTTAGGAATACATTCATCGAGTCGGTAGAACAGCACGTGGCGAAGGAAGCAGCGGAAACGCTCTACTGATATTACGGCCAGAGGAACTCGGTTTCCTCCGTTACCTGAAACAAGCACGTGTACCTGTTAATGAATTCAACTTCTCCTGGAACAAAATAGCAGATATCCAATTACAGGTATATTTGATTTGAAATTACACCGTTTCAACATTGATTTCCCATTAATCGCCGTTGCGCCCGTTACAAAATCTAACAATCGCTTTCCGGCTTCTCTTTCAATGAATATGAAAGTATCTTGCTTTTACTTCCTACACGGTATTGAATAGCAACGAGAGTGGATGGGGAATGGGAACGAGGAGATGAGAATGATAAAAAGAAGGAGAGTGAATTCAATCATTTACCAGAAACATATCTCCTAACTTCATTCTAGCAACTGTTTCTGGATGAAGGTGTTCTGCTACCTACGCGCGTGCCGAGCGTGTGTTCGACACCTTCGGCATTTCGTTGTTATTATTATTATTGTTGTTGTTGTTATTATTATATTTTCCTATTCATCCAGAAACTCTTCTTTCATTTCGTTTCGCCTTTCAGTATTCTTTCGTGGATTGGGAAATTTTTGTAGGAATTTATATAGATACAGGCCTGTTTCTTTTAGAAAATGGGAAGTTACGAATGTGACATTATTATTTTTTTAATTTCCGTAGGTATTCGCAACATTTCGAAAATAAAATGTGGTAGCTTTTGTAGAAGGTCTAAATATATTTTTTGGGGGAGTTTGGAAATTTGAATAACAAAATATTTTCGGAAAGAAACAATCTATCATAGCGAATTTTGAGAAACAGTTTTTTTTCAGAGTTTGGTATGAAGATTTTGGCTTTTCTAAATTTCACAACATTTTTTTTAAATCAGTTGTATAAAAATTACCAATATTATAAAAATAGACCCCTTAGTAGGAGACTTTTTGAAACGATTCTTACGTAAATTTTTAGGATCAAACAGAAGTATTCTAATTAAACTATTGATTTTCAATTTTAAATAAGGATAAAAATATTGATTTTCAAATTTAAATAAGGATAAAAATAATAATTTTCAATTATGTTGTTTCTACATGTATAGTTCGAATATGAGTGGGAATTCTCATAAAAGCTTCGAATATAAAATTTTCGGTCCCGTCATTAACTAATTGATTACGAAATTACGTAGAATTAAAATTGGGGGAAAAAATTCGAGTTAGAGTAAATATATTTGTCGTGTAATTATACCCTGCAGCTTTTGAAGCGCTTAATGTGAATGAGCACGTAAAAAGCGAATTAGCTTACAAATTGATGTAATTGAAGGAATCATAATGATATATATATGAATTTACCATGGAAGTAAATATGAAAGGGGGAATAAAAAACAAATACTCGGAAAAAAAAGAGAAATGGAAAATTGCAGTCTTTTACCTCGTTTTCACATATTAGATGGTTACTATAATTATTGTTTAAATGCAATTTTTTCCTCGGAGGTAAAAAAGCATTTAATGACACTTAAAACGTTAATCGATAGCTCGTTAAAAAAATACCAATATTTGTTTAATTTTTTTTTCCAACTCGAGAACATTAAATATACTTTCATACCTTATTTCATAATTTCAATCAGAAATAAAAAGTCCATAAGGAATATCGTCAAGGATTTTAAGAATAACCAAGAATCAGTGGTGAACCTTCTTTTTACCCGGAAATTGGATAACATATGTAGGAACAAAGAAATCTTTAAACTTCAAGGCGAGTTGCAACAAGAGTCTCGATTCTCACAAAGAAAGGGTGTTTTTTTTGCATCAATTAAATTCTTTAGGGAAAAAAATGGAGAAAAAAGAGGAGACAAAAATAGCCCGAAGTAGTATTTTTAAAGGATGTAAGAAATAATCTTTTGAAAAAAACAAGAGGTTTAATGATCCAGAGTCGTTAAAAGGGACACGGTATTAAATGTTGTCGAAAATGAAGCTGTCGATTTCGGTGAATTGGGAAAAAAAGTTTCGCTTATGGAGTACCTGATATTTTTTCTGAAATTCAAGCGCCGCTAATTGGAAGCCGTAGATGAGATCGTTAATGACGGTGACGGAGGAGATAAAATAGTGATAAATCTTGAAAATTGCGGGGGTGCGGCTTTCACCATGATGTCATCCAATAAAACGCTCCGATGGAATTAGTAATGCCACTGAAAATCCATAAAACCACGTTATTTATTATCCCGTATGTCTTTTATAAAATTATACATACGATTAAGCGTATAAACGTTACGTAATACGCTTGTCCACACGTAGAAACACTTTCACGAGGAATTATATACGGAAGTAACGACATGTTAATTTATTATGAAAAAAATATATTAGACACAGATGTAAAGTTCTTTTTTTTTTATTTTGGTAATGGAAGGACCCGGAGTCGGGTCTAATCTAAAAACGGCTATTTAGGAATTCTCTCTTGAAACGAAAGTATATTATTAAAATTTAAAAAAAAAGGAAGGTTGAATTTACATTTCCACTTGAGCACGAAATACATAAGTAGGATTCTATTTGGACACTTAACGAATTTTTTTTTGCCGCTGCCGGACATTTAAACAAATATTTTTTTACGTTAATTAGACAGCAAAAGTTAATTGAGAGTATTTGTTTATCGACGTTTACTTGGAAGAAAAAAATCGCTGTCGCGGTGGCTACTGTTAATATAGAAAAGTACACAAGAAGAAAAGTTGGGATTTTGGTAAAAGTTCATTCGGCGAGAGTTTGATATATTTTTTAGGGGATCGCTTTGAAATTTTTCCAATTCCAAAAATTGAGGAATTTAGTAATATTTTTTTTATGCAGTTCCTTGGAATTTTTTTAGAATTCTGAAAATTAAGGACTCTAGTGCCAAGGATTTCCTGGATGATTCTATTTTGCGCCATTTTTCTTAGTTAGGAAAGTCTTTGACCAAATTCCAAAATATGTAATGGTTTCAAAAATTTCTACGAATTCGTTCTCTATCCTAGGATTTATTTTTTCCATGAAAAGAAAACTACGAGATCATCGCTAGCAACAATAAGTACAATGTTTTGTAGAAATACGACGGTTTATTGACCTTTTAGCTTTACTTGGCGATGTTCAATTGACATTAAGTCACTTAAAGCATTTGTTAATTGCTCAGAAGAGAGTTCAGAAGGGGATAATTGATGAATCGATCGTTTTATTGGATAAACGTATTAATGATAGCTTTTTACGTGGGACGAGACTTCCGAAAATGGTTGGGTGAATCAAACGAATCAGTGTAATAAAAAAAAAGAGAAGCGATACGGACAAACAGGACGAAGGAAGACGTTTTGACCGGTCGTACTATATTTATGTTAATTTTTTTCCTTTCAGTTGTCTCTTTTTTCATGTCTTTCTGGAACATCAAAGCTACGAAGGCTTAGAAAGTACCTCCCGATATTTCAAATTCTATTTCTAAGTGTTTTTCTGCCACAACAAAAAGTGCCTTTCAAACGTTTTGCTAATTAGCATCAGGGAGGGAAAGAAAAGAAAAAAAAAATAACTATATAATGCGTGGGTATTTGAAAAAACGATTTAGAATTTTTATAATCATAAAATTGAAAGTCTGAAACTTCAGGAATTTTTTCCTCGAAATCTATTCAATTTTTGTGGGTATTAATAAATAGGCAAATTTAGTACTTGAAATTCTACAAAAAATTATATTTTTATCTTCCTGGAAAATCCAAAATTTGCGATTTTTTTTTCAAATTATTGGAATTCTAAAAGGGTGTGTTTCTTCAAAGTGGAGCAAATTTCCCTCGATATCCGTATTTTTATGTGTTTTTAACTCCACTTTATGCAAGAGTTTTTACGTACCATAAAAGAAAATCCGGAACTTTTTTTTATTACCAATTCTAACTAATTATGGGTAATTAAGCTCACGTGTCCTTCATGCCCCTGCACGTGATATAATCTTTGGCCTTGACTTTTTAGAGCACTCTTTTAGTATCCAGCATCTTTTTTTCAGTGCAATATTTTTTTTTATACACTGATCTTTTAGAAATTTCGGAAAATCCTGTTAAAAATAGATGATTTCAGTATTCAACAATATCTGAAATCTCTTATTTAAAATTTTTTTAAATAAAAGGTTTTTTTTATTCCTGAGCTTTTTTATGAAGAAATTTTTATTATAAGAGTTTTTCTGAATCTTTCACAATTCCTATTTAAATTCTGTTGAATTAGAATTGTTTAACTTTCCGAAGTTAATGAAATAGAAAATTCCTAGAGTCGAAATTAAACATTCACGAAAATTGGAAGATTCAAATTTAATAGAATAAATTCGGAATAAAATCGAAATCCAATTTTCTACAAAATTAGAAATTCAAATTTAACAAGATCCATTCTATAGGTAATTAATAGGATCAAAACTAGGGTATTTACTTTGACTCTTCTTTTCTTACATCAATTCTTCCTAAAATGTCCAAAATATTTAAGAATTCAAATTCAATGGAATTACTTTGATAGAAAATTCATAACAAAACAAAAATACAAAATTAATCTAAAATCTCCCTTCACTTGTTACCTACCAGCAAAATATTTTTTAAAAAAAGTGTGTGAGCAGACTGTAAAGTCCAAGCCATAGGAAACCTGTACAGCGAAGCTAAATACATTTCTGATTGTTGCAGGTAACAACAATAACAAACTTAACGACTTCATTTAACGACTGGTGTTCCAGTAAAGACATAAAATGAGAAACGGAGGAAAAAGGAGAAGTGTATCGTGAATCCATAATTGGTCAGTTCACAGTATGTCGTCTCTTGGGAAGATACAGATACGGGAGATGTAAGGAGGCAAAAGGCGCATGATATGCGTTGCAAGGTTTCATATAATCGGCGTAAAGACATGGACGTGGATTCTGAATTGGATTTACATCGTTTGACTCGAGAGAAGAAGGGAGTGGTGTGTGAATCACGCGTGTGGGCGATATACATACCGCGTGTTTCGTTCATTCTCTCTTCGCTTCTATCTATGCCTTCCTTTCATTCTTCTCAGCGATATGTTGCACATTGCAAAAGTACAAACGACATACTTGGGCTCCGAGAAAATCATACCACTTCTTCTAGCGGTCGTAAAACCGACGAGAATATTCCCCACGTCCTCCACTTTGTCACATGTCCGAGCTTTCTGCCTTTAAGAGGGTCAGTCTCAAACATTAGGCTTTTTCCAGACATTGCCGTGTAAGATTCAGAAAAACTCTTAGATAAAAATTGATTGGAAGTCATAAAATTGGAAAAGGGATTTTTTTTTGAGGATATTTTCAAAAAAGATCTGCCTTTAAGAGGGTCAGCCTTAAACATTAGGCTTCTTCCAGACATTGCGGTGCAAGATTCAGAAAAACTCTTAGATAAAAATTGATTGGAAGTCATAAAATTGGAAAAGGGATTTTTTTTTGAGGATATTTTCAAAAAAGATCTGCCCTTAAGAGGGTCAGCCTCAAACGTTAGGCTTCTTCCAGACATTGCGGTGCAAGATTCAGAAAAACTCTTAGAAAAAAAATTGATTGAAAGTCATAAAATTGGAAAAGGGATTTTTTTAGTAGATGCACTTTCTTTTGAGGATATTTTCAAAAAAGAACTTTCGAATTTTTCGCAATCCTAAAAATAGGGGTTTCTGGCAACTGAAATTCTCTGAAATTTCTTATTTTCACTTTCTTCAAAAAGTTTCTCGAAATCAAAAAATCCAAAAATTATTTCTTCTTCAAGAAATAACAGAGAAAAATATGAAGTTAAAAATACTAACTTTTCAGTCCTCAAATTCTATTCGAAATTTGTAGCAATTCCTAAACCTTTATTTATGAAAATTATAGATTTAAATACTATATTTATAAAAATTATAGATTACACATTTCATGAATCGTATTTTCACAAATTTGCAATTTCAATTTTATTTTAAAAGAGAGTCTCAGTTTTTCAATTTTGTTTTAAAACCTTCGAGTCTCGAATTTCAAATATAATTTTTTTTACATCTACCCAAGAGCATAAAATTAAATTTGAAAAAAAGGGGGATTTCTTTCCATTTTTTTTACCTTCTTGCGACGAAGGGAAAAAGGTTCGCACGTTCTGGAAAGCGAATGGGACGGATATCTTGGGTTGTCACTCGAAATGCTGCCTTTTTGTTCGTTTCCTCTCTCTCTCTCTCCTCTTTGATCTTTTTACCATTTCTGGTGAAAGGCCGATTTATGAATCGGCAAGACTGTCATGTATGTTAAACGCGAGGTCGCGTGCACATAAACATGTGCATTCGCTTAAGTATCCTACGTACGTACTCACCAACTAACCGTGGAATCTTTGGCATACCTGCTTATCTCAGAGATCACTGTCAGCTTGATTTTCATTCCTCGGGTCCCCCTTTTTTCCCTAGCCGCCTTTTCAAGAATAGACGTGGCTCGGAGAGGAGCGCAAATTGCTACTTTACAGAAATAATATTTATTAACGCAGAGGGTCGTATCGAAGCTTGGAGTAAACGCGGAATTCGAATAAATATTTACATACCGAAAAAGATACCGGTCGGCAAATTGTGCCTGTAAAAGCCCGTAATTGTTTCGTCAGGTGATGCTGAGAAAAAAAATATCGAATCTTGGAATACACATTTTTCTAATTATTCCAGATAACTTTTTAAATTTTAAATTAATTGATGGGTATTAATACTGTGCCGTCCGGTGGCACCACGTTGGTGCCATGCGAAAACTATCGGGCAAGCGCCGGTGGCACCACGTTGCTGTCGTACACAAAGATTTATACCGGCGCCAAACGAAAGAATCCCGATCAGACGCGAGGACGGCAAAGTGTTAATAATTATAATCCGATTTGTAATTATAAAGTGGAGGGAGAGTAGTTTTTCGATGGGGAAATTGAAATTCCAGGGAAATACATTTTTTTTTTTCAGAGAAACTAATTTGTTTTCGGAATTTGGAATGTTGAGGCCAATTATTTTGTAATCAAATTGAGAAGAAAATTGGAAACAAATTTACAGAACTATTAAATTTATGAATAAATGTAGCAGCAAGTATCGGTTAAATGGAAATTTTGAGGTTTAAATTTTTCCATAGAAGACAATTTTTTCTATTAGAAGGATAACGCAGCTAATCATAATTCGATTAAGAAAAATCAGAGGAAGAAATTGAATTAAGAAAATAATTTTAGCAAGAGACTATTCGTTAAATTGAAATTTTGAGAAATTAACATTTTCATGAGAAGACTATTTTTTCTACTAAAAGGATAAAGCCCGATTACTTTGTAATCGGACTGGAAAAAAAATTAGAAAGAAATTGAATCTAAAAAATGACTTTAGCAAGAGAGTATTTGTTAAATTAAAATTTTTAGGATTTAAATTTTTCAACAGAAGACAATTTTTTTCTTAGAAGGATAACGCAGCTAATTATAATTCAATTAAGAAAAAACATAGGAAAAAATTGAATTAAGAAAATAATTTTAGCAAGAGACTATTCGTTAAATTGAAATTTTGAGAAATTAACATTTTCATGAGAAGACTATTTTTTCTACTAAAAGGATGAAGCCCAATTATTTTGTAATCGGATCGGGAAAAAAATTATAAAATAATTGAATCTAATTGTAAGAAATAAATTTAGCGAGAGAGTATTTGTTAATTTGAAATTTTGGGGAACTACATTTTTTCCAGAGAGGCAAATTTTTTTCTGTTGAAAGCTTTAGGGCCAATTATTTTGTGATCGGATTAAAATGAAAATAAGAAATGAATTTAATAACGATTCAATTTAAGAAGTAGCTCCGGCAAGAGGGATTTCTTAAATTTCGCTAAAGATAGAAATTCCCGAGGTGATATTAATACGAGGCGAATAAAATCGTAAGAGTACCGAATAACTTGACGCAAGAGACGAAATTACGTAGACTTGTGTACTTTAAGAAAGAATAATAATGATAATTCACGGCATAACTGTTTTTTTTAACTACTGATTTGTATTTCAAGCGCGTATCTTTCGACGTTGTTTAACTCGACAGCTAAAGTCAGTTGACGAGGCTGGATTTTAAATTAAATACTGTAAGATGATGTTACGTTGCGTGTATATGCGTAAGTTTAAAATTAAGAGAACGTAGACTATTCCCACATTAAACATTTACTAATCTTCCTCCTTTCGTCTCTTTTTCTTTTCTGTTCCAGCTGGAGAAGCTGATATCTAAGAACTACTTCTTGAATAAGTCGGCCAAGGAAGCTTTCAAGTCTTACGTCCGAGCTTACGACTCCCATCATCTCAAGCAGATTTTCGATGTGGAAACGTTGGATTTGGCAAAGGTCGCCAAATCGTTCGGATTTGTCGTGCCTCCAGCTGTTGACCTGAGTATCCTTTATTATTTTTATGCCAATTTGGATTTATTTCAATGATTAACACTTTTTCGTTTGGCGCCGGTGTAAATCTTTACGTACGACACCAACGTGGTGCCACCGGCCCTTGCCCGATAGTTTTCGTATGGCACCAACGTGGTGCCACCGGGCGGCATAGTGTTAATAAAATTTCTTCCTCTCTCTCTTTTTTTTCCAAAAGATTTTTCAGGTTTATCGCGAACGCTGAAGGTTCGGTATTTTTGAAAATTTGCGTTATTTGCATTTTCTGAGGAAAGTGGAAAATTTTGCAATTTCCAAAGTGTAGCTTTTCTTGACAAATTCGATAAAATCGAGTTTCTCAAAAAAGTAAAAACGAGAACGGGAATTTTGGAATATTATTTTAATATTTTTTAATTTAACTTCTTATCAACTGATAATTTCAATTAACAATTGATTTCTTTTTCGAAGGCTTCCATTTAATTTTTCTAGCCCCTGACAGTAGGTGCTTCACATTTAAATTGATTTAATTTTCAAATTTTTGAAAAAGTAATAGAAATATTTTGGAAAGACAGCAAGTTTTCAGATTTCGATCCTCCAAAAAATTAAAAAAGAAGACAATGGTACAAGACTTTTTGTATATTTTCTTCTCAACTTTGCCTCTCATTTTTTAAACGTATTAAAATTAATTTTATTTGTTAAAGTCCAAATACTAATTTTTACCAAATTTAAAGAGAACAATTTTTTTGTAAAAATACCAATTTTCAAGTTTTCAGCCATTTAGATGCATTTTCGATGCCTCATATTTTCCTTAACTACGATAATTTCACAGAAGTGGGAATCAGCAAGGAATCAAGACCAAGGAAACGGTTGGGCGGTGGTGGATATGGTTATTTCAAAAACATGAATAATCCCAACGCTGGACGACAAATTGAACGCAGTAAAACTTTCCGACAGGTGGGAAAGCGTGGGAAGGATTCACGACAATTTTCTAGATGAAGAAATTGCAGTATAAATATATCAATCTGAATATTGCGGTCATGTTCAACGCATGCAAATTTTCTACATAAAATACGAAAGCCAGAGAAGAAAACGAGAATCCTAATTTTTTATTACCACCGTCGTTTATTATTCTTCGAGTCGGTACCGGAATTAATTAATAATTAAACGTATTGGATCAAAAGAAAAATTGGCAAGATGCCAAAAATGGAGAATTCTATTTTTATCCATTTCGAAAATTAACGAATACTACATGCAAGTTGAAAATCAAAGACATAAATTGTTTATTAGATGGTTCGTATCGATTTTTCATCTACATCGATGAATAAATAAATTTATTTTTATTGAAAGAGTAATTGCAACTTTTGTAAAATGTTAAATTCTATCGCCGTTTGGAATTTTTATAAATATTAAAAATTGGAGTTTTCAAAAATTACAGTAAAATTGGAATTCCCCAAAAATTCCAATAAAAATGGGATTTCCAAAATTTTGATATGTATCCTCAATTTCGGAATATCCTTGTCAGAAAAATCAATGCCCATTCTCTGCAACTGAAATTCATTCTTTTTCGTGAATATTAAAAAAATAATATTAATTTATTCGAATGCATAAGTTCAGTACCGAATTACGGGGAAAAAAAAACCAGACTGCACTGGAGACGCAAATAATATTATGACCAACGTCCGTTTCCATAATTGTAGCTTACGATTACACGTAGCAGCTCCTAATCCGGCTGTACGGGGAATAAAATCTAATATCGTCGTTAACTTTAATACGATTTCCCGAAAAAGGCGAGGAGGCGCTCGTTTTTATGTGTAAAAAAAAATCGTACAATTTTCATGCTGCAAGTCGATAAACATCAGTCACCCTTACAGAAGCGTAGGTTTTATCTAACAACCGTCTAATTTTGGTAAAGACTGCCTACTTCTGTTTTTGCAAAAACACCTTTTTTTCCAGAACAATGCCTCCGTCTGTCTATTCTTGCGACTCGAAGGACGAAACTATTTCAAGGAGGCGTTGTTTAAAAAAAAAAGAAAAGGGAATCGTATCCTTTCGTTTCGGGTCTCATCAGATAAGCTCCCTAATTAAACGAATCAATGGTACGATTTTCTTTTTCTCCAGGAGAGGTTTTCGAGGTGATTTGCAAAAATCTCGTCGACAATAGATCGAATGGGATCTCGACCTACGCGCAATTGATTAAGAGTGATCTATTTAGAAATCGGAAGGTCCTTTGAAAGAAAATAGAATGTCATCTCGCAAAATGGCGAGAAAACATCATAACATGGGCAAGGTGGAGAGAACAAAACGGGATAAAAAAAAAAATAAGGTGGAGACGAAGGATAGGGCATAACGATGGAAACGGAGGAGCGAGAAAGAAAGAAAAATAATTTATAACGTTTAACTCCCACATGATTCCATGACGGACCATTTATGGGTATGTGACGTCAACGTTACTTTATACATTAACCAATATACGTGTAGGCGCCTTCTCTCAATGCATAGAAGGCAACATTCAGTGGGAGCTTAGAATACGTCTGTATCTATGTGCCACTAAGGCGGTAATGTAAGATCAATCGCTATCTCTCCTATGTTACACATGTAGAGAAACCTACTGACTTTGTAATGACCATATCTGGATCTTAAGGATAGGGGATACAGAGAGAGAGAGAAAGAGAGAGAGAAGAAAGTGTAGGTATCATAGCCTGTTATCTGGCATAGTTATGGTAACTATTTGTATCGTCCGAATCAATTAATTGCGTACGTTAATTATGTACCGTCAATTAATTGTAAGTCCTAATTGTAATTGTAGCGATAAAGGACTTGCTGCGTTTTGGAATTTATTGACGGAAAAGGTTTAAATCGGGAGAAAAGGATCTTCTTTGTTTTTCTTTTCTTTTTAGTAAGTTTACCCACCAGTAAAACCCTAGTTTTTGAAATAACACCCCAAAAAGTATTAGATAGGATTGAATTTTGTTTGTTAAGTAATAATTGAAAATTAACACTTTCATAAAATAATTTTCAAATTTATGCTTCAAAAAACAAATGAATCACTCCTTTTCAATAAAAAAAACACTTTACTTTCCCTAAAATTCATCGAAAAATGGAATTCTTGACACCAAACTGATCGATTTCTGTGAAAAAAGCGAATAGAGTTTGATTAAAAAAAAAATTAGATTTACTTATCAAATTAGATTTGAGTGTAATCTCTAGTAATTCTTTTTTATTTTCATTGCCAAAAGATTTTTAAATCACAATGTATCGACTCTATCAATCAATTTCCATCTGATTCGAATTTATTAATTTTCATTAATTTTCCATCTGAAAGTGTGGTACCAAGAGTGTCTAATAATCCTCCCAAATACCCACAAAAATAAAACGAGCCGTTTATTTTGAAAGTGGCCCAAGTCCAGTTTTTTTGTTGAATTTCGAAAAATATATTTTTTAGGCAGCTAACGACAAGTGGCGCGTGTTATTACAGTTAACAACAAAATCCTCAAAAATGGAGTTAGGCCACTTTCAAAATGAACTACTCAAATATAGTGGCTATTCGAAAAATGGAATTTGAACGAAATTCACCGGAAAGAAAATTTCTAAAAACAGAAATTTTCGTGCTAATAAACTTCTTTGTATTATAATTATTGTTTCAATAAACATTAGGACAATTTTGAACTTTAATGAAGGCACTCACGGAAATTCTTCAAGCACAAATTATTCAAATAGACGGTAATTGAAAATTCATATTAATTCGATTTCGTCTATATAGATATAAATTATGTAAATGACGTGTTTATAAACGGATGGAAGCGAATCCTTTTCGTTTCAATTAACGATAATAATACTCGAGAAAATTGTACCGAATGACCACGGGTAGAGGAGAAAGAATGGTCTCCAATAATTATTTTCGAAAGTTCGATAATGTAGGAAGGATGTGAAAGAAGGCCAGAAAAAGGAGACACGGGAGATTAACGGGTCTCATAAAATGTCGTACAAACTTGACAACAATCCAAGAGCTTATTAGGAGACGCATCTCCAAAGAGTTCGGGCTAAAGTATATGGGATGAGACCACAGAAAAATTCTGTGTGCCCAATCCACCCACGTTTCGATTTTTCGAAATACCCCGGCTCCGGTCTTGCCTTTTAAAGTGAAAATATGCATGTAATGTGTCTTTCCCTAAGTAACTCGAACTTCTCAACGTAAGAGAATTTCATTTCAATGAGAGAGAATCCGAATCTGAATAATGATCGTCATTGTCTCTCCAGTTACTCGCGTGTATACGTGAAAATAAGTTTATTTCGTAGTTCCATTTGTCATTACTTTTCGCTTCTCTCGAGAAGTGGAATTCTTGAGAAGAATGTGGAAAATAATTATTTTTATTTTTTTTTTTCAACAATTTGTAGCGTTTCTTCATACAGTCTCTGGTCGTTAAATACCCTTTTAATGTTTCTTCGTTTCCGGTAAGACGACTTATAATAGCAGTCTTTAACTTACTAACGAATGATCGACCCAATTACGGTGGATAGGAGAGAGGAAAAAGTTGGAACAATTGTTTAATTGAAAAGTATTTAATTTTAGACCAAACGAAGATGATTTTTAGAATTTTAATTTTTTTTTTTTGGAAACTGAAACAGTTCCTGTAAAATTTCTCAACGATAAAAAATTAATACTTTTTAGGAAATTTATACGGAAACTCTTTAAGTTTCGAAAATACTGGATACTGGAAAAAATAAAGAAAAATCGAAAATATTACATAACTAAAAAAAGAAGTAGAAGTAAATTTTCAAAAATTTGCTTTGTCTAAAAATCTATAAAATCAGATTCCTTCAATATCTGAAAAATTAGGTTTCCAAAAAAAAGTGTATAAAATTAATTTTTTTCATTCTCCAACTTTAATGGTTATCGACAAAATCCATTTTGTCTCCGAAATAAATAATTCTCAATAATAATATTTCTCAACAACAACGAATTAATACCTTTTAGGAGATTTATACTGAAAAAATGAATGATTAACCCTAAAGCGTCCAGGTGAGGTCCAACCGGACCCCAGAACACGTTTAATGCGATTTTTCGATTAATTAAAATACATTTTCATGAAATAATTTTCCAATAAATGCTTAAGAAAACAGACAAATCACTCTTTTTCAATAAAGAAAAAACACTTTACTTTCCCTAAAATTCATCGAAAAATGGAATTCTTGGCATCAAACTGATCGATTTCTGTCAAAAAATGTGTGGGGTCCGCGCAGACCCCACCCGACCACATATGTTTCTACATGTTACCTGGTCGCTTGAGAGTTAAAGAAACCAACACTACTATACATTTCGAGTATCTGCAAAATCAGCTAAAGTCGAAAGTAAATATTGGCTCAAACTGTTGATTCAATGAAGAAAAAGTGAAAAGCTGGCAGCAATGATTGAAAGATCAGCCATACGCATGAGTTACCATAAAGTGGAGATTGAAATGAAGTAGGTAGGATTTATTAATTATACATTCCGCCGTGGTATGTTGTTGCCGATCATTTAGTCATGTATACCTTTGCCTCCTTTACTGAAAGATTGTATAGGATGGAGAGTTAACGCGTTGATGTAACATAATGTATACTTCTCGTTATGAGAGGAACTATAAAAGTATTGCGTGTTTTGAAGAAATATTCGAAGCTCGAGTACGCGATGCTCGTTTATGATATAATTTTTAAATACTGACATTATCGAGACCCGCTGTGACACTATAAAGTCCCGAGACGAGTTCATTAGAATGAAATTGACTCATTTTAATTACAACTTACCCGAAGGTGTTGGAAAAGATAATATAAAATGTCATAATTGCTGATTCCAATAAATTTGCAGTTTGGAAATCGAGCAATATTCATTTTTGTCCTTATTTCAATATAAGGAAGTTTAAAAAAATATGAAAATTATGTCGGTCGATTTTTTTTAACTATTGCCAGATTTGAATTTTTTCATTTCCAAAATCTGGATGATAAAAATTGCAAATTTGGATATTGTGACCATCAATGCGTCTTAAATTGGCGTGTCAATTTGACAAATTGTCAAATTGACAAGTTGTCAAATTGACAAATTGTCAAATTAATAATGATCGGTTACTCATCGAAGGCTCGAATAGAAAACCAATGTAAACAAAATCCCAACTTTGTTGGTTTTAAATACAACAATCCTAATCAATAAAAAAGAGATTCCATTTTTTAAAAAATAGTATTAATAAATTTCCTAATTAATAAGCATCTCCGAATTAAGAATTGAAAAAACTAAGTATATAATAAATATATACAAAATTAGTTTCGGATTAAATCAACAAAACTAATGTTCCCTTCGGCAGATAATCAATAATCATTTCCAGCTAAGCAAAAAACTTCATCAACAATCGATTACTCATTGGAAGATCGAAATAGTCCGCTAACTTCATCATGGACGGAATCGTCATAAATAAAAATAATGATACTGAGAAAAAATGGATCCTATTTCTTTCCCTTTCATATTCGACAAACATAACCTAGTAAATTGGGTATTTAAAACCCAATGGGTGGGAGAGAGAAATAATTCGAAGAATGTGGAATTGCAAATATTTGAAGTTCTGTCAATCGAATTTCGGAAAAAGGGGATTTACAAAAATGTGTAATTTATTTGGAGGTGATAATTGAAAGCTAAGATACGTTTGTTGAGTTCATGGGGATTTTATTGACAATTGGAATTTTGAGACTAGGAAAATTTTGAGAAATATTTAATAATAGAAGTGTATTAATTTGGAGAATTTTAATAAAAGCGAATGGGGCCGAATTGAAACAAATTCCATTTGAGTTGATTGGTTTCTAATCATTCTTTTCTATTTTTGTTATCAAAGGATTATTGAATCACAAATGTATTGAATCGCCTATTTCTTTTCGTTTGACATTTAATAAACATGTCCGAGTAAACCGAGTAAGTATTTAAAATCAAATGGGATAAACAGAGGAAGAGAAAAAGATGCAACAAGATTGAAGTTGTCTGCAGAATAGCAGATACTTGAATCTCGAAATTCAATGAATAATTGAGCCGTTTATTTTGAAAGTGCCTCATGTCCATTTCTGAATTTTTTTGCTGTTAACTGTAGTAACATGTGCCACTTGAAGTTAGCTGTCACAAAAAAACATTTTGAAAGATTTAAAAAAAATTGACTTAGGCCACTTTCAAAATAAACGGCTCAATTATTAGTTCCTGATTAAATCAAGAAATTGATACTCAGTTCGATTGATAATCAATAATCACTTCCACCTAAATAAGAACCTTCATTATCAGGTCGATAATGAAGATTGACAATCAGATCGACTGCTCAACCAAGATCAAAATAGTGGATAAACATCCACGATAAAAACTGCATTATGTACACAACGATGCCAATTAATAATACTATTTAATAAAAGAGGATCCTATTTCTTTTTCGTTTCACATTTAATAAGCATATCCTAGTGAATCGGCGGGTATCAAAAACCAAATGGGCGAGAGAGAAAGAGAGAGAGAGAGGGAAACGCTACAAGTTTGAAGTTGTATGCAGAATGGTAGGTAGTTGAATCTCGAATTCTCGATGCTAAGTCTCTTATACCATCGCGTTATAAGAGAGCCCGTATATGGTAGTGGGTGGGAAAAAGCGTAGAGCAAGTTGGTGTGTGTAGTCATTCCTCTATACATGCATAAACATTTATTACATATGCATCCATACATCCTACATACATACATCCACATTCATACTTCGAAATATATATCCCCATGCACACACACAGTCGTATTTATATACAAAAATGCGACCGCATGTGTGGTGGCCATGTGTGTTTAACACATGCGTGTATATATACATACATCCAACTTTCCCCCTCCACTATTATCTCTCTCTCTCTCACTCTCTTCACATTCACACATGTGGATCTATCGGTCCGTAAACGTTGTTAAAACTAAAGTATCCCGACTCATCCATGCGCATGCGTGCAGGATCTACAACGCATGCGCAGAGCCGCGAAATTTCTACCATCGGAATCTCATGGGTGTCTCTTAGCACGGCACATGCCGAGCTGCGTAGTAGAGCCGAGAGTCCCGTAGCGCGCGTACTTATATTATTTACCATTTACTATATGCATCCTGATTTTATTTATCCGTATATACATACATATATCGATACACGCACACATATGTACAAGTATATACCCGAGTTAACCTCTTCTTAACCGAGAACCGAATCGCTCGCGATAATCTAGAACCGAAGGAGAGCCAAATTTTCGTAGAAAATCAACGGAAGGACGGGGAAGAAAAACAAAAAGCCAAGAAAAAAAGGACAGAGAGAGAGAAACAACAAGAGTCGTGTCTCTCGAACGCAAGAGCAATAACAACAATAACAATAATAATTTCCAGCTGATTCTCCAGTCGGTTCTTTTCGTAAATTTCGTGACATTTTTCATTGATCGATTAATACAGTGTCAATACCGAAAAGCAACAACTGTAACAACAACAACAACAATCGGAGGAAAGCGAATGTCTTCAGTTTCCAAATCAGTCGAGTTCGATCTTCTGGCAATAAACAATAATAAATTCCACGCACGGGGTGACGCGGCAGTGACACGAGAGATCCATCACATTTATGTACATATATAGGTACATACGTGTGTACAGCACGTAGATACTTGATTTTGTGTATCCGTCTATTGTTGTTTTCCTTTTTTTTTTGTTGTTCTTCGCGAGCCGATCGGGCAAGAGGGAAGAGACAAGAAAAAAAAGCCGCTGCGAAATTCATTCCGTTATATCGAATCGCACAGACGCGCGCGCGGAAAGCAACTGGTTGGTTCTTCGCTTTCTGGTTTTTTTTTGCTTTTTGTTCTTGTTTAACGATCAAGCGCGACACGCTACCGTCGTCATCATTTCGTCTTTTCTGGGAGAGTTGTAATTCAGCGATCTGCAATGTGTGATAATACTAACACGACGACTCAAAGTATAGCGGACTACCTATCACAGTTACTAAAAGACCGGAAGCAGTTAGCTGCTTTCCCTAATGTCTTCATACATGTAGAACGCCTACTAGACGAAGGTAAGCAAAACTGGAACTAATGCACTAATGGATCCTATAGTTTCGCATCCCCCCCTCTTTCTTACTTCCTTCCTTCCTTCCTTCCTTTTTTCCTTCTCTTTAGGTTCTCTACCATGTTAATCCTCGTCCCTTCGGTTTTAGCGAATGTATATGTGTAGGTGTGTGTATGTATATGCACAAAAAAATGGCTGTCCGCAGTAATGTGTTTAGCATAACATGCGGCAGTAGAATCGTTATCGCTGTTAGTTAGTTTATATGCGTTAAAAACGGACCACGGCGCGACTGATACCCAATGAAGGAATTATTGTGACTATCATTATTATGATTATGAGTCTCGTGACGCGGGAAGAAATGTTATTTTGTTGCCTCTTTTCACAGGACTGAGGAATCGAAATTGTTGGTTATGTAGATTTATACATATATCGATGCATGTATCCATATATTAATGTCGATACATGTAACTAAATGTAATTTTCAATTAAAAAGGTTTAAAGTTATTGTTGTTGTGGTTTCCATCTTCTCTTTGAAATTTACAATATCCATTTGGAAACATTAAAAATCAATATTATACTTGGAAAAATAATATACATTCATTAATAATTGTATATTTACTATTCATTCGCAATTGTCGTTTTATAAAAAATATAATTAAATTTATTTTTTTCATTAGTAACGCATTTTTACCAAATTGTTTAAATTATTGAATTCTACGTGTCTCGATATTTCCTACATATCCGGACAAAAAATATTAATATTATAAATATCATAAAAAGTGTAAATAAGAAAAATCGCGAGAATAGAAGACCAATGAATCTGCATTTGTGACATAAAGTAATAAAATCTCTTAATGTCGTGCCAGGATAGATATTCATAGAAAGTTAATAATCCACACCAAGCAATCGTTCGTATTTGATAAGTAAATTATATCATTACAAAAACTTTTACTATATATTTACATTCACAATCAATTTTGGTATTTTTTATTACCAACGCAATCTTCATTATTCTTCTACACATTAGAGAACTTTAGAAATCTTCTTTCCGTATATTCACTGCACATATATACACGAACACACATTCACAAACAAACGGACATTAGTGTAAATACATACCTGAGGGCGAGTGAGTGAATTCCAATGATGGTTATTGGCTTCGAAGAATGTTTCGATATAATATGCAAAGAGAAAGAGTAAATATAGAATGTGCTATAGTTACGTCGCTCTCTGCCGTCCCTAAAATGGCGGGAACCCGCAGGCTAAGGTTAGGTGACTGTTTCTCTCTCCTCGTTTCTCCCTCCCTTTGTTTCTTGAAATTCCGATATATCGATTCAGATTCAAATCTTCATCTCGATCAAATACTATCGATGCGACGCTACTGCAAGTGTCAAAATTGTTAAGTACGTTAACGGTTGGCGCCATTGCGCTTCTTTTCTCGCGTGTCTGAAAATATTGACATTTTTGGACACGGAATGAGAAAAGCACTATGCCGCTGCTTGGCAATATTCGACTTGACAATAAGAAAGATCCGTAACACTCGAACGTTTAATTTCGAACCGGAAGTGCCGCAACAGGTATTCGGAGTTTCGATTAGTTACTGACTAGTATTTCCGGAAACCGGGTACCGGAATTCGTTAGTGGGTCGAAAGTGAAAAAATTCGGTGATTTCGGGATGACGGGGCGACTAATACATGTCAGTTACTTCAATTATGTCATTTAAGAACGCCATTTTGTATGAAATTGCTGTTTAAAGATGCGGAGATCGATAGATATTGTTGATAGATTTGAAGTATCGAATTTGCTTGGCGTTGGAACTAAAATGGCGGACCCACGATTTGTTGATCAATAAAAAATCCAGATTTGTCACTGTTTTTTGTCGATAATTTGAAAAGATAATTGAGAATTGTTGTAATAGAGGGATAAATATAACCTAATCTCGAAAATTACATATGTAAAGACTATGTAATTTATAAGATTTAGTTACATTGTCGTTATACAGAGAATTAATGGATAATTGGACATCTATTATCGCTTTTATCAACTAATTAGGAATTTCGTGAAAGTCGTTTTCGTTTTATGATGGAAAATGACAGTTTTTGGAGTTTCGGGAAAATCACCGATTTCCTCAGGGAAGAGATAATGAGATTTCTATAGATTATCATTATTCTTAGATTTATTATATCTTTTTGGGGGGGAGGGGATTTCTGGATAAAGCGCAAGCGGGCATTTTTGTGTCTAAGATCCTCCCTCCCCCCACCTTTCCAACACAAAACCTTTTCATTATACTTCAACAGTAGTATATATAGTTATATTGCTTAATTGGATTCATAATATTTATTTCGAGGAATTAAATTTCCGAATACCTGTGAAAGAAGAATAATTAGGATAAATAAGTTATTTACGAATCGGTGAAAGAGAAACAGATTTTTAACTCTAAAGGTTATATATACTTATTTCGAGCAACAGGAGAGAAACTTGAAGAATGGTTGCATGTATACGGATATGTTTTTAATACGAACCTATTCATATATATAGTATGTATATATGTACATGTATGCGTACATGTGTAGCGATAAAAGTCGAAGTCAATGGAAGAACGAAGAATCTCAATATCTTGTAATGAAAGTAGTGACCTTGACGAAAACGTAAACACTTGTAAATATGATACTTAATCTTCCTCCCTTTTTTCTCTTTTTTCCGCCGTGTTGGGAATTATTTTCATCATACCTACCTATACCAGAAATTCCCTCGACCGTAAAAAAGGGAATCATTGGGGCAAATTCCAACTTTATGCGTTGCAGGAGTAACTCCTATGGCTGCTGCTTCTTGAATGATACAGGGGCGGTAAATTGACCCACATTGGCGGTATTTTAGATATCGCCACTTTCTGATGCCGTAAAATATTACATATTATACATATTCGAGCATTATGTATATTTTCGTATTTTCAAATTTCGTTCCATTTTGAGAAAATTCAGAGAATTGTATATTCGTAATATATATAATTCGCAATATAATTAATTGACAAATTGCAAATTGTAATATATAATAATTAATAAATAACGTATCAATTAATTATATTGCGAATTATATATATCACGAATATACAATTCTCTGAAATTTCTCAAAATTCAACGGAATTTGAAAATTTCAAAAATCAGTATTATTATTTCGCAAATTTTGAGAGACCGGATTTGCAAGAGAGAGAGACAGAGAATGAGAATAAGCAGATAGAAGGTTTCTACAATACCTCCATCGACTTCGTTATGTTTCTCTTATGGGGAACACATTTTACTTTGGAAAGTCGAGAGAAAGCTCGTTCTCGCTGCATTTTTTTTGTATTTCGAGTAATGTATATGTATACACCATTACAATTACACGCACACGCCTGCAGATGTATGCACGTGTTTCTGTGTAACTTCGTATACGTACATGGATACACCGTAAATTTGCACCGCTTCAATCGCAGAGTAACCAACACTCACAAATGGACTTAGGCCACATTCAAAATAAATGGCTCATACAGCAAAATAAAAATTGCTATGGAATCATAAAAATTTCTTATTTTCAAATTCCGGCTTCGCTTTGAATTGAATTTGGGGAAAAAAATCAATTAAATCTTAACGTTTTTGCGAAATATCGTTTGGAAGCGGGAAACAGTAGCTACATTTTACCACTTTTATTTGTAACAATTTTTCTTTCAATGCAACAGAGTCGTTTCAAGACACCGCAAGGTAGAAATTAACGCGACGTCGAAAAAATGCGGTTTCTTCACAATTCCAGCAAACGCTGCTGCAATAATGACATTAAAATTTGCGTTTCCTTTCGTTCTTCGACCCCGAGCGTGAATTTTTCAGCCTTTTAGCTCCTAAAAGGAATAGTTCCTTCCACGGCACGCGAGATTTTGTCTCCGGCAAAAAATGCCGATCTAAAATAGTTTACTCCGTGTAATCCGTGCTGTTACCGCAAATGGCAAACGCAAGCCAAACCATTTTCGTATATGAGTAGTGACATAATCGCCAAGTTTGTCGCTGCGACAAACTTCACAACACGACAACACCTATTACGGTCATTTTTTTCTTTAAATCTCCAGCAACTTTCGCTAAAAACGGTTCTTGGCTAAAACTTCATGAATTTCGATGCCCTCGAAAGCCGCTCGAACGGGAAATTCGATTTCAATTAATAAATATTTTTAAAAAAAAGAAAGGGGTTACCACAAATCCGTATTGAAATTTGGAACCAGACCAAAATTGTGTTTACGATATAATTCGTAATTTTAGAAATATCAACCGGATCTTCCAAATGCGAGTTTCGCAAATTTCTAGATGGGAGCGAAGCTGCAATTCTAAAATAATTCTCCCACGCAATCGAAATCATAAATTTGCGAAAAATATGTATTTTCCTGGTCTTATTTCGCATTCAAAGATTGGGAAAGAGAAAAATTTCTGAGATTTTCGTCAAGGCCAAGTAGATATTTTTGTACAAATTCTATAAAGTTAATTGAAAAATGTTGTACATTGAGAAAATAATGGTAATGCACTTACTGGGAAAATTGTAACTAATGTATGTTGCAAAAATTTTGAAATTTAGCATTTTTAGTATGAATATTTGAAAAATGTAATATTTGGAACATTCGTTAAAAAAAATTAAGGCAAATTAGGATTTTATATTTTTAGAACTGAAAATTTAATTGAATAAAGAATTTTCATTTTTTTCAACATGTGTCCAATTTTTTTCTAGAAATTTCGAATTTTATTTGTATCTCTTTTTAAAATATTTTTTATAAAATAAATTTTACTACCTGTCCCATAATAATAGTAGCAACGATAATTCCCTATTAAACATATATTTGCTACAATTATTGTGGGACAGGGGTAGTATAAAAAAATTTCATATAAAAAAAATTTGATGTATAAAATGAAAATCGAATAAAATATAATAATATAAAAAATTTTGAAAATCATGCATTTATAATATCGTTAACCACATACTTTGGACACATAATGAAATAATTAAAATTGTTAATATATTTATTTTTAAAGTTAAATGAAATTGTTGATACGAAATAATTATGTTTTCATTCCAAACTTCATCTTCGGTGTCAGGATTTTTACCGTTCGATGGCGATTCTGGACTTAGTGTATATATTTATTATGTTTACTACATATATATATGTGAGAACTAAATACATAGTAGAAGTTTAGATTCTATTTCAAACCGTGCCCGTGGCAAGTTTTCTCGGTGACCTAGTGTCGTGAATAGATTTCGTCGTTAAGCAAAGCACAACACTCGTATCCCCCTTTCGAAACTCTATTGCGAAAAAAAAGTGCACTCTTTTAACCCACATCATGAACGCCACCGATGATAATAGAAATAAACAAATAAACCAGGAAATCATATATTTGCTTATTTATTTTATCGTATCGATAGAAATCCACGGATACTGGTAATAGTGGAAAACAAACGCCATTGTCTGCTTGCATCTGCTTGTCAGATTATAAAGAAAATTAATATTTTTGGAACTGAAGGTCCACTTCTTATATTTATTTATTATTATTTATGTAAATTCATCCATTGGGTGTTAAAGAAAAAACTACTTGTCTATGAAATTTGTGTATGTGTATGCATATGTGTATACATACATACACATGTATGGATATGTTTATTTATAAAAAATAATTTTATATAAATGTAAATATATATATACTTTTATATTTGTATGAAATAATTTTTTTAGAAATTTGATTTGAAGTAAGCTTGGATATAGCAAGCCAAAACAATGTGGAACTTAATTAAAAAATTCGACAGTCGCGAATAATTAAAAGAATCAAGAATGAATATATGAACCGATTATTTTCAAAGGGGCCCAAGTCCATTTTTAAAGAGTCATTATATATCGGCATAAATAATTAGTTATCAGCAATTTGATTATAAATTTTCGAGTTTTTCATTTTTTTTTTAAATGGACTTAGGCCACTTTCAAAATAAATGGCTCATATATTGGATATATTTAATGATCGATATAAGACTTCATTCAATAATTTGATGTTTTCTATGAAAATAGCGATTTTTCGAATGATTGTTTTTGTCATCATGGATTTTCGAAACATTTATGAAAATTATGTAATAAATAAATTCTTTTTAATTCTGGACAAGTATCTTAAAATTGGAATTTGAAAAATTACAGATAAAATTGCACGCATTTGTAAAAAGGAATAGGTATAGGTATAATGGAAGGGCGTTAAACGTAATTAGACACTAAGTCGGTGATATATTTTTTAAATATTTAAAAAGATATGTACAATTTTTACCACTTGTTTTACGAGTCTTTCCTTTCTCTTCTAGAAGAATGTAAAAGATATATGCACGTGGTAGAGATTTTTATAGGTTTTCATAAAAAAGTAATTTTGTGTAAAAGTAGGATAGAAAGTGGATATATAGGTACCACTTTATTGCCATTTTTAAATTACATATAAGCATTCTCGTGTTTCAGAAATCCTTTTGAAGGTTACTTCCTTTGCCGTATGTTGAAATTATAAAAAAATAAATGAATAATTCAAGGGGTACTTTTCGATACTCTATATTTAAAAGTATAAAAATTTCTTAATCAAAATATTGAAAAATTTCAAGGAAATTTATTGAAAACCAGAGAAAAATATTGAAATTTCTTTGCGTCAATTTGCTCATACATTTTCGAAACGACGTAAAAAGTAAATTGTTGATTTTTTGTCGTAAAACCATAGTGTTATTATTTTTGCTCGTATTTAATAAAGATTGTTTCAATATTTGACTCAATTTTGGTCTACCCGTGGCTGCACATACGCAGTGAAAATATTAATAAATTCCCGATCAAAAATCAATAACTCGTACGATAAATTACCGTGGATAAAGTAACAAATTATTTTCAAAATTAAAGAAAAAGATATCATCCTCGGGCGAAACTGAAATTTCCTTATTGAAAATTTTCAAATCGACAAGTTCAAAAATATTTAAGAATGATCGAAATTTCAGTCAGAAGTTATAAAAAAAATATTAATTCGAGTTGAAAAATACCATAGTTAAAATAAAATCGGTCGCTTTAAAACAAAAAAAAAACATCCACTCGGGACTTGGAGTCCCGAAAAATCCTCGGCCTTCCGCAAGTCCAGTTTAGAAACTCGGGAAATGCTCGCAAAGTTCAGTCACACCCGGAGTCCCCTTACACCGCGGAGAAAATTCAAACGAAACAGCGAAATTCCATTTAAACGACGATATGATCCACCGATTCCGCCGTGATCGGCATAAAAAAGCGTTTCATATTGCGCTGGAAAGATTTTCGCTGCCAAACGCTACTTTTTTTTGCATTAGATAAGCAAAAAAGGAAAAGCCGCCAAGTGGTTTGAATCCATCAGTAGTCAGTCCTCGGTCGGCCGATCGTTCGGTCCTCGCAACCATCCGTTTAGTTCTTCTCTCCCTTCCACCCTCTTTAAAGTGAGTGAGTGCAGACTTGGCCGTTTGTCTCTCCTCTCTCGCGGTCTCTCTCTCTTTCTCTCTGTTGAGCGCGTCCCTTCGTTCGTCTGTCTGTCCCTCTTGCTCTACTCCCTCCCGTCCTTGCTCACTGCCTGCTTTGCTTTGCTTTGCTTTGCTTTGCTTGGCTTCCCCTCTCGGCGCGGCCGCATTCCTTCTTCTCCTCGAACGGTGAGGTTCGCTTGAACGGCGGGCTTGCTCACTCGGTTTGCTCGTTGAAACTCTTCGTAGGATTCGAGCACACCCAGCCGCTCATTATACGGCCGTACACTATATATCCCGACATGAAGAGGAGAGGAGAGGAGACGAGGCCTTTGCCTTTGCCTCTGCTCCTTACGTTGCGTTGAGCAAACGTGTGCCGATGACCAACAACAACGTTGTTGTTGGTCATCTTCTTGTCAGCTTGTATTCGCCAGCCTAGTCCTTCCTATACCCCTGTTAATGTATACATATATGTGTTTATATATATATATATATATATATATGATTTATGCGCGATGCTCATTGTTACCACCGGGCGCGCTGCCACCTTCACAAAAATTCATGTATTAGCGCTGGCGGAAAGGGAAGGAAGATGCTTATTCCCCTAGTTGCGACCAGATGTAGGGGACTCTGGGGTCAATTGGAACGTTTTTGACAAAATAGCTAACAGTGACTTCATTTTATGCCATACCATACTCGTTTCGTGATAGACTACGATTGTAGCTTTGAAATAGCATTTTTGCAGGTTAGGCTGGACGTCTGATTCAATTCCAAACTATTCGCGCACCCCAGGGTGCAGGATCCTGAGGCGAAAACCATTCTGTTTCTGGATGAGGATTAAACTTTCGAAAAAAATGGGGTTCTCGGGGCAAAAGAGATTTCTTCTTTGGGGAATCGTGGATTCCGACGGTGCCATTGGCTTCTTCGATTAGCTTTCATTGAAGGGTCGATCAAAGTCGGTCCGAAATCGGATTAAACTAGAGATTTGAGAAAAGAATCAAGATTGTACCAATTGAATACTCAAATCCCTCCTTTCCACCGGTTGAGAGTGAGTGAGAGTACCTACGTAGCGGTAATTCGGTTTGGGTATCGGTGCAATTCGAGTTGCAAGTTTGCGGTAGGTACCGAGAAGGGGGACAAGATTGTTTGTATCACAGGTATGCGATACAAACGAGAGGGGGCGAAAGAGAGAGACTTCGCGTTGCAACAAACCCATAGCATAGCAATAACAGCAAAAGCAACAGCAAAAGCAACAGCAGCAGCAACAGAGTTGGCGCGCGAGAGAGTGACCGACAGACCGGTCGACTCTTGTGATTTTTTAGCTTTCCATTCCACCACACGCCGTGAATATACCTACTAGCCATACCAAGAACATATTCAGCCTCAAACTTTATGCTCCCAGTCTCCTGAATTATGTAGTTACTGCGTTTTTGCGATGCCCTTTTACGTCTACCGAAATTTTCGAGCCGCTAGCGCTGCAGCGTCAGCCGCCAAAGCTTGAGTGCGGTATCGGTATCGGTACCGGTACCGCTACGAAAAGTGGAACGTATAGTAGTACCCGATGGTCAGTGGTCGCGTTATGGAATTTGAAGGAATGTAGATTTCTTAGCCGGTTACATTGGGCTGTCCCATAAGTTTCTTCCTTTCCGGCTCGAGGTCATACATAGCGTGGCGCGGAAAGAACTTATGGGACAACCTAATATATATTATCCTAATATATTAGGTTGTCTAACCTAATATACAATCAAATTATTTTATACGTCACGAGCGCATGTTTGTTGTTTGTTATAGAAATTTTGGGAATTTTGAGAGTCCCGAATAGATTAAAATATTGAATTTAATATTACAATTGACAAAGTATATTAAACGATTAAATTTCATTTATTTCGCACCAAGGTAATTGCACTCAATTTTATTCATCAATATACATATTTTATAAACTTGTTGCAAATTAATATATAATAGAATGTACGTCTTTGTAGCAAAGACTAGATTATAAATAATAAATATATTTCCATTTACTCGAATGTAAAAATTATTTCAATTGCGTTACCGGTATGAAATGACAAATTTATTGTAAAAAATATTGCTTTGTCTCATTTTTTCGGTTAGAATAATAATAATAATAATAATAAAATGTATATGTATACATTGATTTTATTCCTTCCCATTTAGCTATTATATAATTTTTATTTAGAATATTATGGAATTGGTGCATAATTAAGGACGATTATTTTCAAAACAATGATGCAAAATAATCGTCGATAATTATGCACTAATATAATAATGTAAAAAATAAAAATTATCCAAGGTCTAATTAATATATGTATATATATATAAATGTTGAATGTAATCCCCATCTTTTAATATAGAATAATAAGCGGAATAATCATGATAATCGGAACGACACACCTGACTGTCATGTATCTCTTATGAAAAATGAAGCTAGTCAAGACTATTAAGAAAATAGGATAAGATTATGTTTTCGAAGTATTCCATGAAGGTGCAGGCGTGTTAAATTCACGGTAATCTCTCGTGGTAAACTCTCGCAGTTCTAATAACGTGCCAAGATTTCTCACAAGTCTATATGTATATCCCATGTGCAAGTCGCTCTCGGTGTGTGCAAGAGTCGGAGAATGAGGTATTATCTTTCACTAATGGTAGACTCGGTATTAGTTTGTATTGTATACGTGCTATGCTACTGTAATACATTATGTACCAGTATCCGTACCTGGACCCTCTTTTACCGCTATTCTTTTGTATCCGATAACGATTCTGCGTTACCTTTTCGCACAGATTTACATGAAAAAAATCCGGCCTCTCGTCATGAGACGGCTCTTATAACGGAAGTGTCGTTTACTCAGGATTCATCCGTGTAACAGGCACTTACTCGGGCCGGGCTCTCTCGAAATAATGGAAATGGATGCAAGTAATGGTTAAACACGCGCTCCTGACGTAACGTAATTTAGCTAATTAGATGAATAATAGATATTCTTGGGAAACTCACAATTAACCCTAGTTTCTTGAAAAGAGGGGTTAGACGAATCGGGAATAGGACGAATTTTTATTTTATGTTATTTTTGTAAGGAAATGTATATATTATTATTATTATTATTGTTATTTTTAATTATTATTATTATATTTATATATTGTTGTTGTTGTTGTTGTTGTTGTTGTTGTTGTTGTTGTTGTTGTTGTTGTTGTTGTTGCTGCTGCTGCTGCTGTTGTTGTTGTTGTTGTTGTTGTTGTTGTTGTTGTTGTTGTTGTTGTTGTTGTTATTGTTGTTATTGTGATCGTTATCATTACTACTACTATTACTGTTGCTACTATTAATAATAATAATAATAATATTATTAAAAGGCATTAATTAAATTTTTTTAACGAATTTTCCAAATAATTTTTTTCCACGTACCTATTAGGAATTGTTTAAATGGAATCTCCGTGCAAGGAACAGTCGTTTATCATACCTTCGATATAGTTATCTAAATCCTGCACAGACACTATCTATCTATGCACTATTATCTACCTTTATGAGTAGACATAGCAAATATCTAACACGAAAATCAAAATTTCACACATCGATTTACATAAATCTTTTTCTTTTTCCTCTATAATTCATTCATCAACTTCCTCAAGGGGGTATTTTTGGTTTTTAAGTCAATTTTGTAGGGCTTAATTGCGAAATGTTTTTCGAAGGAAGCAAAAAACCAGAAATAGTCAATATACTATACGGGTTATGTTTTTATATTTTTTCGTATCCCTTAAAAAAAAAGTTGCTTAACTGGCTTACGCGATTCCGGCTGCTCTGCTAATCTGAAAGAAAAGAAAAAATGAGAAGGTATTTTCATTAACACGAGCGTGGCTATATCACGACCTGAAATAGAACCAAAACATCCGTAATTCAAAAAATGGTGACATTTTGAAGTTAATTTTTTAGGATGCTGAGAAAACAAGTAAAAAAAATTGGCATTCAAGCACACAACTTGTGTACTATTGACTATGCCTATTTGGAAAAAAGATTTTACTGACGCTTTTAATATTAGTAAAAATGTATGCGAAAGAAAATTGTCGAAAAAAGATTTTTGAAAAAATTTCGCAAATTCCCACAAAATCGATTTAAAAATGAAAGTAATTTATCGAATTTATTTTTATCAATTATTTTCTCAATTTACAAAATCTTAACCCATTCGAGATGGCGATTTTTTTCGAACACGGTCTCCAAGAGCGAAATTTTTTTTCTTGGCGAGGGAATCAATTGCACACGCGGTGTGCAATCGGTCTCGAATGGGTTAAGGTATAAAAAAATAGAGCCGTCGAAGTTACGAATTCAATTACAACTGTGACTAGCAAGTATAATTATAATTATAATTGTAATTCAAATTCAAATTCGTAGTAATTAAAATTCAGCTACTTTATTTATTTTATTTTTTAATCTTGTGTGTACGATTCCACTACTGTTTTCGATCCTCAAGAAGAAGGGGAGGAGGAGGAGGTCATTGCAATCGTCATGAAGTCTTGTAGAAATCAGGCTGGCTAAAGAGAACGCATATTAGCACACGACTCACGCCCTGGGCGATGAGTTCTGCACACATCTACGCAGAATGCACTCGTACCGTACTAGAACTGTCCACATATCTGCACTATTATTTATATGCGCGTACCTATACGATCGGTTAAGAAAATAAAGAGGATCCTGTTGTGACGAAAAATAGTAAAATTAGGCTCCAACATAATCAAAGTCAGAAAAGAAATTTCTATAAAATAGAAATTTCTTTGGTGGAAAAATAAATGGTACAAAATGGTAAATTCAAATTCTTATTATAAATCCAGCGTTTCATTAGTACTTTTATTTAGTAATTATTAGCTTTTTATGAGTTTCTTTTATTTATCATTATAATTAAATTATTTTAATTATAAAATCTAGGCACTTTAATTACAAAATTATTGTTTTGACATCGTGCGTACGCGTGCCTGCGAGTGTGTATATGTGTACAAATCTTCCTTTTTTTGAAAATACTAATTCTCAATTTTCAATTTTTCTTTTCGACCTTTTTATTTAAACATTTTCCTTTCGACAAACGGTTCAGACCTTAGCTCGGTCCATCCCTCAGTGTCGATTTTAATTCATGAAATATTTGGTTGAATACGATTAAAAATTGATTTTACAAAAATTCAATTAACAAATAGATTGTCGTAATTATCAAAATATATAATAAGGTAAAACACTCACTGAATTAAAAATTTGAGAAAACTTTTTTTTTTAAACGGGGTCGGACGAGTCATTTCTAGGGGTAATTTTTCCCGTAGAATCGATTCCCGAGGTCAAATTTGACGAAATCCCAGCGGAAGTTGGAAAAAAATAGGTTTTTTGAGGAAAAATCCTATTTCCCGTGGGATTTTTAGAATTTTAATAACGGAATTGGATTCCTCGGAAAAAATACATCGGATATGGGTCTCCCGAAAGTTCAAAAAAGATTTTTCCAAGAGTCGATTTTTTTGGGCACACCTACCCCTTCCCCCAAAAATGGGGTAAAAATTAAAGTTTCGAAAACGAGGTTGGACAAGTCATTTCTAGGGGTAATTTTTCCCGTAGAATCGATTCCCAAGGTCAAATTTGACGAAATCCCAGCGGAAGTTGGAAAAAAGTAGGTTTTTTGAGTAAAAATCGCATTTCCCGTGGGATTTCTAGAATTTTGTCAATGAAAATGGATTCCTCGGGAAAAAATACATCGGATAAGGGTCTCCCGAAAATTCCGAAAAAACTTTTCCAAAAGTCGATTTTTTTGCTATTGGCAACAACAAAAAATGAATCTCAAGTTACAATTAATTTTCAATTCTCACCAGGTCGATGTTGAAATGGAAATTCGTGCAATAATTGGGGAAATACCGTAGGCTCATATTATCATCAAGAAAAAGGAAACTTTTTTTAAAAAATAAAATAATTTCTTACATGTGCCGCATTATATCACATTTCATATATAGCATACTGACACACACCATCTATGCCGATATATGTATCACCATAGACGCATACGCTATGTGTGGAAAAGCAAGGCATGTGTCCGGAAGAATTGCAGTGGGTAAACCCGACTGACATCAACTGCAATATTATTGGAGAGAAAATGCAGTACCATGTATACATATATATACATATACCCATGGAATAATTTATCCACCACCAAGAGAGTAGGACAGGACTTTGTGTACAGAGTCATTAACCTACACGACGCCGTGTACAATCATACGCTTTGTAATTTGAACCTTCTCTCTTCCAACGAAAGCCCTTCTTTCTCATCTCGCGCGTGTCCATATTTCTCATTCACTCGACGAATTATTTATATTGTCACTGTATTTTTCTTCACGGTGCATCCACCAGCGTATGCATTTATCCTCGGGAGAAGTCGAGTGCGAAGTAGAAAAACAAGGAAAATTAGCTAATACAGTCTCGCGCTAGGCGAGAAATCGGTTCCTCTTGCAAATCTATCATTCGTCTTTTTTTTTTACCTCGTTTTTTTCGAAGGTAATCTCCTGCTTCGCGTGAATCATTGATAGTTTTCTATTAGAGAGAAAAAAAAAAGAAGAAGCTTCGACACCGCTAGCTGTTGCTGCCTGGTAGCTAGCTCGCCTAGCTGCCAATCATTTGTCAAAATGCCAAGACTGATTAAGTAGGAGAGTATGTCACTCCGAGAGACAAAGAAGTCGACTCTAATAGCCAGTAGATAAATCATACCGAGGTCTCGTTGCAACTGCCAACCCGGTGGACACTCAATACCTAGCCACAGTAGCAAAGTATGGCGAAAGTCAGTCGACGGAACGTTTCAATCTCCCTCCGGTTGCTTCTTTTCGGTTTTTTAAAAAATATATTTGGGAGTGAGCGACTCTTCCAACCCGAAATTGTGATTTATTACATAATGTTTATTATAAAATGTAAATTCCTTATTATTTAAAAATGAGGAAATTCGAAATTGGAAATTCAATTTCATTCTGTTTTCTAATTTTTGTTGTTCTAATTTTTAAATAATAGAGAATCTATGTAGGTATTTTATTTCATCGCGTAATAATATTATATGAAATATTTATTATTAAATATAAATTTCCTATTACGTAGAAATAAAAAAAAATTGGAAATTGAATTTTATTCGGTCGAAATGGGGAAGCCAAAAATAATTGATCTAATTTCCAAAAAAGATACAAAATTGAATGTATGTAGATACTTCTAGTTTTTAAATAATAGAGGATCTATAGGTGCTTCATTACATTAAATTATAACTTGGGTGAGACCCTTATCCGAGGAATTTTTTCCCGAGGAATCCATTTTCATTGTCAAAATTCCCAAAATCCAACCGGAAATTCGACTTTTCCTCAAAAAACCTACTTTTTACCAACTTCCGCTTGGATTTCATCAAATTTGACCTTTGGAATCGATTCTACGGGGAAAATTACCCCTAGAAATGACTTGTCCAACCCTATTTTTGAAACTTTAATTTTTGCCCTATTTTGGGAGAAGGCGAAGGTGTACCCAAAAAAATCGACTTTTGGAAAAAATTTTTTCGCACTTCCGGCAGAACCTTATCCGATGTATTTTTTTCCGAGGAATCCATTTTCATTGTCAAAATTCCAGATTTCCAATGGGAAATGCGATTTTTCCTCAAAAAACCTACTTTTTACCAACTTCCGCTTGGATTTCATCAAATTCGACCTTGGGAATCGATTCTACGGGAAAAATTACCCCTAGAAATGACTTGTCCAACCCCATTTTTGAAACTTCAATTTTTACCCCATTTTTGGAGCAAGGCCAAAAAAAGTCGACTTTTGGAATGAAGTTGAATTCCCAAATTTTCGAAATAAAGGAAAGGAAAGAAAAATCTTTTCTGTGTATTGGTCTATCAGCCACACACACACGAAGGCGTTCGTTAAAGCCGTTACAGAACGGTACAAAATTTCTCCACTGCATGTCGTCGTTCCTTTATGATTTTCTTCAACGTCATATTTTTGTTCCTTCTTCTTCTTCTTCTTCTTCTTCTTCTTAATCATAAGAACACAAAAGCCGCAGGCTTCTTATAAAGTCTTCCCGTAGGTATACACATATACATGCGTATTCACATACCTATATATATATAAAAGACACAACAGTGTTGGTCGTTGGTTGCTCAAAGAGACGACGACGTCGTCGTCGTTCGTTCGTTTCTCCATATCTAAATAAGGAAATGCCTACGCGCCTTTGCTTGCGGTCGAATGAATACTCTCACTCCGCTAGCTGACTGACTCGGGCCCCTCTTTGGACGTATTTACGCACGACACGCGCCCCTTTAGTATCCATGTCCCGAAAAAGTCATGACCATTTTTTTATTTTATTTTATTTTGTCCTTTTCATTTTTTTTTGTATCCCTTCCCCCTTTGGGAACGGAATTTTTCACCCAAACGGCAGATTAAGAACCGAATCGGAATTTAACCCCTTCAGGAGCAGTGGGGCGTATACGCGCCATATAATTATTTTCAGTTGCAATTCTGACTCTCTGGTATTTTATTGTTATAAAAAGCAACAAAAAAAATTCAACCTTCTCTAATATCCTATTTTTCTCCATTTAATTCCCGAGACAGCGCCCCCAAGTCACCCAATCGGAACTATCGAGGTTTCAATTTCCTGAGGATCCACTTCTGATGTCGTAGAATCAACTGAGTCAATTTCGGACCTTGTAACAGAGCCATCAGTTGATTGACCCTTTTAAGGGCAAATTTTTTTTCAAGAAAATTTGAAAATTTTTTTCTCACAATATATATCGAATTCCAATTTACTTTAGTATTTTGAGAATTAGATATTTAATGTAAGGGAAAAAAAAAATTTTCTCTAAAAAAAATTTACCCTTCAAAGGGACTATCAATTAATGGCACTGTTACAATGTCCAAAATTGACTCGAGTGATTCTGGGACATCAGAAGTTTCGATAGAGTCACCCGAGGGCGCTGTTTCGAGCATTAAATGGGGAAAAACGGGAAATTGGAGAAGGTGAAATTTTTTTGTTGATTTTTGTAACAATAAAAAGGCAATTTTTAGTCTTCTGAGAATTTGTACAGGAAGAAATTAGAACCACGATGTTATGGAATTTTTAATTTTTATAATTTTGCAATTTATAAATTAATATGATAATTAATCGAAGAGAGCGATTACTTCTTGGCTCATTTCATTAAACGGCATTTAAAATTCGCAATATTCCTAAAAATTCCAATTGGTCATTTTTACTTTAGTATTATTTACGGCGAAATAATAGAAATTGCAGTAACAAGTTGTATTCAAAATTTGCATATTGCGCGATATTTCCATATTTGCAACAAGCTCTCGAAGTCCTACATCCTAGATCCTTTCTCCATCGTCCCTTTCCTCTCGCACCCGCGCGGTTTCAGCAAAGACTGTTTCTTCTTTTTTTTTTTTCGTTTTTACTACTTTTACATATATTACGAAGAGCCTATCATTAATCCCGGAGAAGATATGTAGTCATTTCCGGTCTGTTGGCGACCGACTATGCACTCGTCCTTGATCCTTTTGTGCAAGGAGCGAGTCAAGACCGTTCACGGGGAATTGGAATTTCTTCGGTTGCTCCAAACGACCGAATCCCCATTCCGCGTGTTGCACTTTATTTGCAATATATGTTCATAAATGATTGTTATATTATATTGGCTTGTAAAATGTATGGTGTCCAAGCGAAAGTCTTTTCCGGTTTTCGCTTATCAGATACATGTGTAAGTTGTTTAGCGTCTGGCTGCATTCGTAGCTTTCGTTGGTGGTTCACTTTCCCTGAAGCAAAATACACACACACACAGACACACTTTTTCTCTTTCTCTCTCTCATTTGGAAAATGAGAAAATTCCTTTTTAGGAAAAAAAAATAATTATTGGTGGTCATGAAGAAATATTCGAATATTAAAAAAAACCAAAAAATAGAGATTTCGAAACTTACTCTTTCTCCTTTTTTTTTTTAAATTTGAAATGCGAAAATTTGCGATAATTTCTGTAGAAAATAATTCTCGAATTTTAAAACCCCAATTTTATTTTTTTTAGGTGAAATTCGACATCAATAACCGCGAAATTATTTTAGTAATAGAACAAAAAATCGAATATTAGGAAAACGAAAATTAGATTTGAAGAAAAAAATTCGAATATTTCGAGAAAACGAGAAACTTCGATTAGAAATTTCAAAAAACAGAGATTTTCTCTCCGCTTTTTTAAAACTTAAAATCCAAAGATTTTTTTTTCCATTACTAAAATTATTTTGCGTTTAATGTCAAATTTCGCCTGAAAACCAATAAAATCGAAGTATCCAAATTCGAGAATTTTTTTCCACAGAAAGGATCGCAGATTTTCATATTAAAGTAAAAAGAAAAAGAGGGAGAGACAAAATTTCAAAATCTCTACTTTTATTATATATTCCATTTTTCCCCATTATCTCCAAAAAAATTATTTTTTTCATCCCTGAAAATTAATTTCCCCAAAATTTCGATTGCGACCATTTCTGTATGAAAAATCGTCGAATTCTGAATTCCTCAATTTTGGAAATACTCCAAATTCCAATTTCTTTTCCACTCCCTCTGAATTCTGCATTTGGCAGCTTTCGAGACACGGGCTTCCAAGTTGAATCCGCGCCAGGGACCCAACGCGGGAGATTTATGATAATCGAATTTCAATTACAACGGTTACCCGAAGGTTACGAGTGGAAATACCTCCGAGGAGAGAACGAAGAGAAAGAAAGAAGGAAAGAAAGAAAAAAAAAGAAAAAAAAGAAAATAAGCAAAAATTGGTATTTCAGCCCTTGAAGGGCTGGAAGCGACTCGGAGGCCGATGACCGTGTTGACCCGTGCATCGAGTTAACTCGTACTCCCAAGGCAGGCGAGTAAGCGGGCAGCAAAGAAGCGAGCAAAGCAAAGCAAAGCAAAGCAAAGCAAAATGAGCCAAACTGAACCGAAGCGACTATCCTCTACCATACGTATGTACGTTAAAGCGGCAAAAGCAGTACCTTTTATACCCTTCTTGCACGTAGGTAGGTAGGTAGGTAGGAACTAGGTATACATCCATGCCTCGAAGTTTGTGCCAGAGACCAGAGACCAAAGACCAGAGAGCTCCTCTTCTTCTTGTTCTTCTTCTTCTTCTTCTTCTTCCTCCTCAGTCCTCATCTTTCCATCCACGGCATTAATGTTCGGCTCCCATGGTGGGGGGTGAAAGGAATCCTCTTCTTTCGTCTTTTCCCCCCCTTTTCTCGACTTCCATCGTCGCATTTGCCGCATGGCATTACCACTCATACCAATGTCCCTTGTTGTGTTGATGTTGATGTTCATGTTCATGTTGATGTTGTTATTGCGACCCTCCTTCTCTTGTACTTCTACTTCTACTTCTTCTTCTTCCTCCTCTTCTGCTTCTTCATCATCATTATCGTCATCACCAGGGGTTTCTCAGCGAAACATTCAGCGCTACCTTCATTTACCTTCTTTCTTCTCTCCCAGAGGCAGGCACGCTTCTTCTCCTTCAAAGAATATCCCCTTTGTATTATTCCACCGCAAGTTCTCATGATGATCATCCGCAATTCTCGCATGAGCAGTGTAACTGCTGACTCGAGTTCCGCCGCTCTGCGTGGACGTCTTCATATTTTTCCTCAATCCGCTGCAGCCCCATGCGACTTTTATCGGGTCGCGCGTTTCCTCCTTGTGTACAGTATTTCTATTTCTATTTTCTCGGCAATCGGGTTTTTGGAAATTCCAAAATTTGCAATTTTATTGCGATTTTGTTCGAACCTACCCTACATGGTATCCTTCTGCTGTTTAAAAATTTTTTTTTTTTCACGCGCAAAAGAAAATTTGGGATATCGAAGGTTGATTTATTGATAAAGGAAAATTTTTGGAAAGTAATTTATTAATGAAGGAAATTTATTAATAATAATTGGTTAATTTATTAGTAAAGGAAAATTTCTGAGAATATTGGAAAAAGATTGAAATTTTTCCGGGGTTTCAGCAACCAGATTTTTGGGAATTCTCAAATTTGAAATTTTTACACCGTTCGCTATTTTTTGTCGAGGAAAAAGGATGAAAAAAAATGTGGAATTGGTATTTTTCAAATTTGTTTTATTAAATCATCCTAATATTATAATATGAATTATTATTCTGTCGCTTTTTCCATTTGTTACCTATGGCCAATTCTCGAAAATATTGATAAATCACCGAAAATTGCTGGAATTATTGTAACCAGATTTTTTTCGTCCACTTAAAAATGCTCAAACATGCAATTTCCATCTAAAATTTTGACTATACATGAAATTTTGAAAATCCAAAAACATGTAATTCGCATTTTCCTAAAATTTTCATTTAATTACTATTTATATTGATAATTAAAAATTATCTATTAAATAATTATTTATGATTAAATATTTAAATTATTTTTCAAATTTATTAATTAACATTTTTATTTGAACCAGACATTTTCTATCTTAGAAAAATAATTTCGGTTCCAGCACCAGCGCCAAATTAGTGCAACGAAGGGCCTGGGAATTCTCGGCTTTGGTGAACTACAATTACCGCCTAAAAGAAAAAAATTTTTAAATATATCTTTCACTCTGATAATATATTTCGCCCTTGTCTCGAAAATTTATCGTTTCTTTTTTCTACCCCGGGTTCTTGAATTCGGGGGGAAAATTGAAAGGGCAATTCTAGGGCTGTAAGTACATACACGTGTGTGACTTGAACTCCTCTTCGTACTCCCGCAGAGACGTCCGGACACGCCTCAAAATATCCTATCGTAGCTCTTAATCGTTAGTAGGGGTGCGTTTGAGTGCGTGACTTTCACAAATTGTCACTAAAGTTTCAAAACGGTAGGCAACTTTTCGGGTCTTCCTCGGTTTCTTCTCTCGGTGGAGGTTTAGTTGCGGAAAGTACATATATGAGGAAAGAAAATAATGGAAGGAGGAAAAATAATGGAAAAAAGTAACGCGTGGGAACCAGAAGCCGCAGGGTGATTGTGGTTTTCCCAAAAAAATGAAGAATTTTGGAAATTATTTTTTTCGAAAAAGAGAAAATAAGAAATCAAATTATTTTAAGGCAATTATATTTTTTTAAACTAATTTTTCTTCTATTTTTTTTTCATTTCCCGATAAAAATTCGAAAAATCCGAGTTTCAAAATTCCCTAATAATTTTGAAATTGCCTTTGGGTGCTTGAAAATTCCCAATTTTTACGAATTTATATTTTTCTCAACTATTTTGTTTTAATTTCCCGATAAAAATTCGAAAAATCCGAGTTTCAAAATTCCCCAATAATTTTGAAATTGCCTTTGGGTCCTCGAAAATTCCCAATTTTTACGAATTTATATTTTTCTCAACTATTTTTTTTTAATTTCCCGATAAAAATTCGAAAAATCCGAGTTTCAAAATTCCCCAATAATTTTGAAATTGCCTTTGGGTGCTTGAAAATTCCCAATTTTTACGAATTTATATTTTTCTCAACTAATTTTTTTTTAATTTCCCGATAAAAATTCGAAAAATCCGGATTTCAAAATTTCCCAACAATTTTGAAATTGCCTTTGGGTCCTCGAAAATTCCCAACTATCGCTTTTCTTTTGTGCAATTATGAAAATAATTAATAAAAATTCCATCCAACCCCGAAAAAAAAAAAATTGTTTTCAACTTTTTTTTTAATTTCTTTGTTTTTGTTTTCTACGAAAGGAAAGAATAAAGTCCACGTTTCTTTCTGACAACCGTCTGCTCGTAAATTACAAATATCGCGGTTGTTACTTTGTAAATATATCGACAAGCGAAGGTGAACGTTTCCCCGTTAACGTCGGCAGAAGACGCTTGTACAGTTGCGCGAATATCTGGTGGCTGCTATGCTCAAAGTTAAGTTCTCGAAACGACTTATGTGCCTCAACTTCTCCTCCTCCTCCTCCTCCTCCTTCTCTTTCTCTCCATCTCCTTTATTTTTTCTTCCTCTCTTCTTTTTTCTCCCGTTTTTGCAACGACGACTTCGTAAATATGTCACTGCAGACGTTGCAACAAATACACTGACAACCAATTGCGTTTTATACATCTGTAAAAAGATGAGACGAGAGTTATTTGCTTCTCCTCGTTAAAGAAACGAACGTTTCTCTTGCATCTCTCCGTCTCTCGCTGCTCTCCGTACTTCAAAGCGTTAACGAAGTGGGTAGTATAGTTATGGTTACGATTCAATGAATTTGTAACTTGTAACTTATAACGTACAACTTTCAGCTTCCACCCTTGTACGCGGTCTCTGCAAATCTTCATTACCCTTCGCAGATTGCATTTATCTCCCCCCCCCCCCCCCCCCCCAAGAAATTTTTGAAATTGTAATTTTTCCAATTTTACTTCTGGCTATAGCAATGGTGACGACAATATTAGGATGATAATAATAATAATAATAATAATAATAATAATAATAATAATAATAATAATAATAATAATAGTAACAGTAACAGTAACGGCACACTGGTAATAATATTTGTATTTTGCTATAAAATGGAGACAAATTGTTCGCGATAAAATAATACAACAATACAAAATTGGATACCTAGTTAAAATAAGTAATTTTTTGCATTAGTAACTAAAATGGGTTTTGAGTACTTGTTAAATTGATAAAATTGAATATTCTCATTTTTTAATTTTTCAATTGGAAAAGTGCAAATTCTTATTTTTTCGAACATTTTTGGAAAGTGTATTTTTTAATTTTCTAATTCAACTCCTAACTATACGTAATAACAATAATAATAATAATAATGATTATAATAATAATAATAAGAACAGCGACAGCAATAATAATAGAAGCAATAATAATAATAATAATAATAATAATAATAATAATAATAATAATAATAATAATATTGAAATATTGTGTTAAAAATTAGAAAGAACAAAAAATTAAAAATCGGGTAGTTACATAAATGATTTTCCCATTGAGAAATAAAAATAGGATCCAATTAGGTACTTATTGAATTGCATAACCTGAAAACTTTCAATTTTGCACTTAAGTTGGAAAATTATCCAGATTCACCCGGAAAATGACATCTAACAATAAGAATATTAATTGTCACATCGAAACGATCGCTTACTGCGACTGCCAGTGTGCCGAAATTCAGTATCGAATTTTCAGTGGTAATTGGTAACATCCCGAATTCTATATTTTAATAATTGATGAAATAAACGAAAGAAACAAAAAACGGAGGAAGGATATTCGTTGGCCATAACGATATGCGTATTTGAGACGGTGCGGTGCTAAAGACCTTATTAGACTCCCGAGTGGTGATTTCGCGGAAAGGATCCCGTTAGTTAGTTACGAGGAGACATTACACGAGACGAGACGTCCATTGAGTGTCCGATAGCACCGTTTCAAAGGCCTTGTGACATAGCTTTGAAGAATCCCATAAGCATAGCCATTATACCTGTACACCATATACCTACGCCTTAAAGTCTCTCGAAGGCTCGTACGTTTCCTGGCTTGTCTGCCTGCCTGCCTGCCTGCCGCCTGCCTGCTAGCTTGCTTACCTATACATATACATATATGTAGATACCTACACTTTTATCCGGACAAATTGCTATACTTGACCGGCTACGGTCATGAAAAACGTGTTAAAACGTCTTTTTGTGTTTTATTGTTGCACTTCGAGCTCTTCATTTACTGGGTGCCACGTAACAGATTATTTTCGACATTCTTTCTTAATTTCGTTGCTGTTATTATTATTATTATCATCTTGAACATTGAAATGTCTGAATCGAGAAGGTAATTGTTATTATTAACAATAAAAACCATAATATCATTATTATTACGATGACATTCATTACATTTAGAGATGCTAGTAACAACGCGCGCATTGCGGGAGATTTGGAAATTATTGGATTGAAATTGAAGTTATGGCCAAAAAATTTTTTACGACTTTTTTAATCAACTTTTAGGCACTTTCGGGAGACCCTTATCCGATGTATTTTTTCGCGAGGAATCCATTTTCGTTGTCAAAATTTCCGAAATCCAACGGGAAACGCGATTTTTCCTCAAAAAATCTACTTTTTTCCGACTTTCGCTGGGATTTCATCAAATTTGACATTTGGAATCGATTCTACGGGAAAAATTACCCCTAGAAATGACTTTTCCAACCCCATTTTTGAAACTTTAATTTTTAGCCCATTTTTGGGGGAAGGGGTAGATGCCTAAAAAAATCGACTTTTGGAAAAGTTTTTTCGGAACTTCTGGGAGACCCATATCCGATGTATTTTTTCCCGAGGAATCCATTTTCATTGTCAAAATTCAAGATTTCCAATGGGAAATGCGATTTTTCCTCAAAAAACCTACTTTTAACCAACTTCCGCTTGGATTTCATCAAATTTGATCTTTGGAATCGATTCTACGGGAAAAATTACCCCTAGAAATGACTTGTCCCACCCCATTTTTGAAACTTTAATTTTTAGCCCATTTTTGGGGGAAGGGGTAGATGCCTAAAAAAATCGACTTTTGGAAAAGTTTTTTCGGAACTTCCGGAAGACCCATATCCGATGTATTTTTTCCCGAGGAATCCATTTTCATTGTCAAAATTCAAGATTTCCAATGGGAAATGCGATTTTTCCTCAAAAAACCTACTTTTCTCCGAGTTCCGCTGGGATTTCATCAAATTTGACGTTTGGAATCGATTCTACGGGAAAAATTACCCCTAGAAATGACTTGTCCAACCCCATTTTTAAAACTTTAATTTTTAGTCCATTTTGGGGGGAAGGGGTAATATGCCTAAAAAAATCGACTTTTGGAAAAGTTTTTTCGGAACTTCCGGGAGACCCATATCCGATGTATTTTTTCCCGAGGAATCCATTTTCATTGTCAAAATTCAAGATTTCCAATGGGAAATGCGATTTTTCCTCAAAAAACCTACTTTTCTCCGAGTTCCGCTGGGATTTCATCAAATTTGACGTTTGGAATCGATTCTACGGGAAAAATTACCCCTAGAAATGACTTGTCCAACCCCATTTTTAAAACTTTAATTTTTAGTCCATTTTGGGGGGAAGGGGTAGTATGCCTAAAAAAATCGACTTTTGGAAAAGTTTTTTCGGAACTTCCGGGAGACCCATATCCGATGTATTTTTTCCCGAGGAATCCATTTTCATTGTCAAAATTTCAGATTTCCAACGGGAAATGCGATTTTTCCTCAAAAAACCTACTTTTAACCAACTTCCACTAGGATTTCGTCAAATTTGACCTTGGGAATCGATTCTACGGGAAAAATTACCCCTAGAAATCTACCTAGAAAATTACGTCTATTGTATTCTTTTCTTGCCCCATGGAAACAAGGGTATATGTTTAAATAAATAGAAATAGAAATAGAAATGACTTGTCCAACCCCATTTTTGAAACTTTAGTTAATAAGTATCCATTGCATAATACCTACACCGCATTTTAAATATTTCAGGACTCCCCCCTCCTTTCCAAATTTATTTCTAATTATACCAACCCATTTTTCTCTCGAATTTGGAATTCCACGGTAAGTTGATGCCTTTGGGGTAGAAAAATTCCAAACCCAAGCACTCATTTATACGGTTTCATATAAAACGAGAACTAATTGGGTACTGGAATTCCAAACCCGCGAGGATTCGGGAGAAAATTTACGGGATAAATAAATAAAAAAACCAAAAAAAAAAAGAATACACGAAGTGGTGGTTTCGCTCGTTAACACTAATTTTCGCCTCCAGTCAAACCAGCAGATTTCTCGGACAATTTCGAACATCGGTTGCGATTGCGGATACGTGGAAGAAATAATAAAAATAATAATAACAGTAACAACAACGACGATAATAATACCAATGACAATAAAAACGACACCGAAACATGTACGCGCGTAATAACAAAGTCATTCTTTTCGGCCAACTGTTAATTGCAAAAATCGTGTAATTCGTATAAATTTATAAACCGAACCGAACCGAACATAACACCGCGAAAAGAATTCCCAGGAATTTCATGTCCAGAGGAAACCTAAAACTACCTGTTATTTTAGCTGTAATTTCAATATCTCTCTCTCTCTCTTTTTATTTTACATATTTTAAGAGTAAAATAAAAAAAAAACAACGCTCGTACCGAGAGATACATGCAAAATTAATTTTATGTTTATGACTGAGTTACTCATACGCGTAAGTTGCATCGGACGTAACTTCGAAACGTATAAACATTTTTTTTTAATACCTACGTGTATACACTTTTTTTTGCTTTATCATTTTTTTTTTATTTCATTTTATTTTATTTTATTAAACAACACGGAAGGTTTAACGCAAAGGTGTGCGTGCACGTGTGTGCGTGCGCGCGCGCGCGTGTGTGTGTGTGTGCGTGTGTGTGTGTGTGTGTTTGCACCTCGTACGTGCGTGTTGCAAATGTTGCACACGAATGACGAAGGAAGGAAAGTATAATACGTACCTTCTGCACCTCCGAGAGACTTTCATACACATTTTTACGGCCGAGATGCGATCTGTCGTACGATAAATTTGACGTTTGGCCTGATTACCCTTCAATCCTTATTCGGATTCACTGACCCAGTACTTGTCTTATGTATAAAAGAAACCGGAACTTTGTTGATACGTATTTCGTTTACCCATTCATTTCACCACCAGTCCGTTCCATTCTATTCCTCTGTTTACTCTTTCGCGCGTCTCTGATGTTTATACCTGCGTTTGCGGAAATAATTGTTTACAACAACGCTCCTCTTTGTCATTCCACTGCCAAGAATTTTTTTCGCCGTTTTTTTTTTTAATTAAACGAATTATTCGTATCGTAATTAATGACAATTTTTTGTTACTGTTGTTATTATAATGGGATTTTCAGTAATAATAATATTGTATTATTGAAATTGTTGATATTGGATCATCAATAATATCGATACTCCGTGATTTCGAGAGCGAGCATTGAGATTTTACAAGTTTTTTGGTTTCTTAAAGACTTTCAATAAGGAGGAATTTTTTTTACTTATTATTATCAATTTACCAAATTATTATTACCAAGAATTACCAATATTCTGAAACAAGTGAATCTGTAGAATTTTAATTTAGGACTGAAATAGAGATTTTTGAAATTTGTCCAGTTTAAGAATTAATTGAGTTTCTTAAATGGGGAAAACCGTATAAGTGTTTTAACAATTCGATTTATTTGTTTTTTTATTGCACAGTTTTCTCATATAATATACTGATTTCTACTGTTATTATTATTATTATTGAGTTGGTGCATGGTTAAGGACCATTATTTCTATATATATTCACGCAAAGTAGCCCTCGTTAATTATGCACCAACCCAATATTTTTAGAACAAATTCTTCCATTTCAAGAATTACGTTCAAATTTTTTAAGATCTTTAAATTTATTATGTTAGGATATTTTCCACTTTGGCTTCCAAATTCGGAACTTACAGCTTTCACGTATTTCTAAACCAAAAATGACTTTGTAATTTTTTAATTTACGAGCTATGTTGAAATTTTTTAGAATTTGAAAAATCAGATCCGTAATTAAACTTCAAATTGTTCCTAAAATTCAAAATCATATAAATATTTAACTTTATTATTTCATTGCAAAATATTTTTTTTCTATATAACAACAAAAATATACATAATATTATTACGACTATTTTTATTATTATTATTATTACTATTACTATTACTATTACTATTACTATTACTATTACTATCACTATCACTATCACTATCACTATCACTATCACTATCACCATCACCATCACCATCACCATCACCATCACCATCACCATCACCATCACCATCACCATCACCATCACCATCACCATCACCATCACCATCACCATCACCATCACCATCACCATCACCATCACCATCACCATCACCATCACCATCACCATCACCATCACCATCACCATCACCATCACCATCACCATCACCATCACCATCACCATCACCATCACCATCACCATCACCATCACCATCACCATCACCATCACCATCACCATCACCATCACCATCACCATCACCATCACCATCACCATCACCATCACCATCACCATCACCATCACCATCACCATCATCATCATCATCATCATCATCATCATCATCATCATCATCATCATCATCATCATCATCATCATCATCATCATCATCATCATCATCATCATCATCATCATCATCATCATCATCATCATCATCATCATCATCATCATCATCATCATCATCATCATCATCATCATCATCATCATCATCATCATCATCATCATCATCATCATCATCATCATCATCATCATCATCATCATCATCATCATCATCATCATCATCATCATCATCATCATCATCATCATCATCATCATCATCATCATCATCATCATCATCATCATCATCATCATCATCATCATCATCATCATCATCATCATCATCATCATCATCATCATCATCATCATCATCATCATCATCATCATCATCATCATCATCATCATCATCATCATCATCATCATCATCATCATCATCATCATCATCATCATCATCATCATCATCATCATCATCATCATCATCATCATCATCATCATCATCATCATCATCATCATCATCATCATCATCATCATCATCATCATCATCATCATCATCATCATCATCATCATCATCATCATCATCATCATCATCATCATCATCATCATCATCATCATCATCATCATCATCATCATCATCATCATCATCATCATCATCATCATCATCATCATCATCATCATCATCATCATCATCATCATCATCATCATCATCATCATCATCATCATCATCATCATCATCATCATCATCATCATCATCATCATCATCATCATCATCATCATCATCATCATCATCATCATCATCATCATCATCATCATCATCATCATCATCATCATCATCATCATCATCATCATCATCATCATCATCATCATCATCATCATCATCATCATCATCATCATCATCATCATCATCATCATCATCATCATCATCATCATCATCATCATCATCATCATCATCATCATCATCATCATCATCATCATCATCATCATCATCATCATCATCATCATCATCATCATCATCATCATCATCATCATCATCATCATCATCATCATCATCATCATCATCATCATCATCATCATCATCATCATCATCATCATCATCATCATCATCATCATCATCATCATCATCATCATCATCATCATCATCATCATCATCATCATCATCATCATCATCATCATCATCATCATCATCATCATCATCATCATCATCATCATCATCATCATCATCATCATCATCATCATCATCATCATCATCATCATCATCATCATCATCATCATCATCATCATCATCATCATCATCATCATCATCATCATCATCATCATCATCATCATCATCATCATCATCATCATCATCATCATCATCATCATCATCATCATCATCATCATCATCATCATCATCATCATCATCATCATCATCATCATCATCATCATCATCATCATCATCATCATCATCATCATCATCATCATCATCATCATCATCATCATCATCATCATCATCATCATCATCATCATCATCATCATCATCATCATCATCATCATCATCATCATCATCATCATCATCATCATCATCATCATCATCATCATCATCATCATCATCATCATCATCATCATCATCATCATCATCATCATCATCATCATCATCATCATCATCATCATCATCATCATCATCATCATCATCATCATCATCATCATTATTTGTATTATTACCGTTGCTACTGAATTATTTAATATAACCAAAATATAGTGCAAAATGTAATAACCCCATTTTTATTTTAAATAATAATTCGAAAGCGTAAAGAAAGAGCGATGATAATTTTTATCATTGCATTCAATGTAATTTAAAATTCAAAATATTTAATTCCAAGTTACCCAATTCGGAAAGTTTTGTCCCAGTCGCACAATAGAGGCGTACAACACACGGGAGCGAAATAAAATGCAACAAGTCTTAAAGATACCTCTCTATGCAGTAATTCATCACGGTACGATGAACAGATAAAAACCGTACACGTACAAATTAATATCGGAATATTTTTCGGTATAATTATCGATTCTACGCGATACCGTTATGCATACCTGTATACGTATCACATACGTATATATATATATTTACGACACACAATATGTATATGCGTGAACCCACCATGTGTAGCCTCGCGATGGGAGTCGTACCGGTTTTGTCTCGTGAGAAATCTCACGTAAATGAATCAGATTCACCGAAAGCGGGAGGAGGAAGGACGAACATATAGATACAGGTACACTTATTCCAGGTATCGAGGTGTGTCCGTTAATTAATTTAGGACTCGATTAATGCATTTTTTTTTTTTACACTCCAATCTCAATTTTCGTATCGCATCGCAGCCTGTTGCATAGAGATGCACGTGAGTTTGAAAATGAAGAAGGGATTGATTTCTCCGCCGATGCATCGCAAATGCACTTTTTACCGGCACTGTTGATTTTTCCAGGATAATCGGTTTCCTTTTTTTCCTCTAGCGATCGATGAATATTTATAGGAATGGAGGAATTAGATCATTTTATTTTTAATGATCATCCCGTGGACGTCGACTATGCGATCATTGGAATTCGCAATTAGGGAAAAAAATCTCCTGCATTTTCGTAATCACCGTCTATCCGCGTTTTTATCCGACGTATATTGATTATTCGCAATTATACAAATTAAACGAACGAATTGAGTGCATGGATGACGTGGAAAGAAAGAAAACAATTTCTAGGGAAATGGAAAAAAACCGATTGGGGAGGTTGCGTTTTCTCGCAGGTGCCTTTTTCGTGGGAAATTTCTCGGCAGGTATTGGAACAGGTTCTTTTTCCTGCCCCCCTACCTCTGTTTTTTTTTTCAGATATATTTATGTGGGTGTTTTTTTTATAAGGGAACCGGTATGCTAACATCGTCATCCTTGTGTGTGTGTGTGTCTGTGTGTGTCTGTGTGTGTATATATATATATTTCCAATAGAACTTTTTTTTACCTTATGGTGTGTATATTTAATATATGTGTATACATACATACATATACACCCACTATGTACAGAATATACACACCATAGAGTACGTGTTGATTTTACATATGGATTATACGCAAGGTGAGGGGAAGAAAATGGATGAATGGAACCTGTTGGCTCACTTGGGCGCAATGGCACCTGAAAAGCGGTCTTTAAAGGATCTTCAGGCATTGAAATACCCTCCAGCTGGGTTAGATATATATTCATCCTGCAGTTGTTCCTTTATATGTATATGTACGCGGATAATGTGCAACTTGTTACCTTGTGGATTCAATTATTGAGGGGTCGTTAGTCTTTCCGATGCTCTCGACTTCTTCGGTTGCTACTTTCTGGCATCGACATTTAAATTTCCGCGGTTTTTGGTTAAAAAAATTAAATTCGCAAATAGCGACTCGGCGCGTTCTAAAAATCGTAGTAACAAAAAATTGCAATTTTCTAATTCAGTCGTCAAATGCAACATTTTCAAGATAAATAATCAATTTAGAAATTCATACTTTCAAAAACGGAAAAACAATAATACCTTTTCTAGCCTTTTTCTTCGTGACAATAATGAACTTAATTATTACATTTTAGCAGAAAAAATTCCATGAGCGAAATTTGCAAAATTCCGGGCAACCAATTAAATTCGCAAATTGCGACTCGGCGCGTTCTAAAAATCGTAGTAACAAAAAATTGCAATTTTCTAATTCATTCGTCAAATGCAACATTTTCAAGATAAATAATCAATTTAGAAATTCATACTTTCAAAAACAGAAAAACAATAATACCTTTCCTCACCTTTTTTTTCGTGACAATAATGAACTTTATTGAGCCGCTTATTTTGAAAGTGGCCCAAGTCCATTTTTGAAGAGTCATTATATATCGGCATAAATAATTAGTTTTCAGCAATTAAATTATAAAATTTCGATTTTTTCATTTTTTTTTTGGAAAAATGGATTTAAGCCACTTTCAAAATAAACGGCTCAATTATTACATTTTACCGGAAAAAATTCCATGAGCGAAATTTGCAAAATTCCGGGCAACCAATGAAATTCGCAAATTGCGACTCGGCGCGTTCTAAATCCGACTGTTTTTCTTTTGCAACTTCGCTCCGCGAATTATCGTGTCACAGTTGCTGAAATAAATACGCGAAAATAACAAGGGTGTTTAGAGTTTTTGGAACGTAACATCGCCTTCGAGATACACATGCGTACCTGTTGCTCGCGTGCATCGGGAAAATGCACGTAGGTGTGCATTTAACTCTCGCAGGACGGAGTATGTGTACAATAATCTCCCTCACTGGCGGTATAAATTCACGGAGATCACTCGCGAAATTTTCTCGAGTTAGCGATTTATAAATACGAGAGCGGGCTTGAGTCATAGTGTGAAAATAAGCGAATTGCTTAAGCAGCAACGCGCTCTCCTCTCGAGAGCGCAGCAGCCTGCCTGCGTATGTACGAGAGACGTGGCCCACCTTTAGCCCACCTACATCTTTAATTTAATACTTATACCGCATATTTTATTGCTTTTCTTGTTCGCGTACAGCGTCATTATAAATAACTCCCTTACAACTATTAGCTTTCAACGGTATTTTTTGCCCACGAAATTCGAACTTTCAGGTCCATAAATCCCCGAGATTTACGGACCGGCGATTTTTCAAAATGTGTCCGAGCTTCTCCCTTGTCTTTCAAAGGATTTTACAGCTCTGGAGTTCACTCCCGAAACGGAGAATCGCGAATTCGGCATTTATTGCAAGCTGGTTTTGGTTTTTTTTCCATTTAAAGCACAAACTAGGATTTATTTATTAACTGAAATGAAATTTAATTTTGGGGATGTTTCAAAATTTGCTTTTTTTGAGAAATCAGGAAATTTTGCAAATTTGCGTTTGGGAAGGAAATATTGAAGAATCGCGAGTTTTCTTTTCTTTTTATTTGACAAATTTTGTTTATTCTGAAAAGTTCTTGGAGATTTGATTTGACTTTTTTTTATGAAGATTTAATTGATTATGAATGCGAAAAATATGATGACAAATAGAAATTGGAAAATCCAAAATTTACGGATTTCCAAAAATGTAAAAATTTATAAAAAGCTTTGCTAGTTTGCGAATTTAGTTGAGAAATGCAACATTTTTCAATTTATAAAAAATGATAAATTTTGTAAATCTGTACACGTCGCTTCTGAATTGTAAAATCAGCAATTCATTATCTTTCTATCGATTAATAAAAATTACAGTTTTCTAATTCAGCAGATAAATTCGAATTTTCTTGCATAAATTTAAAAATCTGTGCTTTGCTCTCATATCATAGAATTACGAATTCATTCTTTCGTATAAAAATTGTAATTTTCTAATTCGGCAGACAAATTAATGTTTTTCCACAATAATTATTAATTATTTTACATTATTAATTATTCCAGCTCTTTATTGTACGTTAAAAACTACTAGTCCGTCATTGTACATAATTAATTAGAAATATCCTATTTATAATTATTTAAAAAATACCGTATTTCCATTTGGTTTCGATATTTTTCCTTCCGAGTAGAAAAGAGAGTGTGTCAAAAGTGTCCCCTGGGGGTAAAAGAGGGATGAGTAGTTGTTTTTTAATGAGACGAGGGAACGGTTCTTGTAACCTGTACCACTCTTGAGTGAGAAAAAAAAGGTAAGCAGGTAATAGTAGTTAGGGTACTTTTGGAAGACTTCTCGAGTACCTGAAAATGTGGAATCTTGTGTGGGTTTCGTCACAAGAGGGAGATTTCTTTTCCGTTAAAATTTCTTTGAAGCAACAACGTCCCTGAAGTATTTTTACAGATTGTGGAATCGGTCATCTTTCTCTGCCCGAATTGTAGAATTTTTCATAAGTGGTTTCTGTCCCCAGGGATGTCGAGCGAAAAGTTTCAAAAACATTCGTTTTATTTTTTTTCTGAAAGGTTTAGTTAATTATCGAAGCGAAAAATATTGCGAAAGATATAAAATTAGAAAATTTCAGTTTTAATGAAATTCATTTGTTAAAAAATAAATTTGAATTTGTCGCTTAAGTTGGAAAATTGAAGATTTTTACAAATTTCCAATAATTAGAGGTACCACCTCAATACAACCACCAAACATGAAATTTTAGGATTTTTAGTTTAATGAACAAGTAAACTCGAATTTCTTCGATAAATTGGAATTCTACAAATTTCCGAAAGATAGTAAATTTGTAATTTTCGATACAGGAGTCAGTTCGCCTTTATCTTAAACGTTTCGGTTGATTAAATTAAAAAATCCAATTAATCGTCTAATTTTGAGAATTAATAATTTCCAAAAATCTGAGATTTTCCAATTCCGGAAGAAAATTCAATTTTTTCATATATTCCAAATTTAATAAGTAACTCGTTCTCGGCATAACTTGCAATTTTCAAAATTTACGTAATCGAAAGTATAAAAAAAAATAATAAATGCGCAATTTTTTACATTTGGGAGCCAACGTCAGATTTTCAAGATTCCCTAGTTTTTCAAATTGGTAAAAAATTAAATTTCAAAATCAAAATTAAAAATTGCAAAATCAAATTTTTCTCCTTAACAAAATAGCTACATTGCAGCAAATGACCTGATTCGTCGAAACGGTTTAAATTAATGAACAGAAAAATAAAATGGCACCAATTAAGATTCTCTAATTTCGGAGCACCCGCTTGTGGATTCCCGAGCTTGGATTGGCTGGTGGTTCCCCAAAACAAAGTATGGAATTTTCGAATGGTTGCAACCGGCGTTTGTAAAAACGGGTACGAATGCTCGCTCGGAAACTTCGGAGCTTCGGCAAAAGAGCAAAAAAAAAAGCCTACCGTGTAATTATTTTCTCCGTACGAGCTCGTCGGCCTCGTAAAACGTGTATTTACGCCGCTGTTACCATCAGCAGCGAATGCAGCCCGTGATTCACACCATCAACCTTCTTCTTGTTTTCCTTCGGAAGATCAACAATGTTGCAATCACGCAACGCCCCAAATTTTGGCCTCATAAAACCGTTCGATTCGAGTACAACGGTAGCTTTCTTGAAGATCAGTTATGTAGCCGCTCTCATAAATATATATGTGTGTGTGTGTGTGTGTGTGTGATTGTGTGTGTGTGTAAATGTGCGTGTGTGGGTGCGCGCACGCGTGTATGTATATATACACGCACATCACGACGATCTGTGTCACGTTACATACGTGCGGTGCGGTTTGTGATTACGACATCGATGATCTCATTGATGCGCCTCATATACATACGTTCGTTCCACCCACACTTGTGCATTAGATCTCTCTAACTATCCCATCCTTTATACCTCCTATTAGTTTTCTTCTACACGTATGCATGTAGCATAAACAGCGCTCGCACTTACACATACATACGTATGCATATACACACGTATATGTATACACGGCGTGTTTGTAAAATTACACGTATGTAAACACAAACGCATTAGAGGTTTCAGATCAAAGCTTTGAAAGAGAGAAAGAGAGAGAGATAGAGAGAGAGAAAGAGAGAGAGAGTAGAAAAGACACGGTAGCAATGGTCACGTATTGATATTGGAAATTCGCCTTTTTGCTATTTAGGGTCTAGCAAAATTTATTGTTTTAGCAAAAATTTTGTAAGAGAAAGAGAGAGAGATTTACAAAAAATAATTGTTTCACGAGAAATTTTGAGAGAGATAGAGAGAGAGAGAGAAAAAAAAGCAGAATAGACACGGTAGCAATAGTCATGTCTTGGAATTGGACATCCGCCTTTTTTCTATTCAGGATTTTGCAAAATTAATTGTTTTAGCAAAAATTTTGGGAGGGAGAGAGGGAGAGAGAGACCAGAAAAGACACGATAGCAATGGTCATGTATTGGAATTGAACATTCGTCTTTTGGCTATTTAGTGTCTAGCAAAATTTATTGTTTTAGCAAAAATTTTGAAAGAGAAAGAGAGAGAGAGAGAGAAAAGCAGAATAGACAGGGTAGCAATAGTCACGTCTTGGAATTGGAAATCCGCCTTTTTTCTATTCATGATTTTGCAAAATTAATTGTTTTAGCAAGAATTTCGAAAAATAGGAAGATTTGTGAAATTAATTGTTTTAGCAAAAATTTTGGGAGAGAGAGAGAGAGAGAGACCAGAAAAGACACGGTAACAATGATCACGTGTGGGAATCGGACATCCGCGGTTTCGCTATTTAGGTTGTTTCAGCAAAAGTATCATATACACATGTGTACGTATCTATATGTATGTATACATAGGTACAAGTAAATACACGACGCTATTATTATTCTGGAATTGACTGGAAAGTGTGAATCTTCAAATCTCCGTAAAATGACGTAACCCGTCATAAAGATCCCTCGCGATCCCTCGCTTTTATTCCGTCAGCATCCTCGGAAATATCGGGTACGAGCGTCGATCCGATCCTTTCGACTTTATGCTAATTCGACTTTATGCCACATTACGCCTTTTTTCTGGCATTCCTCGGACGATCCGTCTTACTCATTATATGGTAGGCTAGTTAATAACCGGCAATTTGTATTATTTTTGCTGTTTATACGGAAAATAAGTGTTTTATTGCAAAGCAGTTTAACGGGTAAAAGGATGAGTCAGAGTGTCGTTGAAGGAAATGAGTACTTCTGCATGTAAATATCCGTCTACTTATGTGGTCATCCGAGGATTTAATTACTTTTGCCTAGGGAAATTTGCTACCAGAGAAATTCGAAGGAGGTTCCGGTAATTCGATAGTTTCAAGATTTTGGGGTTTTTGGAATTTTCGGATGAAGAAGTTTTTTTTTTTTTTGGGAGAAATCGGTTGAGATTTATCCATTCGAGACGGCGATTTTTTTCGAACACCGTCCCCAAGAGCGAGATTTTTTTTTTTTCTTGGCGAGCCTAGGTACGTTGAGAAAGGAGCTCTGGCTGGAAAAGAGTGCGTTCTTGCATTTTCAATGGTTGCGATATACGCGCCCTCGAGTCTGTGTCGCTCTTTTCCCAGCCAGTGGATTCGCGGAATAGCGGCTTCCGTTATTCATCAGTTTTTTTATAGGAATGGGATACCGCGTTGTTTCCGTCCATTCCTTTTTCCTCGGTCAAACATCCTAACCGAGTGACGATGCATAGAGGAAAAAAAAGAAGGAAACAGTCGAAATAATGATGATCCCTATAAAAAAAATAATAAACGTGTATTTTTTACATGCATTAGAAAAGTGGTAAATATGTAAGAAAGGTTAACAGGTGTAATCCCAATGTGCATTTGTTATGAAGATATACCAGTAATAACGCGCGCGTAAGTGATTATAATTTGAAAATTTTTGAATTGAAATTGAAGTTATCGTAAAAAAATTCGACTTCTCGAATCAACTTTTGGGCACTTTCGGCAGACCCTTATCCGATGTATTTTTTTCCGAGGAATCCATTTTCATTGTCGAAATTCCCGAAATCCAACGGGAAACACGATTTTTCCTCAAAAAACATACTTTTTTTCAACTTCCGCTGAGATTTCGTCAAATTTGACCTTTGGAATCGATTCTACGGGAAAAATTACCCCTAGAAATGACTTGTCCAACCCCGTTTTTGAAACTTTAATTTTTACCCCATTTTTGGGGGAAGGGGTCGGTATGGCCAAAAAAAATCGACTTTTGAAAAAATCTTTTTCACACTTTCGGGAGACCCATATCCGATGTATTTTTTTCCGAGGAATCCATTTTCATTGTCAAAATTCCCGAAATCCAACGGGAAATGCGATTTTTCCTCAAAAAACCTACTTTTTGTCAACTTCCACTGGGATTTCATCAATTTTGACCTTTGGAATCGATTCTACGGGAAAAATTACCCCTAGAAATGACTTGTCCAACCCCATTTTTGAAACTTTAATTTTTACCCTATTTTGGAGGAAGGCGAAGGTGTACCCAAAAAAATCGACTTTTGGAAAAATTTTTGTCGCACTTTCGGGAGACCCTTATCCGATATCATTTTTCCAAGGAATTGCAAAATTACCTTATAACTATAATATTATCACGTTCCTACATCATTTTCCTATTTTCCGCCATGACCGCATCTTCATTATTTTCATAGAAAATTTGACAAATGGTCTTCCTCTGCGCAGCAATTAATTCCGATTTCATTGCAAGCATTTACGTTTATTATTTCACATACTATCCTTGAAAGTAATTTTACTATTTTTAGTTGTGATCGCATCTTCATTATTCCTATAGCGAATTTTACAAACGATTTTTCTCCGTGTGGAGTGGCAAACGAGAAAAATGGGATGTAAGTGCGGTGGATGGAAGAAAGAAAGGCGGCAGAGGGAAGAGAGGAGCAGATCATATCCAGTTTTAGCATCGACAGAGCTTCTGCTCTTCTCACCAACTCGTCTGCATGACATCAGCTGACTGACGCGTTCCCTCGCACTCGTCATCTTCAAAATACCGTACACACAACACACACGTGTGTGGGTGCGCCCAAAATTTCGAAACCAACGACCGAAACGATACTGTTTCGAGTTCCGCGAGTTCGGGCTTCGGTTTTGGGAGTTACACCTCGGGGTCCATTGCGAGACTCCGGGTGGTTCTCAAAAAAAAAAAAAAAAAAAATCTCCATTTTTCCGGAGATGGTTGGCTCTGTTGGTTCAAACGGTCCTTTTTGTGACCCGGGGACACCTGCAGCGACCACATCTCCTGTCTGTAATCCTACCCACTACCCACATGTTCGTCATATTCGTCACGTCGACCATTTTTCTCCTCCCCTGAAGAACCCTACCAATTGGGATTCCATTCACAAATTTTCTGGGAAGACTCTGGAAGAAAATACGAAGGAAGTTGTTCTTCCCCTTAATGGGGGTAGGACGAATTCGATGAGGAATGGCTGTTTTTGCGGGAATTGTTAAAAGCTCTCCGGATAGCAGTGTTACAAGACGTAGGGTAATTTCGACAATGCAGGGTAGGCTGCCTAACACTGTACTGTAAAAAATATAATACACACTATAGAAATTACCCTACGCCTGGCAACGTTGCCTGGTAGTTAGCATTCATTCGTTGTGATCTGGGGTTTTGTCGTGGTTCAGAATAGAAACAATTTGGTACAAATTGTAAATTTGTACCAATATTAATAATTCTGTTCCATCCCTTAATCTTTTCAGGGGCAGTGGGTCGTATACGCCCCACCTACTTGTTATTAGATTTTTTCTTCTTCAAATTTCTGATTTATTTTACACCTTTGAGGTACACAAAAGCGTTTATTAGGTTCTTGGAAGTCAATTTTATGCAACTTTTATACAAAAATCATTAACCTTCTGACAGCCGGGATGACGCCTTATGGCGTCATTCCATGATCGACCCACATATACTATTACTTAAGAAACATTTGTATAGAAAATTTTGAGAAAGTTACACTTTTTCAGTAGGAAAAATGCCGGCTGTCAGAAGGTTAACTAATTAAATTCCAGGTTTCTGTTAAAAAAACTTTGAATTTTCTCTAAATAATGTGCCCCCAGGAAGTTTAATCTTGCAACTGTATTTTGTTTTACTTAATTTCATCAATAAATTACTTAATAATTAAAAGTCATTTTATTGGAATTTTTTTTAAATATTCTATTAGAACATTTTGAATAACCACATTTTTTTAATACAACGTAAATTTCCTCTAACGTAAAAATATCAATCGATATCGATACAAATATAATATAAATGATAAAAATCGATGAAAATTCGAAATTGTTACCGTTAGAAAAAAAAAAGATAATCCTAAGGAAGTTGATTCCTCCTTCGTCTCTGTCTTCTGTAAATGAAGATTTAAGCCTGTCACGGATGATGATCTCGGTTGAGGCTTTTCAGATGTAACATGTAACTAATGCCGATCCTACAAACTCGATCTTTTCTCCGAAGAAGGTTCTCTCTCAATTCCCTTACTCTCCCTTTTTTTTTATGAAGATGCGTTCATAATTTCAATCGTTCACTGTGTGGATGCCCAACAATCTCTAATTGTTTATGGTTCCGGCAAAGCTGGGAATATTAAATTATTTTACCATTTTTTTAAAATGGCAATTTCTGTTTTATTTTATTTTTATTCAACTCTTTCTTTGATTATTTAGTATCGACAATAATATTGGGTTGGTGCATAATTAACGACGATTACTTTGGTGACTGACGACGCAAAAAAAAAATTTCGGTAATTAAAAAACCAATTTTATAATACCGAGGAAACGCATATAAAAATTTACAATCCATGTATTTAATTACACATTTTATTATCCAGTAAAATTTCTCGTACCGGGAAATTGCTCCGGTAAAAAATCCAATGTTGGGACTGTTTTCACGCGAAATTTTGAATTTTAAGCAAATTTCCTTACGAAAATCGTAATTTTCGGAAGTTGCAGAAAATAATATGTACGATGATCAATTTTTCCGGTAAAAATTCCAATATTAGTACAGTTTGAATATGATAACTTTGAATTTGAGCACTTTTTTTCATAGAAATCCTAATTCTTGGAAAATTGCAGTAAAAATATCAATGTTAAAAAAAATTTCCGGTTAAAATTCAATTAAATTCAGTATTACCACAGGTTCGATCCGAAAATTTGAATTTAAAGGAATTTTCTTCATTCTTCTATTTACTAATAATCTTCATTGATCAACTAATTCTTGGGAAATTGCTATAAAAATATCGATACTCGAAAAAATCTTGACGGTACAAATTCCCATTTTCGGGATTGTTATTGATTTATTTATAAAATGAATTGTTACGGTAAAATACTTTTATAAATAAAACACTATTATAATAAAATACCACACAAAAGTATTATTACAGGAAATCGTGACAGAAAAATACTATTATAAAATAAAACACTATATTCATTAAATTTGTTGACCTCGTGCCTGTATTTTGACCAAACGAGAAAAAAAGAGGACAATTCCGTCGGTATGAAGGTACCTTTAAAATAATCCACACATGTGTATATGCACATATACCTAGCATATTATAAAGGGGTATAGAAACGGGACGAAATGGGCCTGCTTGCTTATGTTCCAAGACATGTGCCACACCCGACACAACAGCTCTGCCACACGCCGTCCATAAGATTATTCATTCAACAGATTCCATTCTATACTGTAATCATAGTCGTCCTGTGCCAGCCCAACCTCTTATGTTAGTCAATCTACGTAAGTGTACACACATGTACAATGTACATATACTTACTTATGCCATTTCTTAACTTCATTTCAATCTGCTCGTTCTTCTGCTCCCACTTTTCTTCGTTTCTGTCATTTCTGCGTCATCCGTCGATGCGATCAATTGCCATAAAAATGCGCGTCTCGCTACTGCATGACGATATGCAGTAGCAAGAATGCAGGAATGCATCCAACTGGGAAAATGGGTAAAGGGGGCATTTTTACAAGACACAAGAGCTCATTGTGTTACGTCGCAATGCGCAAATGTGCTCTATTTTGTTTATAGAGTATTCGATGTTGCAGGAAATGAGTTTTATCGGGTAACGGAATATTCCACAATTTTTAAGGAGCCAATTTCCTGAGGTCATGGGAATCAATAATTATTATTTTTTATTATTTAATTTATTAATTATTGTTAAAATTTATTTCTTCGTCTTATGGGATGAAAAAATAAATTTTTGGTTTTTTTATCAATGGTTTTTGTGCCGCAAAAGAAATTTCAGGGCCCTAGAGTGACTCTTGAGACGCAAAAATACATTTTACGATGTTTCTAGTAATTTTTAGAATCTGAAAGGGAAATTTCACTGCAGCATAGTAAGTTTTAGAAAAAACAAAATAAATTGTTTACGTCGCAATAAATTTTGCGCCATAGCAATAATTTTTCTTTTCTCAGCTCAAACTTATATTTCACTATTTTTTCAGTATATTAAGTCAATATTTGTTTTAATTATTAACACTGAAGCTAGGGATGGTAAAAAAAGAGGATTTGGTTTTTTGTAATTTCAAAAGAAACCAGTTTTCGAATTTTCTGAATTAAGTAGTTCCGTTTAACATTTATTTTAATTAAATTCGAATAAAGTGAAGCATAAACGGGAAATAATTCATATTTTCTTTTTTTAGTAATTTCTTAAAGAGGGATTTACTAAAAAAAGAACTTTAGAAATATATACATTTCAATTTTAATTATATGATTTTATTTACTTATTTATTTATATTACGAATCCGTTTATGAATTTGATTTTTTTACATTAGAATTTTCAATACAAATTAGTGGTTTTTGAGTGTTCGAAAATTCATTAAAAAAAAAATAACCAGTTTTTCAAAACCCACTGGATTTGGGCCTTAAATTCTCTAGATTTGTTTTCAATAGGGATCCATTTCAATTCCATCCAATCTCATTTTCGAATTTCATTGATTTTCTGCAATCCGACATCCAAAATAAATTTTATCAAATTTTTTTACCAAATATATATTTTAACTTTTACAGCAACTATTTTTTTTAACTTATTACAGTAACTATTTCAGTAACTTTAGCTATTATTTATTGTATATTATTATTTTAGCTATTATTTAGCTATTATTAATATTATTATTTACATTATTTACATAATATTAAAAAATTTCGAATTAATCGTATCCTTCTAGTAATTGCAACTACACTTAACGTCATTCCAATAACCCAAGTCAATTACAAATGAAATGACTCAAGCCTTTAACCCCTTGGGTGTCCACGGGCACTCTTGATTCTAGAAATGACACTCAGAAGACGACCGTAGGTTGTAGCGCTGGTAAATAAAGCGTCTTGCGCGAAATGGGCCTTGGCGAGGAGGGACATGACCGCGATTCAAGCGAATACGGTATGAAAGTCCCGTTTTGGCAATTCGCAGCTCCTTTTACGAATGCCTCTCCTGCCTCACGCTGCTTCTCTTGCCATCCACATCATAGACGTCAAATATGGGTGTAGTTTTGCATTCTTCTCCATGATTCCTCAGCCTTGAGGACATTACATAGTTAACTTCGAGGTCATCTGATAATACCGATGCCGATAGCATTCAAACATGCAATGTGTGTGTACCAAAGAATTTTTTTTTTTTTTTCCTTTTAAGCTACTGCAACGTCTTTTCGCCTATCGTTAGGATCCAGGCTGTTTTACATTTCAATGGAATTTATTTATATTCGCTATATATATACACACGTTACGTACGTTGTCGTCGGGGTTACGATCTCGAGGAAGCCGAATCCTATCGGAAATTGACGATAACGGAGCTTTTTTTGCGAAAAAGTCGTATTTTTTTTTAAATAGAATATCGAGAATTTTAACACTTCGCCGTCCGCACCGGGATTCCTTCGTTTGGCGCCGGTACAAATCTTTATGTACGACACCAACGTGGTGCCACCGGCGCTTGCCCGATAGTTTTCGCATGGCACCAACGTGGTGCCACCGGACGGCATAGTGTTCATATCGAAAGCGAATGTTTTACGAGAAAAAAAAAGCGTTGGTTTGGGGTCCCCCGAAAATCCGAATTTTTTGAAAGTACCCCAGTCTTCCTCAAAAAATGGGAAAAAATGTAACTTTCAAATCATCAATTTTCAATAGAACCAAAATCTCGATCCTTCCGATGGAGATATTTAAGCGTTTGAGTGCCCAGCGGCGCGATCGCGCTTTTTCCGCTCCATTTCCAAAAATGACAATATTTTTTATATAAAGAATGAAAAAAGCGCCATTGCGCCGCTTGGCAATTTTCGATTTGGACAGAAAAAAAAGACTTCTGGCACTCGAACGGTTATTTATTGTTCGACGAAATCTATATTCCTATTGCGTCTATGGCATTGCACATGAACGGTGCAATTGATGCAGGTGTTCTAGCTTTGCTTTGCTTTGCTTTGCTTTGCTTTGCTTTGCTTTGCTTTGCTTCGCTTCGCTTGCTTAAAACCCGTGACAACTTCTTGTGTATTCACAAAATATAGCAATTGCATAAAAAAGAGAGAAGGAGGAGGGTTTCGTCACGAAAGGTTAAATCTCCCCTTCGGTTGCACCTTTCCTTATGCACCCTTTTTCCTTCCTCCTCTCCTCTCTTGCTCGAAAAGTACGATAGGTCAACGTTCCAAGTATGCCCCACTTTCTCATGTTTGCTTGCCTGACCTCTTCGTCGTACCACCGTTGGTTGGATATATTGTCGTATCGTTGAGCGTTGCATTCCACGTGTGCCGTTGCTGTTGTTGCTGTTGTTGTTGTTGTTGTTCTTAACTTTACTTTACTTTATTTTACTTTACTTGACACACACACACACACATGGGCACACACGGGTCCGTAAAAAGTCAGGATGTAAGTTCCTTTTCGGTGCATACAGTTACACGCGTACGATTTATCAGCCTCCACACATGTCTATATATAAACATAACCGTGTACGCGAAGGATTCTTTCACAATACGATGGCTATTAAGGATAATCAGAAACCAGATCCTACCGTATATAGTAATATCGGAAAGTTAATCAATTATCATTTTCTTTTTCTATCTCTCTCTTTCTCTTCTTTTCGAGCTCCTCCATAGGTCTTATTTGAAATAGGCAAGGGATCTATGACTCAGTCGTGGTGGGTCACGAGGTCCCTGGATATCAATTGCATTCGAAATAATAATAGATACCTTTGAATTTTAGTTGATAATCCTTAGGAACCGAAGATTTTTGCAATTCAATGTTTCTGTAGAAAATTCGGAATTCTTTTTTTTTTTTTTGAGTTTCCTACCAAATTACCCAAGTTATTATTATTTTTTCGAAAAATAAGGATTCAAAATTCTCGAGAAGATGATAAATTTAATTAATTCAATTTAATTAAATTTCGAAAAATCTCGATTTTCGGCAAAATCGATGACAAATAGCAACCGCCAAAAATTTACAGCTTTGCCAATCGATCAATTATAATTGTAATTCCTCGCGCTATTGGTTCTTTCGAAAATCGATTAATTTCTGAAAGAAATGAAAAAGTGTCAATTCGCGTAAACTTCGAGACCATCGATTTAAGAAAAAAAATTGAAAATTCGTGGGAATTCCAAATTTATAAAATTCAAATTTACCATGGAAAGTCTGTGGACTTCCAATGGATTTTCTGGTTATTGATTATTGGTGAAAAAAAAATCAATACTTTTATACCGAATTTCCTAAAAATGCGATAACTTGAATTTCCAAAATCGAGAATTTCTTCATCAACAAAAATTTCTAAATGCATCGTTTTCAAAATTTGATAACCCTTAGGAATGTTCTTTTGAGTTTTCTACCAAATTACCCAAGTTATTATTATTTTTTCGAAAAATAAAGATCCAAAATTCTCGAGAAGATGATAAATTTAATTGATTCAATTTAATTAAATTTCGAAAAATCTCGATTTTCGGCAAAATCGATGACAAATAGCAACCGCCAAAAATTTACAGCTTTGCCAATCGATCAATTATAATTGTAATTCCTCGCGCTATTGGTTCTTTCGAAAATCGATTAATTTCTGAAAGAAATGAAAAAGTGTCAATTCGCTTAAACTTCGAGACCATCGATTTAGGAAAAAAATTGAAAATTCGTGGGAATTCCAAATTTATGTAATTCAAATTTACCATGGAAAGCCTGTGGACTTCCAATGGATTTTCTGGTTACTGATTATTGGTGAAAAAAAAATCAATACTTTTATACCGAATTTCCTAAAAATGCGATAACTTGAATTTCCAAAATCGAGAATTTCTTCATCAACAAAAATTTCTAAATGCATCGTTTTCAAAATTTGTTAACCCTTAGGAATGTTCTTTTGAGTTTTCTACCAAATTACCCAAGTTATTTATTTATTTATTTTTTATTGAAAAATCGAAAATTCCCGAGAAGATGAAAAGTTGTTAATTTAATAAAATTTCGAAAAATCTTGATTTGCGGCAAAATTGATGACAAATAGCAACTGCCGAAAATTTACAGCTTTGCCAATCAATCAATTAATTGTGGACTTCCAATGGATTTTCTGGTTATCGATTATTGGTGAAAAAACAAAAATCAATACTTTTATACCGAATTCTCTAAAAACGTCACGGTAGCTTGAATTTCCAAAAATTCGAATTTCTTCATCAACAAAAATTTCTAAGTGCATCGATTACAACATTTTTCGGATGAATCGAAAGGCTGCAATTCGTTGCTTCTAAAAAAAAAACCCCGTCTTTCGGAGACACCCTGTATACCAATAAAAACCATTTACGGTTCAATCGAATCTCCAGTATGGTTGGAACACTGCCTCGGACGAATAGAATAACTGCCAAAGGAAAAACCTGTATTCTCTTAAGTTTCCACGGTGGTTACGAGTCCATGGAAAAGAACCACGCCCATCCATCGGATTTACAACAGTTTGTTCATCTAAGTAGGCTCTGGTTATGCGCAACTTACCAGGCTTCATTCTAATACCGAAACAGGTCCCGTGTATATATTTACTCTATTCATTGCCTTTATACGACACACATGCCCACTCACGCACACACACACACACACGCAAATCCACAAAGTGGATATGTACTGACTAGTACTTAAAGATCGTGAAACGGTGGGTGAAGTACTCAAGTACCGGGGTTTCGAGCAATGTTGAACTTACGTTCGAGAATCTTTATCGTTAAATGTGTGTCATTGTTCACATATAAGTAACAGTTGCCGCCGTTGTTGCTGTTGCTGTTGTTGTCTCTATAGAAATGTCTCGTTTCACTGAACACACATCGAGTTTTAAGTAATACCTTGCGTCCCTTCCCTTTTTCTTTCGCATCCTTCCACGTATTTCCGAGGTTTGTTTATAATTTAATTCTCAAAAGGACGAAACCTTCTTCTTTTTTTTTTTTTTTGCGACCCTCGAATCGCTCCGGACATGAAACTTCACCCAGTCGAGCCAAATTGGGCTCTACGAGCTTGCACCGAAAAAAAAAAAAAAAATTACTCTAGATTTCAACTAAACTCAGCGTAATTGGAAAAAAAATAAAATTGATTCAATAGCAATGACAATGGGTCAAATATTCGGTAGTTTTTTCTTTTAATCCCTTGCAAATGCCCCCGAAAAGAGCCGAAGCGGCGGATCCCGAGTGTTGGAACTTGTGAAATTCAAATGAATTTGAATAAAAACTTTTAAAAAGTATTTCAATTATTACATAATATGATTGCGATAAATTTTTAAAATGCCACGATTTATTTAAAAAGATCACGAGTACGACTCGTGATATTAATGTTTGGGGCCCGAAATGTCGATTACGATTCAGACTCGTGATATTCATGTTTGGCATGGAATTAAACAACGAGTCTGACTCGTGATATTAATGTTTGGCCCGAAATGTCGATTACGATGCAGACTCGTGATATTCGTGTTCGGCATGAAATTAAACAACGAGTCTGACTCGTGATATTCAAGTTTGGCCTAAAATTTTTATCACGAGTCAGACTCGTGATATTCATGTTTGGCCCGAAATGTCGATTACGATTCAGACTCGTGATATTCGTGTTTGGCATGAAATTAAACAACGAGTCTGACTCGTGATATTCAAGTTTGGCCTACAATTTTTATCACGAGTCAGACTCGTGATATTCATGTTCGGCATGAAATTAAACAACGAGTCTGACTCGTGATATTCAAGTTTGGCCTAAAATTGTTATCACGAGTCAGACTCGTGATATTAATGTTTGGCCCGAAATGTCGATTACGATTCAGACTCGTGATATTCATGTTTGGCATGAAATTAAACAACGAGTCTGACTCGTGATATTCAAGTTTGGCCTAAAATTTTTATCACGAGTCAGACTCGTGATATTCATGTTCAGCATGAAATGAAACAACGAGTCCGATATTCAAGTTTGGCCTAAAATTTTTATCACGAGTCAGACTCGTGAAAATAGTGCAAGGGGTTGAGAAATTTTGTAATTGGTTCAGTGACAAAATTGGATGCACCAACTGTCGAACGTTTGTGGCGCAAACGGCTCAGTTAGAGCCTGCGGCTAGAATTCCCTCTTTTGAGACTCGGGAGGTTCCCAATCCACGAAAAATCGGTCGAAAAATCGACACAACGGCGACCGTCGACGATAATTCGACGTTGTCGAAACGGCGCCTGGGATATCTAACGAGGGGGAATCAGTAGCGGGATCATGTGGGCAATATATAACATTTAAGTCAGTGGCAATGCCAACGACTGTGATGTTGATTCATTGATTGTTTAAAGAGGGACCGGCCGGCTCTATTATGTCGAGCGCGTGGCTATTTTACGTCGCTATCGCTATGCTGCTTTTTCTTATCTTTTTACGCTCACAAATATCCTCTCGGGGGTCTTACAGTGCACTGGAGAGGAGACGGGACGGTGCTTTACCCAACTCGGGGAGGGTACGAGAGACGAGATGAGAAATTTCATTGTTAAGGTTATGTGTCGAGGAAAGACAAGGAGAAATTCACGTGAAATTTGGGATTCGGGAAATTTCTCCGGATGAATTAATTTCGTTAACACGGTAAACGCCACGTCAGTCATCGATGACTGACGATGAATCTTCCGTTTAGGCCGAGCCAGTGGTGATAAATGCAATTAGCGGGTCATCGCGACCCATGCGGCGCGAATAGGGAGTCACGTAACTTTGACGTCGGGGAAAGAAAAAGAAATTTGCAGAAAATCGGGTTTTGGCAAATTTTCCTCGATCGTAATATTATAATAATAATGATAATAATAACAACCTCAATAATAATAACAACAACAATAATTATTTTTATTTTGCTGATTTTCTAAATCAATTTTTAATTAATTCTTAATTTTAATTAATAAAGCGGACTTTCTAGAGCGACGATAATTAATAGAAAAATTAGGAAATTTCGAAACGTCGGGAAACCGATTTTCTGTTTCTTTACTGAGCTTATGGACATTTTTGCTTTTCGACGTGACACCAGTCACTTCCTCTCGTCTGTTTTTTCAGTCGGTGACAGATGCCGTCTTTCACCATGTCAAGACCATACCGAGCTTTGTATGTAGTGATGTGACATAGTTATATTTTAATAATGGATTAATATTTACGTATAGGATCATTTGTTTATTTATTTATTTATTTTAAAAGGTTTATATGTCCTTGTTGCAACTGGGCAATGACAGGAAATTTACAAAACGTAGGAACAATAAAAAAGAATAAAATTATTTATACAGAGAATGAGAAAAAAAAAAGCAAAGGAATAGATTAAAGTAGCAATTTTAATGCTTTTTACGTCTATTGGCGGTCAGGTAAATTAAATAGAAATTTATTAAATTATTTTGAAGCTCTGCCCAAAAAATTCGATTTTTAGAATCAATTTTTGGGCAATTTTTTTAAAATCAGGAATCTGTTTTCGTTATCAAAATTTCAGATATGCAATGGGAAATGGAAACGACTTTTCCTAAAAAATATGCAATGGGAAATGGAAACGACTTTTCCTAAAAAAAAAAAACCTGTTTTCGACGAACTTCCGCTAGGATTTCATGAAAGTAGACCCTTGGAATCGATTCTACGCGCCAAATTACTCATAAAAATGAGTTTTCCAACCCCATTTTTGAAATTTCAATTTTTACCTAATTTTTAGGAGAAGGCAAAGATACCCCAAAAAATTCAGAAATTTATATACATATACATTTTTCGACTGCTTCCCAGTAAAAAAATGTATTTTGCACTAATTTCCAGTTTTTTCTCTTCTTATAAACACTAAACCGTAACAACGATTTTCGTCAAAACAATTTACATGTGAAATTATATAAAATTATATCATACCTCCTACAAGCAAGAGTTCCGCTTCACCGCCGAAACTTTTCCCAGAATTTTGCATAATCGACAACGCAATCGATCATGCCGCGTGCATGTAGAATGCAGTAACCTGCATTATGCATGCAGAACACGTGGAGGCCAGATTCACAGCATCTGGAATTCAAACCATTCTCGACTTTCAACATTTTTACATTTCCAGTGAAACCGCAAGAACCGTGTTAAGCGATTTCCATTTCTCGAGGAAAATCAAATTTAAATTCAAAAATTATATAATTAACTATTACTTAATATATTTAAGTTAATTCGATTATTAATAAATTTCCATTTTTTTAATTGCTATTCAACTTATTTTCCAAAAGTAAGAGGAAATTCAGGATTTTAAATTGAAATTACCGAAAATAAATTTGTAAATTTAACGATTTTACTAAAATACATAAAAATATCGAAAATCTCGAAATGTGCATTTATAATTATTATAATTTTCCAATTGTATTAAAATATCGAAAATATCCATCCAATTTTCAATAATAATTATCTATTTCACAAATAATTATCGAATTTTCCAATTATACGAAAAATATTGAAAATATCTGTCACCGTTACTTTGGCCGATCGATGCTCGTTGCGCAAATTCGATCGAGATCGAATTTCCCGACGAATGCAGAGTTCCCACCTCGTGGGACTATCGGAGGCGCGTAAGACTATTAAAGGCCGCAGCGGCGTTTAAGGCTGAAACGTTTGATCTCGTAACACGGCTCATTAACACCAAATGATATCGATCCGAGTGTGTGCCGACGACTCGAGAGGGAAAATAAGACGGAGAAAAGAAAAGAGAGCGAGAGAGAGAGAGAGAGAGAGAGAAAAAAGGGAGAGACGGTATAATTACATCACTATGTCAAGGATAGATTGCTCATAGACAAGCGAGCAACTGTGCTTAGGAAAATAAAGAAAAAAGCTCCTTCTGTCTTCCACTGGTTCTGCGTTTACTCGTCGCCTCGCTTGCATTAACATCGACTGCACAGATCAATAGAAACCTAATTGATTTTCACAATGCGACGTTTGTTCGGATGCATTTTTTATTCGACGTCACGAGGAAACCGACGAGAGGAAGTGACCGACAGGGAAAAAATTTTAATCGCCGAGTCAAATTTACCAAAGTGAAATTTATTTATTTTTTAAAAATAATGGATATTTATATCTAATTTTTGTATAACATCAATTTCCTATATTTAGAGTTGGAGTTATTTATTTGTTTACGCTTCGGCACGGGTTCCATAAAACGCGATAATGATATACAATTAATAACAAATGTATAATTTCATAAAACGAAAAAAATAGTTTCCCCTGAATAAATTAATAAATTGAGTTTAAAATGAAATTAAATATGTAGGTATACAAAATAAAAATATGCTTTAATATAAAAATCATTGTTATCGCAGCATATTTTTATTTTAATATATAAATACGCTTTAATACAAAAATATGTTAGAATAACAATGATGGTTATATAATCATCATTGTTATTATTGTAGCATGTTTTTATTTTGTATACATCTTGATTCCATTTTAAACTCAATTTATTAATTTATTTAACGAAGTCTATTTTTTTCGTTTTATGAAAATATATTGTTGTCAATTAATTTTATTTTATTATCGCGTTTTAGGGGAACCTGTGCCAAAGAGTCAATAAATAAATAAATAACTCTAACTCTAAATATAGTAAAGTGATAATAAAAAAATTACGTCATTATAAATCGCCCCTAATTACCAATTTTTAATTAACATAAATACAGCTATATTATATAACTTAATATATATATATATATATATTTACTTTGTTACTATAATTATTATTATAATTATAATTCTGTAAAATAAACAAATAAATAAAATGACTCGGTTATAAATTTTATCTAATAGCAAATCCCTCCTAATCGCCAATTTTCGAATTATATTATTTAATATATATATATTTATATTGATATATAATATGTATTATATATTATTTAACCCATTTTTTTTTCTATTTTTGAAAAATATCCCTAATAACTTGCAAGATCCTCGGTAACATGATAATTCAATGATTATCAGCGTTGGAGTAAATATATACCGAGACACAAAGTGCCTCTCTTACTCATTTCAATTAAAATAAAGTAAAGGAGATTATTTTATCTATTTCATAACCTTGAATCGGGCAAAGCAACTAATAGACTGTTTCCTTTTCTTCTTGTAGAAATCGCAAAGGTGCGGGCAAGCCTGTTCCAGATCAGTGGAGTGAAGAAAGAGCCTTTGGTTCTGCCAGAACCCGAGGGAGACATCACGACACTAACGGAAAAAGTTTATGTTCCCGTCAAAGAACATCCAGATGTAAGTTTGTGTATTTTTTTTTTTCCTTTTACTAGTTTTGAGGTAAATGAAGTAGGAAAGAAGTGGAAAGCAAGTAAAACAGGGCGAAGTGGCCAATCGGAGTAAGTTGTTCGGGATCGAGTGAACGTAAAAGGGCAGTTTTTGGGGAAAGAAGAATTTTTGAGTTTCTAATTAGGAATTTCCAAAATTTATTAATTTAGTAATTAATTTGTGATTAGCAAAATAAGAAAATTAGGTAAAAAATGTAGGAAACCAAATGTATGAAAGTCGCGAATACAAAATTCGTAAAATAAAAATAAAATTCATCGGAAGTAAATTCGGCAGAAATTTAATTTTAGGGATAAATTCCGAATTTGAAATTTTCGGAATTTTTTTTTGACTTGTAGTTATTAATTTTCAAAATCCAAGGAACTTAATTTCAAATATAGGTACAGAAATGTTCGATTGTAAATTTTCTTGGGGGATTAACAAAATTCGTACTTTGGAAGAAAATTTAATAGAAATTCAGTACATTTTTTTTAGAGATTGTTGTTGAATTATCGTGTTTTTTTGAAATTAGGTAAAATGGAAATTTCTACGATTTCTTCCTTTTTTAGTCACAAAATTTCAAAAACTAACTTGACTTCGACTTGAATAAATTTTTTTTTCAAAAACAGTCGAAAGCTAATTTAATAGGAAATTAAATTTTCTCCCAGTCTCGAGTGCAGCTTTAGAATTAATTCAACTACGATTTAAATAAATTTTTTTTTTTTTCGAAAACAGTCGAAATCTAATTCAATGGGAACTTAAATTTTCTCCCAGTCTCGAATTTATTAACGAAAGCCTGCGAAAAAACCTCTACGTTACATATTCCGACAAGAATTCATATCGTCGTTAACGTAACACTTGTTTGGCGAGCAAACAAAAGGTAATCTCGAGGAAGAGGCAATGTTATAAATTTCTGCGTACGTTATTATTCGTCGTCTCTCTGTGTTACGCGAATAATGCGTTACCGAGGAATTTGATAAGACGCTCGCAATTCAACGTAAATAATCGAGTCACTCTAATTTTCTTTTCCAAATTATTCTCCCTTTACAGGGAAATTACAATCGAATTGACGTTTCACGCGGTAGAAATAATTTATATTACTCGCGAGAGTTTTCCGGAATCGAAACGGAAATTATCGAGGAGGAAAGAAAATTAAATAATCCACAATTGTATTTGTGAAATATTTTTTTTAAAGGTATAACGCGTCGATATAATTCCGAAAATCGAGAAAATAATTGGTATGTTCGTTGAAAAACTTGGATTTTGTCGGTATAAAAATGTGGATTTTTTTGTCCGGCTCAATAATAATGGATAAATTGCAAAAGAAAAAGGAGCGAAATATTAGAGCAACGGAGCCACGGTAGCGTGTAGACGTAATTTTAAGTATGTACGTAGATTGCTGCGGATGCAGACGTTCATTAAAGTAATTGTATCCTCAAGAGGACTGTGATTCGTAAGCCGTCTTATTCTCTCTCTTACGGCACATGGTCAGTCTTTAGATTAAGCAGAATCGCTGGCTTTCGAAGAAGCTTTCTCTAGCCAGAGCCTCCTCTTATTTGCTTTCTTTCCGCTGGGATCATTATTATCCTCCCGAAATAAAAGCTGATACCGCATGAAAGCTCGGATTCAATCTCTGACCTCAAATCACAACTTCTTCTTCTTCTTCTTCTTCTCAATTTTTCGTATTTACATCGACAGTCACGAACTCCGTGACTCGCGTTTAATAACGCGATCCGTCCTCCGCTAACTGGACTGACGTATTCCACGGGGGCCATTCTCATGTGTGTAAACATAATATAAGTATGTGTGTGTGTGTGTGTGTGTGTACATGCAGTTGGATGCAACGTGCATCTAACACACACGCGCGCGCGCGCGCGTGCATGCACGCATTCATACATTTGCGTGTGTGTGTGTGTGTGTGTGTGTGTGTGTGTTTGGATGCACGTTGCATCCAACTGCATACACACATACCCTGCTGCACCGTAAGATGATGGTTAGAATTCGCTACGAAAATGATAAAATTGCCCTCGTGAAGGCAAACGGTAGAAATTTAGGTGAATTAAAAATACTTATAGTTGAAATGAATCATGCGATGACACTCCTTCAGAAACATAATTAATAAAGTTGGAGCTTGGCTTTTGATAATTGGCTTTGAATAATTACCCAACATTTTTCAAGATAATTTAATTATATTGCTTTATTGGAAAATTAATCCTAGTGGTAATAATAAGTTAGTGGTAATAGATAATATGGAATGGTAATAAGTTAATAATTAGTCAATATAATAAGTTTATAAGAATAATATAATAAGTAAATCAATATAATAAGTTATAACAAGAATTGTATCAATTACAAACCCTCAAAGTGGCGTTTAGAAAAAAAAAATTAGGAGCAGAAATTTGCAGAATATTCTCGGATAAAAATTCTAACGAATTTCTAAAATATAAAAGTTTATTGATGAAGGTGATTTATAAAATGATGAAACTAAAAATCATTAAATTAGGTTTAAAAGATATTAAGGAGATGAGTGAAAATTTATATTTCATGTAAAATTACTAACACATATTTAATATTAGGTTGGGGAAAAAGTAATTTCGGCATTTCCCATGTTTTTCAATGGGATAAACCGAAATTACTTTTTCCCCAACCTAATATAAAATTAGAAATATATATTTATTATATTACAAAAACCAAAAAAGTAGTAAAATTATAATAAAAAAAAAGTAATGAAAGATACGTTAAAAATTTCGAAGTTTGGGAATTGAATTTCAAAAATATCACACATAAAATTAACAAACAAGAACAGTTAAATTAAAATACCATAATAAAAATGTAACAATTGAAGTTACACAGGAAAAATTTCTTGACTCCATTCCAAAATTCGTAGCTGCTAAGGTATCGAATAAGACGTTAAATAAAAAATAAATATCGTAACTTTTTCACCAAATTGCATCTGTCGTAAACTTGGAGTGCAACATTTCGGAAAAATCGCATATATTTAGGTAAAAATCGATAATCCACCAGCATCGAAATTTTTTAGCGCGTATCGGAATATCCCTAGTCCATTTCTGGTTCCTCTTCACGGAAACCGGAAACGGACGTTTTCGAGAGAAAAAAAAGAAATGGTTTCTTATTCTTTCCCTCTCGCGAAAGAGACAGAGAGAGAGACAGAGAGACAGAGAGGGAAAAACGGGAAATCAACGATTCCTATAATTTACGCAGTGAAAGTCGCATAGGAAAACAGCGTAGTGCATTTAGCCGTTGACTTCCGGTGACTTAGACTTAGAGGGATAAATGGATGTTTCGTGTACAGAGGAATCTCCTTGGCGATAAGATTTTTCTGGGTTTCCGAGGAAGGGCTCTCTTTTTCTTGAGCAAACGTGGGCATAGTTTTTTAAGGGGTGCTCAAAAGAGACGCACGCGGGTATGTTCGAAATGTGTATAGTCGTCAGGGTGCGTTATTTTTGTCTGGCCAAGAATAGAATCTCTGCCGAAGAACGGAGTCTCTCTCCTCTCGTCGTCCCTATTGCCGACTTTAACGTCTTCTCTTTTTCTTTCCTTGGCTTTTTGCTCGGTCTTTCTCTCTCTCTCTCTCTCGCTTTTTCATTCTCCGTCTCTGTTTCTCATCGAAATATATAATAACGAGGCTGTAACTTTTGCCAGCAGGATGTTAATATTTGGAACGCGATGACGAGATCCAGAACTTGCGAATTTTCCGCAACCCATCGACGCGATACCAGTAGCAAAAGTATATAGCAGCGGTAGGAGGAGGAAAAAAAAAACATTTATAAAATTCGCCCTAAAGCAGAAATAGCAAAAATGCACTGGACATACACACACAAAAAAATAGTAAAAAAATTAAATGGAATTTTTTAAAATTATTTTTATACTAATTTATACTATTTCTTATGCGTACCATTTGTTATTTATTAATTTATGCTATTTTATATGCATACGACAATGGATAAAATGTGAAAAAACAAAAATTATTGATAAAAATTGGAATTGATTCAATAACTATAATTATGTTTTTGAGAATGTCCGGGTTATCGCGTTACTTTACGTCACGAGTGCATGTTTCTTCTTTGTCGTTGTACCAACTTTTGACGAATCCTTCGACGGATTTCTCGTTCAATTCTAAATATCGAAAATTGGAATTTTATATCCGTCAAATATCGATTCGATATTCGTCAAATATCGATAATTCCAAAGCAAGCTGTTGGAATTATCATATTTTAATTTTTTTCAGTTCACTTGTAATTTTTCCACCTTCGACGATTTTCTCGTTTCATTCTAAGTATTACAAATTTGAAATTTATATTCGCCAACATCGATTCGCGATATTCAACGAATATCGATAATTCCGAGGCAAAATTTTGGGTTCATCATATTTTCATTTCTTCTCATTTGTGATTTTTTCTTCGAAAATTTGAATTTTATATGGATTCGACATTCGACAAATATCGATAATTCCATGGCAAGTTGTTAAAATCATCATATTTCAATTCCTTCTCTCATTTAATTCAAATAATTTCAATCATTTTTCCTTCTTCTGTGAATTTCTCGTTTCATATTCCACGTGTCGACAATTTGTCATTTATCTTCGATGACATCCGTTCGATATTCAATCAATATTTTCTGGAAATTAAATGTATGATTTTTAATATTAAATATTAACAATCAATTAAATATTTTACAACAATAAATTACATTAATTATAACAATATTATTAAATGACATTAATTATAACAATAAATTACACAATGTAGGATTTTTAATATTAAATATTAACAATCAATTAAATATTTTATAACAATAAATTACATTATTAATAAAAATCCTCCCCCGCGAGGCTTGAAATCATTTCTTACCAATTCGGAAAACGAACTTTCGATCCATTGCTTTGCTTTTATTTCAAATTTTGTAGCTTCGATGCACATAATTATTAATATTTTCAAAAAAACCTGTCCGACTCTGAAACTCTTGCGAGAATTGCTACATATCGCGATGGAAGCGACTATGGCGCGCTGAAAAAAAAAGATTTTAGAAGGAGAAAGAAAGAGGTGGATGGACGAGACGGTATAGTGGTAGTTGGCAGAGATAGAAATTAATGCTCGAGTGTATCTAAAAATGACTTTTTCTTCCCCCGAAATTCCAAAGAATCTCTCATACGCGCATCCCAAGAACGGGAAAAACCTGACGGGTAGGTTACGAAACGAAACCCGATGCGTCGGAGGACGCGCGTGACTGAAAAACGAGCGGATCGTAACGCGTTCGCTTGGAATGTGTTATTGTCATCTTATGACACTCGTGGTCAAACGATACTTTCTTTTTCCATTTTTCTTATTCGAATTTTCAGAAAATGGGAGCCGGAGGAAAATCGCACGCGTTTCGTTATATTAATTAGTGTGAGAAAAATGAATTTTAGGAAATAACGAGAATTGATAAAGAAAATAATAAATATGCAATCGCGGTGTGAAAAAAGGAAATGAATTAGGAGCCAAAGTGGGAGATTTTTGCAAGGAACTAAATAATTGAGTAATTTTACAGTTTTTAAATTTTTCTTGCATTTTTTACTATTTACTGTTGTATGAAATTTTAGTATTTCTCGTCATGAGCTCATTTTGATTATATGTCTCTGCAATTATTATAAAATAAATAGCATTTTGTCTTTTATTATTGTGAAAATTTTGTTACAACGCGCGTGGAACGTAAATTAAAAAAATATCAATAAATATTTTTATACGTCTGCAATTATTTCACGAAAAACGGTGAATTCTATTAAATCAAAGTGCAAATTTTTCTACAACGTAGCACGTCAATTTAAAAAAAGAAACAACCTAACGCTCTGTCTTGAAAAGCCAAATATGCAAAATTGAAAATTTTAGTTTCAAAAGGAAACGTGAATTAAAAACAAAAAATAAGTTTTCTCTATTTTTGCATAATTATTACAGCTTAAAAAATAAGTTTCATTGCATTGAAGCTCAAACTTTATTGCAAAATTACTCGCAAATTTAAATAAATAAATTTATTATAGAATAACACAATTTCTTTTCCTTCGAATATTACATAACAATAAAATTCTTCCAAAGAATTCCAAATAAAAAAGAAATACCCTTTATTTTTGTCAAATAGAAATTTCGCAAATGCAAAAAAGGAAAATTGCAATAATGAAATTTCTGTTAAATTCAAATCATTCCTAAAAGGCAGTTTTCGAGTCATCGGTCCCATTTGTCGATAACAATTGCACCAGATCTAACCGAATTAAGATCTAACCGATTTTCCCGATTCCTCGACGAGGAGAAACATCGACGATTCAAGGATATAATTCTTTCGACCCAAATTCCAGTGAAACTGCAGGCAAAGGAAAGGAAGGAAGTCGCTGTATGCGCGTTAGACGGCATTGTTCGTCATGTGACGTCGTTTCTTTCTCACATAATGTTTTAAATAGCCATGATTGCTGGCGTTCGAATAGTTTACATTGAAAGGAACGATCGCAATTCATAGGAGTAATAACGGCATAACGTGTCATTCAGGATGTGAGGTAAGGCTCGTCTTTTAGAACAGGAGCCAAGCAAACTTAAGGAAGACACACCCGTCTTATTATAATAGGTGCCGCTGAGCAAACTCTTTGAATCGAACTGCCAAGCTCCGAAGCAAATCGCGATGCTGAATTTCAACTCTCGAGGTTTACCCACTTCGACCGGCAGGAGATTAAGAGCCTGGAACTCCGGAGAAGCGAAAGTTTCCATGAGTTTTCTCCTTTATGGTGTCAGTTAGCGAAGCTTAACCCATTCGAGACCGATTGCTCACCTTGTGTGCAATTGGTTTCCGAGGCTATAAGACCGCCATCAAAAATTGCAATTTCTATCCTTCCATTTTGCCAAGTTAGAAATTTTCAATATTTATTTGCGTGCAATAATAATAAACAATATACGAAAAAAAGGAGCCCCAGGACTACAGTGGAATCTCCATACGAGATACCACAAGGGACCGGAGGGGAATATGATTCCGAAAAAAGAAGAAAATTATACCGTTCCCCCACTCAGCGGCCCGTTACGCCGGAGAGAAATAGATCTCACGGTCTTCGTACAAGATACCGTGCAAAATAGTTTCAAGTTGAACCGATAATGTGGGTTGCTTTGTAATTCCATATCCTTTTCCTTCTTTTTTTTTTGTCACGTGACTAAAAGTCCGCAAACGAGGAGTTCTCGCAGCGTTGACAAGGAAGAAAAAAGAGAAGAAAACTTGTTTTTACCTTTTGTGCAATTATCTCGCGTAGGTAAATCAATTTTCAACATTTGAAACGCGTCAAAATAGGCTTGAGTTCGTGTCCCCGACGAAAAACTACGTTTACAAGTCCTTGAAAATTCTCTATGAATTTTAAACCAACAAAAAATTAAAATGTTATCTTAACCCTTCGAGAACACTCTGGGTCAATTTGACCCGTACCTCAATTTCGATTAAGAATAACGTAAAGGAATTTTGAAAATTATGAATATTCAATAGAAAAAATTCCACATTTATTTTTGTAAATTTCAATTTAAAAAAAAGAATTTTTTTTCCAGAATTTTTTTCGATATATAAATAATATTAATGACACTTTAAAATTATATGACGTGATTTATCTGTGTTTCAAGTATACCTAGGAATTTTTTCAAGCTAATAAAACTTGTCGTTTTAAAATGGCGGACTCCTATAGTTAGCGTCGGGTCAGATTGACCCAGAGTGTTCTCCATGCTTGAACAAAGAGGTGTGTTCTCGAAGGGTTAAATAATTAATAATTTATGATAATAAATTTTAAAAAATCGTTACTTGTAAACAATTCTCATTTTTTCTCATTTATTTCCGTGGTATCTTGTACGGAGCGAGCGACCCCGAACGTTCAGAGGCGGAGAGGCATTGGAAGTGGGGGTAGTGGATTAGCGAAGGGGAACCCGTGGTATCTTGTACGAAGAGAATCGAAAGTATCTTGTACAGAGATTCTACTGTATTTGTAAATTCAGGTACAGCTGCAACGTTTAACCCTTATTCGTACAAAAGCATGATTATTTTACTTAATGAACTTTGAGGTTGCACCGTTATTTTTGTTTCGTTTCACTTTAAACAGAGAATTTTCTCGAGTGTTTGTTTTGTGTAAAAGCTATTTACGAAAAATGGAGAGAGAGAGAGAGAGAGGGGAAGATAGATATTGCAGCCAAAGAAATTCTTTCTCGAAAAAGCATCAAGACTCGTCATCTTTTTGTTGCTTTTCAACAATCCAAAAATAACGAAACGGGTAACGACGCTTTGTGTTTGAATATTGCTTTTCTGCCAGAAAACAGGAAGCTATGAGTGTCCCATCTTCATGCTCACCGTACAGTGGACGGTGGAAAAAGAGCGAGAGAGAGAGAGAGGCACGAAATCAAATATATTTTTAGTCATTCCAAATACAAGTATGTATATATATAGAGAGAACGGTTAATGAAGCAGGAATGAAAATATCAAGAATAGATTTCGAAAGGAAACTCCACTTGGTATCTGATAACAGCGGATTGTCTTACATTGAACACGTGACTCTTTTTCTTCGTGCTCTTGAAGCTCGAAGAAAATAAAATGAAGTATCCATTTTTATTCTTCGACTCTTTGAATTGTTACAAAATATGTCGGATGGATTCTGGTTTTGAAGTTATGCTTTTTTTTTTACACTTTTTTCTGTATGAATACAATTTTCCTTCTTTTTTTTCTTCTCGAATTGGTTTCGGTTTGAGAATTTTCAACTTTCGAGCTGAAAATCGTAGGAACTTCAGGTCGAAGCTCAAAGTATCCACTTTACTGTCAAAATTGCAGATTTCCAGTAGGAAATACAATTTTTTTTCAAAAGAACCTGTTTTTGATGACCTTCCGCTAGAAGTTCACCAAAATAGACCTTTGGAATTGATTCTACGCGTTAAATTACCCCCAGAAATGAGTTGTCCAATCCCACTTTTGAAATTTTAATTGTTACCCTATTTTTGGGGGGAGAAAGCCAAGGTACGCCCGAAAATTCGACTTTTGGGTTCAACTTTTGCGCACTTTCGGGGGACCCTTATCCCATGTATCTTTTTCGCAGGAATCCATTTCCGTTATTAAAATTTCAGATATTTAATGTGAAATATAATGTTTTCGCAAAAAACCTGTTTTTCACCAATTTTTTTATGGGAAATTTGCGCGATTATACATTTTTTAACACTAAACCTACCATGGAGCGGTCAAATCACCTTTTTTACATGTATTTTAAATGGCTTGGTGACGTCACGGTAGGTTTAGTGTTAAACTGAATATATGAGCCGTTTATTTTGAAAGTGGCCTAAGCCCATTTTAAAAAAAAAAATGAAAAACTCGAAAATTTATAATTAAATTGCTGAAAACTAATTATTTACGCCGATATATAATGACTCTTCAAAAATGGACTTGGGCCACTTTCAAAACAAACGGCACGTATTTCGATTTTGATATTTTTGGTACATCTATATTAATTAATTATGTATTTTTATTTTTCAATCTTTTTACAGTTCAACTTTGTTGGAAGGATTTTGGGTCCACGTGGAATGACAGCTAAACAGCTGGAACAGGAAACAGGATGTAAAATTATGGTGCGAGGAAAAGGTTCCATGAGGGATAAGAAAAAGGTGAGTTTTACAATTTTGTCTCCCATTCACTTGTTCTCGGAAATTCGACATAACAAGTTAATTTCTTTCTTTGAAATTTAGCAAATGGAAAAATTTACAATATTCTTCGAATTGTTATACAACCAAACAGGAATGTTGTCTTCGTATCAGACGATAATCTTATGCTGGAGTGTCGCTTTTTTTTACTGTTCCTTGGAAAATATCATAATTTCGGGAAACATTTTCTAGAAGTTCCAAATTTTTCAGGATCAATGACGGAGGTTTAGGACTTTCCTTTGAAGTCTTTGAAATTCTTCAATATTTTTGTCGGTTAATCGTATGAGAATGTGAATCGATTTTTTTTTTTAAAGATTCCTACATTTATTTGAAATTCATATTATTGACTTTTCTGCAAATGAAGTATTTAATTGGACAAAAAATGTAGCAGCGATGAAATATGAAGCAGAGCAGGGGGTAGTTAACGACAAGAACGGAATGTTCGGACAAAAAAAAGGGGAATTATCATTTCTAAGTTATGTGGTTTTAATTGGAAAGAAGTAGCTGCAAGGAGCATCGTAATCATGATTTAGAAGTAGTTATGAAATCTTGAAATATTGCCAAGAGCAATTTGTTACCTTGTGCAAGGGCATGTCTGTTAAGCGAAGTGTAACGATGACACTTTCTTATTACACTCCGGTTTTAGCGGTACACGCTGCATTGATGATGATCCTGCGGCCACTCGCGTTCAAACCATTCCCGTTCAGTCTCTTTTTTTAGTGGAAGGCAAATTATTTAAGTACAAGGTCCATTAAAAAACTCGGAATTATTTCAATATAATGAAATACAACCTTTCTGTATGGAGAAAAAAAAATAATTGCTAAAGCAATGAGGAAATATATGTTTGTAATGTGAGTTAATAAATTATGAGACAATAGCAGAAAGTTAATAAAATTAGTGGTATTATAAAATTTTAGATAATAATGATTGCTTCCAATTTTATAGTTGCTACTTTTGTACAAATATTTGTCTGTATTTTAATAATTTGAATAATTAAAGTCTTAATTCATGTTGTCGAATACATTTTTTTAGCAGACGAAAGAATATAAGTTTGCTCTGAAAAATTCGTAACTCCAAAATAAAATTATCTATAATTTTGAAATTTTAACAGTACAAAGTAGAGATTTCAAGCTTCGAAAGTTATGAATTTTCAAACTTGAACTGTTCCAAAAAAAAATGTTTTTTATTTCTTTATAAAAATTGCGTTATTACCTCAGGCTTTGAAAATTTGCATCTTCGAAACAAAATTATCTACAATTTTGAAATTTTAATAGTACAAAGTAGAGATTTCCAGCTTCCAAAATAAGTCCAACCTGAAATTTTTGCAATTTTTGTTTCAAAGATTATAAATTTGCAAGGTTAAACTTTTTCATTTCAATCTAGAATCTGCATTTTTGCCTTAGGCTTTGAAAATTCTATACTCCAAGATAGAAATAAATACAAATTTGAAATTTTAATAGTACAAAGTGGAGATTTCAAGCTCCGAATTACGCCAAACCTGAGACCTCTGCGATTTTTATTGCGAAAGTTATTAATTTTCTAAAAAAAAAAAGTGGATTCGCAAAGGCGAAAAATCAAAAGAATTCGGAGACGTAATAAAAAAAATGCGTAAAATCCTAAAACAAGGATTTTTCTAAAATTGTCGGATCTTCATAAATATATTATGTAATGTAATTCTGGAAAATAACATATTTCTGACAATTGTTTCAAGCAGCTCTTTGGTTTAATCGGACGTAAGTATCGCTTGACAGATTTTAAATCACAATAAACGTTCGTCCCGATGTTAACTGTTTTTTCTTTCTATCGTTACCACTTAGTTTTTTAAAATTATTGTCGTTGATACAAAAGGTGGAATGAATGCACTTTGCAGTATAGCACACGTTCTCCTTGTTTATGCAAACTTACATTGTGCAAATGGCAAACTCGTGTATCGACGTATCGTTTCTGTAAGAAAATTGCTTTTAACTACTCTATCCGAGGTATTTACATCGTTAACTATTCATTTGTTGCATGTTTTTAATTGATCATTTACGTTTACAGGCTACGTTTCCTAGTATTTTTGTTACTTATTTTATTGCGTCGCTCCGAACGGTTCGCTTTGGTTCCTATTTTTTCCTCCGCGAAATTTTAAAAATAAAATTACGTCGCAGTAGTCCCGAATATTTTTATTCTCATGAACTATTTGAGAATTTATGGAAATGTCAACAATTTTCGAACCGCTTTTATAATTTGGATTATTCCCAAATTATCTGAATGGGAAAATGGTCTTCCAATTAGAAAATATTCCTGGAAGTAATTTGGTACTTTTTGGAATTATTAACCTTTTAACGCCGGGAAAAAGTGTAAAATCAATTTTTGATAAAACACATAGATTTGCAGAAAAAAAACATTATTTATCTTCAGTCAACTACCCATATATGTGGCACATGTAAGGTAGCCGATATATCGGCCATCCCCGGCGTAAAAAGGTTAAAATAAGGGTTTGTTAGAACACTTTGGAAACTAACAACAGCTATTTTTTTATTTTTAGTAATTCTCAAAATTTCGTTCATAAAATTTCTCTCACTTTAAAAATTTCAACAATAGTTCAATCTGATGATATTTCGATACTGAGAGAATTTGTTTTTAAAAATATTCAGCATTTTTTGAAATTCTACCTATACGGGTTTTCAAAGTAGTTCGAAAGCCACTCAAAAATATTTTTAGGTTTCCGAGGAACCTCAAAGTTTCTTTCACAATGTTACCCAAATGGTGTGAAGATAAATGTGTCTTCGATTGAACGTAAAAATAGTTCCGAAAATATTCTTTTATTTTGGGAATTATTTCGGAAAAATACTGAGGATTCTTGGAAATTCTGGAATTACAGGTTGTAATAATTTTGTAAATACACATTTTTCAAACTGAAAACAGATTAAACCAATTTTATACATTTTATAAATTGAAAAAGTACAGATTTAGAAATTTCATAAATACGTGATTGGAAATCACTATGGCAGAACATATTTTAACAATTTTACGAAATGCTGAAAATCTCACTCAAAAATTTCAAAACTTTTTGATCGTATTCGTGTAATTTCCAACTGAGTTTTTTTTTTACAGGAAACTGAAAAATTTTATTCAAGAAAATTCTAAAAATTCTCTATTTAGTCGGAAATGTCTTGAGACTCAAAGGATGAGGGTCCATAAGGCAGGTTTTTGGCCCCAAGGGAGCACAGAGTCGCAACATCCTCATTTTTACATATATGATGTGCCTTGATGTCTTTTACAACATATATAAAAAAAAAATTGTGCGTAATTGCGCTCATATTAAAAAATTTTTTGTTTAAATAATAAAAAGACAGGTTCGCTCCAATAAAAAAAGGGCTTGAATTAATTTTAAAAAAAAAACTTAATATTGTTCCAACGGAACATTGAAATTATTAAAAACATTATTGTTATATAAATCCGAGATATTATAATTTTTTAACAATTATTAGGGCCAAAATCCCGCCTTGTGGGCCCACATCCTTTATCTCGTCACATGTCGCGAGACATTTTCTCCCATTGAGAATGACTGGAAGTGAAAAAAAATCTGCTTTTCGCTCGTCGTTGAACTTTGCGTTGCACGATTACCATTTCTAAAGTTGTCATACGATAGAAGGATAAATGCAAAGTGGATGCTGCTTTCAAGAGGTTGTGAAAAGTCGAACGGATACTTCATTGAATTCCATTTACAAGATGCGTCGAGAAAAAGCCGTCTTCCTTGCTTTCCTTTTTTCCTTTTTCAAGCCATCGGCGTTTTCTGTGTTCAATTCACGTCAGACACGATCCAAGGAATCCTCCTATTCGCGAGTCCTGCGTTGAGAGCAACTCCGCCTCGAAGAATTTATCAATATTCCAACTATGAATAACCATTTGACATTTCGTTCATTCTTCGCGAGACTGTAAATATCAAGCTGGAGATTCGAACAGAACTTTCCAGCAGCAAAAGGGACTTTTACCATTTTCCATCATATAAGGCGGCCGTTCTGGAGACGATGAAGTTTCAATTCGAATCGGCAGTTTTGGTACTTTGCTGATTAGGATGCTGGAATTTTGAGACCCAAAAGCTGTATCATTGCATCCCACAAATAATTATTATAATTATTATATATTTTCTATATTTTATCATTATATTACTTATTATAAATATTATTACTAATTATAAAATGTGGTTGAATAATGATTAAATTATTAAATAATATTTATAATTATTAATTAGTATTTTAAAATTAGTAACAATCATAAGTCATTCCGTCCCTAGAAATCTTTACATATTTTTCTTTCTTCCTTTCTTACATATAGTTTCGAATGCAATGATGTGCAAGAATTATTGCAACAATTTATGAAAAAGATGATCAGTTTTTTTGTTGATTCAAAAAGTGTAATATATCAATTTTTTAATGTATAATTTTTTTTGTTCGTATCCAGGAGGAGCAGAACCGAGGGAAACCAAATTGGGAGCACTTGACAGATGAACTGCACGTGTTGCTGACAGTCGAAGACACAGAAAATCGTGCCACACTGAAACTTGCCCGTGCCGTGGAAGAAGTGAAGAAGCTGCTTGTGCCCGTGGTGAGACAGTTCCAGTTGTTTCTATTATTATTATTATTGTTATTATTATTATTATTATTATTACTATTATTACTATTATTATTATTATTATTATTATTATTATTATTACTATTTTGGTGGGGAATTATTGTCAAATTGCATCAATTCCACCCGCAAAAAAACCAAAAAAAAAAATTCATAAAATTTCCCCCGATCGCTTGCAAACGATCAAAATTCAAATTTGGATCTTACTGAAAAGTCTCTCTTGGTCTGAAAAATTCCGAATTCGATTTTTAAAAAAAAAATTTTGTCGCGAATTTCTCAAAATTCCCTTATCGGGGTGAAAATTTCGAATTTTGCATCGGTGCGACTCGTGGACGCGCGTTTCCACTGCGCTTCGCCCCCCTCGTTGCAATTGCCTCGATTCGTCCAGAACCGCATGGCACAACTGCGGACACCGGACGAATGCATAATTCAGTGACAGGAGAACGACTTTCTAAATCCCCATGGAATTTTCATACGAGCGAGGCGGCGGCGGCATCGGCGCGCTCGTTCCGCGATACGTCCGAAAAGAGAAGTCACAATTTCGTTATTGCACACTTTGCTTTACGATTCTGCTTTCATGCAAATTGCGAATCGCAAATTGCAAATTGCGGCGATTCTCTCTCGCTTGGCATTTGCATTTTCCGTTCGATATTTAACGACGGAGAGATCGAACGAACGGACGAGGTGATGATGGTGATTATGAGGTATAATCAAGAAAATATGCATACATTAATTTCCAAGAGCGAGAAGACTCCCTCGTAACCTCGATGCATAAGAAATAGCGAATACCCGCTGCACTTCTGACTTGCAGCGCGCAGCCGGTTTTTTTATAAAACTAAATAATAATAATAATAATAATAATAATAATAATAGTAATAATAATAATAATAATAATAATAGTTATAATAATAATAATAATAATAATAATAATAATACACCAGTAAATATTGTATTAACACTATGCCCTCCGGTGGCACCACGTTGGTGTCGTACATAAAGATTTATATCGGCGCCAAACGAAATTCGTTAATGGGATCCTAACATTTTTCGCGAAAGCCGACACTTAACGTTATTTATCTCCTTGGTGGTACATTCTGACGGTGATGTCGATTGTTATAGCAGGCCGATGGCGAGGACGAGCTGAAGAAGAGGCAGCTCATGGAGCTGGCGATCATAAACGGAACGTACCGGGATTCGAACACAAAAGTTGCCGCGGCTGCAGGTAATTTTGTGACGTCCAGCATCTCCTCTTCCCTTCTTTTTATCACTCCTCCTTTCGTCCCAAATGATTAACAGAATCGTCAAAATATCATTACTGTTGTAAAACCCGAGCCCTTTTCCGGGAAGACTCGAGATCAAGGCTTTATGTCGAATTTTTCTCAGTACCTAATCCGTAAATTCCTTGTTGCTCGGGTAACATGTATATGTAGATTCGTGCAACAAAGCGTCAAGGGCGCTTTGCCGTCGTGAAAATTCTCAGTAGCAGCAACTTAGTCCAGCTGAAGTTTGGGAAATGTTTAGCAAAAATTGAAATTTTGCTTTTATCTGAAAATTAGCGAAAATTGGAATTTTGCTTTTATCTGAAAATTAGCGAAAATTGCAATTTTGCTTACACTTGAAAATTAGCAAAAGGCGCAATTTTGCTTTTATTTGAAAATTAGCGAAAATGGCAATTTTACTTTTACCTGAAAATTAGCGAAAATTTCAAATTTGCTTTCACCTGAGAATTGGAAAAAACTGCAATTTTGCTTACACCTGAAAATTAGCAAAAGTTGCAATTTTGTTTTTATCTGAAAATTAGCGAAAATCGCAATTTTGCTTTCACCTGAAAATTAACAAAATTGCAATTTTGCTCACAATCTGAAAATTAGCAAAAAATGCAATTTTGCTTTTATTTGAATATTAGCAAAAATTGCAATTTTACTTTTGTGTAAAAATGAGTTAAAATTGCAATTTTACTTTCACCTGAAAATTAGCAAAAATTAAAATTTTGCGTACACCTGAAAATTAGCGAAAATTCCAATTTTGCTTTCACCTGAAAATTAGCAAAAGGTGCAAATTTGCTTTTATTTGAAAATTAGCGAAAACTGGAATTTTACTTTTATGTAAAAATGAGTTAAAATTGCAATTTTGCTTTCGCCCGAAAATTAGAAAACTTGAAATTCTCCATTCGCCTGAAAATTAGCTAAAGTTGCGATATAGCTTTCCCATGAAAATCAGATAAAATTGCAATTTTGCTTCCGCGTGAAACTCAATAAAAATTGCTATTCCGCTTGCGCGGGAAAATTAGTTAAAATTGCAACCGCGAAATCTCGAGAAGCTCGATACCTATCTCTCTCCTTTGATCGGATACTCGGCTATCGGTAGCTCGGAAATGCTAAATGAAAATAAAGAAGTTAGGACGAAGAACGATGGAGACGAGGAAGAACGCAGTGGACGTGACAAAGTGTCGCTCATTAATAACACTTGCGGCACGTGGATAGCATTTGATACCCGGTCTGGTCTTCCATCGACTTCGTTCTTCAGAATCAACAGTACTCGGAACGATCGTCCTTCCTTCCTTCCTTAATAAGCAACGCGTGGTACGATATGTCATATATGCGTATGCTAACCAGTCGATCCATATCAAAGCATCTCCAATTTATCACGTTTCGCTGCGTATCTTACAATTAGATACGTGGGTAACGCGAGTGTCGGATTGTAAAAACAATAGGGATACCTATCGTTTTCCGAAAATTCGTATCTAATTGTATCTCCCTGAAGAGCGTCAATTTTTCTTTTTCTCCTCTGTGTAAATATGGGTAGGATGTTTAATTCCTTTTTCTGAAATTGTCGGGTCCCGCATTGGCACTTGTTACATTCACAGGCTCATCCAATTGCCTCTATTCACGAAAGTAAAATTCCTCCAGAATCTTCACTGGTCCATCAATCGATCCCTAAAAAACAAAGAAAAAATTAGAAAAATAGTTTCTAGTACGAAAACCTGACTCTGCCCCATCTCCTTCTCATTTTCTTCCCTAACAGTGGAAAAAAAACATATCATTGGTGTGACCAATTGCCTGTAGTCACAAAAATAAATTTCCCCCAGAATCCTCAGTGGTCCACCAATCGATCCCTAAAAACCAACAAAAAAAAATTAGAAAAATAGTTTCTAGTACGAGAACCTGATCCTGCCCCATCTCCTTCTCATTTTCTCCCCTAACGATGGAAAAAAAAACATATCATTGGTGTGACCAATTGCTTCTAGTCACAAAAATAAAATTCCTCCAGAATTTTCACTGGACCACCAATCGATCCCTAAAAACCAACAAAAAAAAATTAGAAAAATAGTTTCTAGTACGAAAACCTGACTCTGCCCCATCTCCTTCTCATTTTCTTCCCTAACAATGGAAAAAAAAACATATCATTGGTGTGACCAATTGCCTCTAGTCACAAAAATAAAATTCCCCCAGAATTTTCACTGGACCACCAATCGATCCCTAAAAACCAACAAACAAAAAATTAGAAAAATAGTTTCTAGTACGAAAACCTGACTCTGCCCCATCTCCTTCTCATTTTTTCCCCTAACAATGGAAAAAAAAAACATATCATTGGTGTGACCAATTGCCTCTAGTCTCAAAAATAAAATTCCTCCAGAATCCTCAGTGGTCCACCAATCGATCCCTAAAAACCAAAAAAAAAAGTAGAAAAATAATTTCTAGTACGAAAACCTGACTCTGCCCCATCTCCTTCTCATTTTTTTCCCTAACAATGGAAAAAAAACATATCATTAGTGTGACCAATTGCCTCTAGTCACAAAAATAAATTTCCCCCAGAATCCTCAGTGGGCCACCAATCGATCCCTAAAAACCAACAAAAAAAAATTAGAAAAATAGTTTCTAGTACGAAAACCTGACTCTGCCCCATCTCCTTCTCATTTTTTCCCCTAACAATGGAAAAAAAACATCATTTGTGACCAATTGCTTCTAGTCACAAAAATAAAATTCCTCCAGAATTTTCACTGGACCACCAATCGATCCCTAAAAACCAACAAAAAAAAATAGAAAAATAGTTTCTAGTACAAAAACCTGACTCTGCTCCATCTCCTTCTCATTTTCTTCCCTAACAATGGAAAAACAATTTCATTGGTGTGACGATTTCCTAGATTTTTTTTGTCCTTTCCCTGCAAACCCTGCACCCTGTGCACCTACTGTATTCCCAAAATATTGGGTCAACGCTAAAATATCGCTGCAGAATCCCGAACCTCGTTTTCTCCGATTCTCCAGCATCCGACAGTCCATTTCTTTCTCCCACGCCCGCAAATTGCAGTGGAAGGCAGTTTAAAGGGTCAGCGTAGCATTTGACATTGCAGCTTGCGACGAGGAATGGAGACGCGTTGCAGCCGCTGCGGCAGAAACGCAGCGTCTGCTGCCGGGCCTGGCGACGCCCATGCGGACGCCTAGTGCACCTCTGGGCGCGCCTCTGATCCTGTCGCCGAGGATATCCGTCCCGACGACCGCGGCATCGCTCTTGAACGGCTCCGGACCTCCGGGATCCCTCTTGTCGGCTGGGGATCCGCACGGATTGATCTACACACCGTACGCGGACTACGCGAACTACGCGGCTCTGGCGGCATCGCCATTGCTCACCGAATACGCCACGGCTGATCATTCTGGTGGGTTGTTTGCTCGCTGACGCTAACTTCGAGCCATTGCTCGAAAAAAAAAAAAAAACAAATACGAGGGAAATCCACGAATCTCAATTCCTCTCTCATTTCAAAAAACGATACCGTCGAATCGGAATTAGCCGGACGGACTTAGTTTCTCGAATGACGTTTTATCAAATTACCGAGAAATTTCTCCTCTTTCTTATTTTATTTTATTTTATTATTTTTTTTTAAATCTTTTTTATTTTTTAATTTTTCGATTATCACCTTCTTCGGTTTCTTCCTCGGGGAAAAAAGGCAGGAGAGGAGAGGCAGAGAACCCTGTCGCGGGATTCTCCTTTTCTTTTTTTCTTTTAATCAATTTTATCGTTTGGTTACTCTCCATTATGTCGTATCGTCGGTTATAGCGTTTAGCGAATGATTATGAGCAAGGGCAGAGCCGGATGATCGTCATCTTCGTAGCGTAGGACCTAGTATTTTTAAATGTTACGTTTTATATATGTTTAGGATATTTTTTTTTTTTATTTAGGACAATGGTAATAAGAAGGTAGGAGGAGGAACACAGCCGAATCAGTCATTTACTAGTCGCGTCAGTTCTGATAATTACGTAACTCTTAGCGTATCTCGCAACGTCTTTGATGCATGAGGATGCGAAAAAAGAAAATCCTCTCAGTTTTTTTTTTTTTTTGTGTATTGCCCCGACGAAGATGCATCGCGTACCTTTTCAAACGTTCAATAAACGGGACTTGAAAGACTTTGCATTCGAGGATCCTACTAGGGACTCTCCTGTATCCATGTTTTCTCTTTGTTCAATTTTTTTCTTTTCAAAATTGATCAATTTATCGATCTATCAATTATTACTAATTACTAATTATAAATCATCGCGGATCATAATCATTACTAATAAATTATTGCTATACATTATTAGTAATGATTATGATTCGTAATCAATAAGTATTGATAATTAGTAGCAATCAGGAATTGGTAAATTAATATTAGCGGTGTCAGGTTTTGATACAGTCGATTTTCTTCTTGTTGTAAAATAATATTGTTTGGTCCGAAATTATCGATACTTTTTTTTTTTACACAAAATTGCGAAAATTTGCGAATTTTTCGGGAGTCGCGGAAAACATGGATATCGGAGTTGGTTTGACAAGTTGAAATGGTAATTGTCATTACTGCGTATTTTTAAAAAATAGTTGCTAGAATTTGTTCACCAGACTACGGTACGAAGACGTAGCTATACTAGTCTAAACTCGAGGAAAAAAAAAATAACAAGTTTTAATACAAAAAGCTAGAAGTTACAGCAGATGTAAAGAAAACCACACACGTAGCGACTTTGCAGCTTTACACGATTTTTTTTCTATTTCTATTTTTACAATTTTTTTTCTTCTTTCTTTTGGATACATTTTTATTCCGACCCTAGAATCAGTAAATTAGTCAGTTGACACCACACGCTAGATTTTTTAATCGTTTATAATAACGAAAGAGCAGCATCCGTTCGAAACACTAATGAAATACGCTGAAATTTGGATTTTTTTTTCTTTTTTATTAATAGTATTTAGGAGGAATTTACCGATAGGGACGTTTAGTAAATATCAAGAAAACCTCAGTACTGTTTTTTTATATCGATCAACAGAATTTATATATTTTTTTTTTGAGGTATAGGTCAGAATGGGACTCTAACATTTCTGCATTTTTTTTTACACATGCGATGGTGATATGAATTTTTGTCATGAAAATCGTTATATATGGTATATTCAAGAGAAGGAAAGAAAAGTAGAATTTTAAATTCTAATATATTCCTTTTTGCGTGTAGTTTTTTTTTTACAATAATTGCTAATTATTCTAAAGCAGGAGATAAATAAAATTTATCGCGTTTCGTTTTGAATTTCTTTCCAACTGTTGCTCTACTTTTATATTGAAAGTAGTTCGAAGGTTGACTCGACAGCAAATTATTGTGAATTCAAAATCTTCGGAAATTGAAAAATCAAATTTTTTGAGATTCGAAGTTTTGAATTTCTAAAAGTCGTTTAATTTACGTAATTTCTACGTATGGAATTTTTTCTTTAAGGGAACTTAGGAATTCAGTCAAAATGTTGGAAAAATGCAGAAATCGTGAGACTGGAGGAAGTAGTAATTTTTGGTATGCTGTTCAGGAAAGTTGAAACACATAAACATTTTTCGAAAAATGCAGTATCGCGCAAAATAGCCATTTTTAATCCGTAAATTTGAATTTCCGGAGAAAAATTGCTAATTTGACTGGTAAAATTCGACTCGAAATTAATTCGGCTAATTTGACTCGAAAAACAACTATTTTCATGTTGGGTTCCAACTTTTCTAACTATAAGTAAAAATTACTAAATTCCTTTTTGCACCCAGAGTCTCGTAGGAGCGGACAAATATTTTTGGGGACAAAAAAATCATTTCTTTCTTAATATTTATAATTTTATTTCGAAATTTCTTACTCTTTCGTTGACTGGGAAATTACTTTTGAATTTTTTATCGACACAGTAGAAAAGAAAAGTTGACAAATTTGATTTCTAATAAATTCCTGGTGTAACAAAAAAGGTTGCTGATATTTTTAAAAATTGTTAAAATTACCCGCCTGGGTTCCGGCAAAGAGATTTTCTCAAAAATATTGGTCCTCTTTCAGGATACGGTCCATTTAGGAGTACATTAAACCTTAGATAAGAACAAAGTCTTGGAGACTGGTATAGATTACGAGTCTTAAGTAAGAAAAAACTGGTATACGCCATTGAAAGAAGCATGACGCAAAAATAAAAAGCAGGTTTAAAAAAAAGCTGGAAAAGAAAATTTCTAGATATATTCTTATTAAAGCGAATTCGCTTCTGAGCAGTTATCACAAATCATTATTAACAAAACTTGCATTTTATTGGCAAACCGAACGAACGAACGAACGGGCATAAATCACACTTTATGTTTTCTTCTTCGTTATTAAAGTAACAATTACACTTACGAATTACGATCTACCAAATTACATATCCAGTAGCAACTTTTCTATGCAGGATACACATACAAAAATACAGAATCTACCTTACACTCAATATACTCGGAAGGGATCCCCAACGTTGGGTTCCCTATTAATTTGCACCACTTTGACTGGGTCGTGGATTTTTGACAGTATTTCAAAAATTGGAGGACTCGGTGGATTTTAGGATGATCCTGCTTCTTTCCTTGAAAGAAAAGAAAGCGAATTTTGGAAATTTATTCCAGGGAACAAATCCCGAAACGCTTTTGTGCCACCATTATTCGCATTTCTTCCCTAGGAGAGTTTTCTGCGTCTCTCCGGAGATACTGGAACAAAGATTTGGGAGCATTTCCCCAAAAGTTTGTGGAAATTTACTTTTTCTGATTATAATTCTTTTTTCGAATAAACGATTTTTAAGGTATAATAAATGTTATTAATAAAATAATAATAATAATTTGCATATCTATGAAATATAATTTCGAAATTTTGCATAAAATAAAAAATGATTTCATTTGTAGAAAATTTTCCAGCTAATTTGACATTCGTTTAATAATTTATCAATTTCGCACAGAAAAAACATGCAGTTTTTGGATTTTTTTTTGTGAAAAATATTTTTAACGATTTTTTACTCTTCGACAGAAATTCAATTAGAGATTTTTGAAATATTGTCAGAATGATCCAACGACACAGTCATGAAAACCGTGCATCACTCAATGCAATAATCAAAGGCCATTCGTTGTTGTAGTTATAATAATAATAATAATAATAATAATATATAGCATATCCGAACATACAAATACGAGATACAAACAAATATATATATGAAGTATTTATTTAAATAGAGCGTATTAGCAAAAAGTTAGTTAAATAATAATTAGCAATCTGAAATTTCACTTTGTCATAATAATATTGATAACTTGATGTTGTTCTAGTGAAAATGAAACATTTGTATTCTCTTTAGATTCGAGAGTCTTCGAATACAAATATTTCATTTTTTATTTTTATCGAATAAGTTTTTATTCTTATAATTTTATTATTTTTGTATCGATCGACGAATCAGTTCGTTGAAACTTGTCTAATTCTCGTTTAATTAACTGCATTGATATTATTTTTTATTAACGGTGGCGGTATTCGTATTAGTATCTTTATCTTCTCTTGGTTTTTCTTGTTTCATTAAACAAAATTAGAGTCTTGCATGAAATTCTTGAAGGATGAGTGCCAATAATTTGTCTTTTGACTCCGAATTGAAGAGCAATCATTGATTAATTTATCAAGTCAGCGACAATAATCTATTTTCAAGGTATTGGATTTATAGTTTATCTTGCAAAGATAGAACTCGTACAAATTAATTGAAATTAGGTTTTTGTAGAAAAAAAAATTATTTTTTCAGTTTCATTAAATTTACAAGGAAAAAAAGGAAGAAAATTATATTAGGTTGATACACAATTAACGACGATTATTTTCAAAGCAATCATGCAAAGTAATCGTCGTTAAATATGCACTAACTTAGAGAAATTTTACCCAATTTTTTGCAATTTTATTTATACAGTTTCTTTAATTTCTAACATTTTCAAAATCGTCTATTATTATATATCAATTTACTGAAAGTAGAAAACTAAACAAAAACTTTATTGGTACTCATCCATTTTTATATTTCAAATCATTCGAAACATTCGTGCTTAATTCATTTTCTTTCATTAAATTGATAGATTTATATTTAAAAATAAAAAGAGAATTATTATGACTACCAAGAAATAACACTACACAGTACCACTAGAATCTTGAGTGACTATCCCTAGGGTTCGACATTTAACATATACTTAGTGAATGTAACAACTTAATAGGGTTGACTTTACTTTAATAAACATCGTTTTATTTATTTTATTTATTCTTTCGTTTCAATCTACACGAAAAGTTACAATTTTAATTTTCACGTTCAGACTTTTTTTTACGACTAATATTTTATTATTTAAATATTCCCCTTTTTCAATTATTCGTTTTATTATTAATTTAATACGAGATTACACAATTTTTACATCTAAAAATCCTGAAATCTTTGAACTCGTAACATTTTTGAAAAATTTTTATCTGAACATTAAATTCCGAAATCGAATCGACCTTTCATGGAATTAATAACTTTTGCAAGAAAATAATTAATTGTCGTAAATTTCATTATCAAAATTGATAGAAACAAAAAAAATAATAATTCTACAAATTTTTCTTCCGATTTCTATGCGAATTTTCGACAACTCAATTTTTTTTTATTTTTTAAGAAATCTTTGACAATTGAGGTCAACCCTTTGCAACTAACTTGGATTCAATTCCCACGCATTTTGTTTTTGTATAATTGAAAATAAAACTTACTCACTCAAAAAGTACAAGATGCGAACACTTACACACACATCTCACGAATTGTAAAAAGTAATACCCAATTGAGCGCACCTATTACGTAATTACCGATTAATATCGACTTTGTGTCCCTTTCATATTTTTTTATTAATTTATTCACAGTCAGTTACCGCTTACACGGCAAACGAAAGACGGAGCGTTTCAAAAAATTTGATAAGGGATCTGAAAAAAGAAAAAAATACATATTGTGTACCCGATGCTGAAATTTCTGAGAAAAAAAATTAAAATCAGCCGTAAACGCAGAAGTCCATTTTGCAACTCGGTCTTTCTTGCCAGAAATAATTCGAATAACAAACGGAATTGTTTTAATAAACTAGTAATAATAGAGAATAATAATAATAATAATAATAACTGAACGTTTGGCAGCATAAAACTTACACTCGGATAACTTACATGAGTTCATTCTAATCGATTTGAATTATTTATAAATATGAGGAAAATCCTTCGTTTTATATTTATGTACACATTCTTTGCAAACCTTTTTTTTTTAGTTTCTTCGTTTCTTTTTTTTTTTTATTACGAATAAAACGGCTGGTGATAGGTAGGGCTAATTTAAATAGGGATTATTATTTTCTTTTTACACGAAATACCGTGAAATTGGGAGACCAAGATTTTTTTGCCGTTAAAAACCATGAAAAAAAAAATTACTAAAAAAAATAACGGAAGAGACAGTGATCGAAAAATTAATATAAAATGATATTTTTGTATTCCTCGATCTTTTGCGTACTAAAATTTGAAAGGAGAATTTCGAAGGCTGATGAAATTATTGTGATGTAGAGTAATTGCTAAAAAAAAAATAGAAATAATATGAAAATGGATATTTTCATATTTTATTTCCACGTATTTCGGAAAAATGGACGTTCCATTTTTTTTTATAATCGCGAGAAATAAAATCTGCGAATGTTCAGTTACGATTTTTACGTTGTAGAAATTCGATCCCCTATTTTCTGGTTTCTAGCGGTAAAATTGTATCCCCCGATTTCTCGGGTGACTCGTGAAGCAGTTGTAGGTGTAGGGAAAAAAACTTTTTACCCAGGGACCAAACAAAAAATCTGAAGGACTGATGGTTCTAGCGTATACTTGTAGGGTTGTAAAGACGTTCGCGACTTTTTCAAAGTTTCGGTCTTTGACATGAAAAAAAAAAGAAGAAGGAGAAAAAAAAGCGAGAAAAGTATTTCGAAATACGCCTCTATAAAAAAATCACTTGTATATTATTTGATATTATTTTATATTTATATTATTACACGTATAATTATTTAATTTTATTTTTATAAAAGGTTGAATTTTTAGCCATTATTATTATTAGCGCTACGTTTAATCGTTAGGTATAAAAGAAACGAAAACGAGAGAATACTTGAGAGGGAAGAGAGCGAAATTTCACGTAGTTTTTGCCGGTTAGATAATTTCTCTGATTTCTTTTCAGTTTTTTATTCGTTAGAATAAAAGCGTCCAAATTTTTTCTTATCTTTTCAACGTCAGTTACGAATTTCTCACGTACTTTTATCGTAGAAATTAATTGATTACGAAATACGAGAAACATATATACATGTATAATTTTTTTATTCGTACCTTGAATCGTTCAATTTCAAAACATGTCCAAGAATTTTAATGAAACGAGAAGGGAAAAAAATCATTGAAGTCAAATTATTAATTAATTTATTAAAAACAAGAGAAAGAGTTGTAAACGAATATCAAATTGGCTAAAAAAAATTATAATTTTCGCGAAATTTGCAAGAAGTTGGAGATTTTTCCCGAAAATTTTGTTTTCAAATTTGGAAAAGCTTGTTTTGAAATTGTTCGATTGAAACTCGAACTTGATTTGCAAGAGAAAGTTTTGTTGCTGCCTGTAATAGCTCGTAATAAATATAAACTTTACAAAATTTTGTAAAATTTACATTTATTCCCTGTGGTTATTTTCATTTTGTAAAAATCAATTTTACATTGTTTTTTTTTTCCTTTGTTGTGATACGAAAGTAAACAAAGTGGACGCATTTAATTCAAAGTATCAATTTTTTTTTCTAATTTGGCAGCAATATACTCAACTTTATTGCAAGACAAGTTCGAGTACAAATTCGATACAAATAATTGGATTTTTCAAAAAAGAGAGTTTTTGGAAACTGGAAAGTATGAGCCTTGAAGTGTCAAATACGTTATTATTTTATGGCAAATTCATTTCATTTAAATCATTTCCATTTTTAAGTATTTTTGAGAATGATTTTTTGAAAAATCTACATATTTTGAATACGGTTAGAGGCATCTGCAAGGAGGATTCCCCAATTTTTGTTGTGTATTATATCTGTGTAATTATATTTTTCAAACAATTCGAAAATTAACTCGAAAAATTTCCCTTGAAATAAAAGGAAATTTATTATTCAAACAACGAATTATTGAATTGAAAAAAGTTATTTAATTTTATTCGAATTTTTTCGTAAATTATTTCAATGCATTGATTAATTAATTGATATATCTTCACTTATTGGACCCTATTCCATTTTTAATTTTATTTTCGAACAAAAAAAAAACGGTCAAATAATTAAATTTAATTAAATTACGTAGATTAACAATAAAACGGATTTGATCGAATGAGAACTCAAGTATTGGTTGGATCTTTTCTTATCGGATGCCTTTAACCCACGTGAAAATCAAATTTTCGCGAAATCTAAAAAAACAAAGTCAGTAAAATTTTCATTATTATTCTTTCTCATGGTAATATTATAATGTATAATCTGTTCTTTTTGCAAACAAGCATCAGGATTTAGGACTGTGGAAGATCTATAACAAAGAAAAAAAGTGAAAAACGCAATGATCGAATTTACTCATGTGTCATATATGTTGGGGACAGGTGCAGCAGCCGCTGCCAAGCAGCGTAGGCACCTGGGTCAAATTCGCGAGCACCCTTATCAAAGGGCTGGTGCTCTCTCGTGAAATACTGAAAATTATAAGAGCGAGAGAAAGAAAGAGAGAGAGAAAGAGAGAAAAAATTAAGAGAGAGAGAGTTACATATAAAGGTTAGTTCTTTTTTTACACAGATCTTCGTATTTTTACACATTTTTCTTTCCTTTCTTTTTTTAAATCTAATTTGTTCTATTATTTTGATGACATTTATTATTATTATTATTTTTACCTTTTTTTTCGTAATTTTATTTTGTATACCGTCTGCATACAAATGTATGATACATGTGAGAAAGGGATACCTTTTCTTTTGAGAGTGTGAGAAAAAGAGAGAGAGAAAGAGGACGTTGCACAATTGTTCAATTTGTGCAACGTTCATCCTGTGTACCTGATACCGCATCAGAAGATTCGGTTTCTATTTTTGTTTTTTCCTTTTACTTTCGATCACATTTTTTTGCACTTTACAGAAATGATATATATATGAAAGAGAGAGATATATATGTATACAACTTACGTATAGATTTATATGTATATTTTTTCATTGTTTCTCTTCTTTTGATCGACAACAAGAAGGATCCGTCTTCTTTTATGTGTTCTTTTCGTTGAATTTATTATTTTATTTTTGTCTTTACTTCAATTTTCAGATTCTTATTATTTTTTTAGGAATTTGCAGTCGTCGGTTCGAGTCTTTATCCCTTTTTATCATTTTCTAATAATCGTACGAATTGAATCTCGCAATTTGGAATTTACAAAGAATTAGTAAATAATATTACAGTTCCTTTTTTTTTTCAATTTTAATCATTTTCGGTAAAAGAATTAAAAGTTTCAGTTTCTATTAATTAATTTATCATATATATTTCTGATAAAAATGTGGAGAATATAAATTGCTCATTTCGAGAGAAACATATTTTCCTGCTTTAAGGAAAAAAATCATTTGTTTTTATAGATCGTTCTTTCTAATATTTTTACTTATTTTTATTCCTTTTTTTTCGATACGAGACATTTTCGATATTTTAATTATTGGGTTGGCAACTAAGTAATTGCGGATTTTGTCATTTATTTGCTTTGAACAATCGGCAATTACTTAGTTGCCAACCCAATAGAATAATTTCTGCTGGATTTAAAATCTAATTTCTTTCTGAAAATCTCATAAATTTAATTTGAAAAAAATACCAAGACGATAGAAATATGGTTTTTTGTGCCTCCTTTTAAGGATAATTAATAAAATAAAGAATATGTTAAAAAAGGATGAAGCGAAACGACGCGCAAAATAGAAGGTGCCAAAAGTACCTTTAATTTTCAATGCGTTGCCATAAGTTTTCGACAAATCCCTCTCTCTACTTTATAGATTTTTCTGTTTTATAATGATTCGTAGCATAATACACGTGTTTAAACGTTATTGTAAGGGCAGAAAGAGGGATAAGTGTTTTTTTAGGGAAATATTCGTTGTTCTCGTTAAATCAACACGATTTCTTTTTTTTTTTTTCTTTTCGTCGATATCCGTTTATAAAATCTGGTAGATGAATATAGTCGTGACCATTTTTATGTACGACGATGATTTTTTGTTTAGTTAAAATTTGCATAAGAAGAAGAGAATACATAACTTGGCGTAACTCCCCGCTCTTAGGTCTAAGAGATTATCATTGAAATGTTTATCTCGAGGGAAAGAAAAAGGTCACGCTCATTTCGAGACACATTTTTGAAAAATTATTATGGTTTTTAAAAAAAAGAGAGAAAATGATTTTCCGCGAGGAAAAATGCATTTGGTCGCTGAAAATTTGATTGATTAAAGGAAATATAATCGTGCCACCAGAAAACGGTGTGTATGGAAATGTGGGTGCGCACCTTCCCCCCTCATTTCTCGTAATTATATATATTTATGTGTATTTAAGATACAGAAAAGACTTCGGAGATATGAAAAATTACACTGTCCGTTTTGTATTGTATTTATTATTTTAGGAGAAAATAATGCGATCTGGAAATGTTTGCGAGTTTGAAGCTTCAGTAATTATTTTATTTATTTTTTTGATATTAAATTGATATTTAATTATTGATACATGGAAGATAATGTTCTTCAAATATTATTGTGCAGTTATTTTGAATACTTAATAATCGTTGATGAAAAACTTATGTGAAAAGATTGAATGAAATTATATTTCAATTTTTTGGAAATGAAATATTTGGAATTTAGAATTTCTTGCGATTCTAAAAGAAATGCAAATATTTCATTTATGATAAAAAAAAAATTGTAAATTAATCGTGGAAGGAAATTAAAATACTGAAGTTTTCAAAATTGCAACTTTTCAGCTTGGTTTCATTTTTTATCTCTTTGGTGAAGTGCCATGACGTCAATATTGTTTGTTGCATTAATCAAGAAGTAGATTCTGGATTTAATAATATAAAAACGGTAATTCAGTTTGTTTTTGTGAATACTTTTTAATATCAGCACCGGTGGAATTTTATTTTTAGAAATTTCTCAGATTTTTTCTTCGTAACAAATAGCTCACATTTGTTCAACACTGAAATTTATATGTTTCGAAAAAGATTTTTTATGTAATAATTCGGTCATTGAATGTAATTGTATTTAAAAAAAAAATAATCAAATTGCAATTTTGCTGGGGACATTTAGAAATTTTTTCAAAAACCACAATTTTTTCCTGTGTTGATAAATTCTTCTAAAATCAATAATATTGACGTTTGGTATTTTACCAACTGATATAAAAAATAAAAAAAGACGTGGTTAATAATCAAATCAAATTAAGAACTGATATTCAGAAAGAAAAAAATGTGCGATTTAAAAAGAAAATAAGGGCAGTGTAAGAAAGGACAACAAGAGAGTATAAGATTTGGTGCTTTTAGATAAGACGGAGATAAAATCAAGCGTACATATATATATATACTTATATGGTACTTGAAAAATAAGTTTCATTGAAATACATTTTCTTTTAACGAAAATCGAGAGAAAAGGAATTTAGGAAATTTCATTAAAATCGACAAACAAAGTGAACTTAATTGTTCTTCTGCATTTTATAATTGTTATTTACAATTGTTTTTTTTTTTTATTTGGTCTGTTGGCAACTTGTGCCTGTGGAACACTTATTGACCTTCCAATTAATTTTTGTATATATGCATTATATGTATTAAAATGAAAAACGAGAAAAAAAGTTATATATATATAGAATTAGGATGATTATATAGATATAAAATTATACCAAGTATATATAAAGATAGAAAGAATACAATTATTGAATAAACTATTTATATGAACGAAAAGAATACATGCCGATCTCTGAAATTTCTTTCGATATCAAAAAAAACAAAAATCCGGACGAATTTTTACAGGGGTGGTTACGTGCTACGACGCGAAGGTTTTATATTTTTCTATTTTTTTGTCTCTAATTAATTAACATCGAAGTGATAATCGATAGGGGAAATTAAGGATCCAACGGGAACCAAATCCAATTGGACTTCAGAGACTTTCTTCTCTTTTTTTTGTCCTTTTCCGAAATTCGCATGGGTCTGAAATCCAAAATAATTTGGTTCTCCTTGACTGCTAATTTTCCCTAATTGAACGGCAATTAAATAATCATTATCCGGCAGGGTGTTTGTTTCTCTAGACACGTTGGCGTCCCACCCTTTTTATTTTAATATTACTTTTGTACTTAATAATATCTTTTTTGTTTATTATTTAACACTAACATTTATTTTTATAACTTTTAATGATCTTTTGTAATATCTATAAGGTCTGATCTAATACGGAAACGCACCCTTTTATTCATATACAGTATACGCAATTTCATCCATGTCACTTATTGGAATACCGCATAATACTAAAATGCGACACAAAATGTTGTTTACAAAATGGAAATCTCGAAAAAGGAAGGAAATGCGAAGCGCTATTCGTCAGAAATATTGTTATATTACAGCACCATCTCTTATAATATTAAAACTAACAAAAATGCTCCACATGGCCAAGTTGACACTAACTTCTTTGTTATAAATTTATGTATCTTTGTCGCATTTTGTAATTATATCCTTCTCTTTTTTGTTTATTCGTCAAATTTCCTTTCCAAGAACGAGTTGGAAAATTGGATTCTATAGAATATTTATTTAATTGGAAAATGTTTCTATTCCTAATTCTGTTTTGGTCAAAAATATTTATATAAAATAGTTTTTGTTCAAATGTTATTGCCCCAAATTGAATTTCCAATTTTGGCGAAAAACATTGAATAATTAATACACGAAAATTGTTTTTTCTCTGCCAAAAATTCAAGATACAGAGAAATTGAAATATATTTAATTAGAGGCTGGTTAACATTGAAAGTAAAATTTGAAAATGTGACAAAGATACAAAAAGTTATAATTATTGCGCGTAATTTCAAACAGTTTAAATTTACCATTGATTAATAATAATAATAATCGTAGTAATAATACGATAGATACATGCTTATTGATATGTTATCTTAATATTTACCGTAAAGGAGAGAGAAAAGAAAACGCCTGGAATCTTTACTTTAAATCTGTCCTTTTTTCAAACAATTTATAATGGCACGTATATAATTACAAAATAACTTTAATCATTAGCCTCTTTCTGACCACCCACCTGCTTGCTGATGGGGCATCTTATTTATTAATCTCTAGATTACGTTAATGCGATGGCACAGATTAATTATTGATTATTAATATGGCAAACAATAACTTTTATATCGATCAATTTTCACATCGATTCATGAATTTATTTATTTGTTTATTTATTCGAGGTCGATGATGGTCTCGTTGATTACAATATAATCAGGAATTTGTGAAAGAACTTTTACCCGTTTAATTGTTACTCAAATTTTGTTAAATAAATCATCCGTGAATTTATTTTACAGAAATTCTACTTTATAACGAGAAAATTTGTTATTATTAATTTATTTCAGTAGTAGATTTCTTAATATGAATTATTATAATATAAATTATTTTTCATTACGAAAATTTTCCTTATTCATAAATTTTTAACAGTTCAACTGTGTACTTATCAAATTTTCCTAATTACAAAATCGTACCGATAAATAATGTCAAAATAATAAATAATTCCAAGTATTTCTGAAAATTCCAATTAAAAATTAGAAAAATGTAATATATGACTTTCCCGAAAAAAATTTGACTTATAAATTCCAAAAATCTGATGAAATAAATTTAAAAAAAAATTCAAATTACAAACTCCGAAATTCGAAAAAATTAAATTTTCAAAACCCTGTTTCTCAAAGTTCTTTCGAAAAAGCCTGAAACCAAAATATGATCATCATCGGTCATTGAAAAAAAAAAATAAATCAAAAACCGTCATTCAGCATTGCTATATGGTGGCAGGTGCACACCCAAGCTGAGCTATCATAAAAAAAAATCGGTGGATTTCTTTTACGTTTGAGAATAATAAGAATAATACAAAATTAATAATAATAATAATATTAATAATGAATAATAATAATACACAGTACGACAGAAACAGATCAAACTTCTCTTCTTTTTTATTAATTTTGGTGCTCGAATATCAATTTTGACAACAACAGCAAGAAAAATTCTCGCGCATATTTAGAAACGGAAATAATAATTCCAAAAAAAAAGAACAAAAGAAATGTCTCTTCAATGTATTCATAAAACTACTGTCCTTTCAAATATGTTATTCAACTGTCTTGTTTTTCACACACGCTGTTGTTAATAATAACAATAATATTTATTGCGTTCTCTTTGGCTATCCTATGCGCGGGGAGGGTACATGAGCCATAAAGAAAATTTTCATATAATATATATATTGATATGTATATATATATATTTATATACTAAATCAAATTTCATTCTTTCTACTATATTTTGCATTAAATAGCATATAAACATCTCTCAAAACAACAACAAAAAAATGAACAACGAGAAAAACTGCTACCTTTTGATCACCTCTTTTTTTTGTTGCAATAGTAATAATAATATTAATCATTCGAAAAGAACGAAAAAAGGTACCAGGAGAGGTTGAACTTAACGTTTGTTCATGTTTTCATTGGAACGACAACAAAAAAATTGCTTTACACTAATAATTGATTCTTAATTCTATTTTTTTTTGTGACATTAGTGCAAAAGCAATGCTGCTTTTTTTTGACCGTTTTCTTCTCATTCATTACTTTTCCTCTTTTCGGTACTCATCGAAAATCGCAAATGGAAATGAAAAAGAAACACAGACATGAGCGCCAAAATCTGTTTCGTTTATGTATTTACATTCTACTGTATTACGTTTCATTAACATTCGAATTTCGATCGTATCTCTTTTTTGTGTAATTAATTAATAACGAATTTGATAATTCTCTATTTTATAAGAAGCATTGCTTTTCATTAACAACCATCATTATTTCCATTTGATCGATCCTACCATTGTCTTGGGAAAGAACATTTAGCATTCGACGCTTCGACTGTCCTGTGAAATTTTTTTGGGGTTCTTTTCAAAAGAACTTGAATTAAAAAAAACAATTTTTTAAATTAAAATTATATTTTTATCGAATAATTTTTATATGTAGTATTTGTCTCTTTTAATGGAATTTGAAATTATTAGGGTCCTCAAAATTTTTTAAATTCAAACATTTTTAAAAACAAAAGACTTTTTTTTTATTCTATAAAATATTTCCGTTGATATTTGCAAAATTTTAAAATTGGGTACATTTAGTTTCTTAATTGCACCTATTTTTGGAATCCTCAAAAATTTTCTAAGTTTCCGAGAAAAAAAAAATAATAACAACTTTTACTAAAATTTATTATTATTACTATTATAATTATTATAATTATTGAATATTTGAATTTGAAAATTCGAAAATTTCTGGATGGATAGTTGAAATATATAATATATAACAAACATATAACAGTCGAAATCTATACACAAATGTAGAAAAATCAAGAATTCTTTGACAATAACAAAATTTCCCATGAAATTATCATGACTTCCTATGCAATCAATGGTTCAAAATCGATCAAAAGGAAAAGAAAAAAAAAAGTAATAAACAATCATAATCGAGATTACTAACAAACTGTTTTTTTCTTTTCTTTCTTGTTAACCCTGGTTGCCCATGGCCATGTAGGCTTGGAGTGCTAACAATGGAAATCCACTCGTCCCGTGCTAACACCTGGATCTCTGGAAAACGCAGCATCCGCGCAATTCGATCGGTTCGCCAACCAGCCAAGAACACCTTCGCCGTTCGCGTCACCAGCCCTGTTCGTCAAATTGATATCCATCCTTTCTTGCTCTTATCGTACATTCATATCGAACGAGAATTAAAAAAAAAAAAGATCTGCACGTGGAGAATTTTATTGTAAAAAAATGTCTCAGGGGTTCCTTGAAAGATTCTTGAAAAAGGAAATTTTTTTATCAAACCACTTTCGACCGGACATAGATTGGATTATAATTTATAAATGATTCTGTAAAAATTATTGATTTATAATTTCCCTTTAGGGTCTGAGAATTTTTCAGAAACTTGTCTTTGAAAATTTCCTCATATCGTTAAAAAAAAAGACACGAATGATATAAAAAACAGTACGAATTGCAATTTTTGAGAAATTGCGCAAAAAATGTTGATTCAAAATTGTACTTTAGAAATCCCAGAATTTTCCTAGAAACGGGGATTCAAAAATTCTATTAAATTGATGAAATTTTGCGAAATATTCTGGACTGTAACTCTAGAGAATTTTTTTCTAAAGAAAAAGAGTGATTCAGGATTATACAAGTCCTTTTTCTCGAAACGGGATTTTGAGAGTCCTCGGATTATTAAAAATAAAATAAAAAACCGGCGCAGATGGTTTAAAAAATCTCGAAAAAAAATATTCCCAAATATTTTTTTTAGAGGGAATCTTCTAATTATTTCTCGATAATTCTTCTCTTTTTGGTCTCTTATTCCTACGAATGTACGATAAAAATCCTCTTTCCTCACTTCGCCTCCAACCTCATTAATTTATAAATTTTAGACTTTAATTACTTTCATCGTGCTTGTTGGTACCTTTTCCAAGGTAATTGACAAAAAAGTAGCAATTACATAAACCCAATATGTAATTCTACCTTACGACGAAGAACAAGAAGAAGAAAAAAAAATTTAGGAAACAAAAAAATCGTTTCGGAAATTTGCGAGTAATGTAAACAAAATTACAATCAATAACTATGTTCGGAAAAAATGAAACATAGAAAAAGTCAATTACATATCGGAGTATGTAAATTGAAAAAAAAAAAAAAGTTAACGAAAAATATTTGTGAGGTAAAAATCTTGAAAATCGAACGGATTAATTTGATTTTGTTAATCGTTATCGATTAACGAAAAATAATCATAACGATGATTACCACGAGCTTCGAATTGCCGCACGAGTTTTTGGTGATTTCGTTTTTTTTTTTAATCGCCAGAAAAAGAAATAACTCCAAGACTTCGTTTCGATTTTATTCGAATTTAGGTAATAGTGGAATGCTTCTCCATTTTTTTTTGCTATTCACAATTTTTTTTTTTTTTCGTTAAATCATTCATTCGTTAAATATATTTTTTTTACGGATACATCAGTTTCTATAGAATTTCTGATTACGGTAATGACTTAAAAGGGATGGAATTATAGTAGGAATCTCAGACAGAAAATGATGTATCGTTTTACGTGCCATAGAGAAATGGTGTATTAATTCTTAGGTTTAAATTTATCATCGAGATTCAAGGAAAGATCTTGGAATGAAGTCTCGGAGTTGGAATGCGTCTAGAAAAATCAGTGGATGGTTCGGGTTTGCCGCTTATTTTTCTGGAAATTATTGTATCGACGATAATTTTTTTTTTGGAAATCATTGTATTCAAAGCGTTATCAGAAAAATTATACAAAAAAGTTATCGTTGTTAGGTAGTGTCATTTTTGAAGGAGAGAAAAGCATTCGGGAGCTTTTTCGGTCCAGGAGTTTTGAAGAAATTTCAAAAATTCTGGGAATGATTTTTATTAGAACCTTTTTTTCTTCCTTTTTTTTAGAAAAAAAAAACTTTTCTTAGTTTATTTTTGAAAGACAAATTTAATTTTTCCTTGTAAACACCAGCAAAATCGAATAATCGGAAAATTTGCGAAATTTGACTTTTAAAAAGTTCGATTTCACATTTTTTTCTTAAGCTTTTCGAGAAACTTCCAAGTTTCTAATAATTGTATTTTTCCCATAAAAATCTTTGCCACTTTTTCCAATATTGTTTTTGAAAAGGAAGACCTGAAAGGCTTGACGTTGTTTCGAATTTCTCAGAAATCGAAAAAAATCTGCTTACGAATAATGAAACTCTTCTCTTCTTCAAATTCTGCAAATAAATCGCATAATTTCTAATTTATAAATGTAATTTAAAATCGTATAAAAGCAATGAATTTGAGATTATTATAGAAAATCAGCAATATAATGAATACATATGACAAAGAAAAGTAAATGATAGTACGGGAGAAAAAAAAATGCTAAGCGGGAGATCAATTTTGATTGTTAACACTTTCATGCTCCACGTAAGAAATTATTACACCCTAAGTTATATTAGTAATATTGAAAAAAAAAACACAAAAATGAAAAAAATTTAGATTATTAGAAGAAATATGTATGTTGTTCGATAAGTTTACAGGGGGAGCGATTGTGTGAGAGATTGATGAATTTACTTAATGTTGATGATAATTATTAATTAATTCACTCATTCATTATTGAATTAATTAACGGATTTCATAACAAGGCAGAGATGATTCTATACTTTGTTAATCTTTTTCTTTTTAGGTCTGCCATATATTTTTCCCAATTAGTACATATGGGGACTTCTGATTAACGAAAAGTAGACCGAAAATCTACTTTCTTTAAATTTCGGACATTGTAAGATGACTTTTAGTCTTCTTTGATTGTTCCAAAAACAGAGGTCTCCTGTTGTGTTATTTGGGACTTAATAGTAAGAAATTTTAATTTTATATCATACGCAAAAAAAGTTTGCAGGTTTTTTTTTGCGAGACGAAATTTCAAAGAAAGAAAAATATCCATGTTTGCTTTTCACCCAAATTTGGCAGTTTTCAGAAAATTGTGACTTCCCGAGTTGAAGATTAATTTTGCAGTAATTTTAATTCGCCGAATTTTAATAATTTTTCCATTTCTAATGAGTAAATTCATTCAGAAATTGTACTTTCGTCAAAAGTTTTTCTTCAACAGAAAAGCTCTAATAAGAATTCTGATTATTTTTAGTATAAAACATTGCAAAAAAATTGATAGATAAAATTAATAGATAAAAATATCAGAGAGTATTTTTCTTATGGAATTTTTTATGATTATCATCGAAAATAATATTTGAAATTTGGAATTTTACTTTACATTTGGTTCAAGCTCTTCTTTTGCACGTAGACGAGTCACATCAAGTGAAACCCAAATTTGGATGGCAAACATATATTTTTTTTATTATTGAAATTTTAAAACGTGGGATAAAAACAACAAATGAGTTTCTGAAATTTTTTTCAAATTTGACAAGAGAGTAGAAACATTTGTTATTTAGCAGTTTTGTATATTTTAATACTAGAGACTTTTGCGATAGATTTCAAAAGGCCTTTGCCATTTTTTTCATAAACTCTAAAATCTGCTTTTTGACCTTCCACTTTTTTAGATTCGCTGAAAGGAGTTTAAGAAATTCTCAAGAACTAATGTGAATTTAGAAAAAAAGAAATCAAGGATTTTTTTTATATGCGAAAAATTTACAAATTTTTTATTGTAAAATTCCTGAAATATTAATTAAGAAAATTACAATTTCTTTTTTCTCATTAAACTTGCTGGAGTATAAATCTTTGCAGAAATTTATATAAAACAATTATCTCTATAATTGGATTTTCTTGAGAAATTGCTAATTTTAATAATCTAATAAATTCATTAAAATTTGGATTTGCAGTATTTCAGAATTGTTGCGTCCATTTCTGTCTCAACCAAATCTTTCAGCTCCAAAAATCGAAAATAAGCAATTTCGACTGTATTTATCAGATGAAAATGATTCTATTCTTTTACCGATAAAATTTCAGAAACACGATAGGCAAGAAGACAAGAAAAAAAAGTAGAAGAGATCCTAAAAATGATCGCATATATTTTACCTTTGGTAGCTCCTGTTTTTTCTTGTAAATATATATTATGAATAACTATAATTCTATATTATGCTGAAAGCATATACGTTTAAGAGTGATCTGAAGTCTACTTAATAAGTTCACATCGTGAATTTCTTTTTTCATATATCTCTTATATTTTATTGCAATTATATATTATATGTAAATGTTAGACACAGAAATGAAAGAAATCGAAAACGTATATATATATATAGTAAATACATTTAACGTTCTTTAGCCAAATAGTTCAGTTTATCGAGAATTCGGAGATCAAATAATTTCATTTTACTCGAAAAAAAAAAGAAATGTCTGTTTCTGCAAGTTTTACGTGAAATTTATTTTTCGTTGAAAAAAAAAAAATCGACATTTTTTTCAAGCACTGGAAAGTTACGAGTTACGAGTGTCACCTAATTTCTAAATACGTCTGATTTCGTTTTCAAAAAATCTTCGACTGGAAGAAAATTCTGGTAACGTCGAAGAAAAAATTAACAAAAAAAAAATTCGATAATTAAAATCAATTAAAAATTCGGATACGAGTTTCTTTTTGCGAAAGAAACGCGCAACGTGAATAACGTTTTCGTTGTTGACCGAAAATTAATGAATGAATTGTTTTTTTTTTCTTTCTTTGGTAGTTTTATACATAATTATTTTATGTTAAATGTAATTGTTGGCACGTACCTTAGCATCGTGCAGGATATAATGTGGCAATATTTAGAGATAGGATTATTATTATTATTATGAATAACAACAAATCATGTAGAGATGAGATATGAAAAGGAAAAAAAACTAACATTATATATATATGAAAAGGAAAATTGTGAGCGAATTGTGTGGTTAGTAAGAAGAAAAGAAAAGAGGAAAAGAAAAATATTAAGGAAATAAAAATGCGAGCGAGTGTGTGTGAATGCGAGAGAAATATTTAGTTGAGAAGAAGAGAAGGAAAACTATGAAATTTGTTGTTGCTAGAAAAAAAAAAGATCTGAAGTCACAGATATATAGTACTTTTATATGCGTCTATATATGGAGATATTATATACAAGAGTTTATATAAGAGAAAATCGCGACGAGGTATATCATTGAGAAATATATATTATTAGATTGACAGATTTTATCAAAGAATCTATTTTGGATGAGTAGTCGTTGATTTGTTCATTGAAACGCTACCGACCGTTCGATCGTCGTATAATAAAAATTACAATATCGTTGTAAGATACAACAAAACGAATTATGATTTGTATGAGAAATCTTAAGACACTAAACGTGGAAAAACAAAAATCCTTCAGTGAAAAATCGTAGAATAAATTAACTGATTAATTGTTTCGTCGAAACAATTTGCAAATTTGACCAATTGGAGAATGTTCAAAAATATTCGTGAACAATTGGATACTCAGTAAAAAAAAAACTATTAAAAAAAGTATCCATCCAAAATTTTAGGAATCAATAATACATATATATATATAATTTTTTTTTCTATATATTCACGGGGAAATGAATTATTGTTTCTAACTTCAGCTTTAAATTTGCCAAAAAAAAGAAATACCGTAAACGAATGGTACTGGAAAAAAAAAGAATTAATTTTCTAATTCAACAGAGTCTCAGAAATTCCTGTAATTTCTCCAGAGATGGAAATTGCAACTCCGAGTAACTTATTGATAATGAGTATCAATTGCATTGAAATGATCGAAATAATTAATTTACCGATTATTTATATTGGAGATTTAAAAGAAAAATAGAATTTAAGACTGGTGTATAATTAATTGCGGTTTCTGCTCGAAAATTCATGGTTGAACATCGCAATTATTTTTGCACCAGTCCCGTGACGGTTTTATGGATAAACTTTTTATTTCACAATTAATTAATTATTTAATTATGAATCAATTCATTTTAATCACAATTCATTTATAATTAATTAATTATGCAATTAATGGTTCAAATGTAATTTCTTGTTACACTGGATGCAATTTCATTACCGTGTCTTTTAAAAATCTGTGCGATACCGGAAATAGAAAAAATAAAAAAGGATCTATCAAATTTTCAAATCCAGAAACGAGAAAACTTCAGGAATTGGTGGGAACTATTCTTAATCCCCATTACAGAAAAAATTTAAATGATGCTCATAATGAACGATTAGGTTGATTAAAATAAATAAGCGAAAAAAATTTTAATAAACCGAATAAACCGTTTACTCCAAATTCAATAGTTTTTAGATGAACCCAATGGGAAAATCATTCATCGAAACCCATTAAATTTAGTATTAACGGATGGCACCAACGTGGTGCCACCGGACGGCATAGTGTTAATTGATATTAATCATTTTTTTTAAATTTCCATAATTTCCAATATCATATATTTAGTACTGTTGTTACTTCTAACGCTTCCAATTTATCTCAATTGTTTTACAAATCGCATAAAAGCCAAATAAGTTTTTGTGGCATTGGAAATTATTGAATAGTTCTTGAATCTCACATCAAGTATTTCACGCAAGTATTACCACCTGTTACTGAAAGTGATTATAATAATCACAATAATAACAACAAAAAAGTTAGTTTAACTAATAGATGAAATAAGGAACCTTCTTTTAATTATTGGTGCAGTTGAAAGTGATACAACAAGAACAGCAACAACAACAACAACAATAATAATAATGATATTATTTTAATTGAATTTTCTTTTCGCCTATATTTCAAATATATCAGAGAAATATTTTTATTACAAATGTTACTATAAAATGAAGATTTTCATGCAATAATAATAAAATACGAGACCGAAGGAAATGCAGTATTTTTTTCGTTGCCTCTGTTTTTGAATTCGATAATAAAAATTTGTCCTAACGAAAAACTTAATAGGAAATAGAAATAATTCAAAAAATGAAACTGCTGAATAATTTCTTTCTGATGAAAAAAAATTCCTTGAAGAATGAATTTTTTTTCTATACGCGAAAAATTAGTTACATAGTCAATTTATAATTAAAAAGCAACTAGGTTTCGCGGAAACTATAATTAAGTTATCAATTTCATAATTAAAGAGCACTCTAGTTCCAAGAACATTACAGTGAAATTATTAATTTACTAATTAAAAAGTAATTAAGTTCCAGGAAAATTATAGTTAAAGCGGATGAAAAAAAAAACAAAACAAAACGTAATTAACAAAAAGTTTTTTTTATTCGTTGTAGCAAAAGTTGTAATAATTTTGCTTTGAATCTGAATGAGAAAAAAAATTAATAAAACAAATTAGTATCACGATTAATTTGCAGCTACTCGTAGCCACAAAAAATATGATAATTAGTATCCACAAATTAATTACAATTAATTAATCAATTAATTAATATTTTCGGCAAAATTTCCTTTCTTTCTTAAATCTCGTTTAAAACAGAAATATTACGAAAACGGAGAAGAAAAAAAAATTTGTAAGCTAGGATTTCGGTAATCTGTACAATCCACCGGAGAAGAGCAACTGATGTTCCCGGACTTTCCGGTCGAGAAATTGCCGGAGTTCCGGTAAACCACATTCCACGGCACCCGGGCCCTGAGATGCGAACATCTTCAACATTTGATGAATCCTCTCCAGCGGCATCGAATCCAAATTCGTCAGCATCCCGACGATGTAGGACCAGAACACTTGTAGCTCCTCTTCTCGCTGATCACTGGCAGAAGCCATGGCGCTCTCCACCTCCTCGTCTTCGACGATTTCGGTGAGCGCACGATTCTTCGAAGAAGTTTCTTCCTGCAGGACGAAGACATCGTTCGACGTTTCCTTCAGCAATCCCTGGGATACCCAAAACGTTATCTTTCGTCTCAAAACCGTCGCCGGAGCATGCATGGCTTCGGCCAATTCTTCCAAAATCCATTCCTCTGGGGGAAAAAATAGGAAGAAAAATATTAGTAGGTATTTTTTTTCGGGTAATCAATTTTCAAAATCATTGAAATTTATTTTATACGATATTGTTCCACGTGGAAAGTATGAAAGTCTTGGAAAAACGTAGAAATGAAGTTGTTCGAATTTTTTGTGATTTTGTAAAGAAGCTTTTTTTAAAAATTCGCCTAAATTTTATAAGGTCTTCCATTTTCTTGATTTTCTTACTCTTTTTTTAATAATAAATTGAAAATTTTAATAATATAAAAAATATATCAGAAAATAAAGTAAGAGATAAAATTGTAATAAATTTGCAAAAAAAAAAACGAAAAAAAAATCCATAGCGACGAAATATGATCAATTGAATGTAAAGTAAATTGTAAATAAATTATACTTAATTAACTTTCATAATTAATTATGAAATTTGAAATCCCTCTACACAAATTCATCCTATCTGCCTGAAAATTCTTTCAAAATTATTTTCCTAATCTTTCTCAATTGTCCAGATTTTCAGGAATAAAATAAAGAGAATTGATAAATCAATTATTATTTTGATTTCCCAATCAATTACCAATTCTATTCATTTCCATTTAATGCATAAATAAAATTCGATTCCAAAATCTCCCAATTAACACTTTGCCGTCCGCACGTCTGATCGGGACTCTTTCGTTTGGCGCCGGTATAAATCTTTATATACGACACCAACGTGGTGCCACCGGCGCTTGCCCGATAGTTTTCGCATGGCACCAACGTGGTGCCACCGGACGGCACAGTGTAAACGAAACTGTCAATTTAAAAAAAACGCAGTCCTCACTTTTCTCTTGGAAGTGAAGAATAATCGTCGCATGGATCGGCGTGACGTTCATATCCAGTTTCCGATCCTTCAATTCAATTTCCAAATTCACGGTTCCTAAATGTGGCTTCCAGCACAAAGTCCTGTTTCCTTTGAGCGCCTCGAAGGCTTTCACGTATTTGTTCAGCTGCTTCTGTACCACCGAGGGCAACTCCAATTTCCATTCTTCCTTGAAAGGAGGCCAAAATTGAGCGGACAAAATCAGCGCCGCGGTCAAAAAATGATCCTTCTCAGCGGTGTAATTCGTGTCCGATTGAATGTTTCCGTCGATTCTCTTGGAATCGTAAACATCCTTCAGCATGACCTCGCAATAGTGAAGCTGATTCTCGCCGAAACGTCTTTTCAGCAACTCCAAGTGTCGAATTTCCCGTTCGGTGTGGTAATTCAATTGCGACAGCAACCGGTCGGCCAGCAACGTCCGGTACTCGTTCACGAATAAATCTTGGCTCCCGTAGACGTTGACCAGCATGGAAATGATATCGGAAACCCTGCGTTGGGTAGATTTCGCTGGAAAATAATAGAAACGAGATCATTTTAATTTTGAAAATAAAAATTTGGAAAATGCGATACAATATTTGGATATTTCAAACATACAAGATAATAATAAACAGAAAATAATAATTTATCCAGGAAAGTGGTAAAGAAAATCCAGTATGGTTTCCGATATTTTTTATACTCTGAAAAATCGAATTCCATGAATTCCATGAATTCGAAAGACATTTCCAACAATTTCTTAATAATTGAGCAAGAATTGAACCCCCGAAAATGAAAACAAAAACCTGATGGATTTTCTTAAAAATCCATCCATTTTTTAAAAAGTTGTTTAAAAAAATCCATCAAGTTATTTTTTTCATTGTCGGGGGTTTTTGAACAATTTGCAATTTGTACCTTGCAACGTTTTTGAGGTGACCCATTCAATTGAGAAAAAAAAATAACAATAACAGCAGTAAAAAAAATATTTTAGAATTGACAAAATTAATCATACCGGGATCGGCGTCAACAGGATCGGGCATCCATTTTTCCCAGTCTTCGCTCTCCTCGTCCACGGATCCGTCATCCAGCTGCAGGGATTCTCCTTTCACGAGTTCGTCGGCCAGGTCGCTTGGAGAATCGTCCAGTAATCCGCTGACGACGCATCTTACCGTATCCTCCCTGCTTCTCAAGTACACCCTGCAAGTAAAAAAAGAAAAACAAGCAATAATAAAATGTTATTACCACAAATATTGTTTATCGGCGTACTTGATAGGCTCTGTTACGGTCTCCAGTAAGACTCCAGTTGAATCCAACTGCCTCAAAGCTTTGATAGCTGCGATGTAGGCTGTCAAGATATCCGGTGTATTGACACCAGGATGCAGAAGACGAGTCTCGAAAGCTTCTTGCAGGGTTTCAACTAAGAATTTCCGGAGATCGGTTCTTTCCAAACAGGTCCTCAAGTCGTCTATGGCTGGCTGCGAATCCGGATACTCTGGTGTTTCGAGAAACTTCTAATTATAATAGATACTTTTTTCGGATAAAAAATATTTAATTAAAATACTTGGAAAATCGTCGAATTGTAATAAATCTATTTAAATATAAATTTTATTGAGGATCATAATAGAATGATATAAGTAGAAAATTGAAAATATTAATTTCCTCTACAAATTCAGTTAAAATTCATTCACACTTTTTTGAATATCCATAAGAAAATTCAGTTCCGAGAAAAAATATAATTGCTGCAATTTTCTATTTTAATTTACTGCATCATAACTGTTAATAATAATAATAATAGAATTTTTTAATTACAAAATTGGGAATTTATATTCGCTCTAGGAATCTAATTGAAATTCAATCTTTTTCTGTCAATCATCAAAATATTCAATCGCTAGAAAGAACGTAACTTTATAATTAAAAATCTGTATCCGATTAAAATTATGAAACATGATAAATTGATTGAATTAAGACGTTGAGAAATTTCATTTTCTCCAAGAATTGACCTTTTCAATGATTATTAATCAAAGAATAAATTTTAAAGGAATTTTTAAATGCATTTTTGTTTTTCACCAACCCCCTCCCTAAATTCCAAGTTTTTCCAGATTATTATAACAAACCTATTATAATATTGAACAGCTGCTCTATCCTCATTCTGGTGTAGGTCTCGTAAAGATAATGCATCAGTTTTGGTTTCAAATGCTGAACCGGGTTGCGAACTTTACTGCCAACATTCACGAACTTGGAATACCCTCCGGAGTAGATGCGAATCAACCAATTCATCACCACTGTCTCCAACCACTGGGAATGAAAAAAAAAAATGATTTATAGCTCCACTTCTATTTTATGAACAAGGAAAATGGATTATCAATAATTAACAAAATTGGAGGATCGTACATACATTTTCTAGTGGCCCTAGTTGCGAAACGTCGAACACCCTGTCGCACGTTTGCGTAACATGACTCTTTATCCGAATATGTATCAACGACGTGAGTACATTTCCCACTAAACTTTCCAGCAAATTTAACAGCAAAAGTGCCTGGTTCGTTTCGTGGAATAAATATACTATTCGTTGGCATTGACATCTCTCCACTTCTTGATTGCAGCCGCCGCATTGGGAACTATCGGAATTATCTGCTGTAGAAAAAAATGTATCTTTATTTGAAAGCAACCTTCGAAAAGTTGTTTCGCTAAAAATTTTGATCGGACTCTTGCGCAAAAGGACAAAAACAATAAAAGAAAATTAATACAATTGTATTTACTTTAAAACCAAAAGAAGTCGATTCTTAAATAAATAATTGAGCTCATTTTTTCTTTTACATATAAAATAGGTATAAAAACTAAATAGACTGTTTTTGAATATTTAAAAATATAAATGATGACCCTTGATTCTTTAACACATTGAGCGAAGGCCTCGCGATAATGCGGGTTTCTCGAACGTCTCTTACGTCGCCGGCGCTCAATGTGTCAACAATTTGGGTACAAAAATCTGAAAATTTCAAATTCAATCTTATGGGAAAAAATGGTAAGTACTAGTTATTAATATGACCAGGAAGAAAATTATAAACATTGCAAAAATTACAAAATTCAAAATTAGTCTCCTGTAAAGAAAAACATATTTTTGATAACAAAGTTCTGATAATTTTTGAAATTAGAATTCTGATAATCATAGACACATATCACATATATAAAAAATCACCAAGTTACCTATGCCTGCAGTTTCGGAGCTACAGAAAATATTAAAAGCGATTTTGTAGAACTGTTTGATAATATGTTCGTGATTTAAAGGTTTTTGACTCAACAAAGTCGCTCGAACGATCAATCCTAACTGTCCATAGTGATTACTTTCCCCGTACAACAGCTCCTTTTTGTCCGTCGATAGTTGCTCCAATCTTTTAACGTGCGGTAGGATCTCCAAAAAATCCTGTTGCAATTCACTGACCGCTTGGCGGAAACACTCGAAGCCATATTGCTCGTCCTCCGTGGGTTTGAATTTGCTCCAGAACTTGGGAGCCACTTTTTCGCCTACGTATTGTTCAATGTGGTAGATCACCAGTTCCTTTATAGGCTCATCCAGGTTCGAGGATTTGATGTTCTGAAAGATTTCCAGGAACTCTTCGTCCGTGCAGTCACTCTGCAGCTGGAATTAATTTCAGGTAGGTTTATAGATAAATTTGTTTATTGCAGCCGATTATTTTGAATGTGGCCTAAGTCCAATTTTTTATGAGTTTCGCAAAATTGTTTTTTATGTCAGCTAATTTCAAGGTGCACATGTTATTACAGTTAACAACAAAAAAAATTCACAAACTTAGGACTTAGGTCACTCTCAAAATAAACGGCACATTTACGTATTAAATATTATTAAATTATTAAATTATAATATGTTATTAAATATATTATTAAATTGAATTGAATTGAATTTAATAAAATTAAATATTTCATTAAATTGGAGTTTAAAAGAAAAACTAACCTCATCATGAAGAATTGGAAAAGCGTATTCTATTTGTAAGGAAACGTCTTTTGGATCGTAAGGCATGTTAGAAACTGTCTTCTACACTTTCATTTCGAATTTTGTGTATTATATTTTAATTGTCAACCGTATTAATCATTAGTATACACTATGCACCACTGTTCCTCGGTTTGTTTATTATTTGTTATTATTATTATTATTAAGACCGGGCACATACTTGAAGTTGGCCGCTTAGAAAGACGTCCATTAAACGCCGTCCTATCGTTACTGATTACAAAATGAAAAAATTAAATATAGTAGCAATAATTAGACTATACAATAATTAGACTAATAAATAAACTATCAATAATTTAATAAACATCGAATTCAAGCGAATTTTATTGCAATTTAAAAATTGGCGGCAATCGGCACGAAAATGCGCGCCAACGTACTCTTGTATAATTGTAAAATCAGGAATTTCAAAATCTAGTTATTCAAAGGTTCTTCAAATACATAAATTTTCAAATTCAAAATCCATATTTTTGGTAACTGGGAATTTCTATAATTTAGGAATATTACCTGTAGAGGAATTGCGGCAATTTTCAAAATAGACTGATTTTGAATAATTAAAAATATAAAACATTGTCTCTTTAACAATTTGGGAACAAAAATTAGAAAATTTCAAATTCAATCTTATGGGAAAAAATGTTAAATAATAGTTATTAATATTATGAGGAAGAAAATAATAACAATTGCAAATATTATAAAATTCAAAATTAGTCTCCCGTAAAAAAGAACATATTTTTGATAACAAAAAGTTCCGATAAATTTCGAAATTAGAATTCTGATAATTATTCAAAAGCTTCAATTAACAAACTAACTATGAATAATATGTAATTAGGATCAGTTTAATTCTATTGTAGAGTTCTTCGAATTCCTAAAATGTTTTCTTTGAACAAAATTAAAATAATTTTGAAATTTCCGTGATTAAGGAAATTATCAGGATTCCAACTTCTTACACATACATTCATATAAAAAGGATAATTTCGCGAATAGTTACAGAATGTATTACTAAATAGCATTTTAATATATTAAATAAATGGTTTACATTGAATTTAGTACTAATTTGAATTTGACCATTAGGTATTAATATTATGGCAATTCTAATTGTTTACGGTAACAATAAGAAATTCCTTTTGCCTCAATGCCAGGAAACTGTTTCGTTTGCATTTTACACAATTGTGTTTATATGTATTTCCGTGTAAATTGCAGCGTATGGGTGTATCGCTGATAATTTATATAAAACGAATCGGTACAATTTCACTGTAACGTGAATTGCATTAACGATGATTAGATTAACAAACAGAAAAACACTATACATTTCTAATCGTATTATTGCAATTTTAAAAGAAGACTGTTTTCTCATTTTTCAGTAATTTACATTTACATGATTGTAACTTCTATACTTATATATAAATTATAATACCTAATTACGATAATTATTTCCATTCCTTTACAATTGTCGAATTCGTTAGTGCCTCGAGAGTCGAAATTTTAATTTTTTGCAGTACGGAGAACTTTTGTAATAAATATAGCGATATATATTTATTGAAGATACTATAAAAATTCTGTTTCGCTAATTTTGAAATTTTGCCGTAAATTTTCAATTCGTATCAGGTTCAGTTGTGTTGACATTTTTCCAGAATTCGTGAATTAACAAAATTTTAACATTGTTTTTATTCTTATAAATGTTGAAATTCGTTACCATAAATTATTAGGAAGATTTTTTTGTAGCTTAAAAATGTAGTATTTAAAAAACAATATTCTAAACATTTTAATGACCGACGAATATCAACAACTTTTTCTGATAAAATTAGCGATCTTTATCAGAAAACAAAAAATGTTTCGACTTTGAAAAAAAACATTCGATCCTTTCTCATTCAGACAAATCAAGAAAATTCGCACATTTCATTTCTTCTTCATTGAAGAAATGCTTAAAATGTAAATATTTCAATATTTTCCAATTTCCTACTATTTTCTAAATACCTCAATAACATTTTCTCGAAAAACGTATTCTTTTTTTATCTAACATCAACGTCAATCAGTCTTCTTTTAATGAACATAAGAAAAATCTTTATGTCGAAAGATGTAAATAATGTCTTTTCTTATTAACAAAATAGTGTATTTTGACTGTGAGGAATGAAAATTTTGTCACATATTAATTATATTTCTAGCATAATTCTTTAATTTTTCACTATTGTCAAAATAGGTATTTTAGGTAATTTGAAATCTTCTATCTTTAGAAACCAGAAAAATTACATAGATATTTGTTAATATAAAAATTACATAAGTATTTTCGTAGTGAATCAATCAACTTTCAAACTTTCTGTTTTCGAAGAAGTACAATTTCATCCTGATTTTTTGTTTTAAAAGTAAATTGGTTGTATTTTTCGAAGATACTGCAAAGTATCCAAATTATTGGAATGGAATTCTCCTCGTGCTGAAGTCACGTTACTTGAAATTTCATGTTTTTCCCATTCGTTAATTAAAAACTATACTTCCAAGTACAAAAATAGTGATTAATGCGATAAATACATTAAATGGCAACAGTTTCCTATTGTTAGTTGCTTTTTTTTCAAATTGAAACACCATGAGTAAATCCACTTATAAATTTGTTGGATTAGAAAAATTTCTATGATGCAATTAAAAGACACCCATAAACATTTGGTCGGGAAACCGAAAAGTAACGAAACGTCACGTTTTTCTCATTGAGCAATTTTAAACAAGATTTCTGATCCAGAAAAATAATCGAAAACGATGTTTTCACGGCTATACAAAAATATCAGATTTTCTTTTACGGAAATCAATATCTATTATGAATATTTCCATCGAGAAGATATATTTTTTACAGTATCCTAATTTCATTTAAAAGATGGGCTTCAATAGATTGATTTTCTTGAATTAAATATATAGTAAAATTGACGAAAAATTTTCCATACGAGAATGTGATTGAAATGAAGATTTTCTGAAACCCACTTTCTTTCTATCTTTCTTCCTTCACTGGAGCGAAATTTGCAGGTATCTATTCATTAAAATGCAATAAATACAAGCAACAATTTTTCTAATTTTCCATTCGGAATAACTCGCTGTATAAAAAGCTCGACTTGATTGTAACTAAACATGGAATAATAAAGACAGGAGCAGAGATTTGCGATTTCTCGATAAAACAATATCTCTGTCTCTTTTTTTATAAACATCTCTCATACTTTCCTCAGATTTGCGTGATTTCAAGGAAACCGAGTCGCTGAAATAATGACATTTTCAAATTTCTGGAAAGATTTCTTCTATTTCCATTGCCATTTCATATATAATTTTTAATTTACAGATTTTTTTCATTTCAGATAAAAAAAATATATATATTTACTTTTTACAGTTTGTAATATTCGCAAAAAAATTGATGATTCTTCCTATAGGCGATTTTTTGAATATGTAGCAAATTTCAAGATTAATTCATCACAAAAAATTGTCTTAAGCGACTTGATCTCCTTAATGGACATAAAAAAAACTAATAATTGCGCCATAAAATGTAAAGCATGCGGCATAAAATACATGTAACAGAGGCGTTCCCTTTTTTTCTTTTATAATTCTTTCTTGTTATCGAGCTAAGAGTTGACTGTACAAATAATTCCAGGTAATGCCTTTCTTTTCCTGCAGGCCAAAACCCGGAACACCACATACTTCCGTAACTATTCACAACCGAATGAGGAGACAAGTTAGAAGCTTTGCCAATGAAAGTTTAAAGTAGTGCAAAATGCAACTGTACAACAATACACACATTCATACATCTTTAATCGTATCACGTTATTTATCGCGCCTATTTCATGTCATAAACAAATCTTTACGTACTTATATTTCCCATTATATACATTAAACGTGAATTTTTTTTATTTTATTGAATTTTAATGTATCTCAATATAGTGCTTCCTTATGTTTCTATCGAAAACCGCATTTACCGGTAGATGTAAAGTGATATCGTGATGGAAGTCTTAGGAGATTATTGAATTCTAATTTCTGTGTCTCTTAGATTCCAGAGGAAATTAATAAGATATTCATCACTTGTTATTATTATTATTTTTTTTGCAGATTATAATTCTTATCGTTATCATTAATATTTCTAGGTTGCAGCAGAATTGCTTTCCTATCGGCCTACTATTTGCCAAGCGTGTGTTAAAAAAATACCGATTTTTGTAAACTTCAAGGCGAATCGCATGTATATGTTTCAGTAAAATTTCAAAAATTCTCACGAAACCTAGAAACGATTTACGAATCGCGGGGAAACGTAAAACGTGATATTGATTCAATAAAATTTTCGATTGGATGAAAAACTCACGAACGGAAAAATCATTCGAAATCCGAATTCGTGAAGTTTCAATTACACGCGTAACAGATAGAGAAAATCGCAGTGTCAGTGATGGCTCAAACTGCAGCAATTTGATGGGATAAAAGAGTCTTATCCTAATCGCTCCTATACGTGTAAAATGGTGTGACACACTACAATATGAAAATAAGCGAGTTTTCCTAGGGAGAGTTGTTATAGTAAAAAATACTTTGCATGGAACAAAAATCCTCTGCGTACAGTAATAATTTTAGTGGGGGGCCATCGACTTTCTCCCATACGATTTCCTCGGCGATGCGACCGCGGGTGCCAAAATTTCGACCGATTTTCTACTTGTACAACTTCTACACGAAAGCTAATCCCATTCCAGTAGCACACCTTTCCTACTATCTCGCTAAAACAGTCGGCATTTTCTCCAGGAAGTCTTGTTCGATCACTGTCTCCAATTGGGTAACGTTCAAAGGTACGTGAGATTCACTGCTGGACTTGCGACTCAGACTTGTAAAAAAGTGATGCAGGTCTTGCAACGAGCGGATATTGTTGGACGTCAGTAACAGTTCGCCTGGTGTTGATATTGTTCTAGTCACTTCGCCTTTATACTGAAACAACAAAGAAAAGTTATGAAACAATTTTGCCGAGATCGGTGTTAATTTTCAGAAAATTTGGCATTTTTTTTTTTTATAACAATGAATATATTATTGATTAGGTTCGAAATAGATGTTTCAACATATTCACAAAATACAATCCAATTTCTTTTAACGTTTCTGTCAGTGTTTCACTGGCAAGAAGTAGTATTTGGATGACTTCCAGAGTAAGAGGGCTTATGTGTTATTTATAAACTTAACATAATGGGAATTTAACACGAGGAAATACGAACTCCTGTCCCTGTAAAAGACGTTCCGCCGAGAATTTTCGAAATTATTGATGGCTCTTATTTCTTTTTAAAACACTTGAGCGTAAATCAGTTTTAATTTAAATGTTTTACCAATTAATTTTATATTTTTGCTTTAGCCAATAGGATGTAATTCGATATCTGGAAAGAAAATACTTGGAATGATTTTAAATAAATTAGAAATATTTTCGAGATAACCCATTCAATTAACGAAATAATAATATTATAGGAAACGTTAAATTAATCTTGAACTTTTCCTAAAATATAGATTTCCCAAAAAAGAAGGGAAAGAAACGTAATCTATTTTTTGTCGTGCCCTGTTAAAAAAAGCAGTTGTCTCTTACGTATCACGTGAACGTTATTTTATTTTCAATTTTAAAAAACTAGATTACCATCAACCTTAACTTCAGTATCTATACAAAGTCGATAGTTTAAAAAGGCGTTCGATAGTTGCACCTAAAATTCCATAAATTTATTGTAACAAAAGGTTAACAGCTTCAAGCTGCGAAAAGGAGAAGCTATTCCTACTCGCCAGCTATTCTTTCCCACCATCCCTGCGGAGCGAAAATAAATCTTTCCGTTTCTAACGGTGAAGAACATAGACAGTAGTGTTTTAGTAAATTATCTCATCTTACACTTTGAGCAGAAACATATTCGAAGAAAGCGACGCGTTATTAGAATAATAAATTTCGCAGATTTACCGCGACAGCAAGATGTATTGCTATTCGTGATTTTAAAAAAGGACTGAAATGAGACTCTCCTTCGGAAACCCTGTAATATTTCAATTTCATGATGGGTTATAATTACAAAGAAGAAAGTAAAGTTAAGTAAAATAAGATTCTGTTGGAAAAAGAGTGGACAACAATTTTCATAAATTATTCGGTAATGTTGAAGAAAGAACACACACTCCCTGTCTTCGGGAGTCAGTGTAAAATTGACCACAGTCATGGCTGGACATAAAATAGTTCTCTGTTTCTTCTACTGCACATTTACATTGATATGTTGTAGCCGTAAGTAAAAGTGATGTCATTTTTTTTACAATATATTAGAAAATCACGTTTTTACAAATTTTTATCTAAAAAATTGTATTAGAAAGTCATAAAAAAGTGTGTGATTGTCTGTCTGTTTAAAAAGTTTACGAAAAAGAACAGTGCTCTTCAAATGAATTCTACTGTAATATTTTCCTACTAACGATATTCCTATTTTTGTATAATAATAATTTGGTATTGAAAAATTATTCCAAAATTGTGGAATCGAGAGAAAAAGAGTTGATGATTTTGAAAAATCCTTCGATCCGCATTTTCCAACTATGACAGTGACATATTTATAAAACACGAAATTTGTTGAAATTGTGGGGAATAAAAACTATATCCAGAGGATAAAAAAAATAACTGAAACTCATTACTCTTGCAACAAGTAATTAAAAAATACTTTGAAGGTAGAGAGGCATTTCACAAGACTACCAAGTGAATTCCAATGATTTCGAAATTTTTCTTGAGCATTCCTTCCAAACATATCTAAATTACGTTGATAGAAATGCACAAAAGCATTGTATTTTTGGAAAGAACAATGCAATTTACGCGGTAGGAAAATTTGGCGTGTATCAGTGAAAATAAACGTACGTTTTAATAGTCACGGTTAACAATGTATGTAACTCATGGTCAAGAGTATAATAGTCTCAATGGACTTAACTAATTGATATTAATTAATTACAACATTGCAAACGTTGACGTGTAACTGTATTACGTCTTTGCTCGATGTTACTCATTTCTGCAATAACAATAATAGTTTTTGGTATTTGAATGGGTCACCTCAAAAATGTTGCAAGGTACAAATTGCAAATTGTTCAAAAACCCTCGAAAATGAAAAAAATAACCTGATGGATTTTTAAAAACAAATGCATCCATTTTCAAAAAAATTGTTTAAAAAAAATCCATCAGGTTATCTTTTTTTCATTTTCGGGGGTTTGTGAATAATTTGCAAAATTTTCCAACGAAATTCGTAAATTGCAGAATTATTTGTACCTTCTTTCAGAATACACGGACGATTCCGACTACAACGAAATCAATTTCTACGAAGAAGTGAATTTTATTGAAGAGCGAAGAGACAATAATCGATTTCAAAATTCAAAACCTGATGATTTCTACATATTGGATGATTACGAAGACGTGGAGGAAAAGAACGTGATTGACTTGGATGAAAACGAACCTGAAATCACGGCGCAAAATAACATGCCGGATCAGGTAAAAAGGTATAAAATACCGGAAAGAGTGTATCGGTACACGAAACATCGTATCCCAGGATACGATTACGACGAGCTGGATTTCCTGGGGTCGAAAAATTCCCAGAAATGTGACGAAAGGTCCCTATGGACGCACTGTGTTTGTCAGTTTACATGCTCTGAACCTCACATTGTTGATTGTTACAGTCCGTGTGAAAGCGGCTGCGAATGTAAGGAAGATTATGTGTTCGACGAGAAAACACGTCGGTGTTTGCTACCGGAAGAATGCTATCCCAAAGAAGATCATTCGTCAAACTGATATTGCAAGCCCTCTTCTTCCTCGTGGAAAGAAATTCACTGTAAAAATATTCAAAAAGGGGTCGAGTATCCTACTTAAAGTTACTAGAAATGAAAATCGGTAACAAAATAAATTGTACCATAGATATTTTTTTGGATATATAATAATTGTTGCTATCAAATAATTTTTTCCAAGGTTGGAAACTATTTGCATAAATTTTTTACACGCAGAATAATTTAATTAATTTTACAGTGAGTTTCTTTCCGTAAAAGTGCGATATTATTTTAATTTGTACATTCACGAGTTATTTGTTGAAGCTCTTATTTAAAGAAAACATTCCGTTTTTGTTATAAAAATAAAAATTGCCGTTCTTATTCGTCTCAACTTACCCTAACATCCATAAGCTTTGCTATTCTCGTAATATGTGGAACAAAATCCGAAGATAAATTGTTATTTTCGTTTCCACCAGCCGCTGAATCTCCCACAAATGCCCATCTGTACCTGTAAGATAAAATCAGCGTTACGTAAAAACGGAGTCAGTATCTACTAAAAATAATGGATTTCTCCTAACATTCACATTTTACATGGAGATCTAAAGTTAACGATAAAAGGTGCCGAGAATTTTTTTTTACTGTCCGCAAAATTAATTCAGAATCATGAACAACTTTTATTTAAAACAAAAACGATTATTTCAAAAATTAAAATTTGCATGGAAATAAAAAGGACACAGAAACTAATTATTTAATAAATAAATTAAAGGAATATTACGATATGAAATACTCGAAAACTTTACAATCGAAATACAAAAAATGCACAATAAAAAAAAATTAAAAATTTTGCCCAGAAAACAAATTTCGAGAGGAAGTCAAATTTTGAGAACAAAAGTAAATTTTACCACATATACTTACATTTGAAATTGAGGTAGTCTATGTGCAGGTAGGAGCAGCGCTAAATCCAATAACTTGGCAGCTGCCAGCTGCAGTTGCAACCAATGTGGATGTCCGTGAGCTTGTAATCCATTGCTTGCATTCACTGCCCAGGACGAGTCCAAAGCCGATAATAATTTGATGTGCGAACTAAAGGCATAACAAAATGTTCGTTTCGAATTATTGTGAAACAATGAGACAACACCGATCTCATGAAACATTAATTTCACGGGAGTTAAAATTATCGCCCAAAATTAACACATATTCCAATGGTTAATTATTAAATTATGTATAGGATATTCAGGAGTTTTTTGTTCTTCCACGAATTTACCCCATAAATGGATTACAATTATCGTGTACCCCGTAAATTTGTTAACACATTTTTCCATCGAATGTCAATAAAAGTTTTCTGAAATATTTGTAACAATGCGAAAAAAAAATAAATACTGTCACTTTGAGATGAATGATAAGCTGACAAATTTACAGAAGCTTCTTGCGAATGATGGGAAGACATAAATCTATTTTCTGAAATACAGGAAGGAAAAATATACAGGATGGTGAAAATGTATACATTTCGATTGTAATCCTTAATTACAAATATGAATTTGGAAGAAGGACAGATATTGTAGAAAGTTGGTTCTAGCGATTTCCATTAAAAATCGTTATTTCGAACAAATGTAGGAACAACTTATGTAAGCATGAGAGGAGAAGTAAATGCCATTACATTTTTGATTACCTGCTATGACGACTGTAGTCCCAACACCAACCAACCAAAACATGGTGGCACCAAAAATCCCATCAAATTGTAGATGCCAAAACAGAGCCAAAAACATCACATCATTAGGGATCGTCCTTGTTAGTCGGGAATGTGTCGAGCAACATATACTTAATTTAATGGGGGAAATCACAAATGCCAAATATCTCTCTCTCTCTCTATTCTAGGTTCGATGATATTGGAAATTTAGATTCAAAATTCGAATCATTTTCAGGTCGAAAGAAAACTGAGTGAAAGTTTGTGTTAAAAAAAGTATGAATTAAATTCTTGTAGTTGCCAAAACACATTAAAATGAAGTATGACTTTGCCGAAGAATATAAATAATTAATTAAGAAATTATCATTTATTTTTACAAAAATATTCACTCTACTTCTTGGATGTTTCCAAGTTGAATCGGAATTTTGAAAAGAGGTTTCACTTTTCACTTAGCTTTGTATCGCTAAAAATATTATTTTTGTACAGAGAAAATGCCAACGTCATAAAAACAAAAAATGGATTTTCTCATACCTGATTTTGATATCGATTAGAACTTTTACTTTAACGGCAGATTTGTTAAATTTTAATAAAATGTTAGTAAGCAACAAGTCGTTTTAGTGTATTATAATTTTTAAAACGATTATAAATTTTTGTTTCTCTGGGAAAAGACAAATTTGGATTCTTTTTTTTTGGTCTAAAGTTAATTCCAATTTAATTTTGAATCTGAAATTCATTTTCTTGCGTCTGAAATTAGGATTTGAATCCGCAACTGAATTTTTTTAATGAAACATTCCTAAAACGACTCGTTCGCCTGCCCACCAAGCTTCGAAATGATGTTTAACAAAAATTCATTGGCAATGAGATCATTTCTTTCCTCATTGTCAGCAAAATACAGTAACGCTTGGAATCCTTGCATAGAACGATTCTTTTTCCCGTATTCATAAATTCACGAGTACGTGTCGGTACACGCTATTCATGGAGAAGGAGAAAATGTTCTTTAGCAAAGATAAAATCATACACATTTCATGCTGAATGTACGTAAAAAAATGTCGTGCAAGAAGAAAAGGAAAAGGAAGCGGAGAAAATTTAACAAAAACAGTACCTGAATTCTTCGCTATCAGTGCTAAGTTCTTGCTCGATGTGCAAAAACACTTGAACCAATTCGCTAACGATAACTGGCCAAAGAGACGTTGCATGCTGAGGTGACACTCGAAGCAGCAGAACACGGAAGCATAAGAACACTTGTGCTTGTATCGATGGAATCACTTGTGGCAGTCTCAAGCTTTCAGCTAGACGTTCTGGAATCAATGGCGATGTAGTATTGATTGATTAAATCCATTAAAAAGAAATCGATAATAAATAAATTTTTATTTTCTATTTCTTTTTTGCTGAAAGTCAGACTTTGTTAGAAAAAAAGGCGAGAAACGAATATATATTTCGGCATTGATACGAAAAATTAGGGTATAGCTGGAAAATAGTGATTACACAGAAAAAAAAAATTATTGATCCAAGAACAAAATTTTTTCCAATTATGCTGATTTAGTTGAAATCTAGAGCAATTTTTGTTCAGTGTAGGTACCTTGGATTTCAGGCATATGTTTCTGGTACTGGTCCATTTCACTGCAAAGGAGAACAAATGCTAATCGTTTCAGCAATTGGGCCCTTTGTTCATATTCCTGCTCTTTAGACGAGAAGATACTGATGCTGCTGCCTTGTGCCATTGAAATGCGACCTGTGGTTTTTTTGGACATAAAAATTTATAATTATTAGAGGAGATCAAGGAAATTAAGTTGACGTTCTTGATTCAATTTCAACAATGGTTTCTAATTTTTAACATGAGAATTTTAAAAGAATAGGGGAATTGACAATTTCTACTTTTAATTTTCAAGTTTTAAAAACCAGCAAATTCTGATTTATTCTAAATTTAGTTTTTAAAATTCGATAATTTAAAATTATTATTTACAGATACTTGAAATCGCAAACAAACAATTTACAAACCCAATAAATCCCTAAACGTTGTATTGTCATGCGTCATTAGATTATCGATGATTGTTCGCCAATATGGCAAACATGCTGGAGTCATTTGGAAAAATGCTGGATCTAGCAAAAGATCAAGGATATCTTTCCGCCATGCTTTCCTTGTGTACTGATATCCCGATAAGGAACTCAATAACTGCGAGCATGCAGTGAACGATGCGATATTTTTTGTCCTGCGAAGAAAAAAAAAGTTCCGACATTTGCGAAATTATTATAAATTCAATTGAAATTCATTTTATTAGGGGAAATTAATAAGAATATATACATAATGCCTCGAAACGAGTAAAATTATGTATATAATATTTTTTAGAAAGATTTGAGACTACTACTTACGAGTGATTTTTCAGATATGGAGTAACATTATACATCAAATTTGAAAGTAGCGTCACTACTCTCTCCTTCTCTTGGGAACCATAACTGACATCCAACAAAGGAGCTAAAATTTCAGCTAAAACTCCTTGAGCTTGAACACTGTAGGCTGCATTTGGTGGAGTACCAGGTGTTACTGCAACACAAATTGAAAATTCAATTACAAATTGGATGTTTTTCAATTTCGGAAAATATTAAAGCAAATGCGTGCTATTGCAGACAAGACGGTAAAACACTGCATGCTGGAGAATCACAAAACAGAACAGTACAAAATTCCATGTATCGAGAAAAAGGATCTTATGATTTTCAGACCGAAATCTAACGGAAAAAAAATTCTTTTTTAACACGTTCGAGTTTTTTAACACGTTCGTACGATTAAAAATAGTAAGGGAAAAAGTAAAAGGGTATAAAAGCTAATTAATATCTACGCACCAGCACCACTCTTCCCCTCTTTACCTTCCGTAGCTCCTTCAGCAGTCTCGAAAACATCTTCCCGTACTGCCAAATTCCGTCGCAGCCAAGTTGTTTGTTCCAAACAAGCGCCAGCTATTTGAGAACAGGATTCCACCAACTGAAATCAAAATAAATTGGTGACTTCAATCCCAAATTTTTTTTCTGTAAATTCAAAATACATCTAATTCTTACTTCTTACCTAAATTCCAATTTCAAATTCAAATAACATGAGGTGAAGTTTTCTAAGATCTCCAATTTTAAAGTTAGTCATAAGAATGTGGTAAGATAAATTTTACTAACTTCCAGAAGGAATAGTTAAAACATTAGGATTATGTAAAATTAGAAAACTAGACTTTTTGTTGCCAAATTATAAATGAAAAAAAAAAAAAAAAATCCGACAATCTTCCTTCTCATATTAAAAAAAAATTCAATGACGTTTGAAAATTATTAGTTGCCAAATTTCAAAGATTTGTGAGATCAATATTCAATACCTTAGCAGAGATATCCTGTAAATCGCGAATATCCTTTTTTTCTTGCATCGGTGGACATTTCTGGACATATTCATTTAGGATAGCCAACAGAAGAAATTGTGCAGGCGCTGTTAATGACAAACCATCTTTCAGTAACGCTAGTAACGATGGCCATGATTCTATGAGAGATTGTGACGTGTTGCTTTGCATGTAAACATAGAGTAGCTCCAAAACAGAAACTTCCAATGAAAAATCTTGTTTAACACCACTGATCGGGGGAGGTGTTTTAATCACTTGGTCGACAGTCTGAACGAGTGTGTCAATGGGCATCACGCGGATTGCGCTGACCAAGTCCACGATCACTTGTTGATTTGGACAAGCTTCTGGAAGAACCTGGAAGGAAATATTTCCAAATTTAATGAAAATTTGATTTAAAACCCAAAAATTTCGAATTTGCAAAAATGATCTTTTCAAGTTATAATTTGTTTTTTTTTCTAATTCCACACCTCTTAATTTATTTTTAAATTAATAGGCAATTTTTACATTTTTTTGTACAAAGATCATTACTTTTCATTAAAAAAAAATTCACATTTTTAATACAGAAAAATAGAATGTACCTTTTTCGGATTCGCTGAAGATTGCCTTCTTTCATGCCAAGCCACGGCAACAGCAGCGAGAAAATTAACTCCATGATGAAACGAAATAGGTGAGAGAAGCTCCAGGAGTTGATGTTTTACGACTCTCGGACTGCCTACAACGCAACTCGCTTGCTCACTGTAAAAATGAATCATTACGAAAATTATACAAAAGTTTTTTTCATATCTTCAATTTTTGCTTATTTTTATAATCTTGAGAATAATTTATCCAAACGTACTTGTCTTTAGTAACAAGAACTGCTTGCCACAAAGCAGAAAGTGACGCAATTATTCGTGGCAAGTGGCTCAAAGCTGTTCTTCTTGCATGAACATGTTGTTCTGTCATGACATTTTTGTCCCTTGCCCCAGTGAGTTCCTGAAAAGAAACGTCAAGTTACTATTTTATTTTTCAAAAATCCATTTATTAACCCTTTGCACTCGGAGAACTGATTTTTGCGTTCGAAATGTCCCCCGAGAAGAGACAATCGAGTGCAAAGGGTTAAAAAAAATATAAATATAAAATAAATGCGAGTTCGAATGTATTTAATAAATATACTCACTGTTGCAAGTGGGCTCGGCATGAACACGTGGATGAGATTGTTGAAAATCTGTCCAGCATTCGCACCAGGAACTCCCGTTTGTACAATCCCACTTAACGTTTGATTGAAAGAGAATCCAATTTGTTGCGAGGTATCGAGTAAACAGTAGTGGAGTAAAAAGGTTAGAGCTTCTAAGTGAGTTACGGTATAATCCGCTGGTAAACAGCATTCGACAGTACTTATATCCTGCAGCTTCGCTGTTAACGTTGCTTCTTCGCTCACGTAATAAGAAGCAAGGTGTTCAATGTTGCAACAGAGCTGATGTATAACCGATGTAACTATCGATGTTAAAGATGATCCCATAAAAGGAAGGCTAGAAGTCACTAACGTCGTCCAGTGTTGATGCAAGTGTCGCATGTGATCCTGAAAAAGAAGTACGTGTTTTTCTATTTTATTGATATTTAATACAGAACTTTTCATGAGAGACTCGAATTTAAGGAATGTGGAAAATTGTTAATATTTTTGAATTGAATTTGTGCTTCTTTTAGGTCCAAAATTTACAGAAATTTATAAATATGCAGCACAAAATTTATATCAAGGAAATATCTCTGGTGAGACCTTTATGGGAAAGAAATTTGGAAATGAAATTTAAAAAAAAAATTTGGGTTTGAATATTCATTTCAGTTTTTTGTTTAAAAAAAAAGTGATTAAATCGAGGATTCTTATTTGTTTTTGTAAATTACATACCAATTGCAAAGCACTAAGGATACTGGCAAGGAACATCGGTTGCTGAGGAATCGGTGCACCTGCGACATACTTTAAAGTATTTCCAGCCAAGTTCGGAACAACTCGAGTTGGGGAAGTAGGTGTCGAAGGTGGTGCTGGACCAATTTCTTCCCCTTTTTGAACAGCACATTGATGTTCCAACATTATGAGGGACAATAACATTCTGCAAATTAGAGAAGTATGTAATAAAAATCTGTACAAAATACAAAACAATCATATAAAAAAACAAAGAGGAAATCCAATATAGAAATTCGTCAACACAGATTTTATGTGAGAAAAAGAAAATCTGTAGAAAATAAAATACCTTAATAATTGTATCTGGAAGGCTTCCGTGTGGTCGCTAGCTCGAAACTTGCATTTAATTACATCATTCTCGCAAATCGGATCGTTAAACTGTACGATTTCTTCGGTAAACGTGAAAGCGTCTTCATTTTCCTTCTGTGCATTTCTCATATTCAAAACACTCGAAACAAGACAATGCAACGCCACTTTTTGTACTTTACATTTCGTCAACAAATCAACAATGTAACAACTGAATCCTTTCCCAGAATCACGAACGATGACTATCAATTCCGAAAATATTAACGTTAGTAATTCTGTGCTCGCTAGTTGAACCTGAAACAGGAAATAAAATCAACATTATTTTTCAAGTTCACGACTCACGATAAAATGATTAAAAAATATTGTAACATTAGTTACAAATCATCAATCTAAAGAATTAAATGAAATTTGAAGATTGAATTGGTGTTATCAAATAATTTAAAGCGAAAATGATAAATGTTCAAAGAAAATATATTCGAATTCAGTCTTTTGAAGGATTTTTCATTCAAAAAATACCTCAACTTATTTTCTTTTCCATCCGATTAATTAATTTCTGGAAAAATGATTACAATGAAACATTCTTTTTTGCTTGTTTTAGTTTTTTGACTTACCTGTCGGTTACCAGATATTTCCTCATGCGTCAGTCGCATTTGTCCTAAATTAGGATAATAACTTCTTGCAAAATATAAACAAACGCTAATTAATACTTCTAAGTACATACTACTTCTATAAGTAGCGATAAACTCTGTACTTGCAATATCACCGTGGAAATTTCTACCGAAAACACTCTTCCTGTGCCTCGCTAATAAATTTAACAAGGTTGTACTTTTCGTCGTATTCGCGATCCCGGTCGTTGCTGCTGAACACAGAAACATTCTCGTATTTGTTAACAATTGATTTCGCAGTGTTCTCAATGCGTATAACGTTCGATTCGAATCGTAAACGCCGCAATAAAGGAGCATATGCGAATGCAGGTTGTGAACTCCGACACCGGATTGACGTTTTCCATCGTTACTAGACTGGCCGGTTTCGTCAGTCTGGAAATAGAGAAGAACAATTAATAATAAAAAATTCTCAGATGGTCCTCATATCGGCAATTAAATATATAAATATATATGAAATTAAACTACAAAAATCATAATTTTCCAAATTATTTTAAATTAATATTAACACTTTGAATGATACGGAAATAAAAATAATAATTTGGAGAATTATGATTTTTGTGGACGAATCTCAAAACGAAGAACACATTTTCAAATTTTTTAAAATAAATTAATAAGGAGCATTTTAATTTGCAGAATTTAGTGCAAACTAGGTCTTACACTTTTAGTCTGTTCTGAGTCGCAGGTGTTAATAACCCGATCTAACACCTCGTTCAGAATTTCCTCGACTACACTGGCACCACTGGAATTACTGAAATATTCCTCGGCGGCTGTGCTGATATCCAATTCTCCATCCTCGTCGTCCATCGTCCAACTCGGAACTTCTACGCTGGCTTCGAAACTTCCCACCATGTCATGGACGTCGTAACTGGCGGAGAATTCGTTGGTGCTTTGGTACTTCCCTTTCAAAATAGTCCCGGGTATTTCCTTTGAACTCCCCGGCATTATAATACTGTCTTTTTTGAACTTAGCGTGTTTATTCGTTATCTCGGGACTGCTGGAGTCGAAGCTGTTCGTTATAGAGTCGGAAGAGGAATCGATTTCGCCGTTGACCTTCTTGAAATTGTTTCTCTCTTTCGCCTTGAAACTCGAGTTCGCCGATTCGAAGAGACTCTCGTCCAAACTCCCATTGGAGCCTTTGTCGAAATCCGGTTTTTTAAACCTGGTGGCATTTCTCAACAATTCCGTAGTTAAGTTACTCGGTTTCTTCGCAGCCACAATAGCCTCGTCTTCCGTCAAGGAGTCGTTCGAATTTTCAATGGAATTCAGCGACAGTGGGTTCACGAATACTGAAATATTACGATTCCCGGATATACTTGGAGGAACTTCGAGTTCTTTCATAAATTGATTTCGTTCCGTGACGTAACGGTTCCCGTTATCGCCAGTCGCCAAAGTGGTCACTGCGAAAATTCGTTTGACTTTCACGGGGTTTATAGTTTTTTTCTTCTTTCTGCCTTTCCTCCATCTCTTGTCGTCGTCGGCTCCGTCGCTGACGTGATAAATGACGTTTCCATCGACGGAACTAATGGCATAGATTTTCGCCGCTCCTTCAGTGTCGTCCTGTACTTCCGATTTTTCTTCCATCGGGTCGTTCTTCGTTAAAACCGTGTTACTGTGTTGGATGCTGACATGAAGAACACTCATGCGACAGGTTGATGGGTCCAGGAGTATCAAGAGAACCGGGTCGACTACGCGTGAAATATCTCCTCGAACGAGGGAATGCAGCAGCCAAGACTGTGCGTGCAATTTTAGCGGGGAATTGTCGGCTAATTGAAGATTGTCTAACATTTTCAGGAGTGATCTGGAACCAAAATATTTAATATTAAATTATTTGTGCATTTATAGAAATTATGTAAAGTTATGAAAAATGAAGAAATTTCGAAATTTTAATATGTTTGTGTTTCTGGAAAAAGAAATAGTATTCTTTTTTAAATTAATACAACGAAATATTGTATAAATATGGAATTAAATAAATGTTTTTAATAAAAATGAGTTAAACGCAAGGAAAACATGTATAAAGACATTAGTAGCGATTTAATGAAGTTCAATACTTACTTATCGAAAGTTCTTTGATAACCACGTAATCTGGGGTTCGTTTCAATTTCTCGACCGAGATGCCACAATGTTGCGAATCTGTTAAATGCTTCCACTCTTTTTTCCATATTATCACAAGTAAGAGCCGAACCTATGACGTTTTCTACGGCATCGCAACATTTATGCAGGTCGTGAAGCAATTCGACGCATCGCATCCTGAATTTATGAGCGGGCAATTCTCCGAGATGGTGCCATAACGAATGTGCCAGAATCTGGTTGAAACGGACAATTAAAATTTCTTAAATTATTGAAAAAAATATGTGTATCCATATTTCTGGTGAAAAATAGATTCCATCGGCAAGTACAATTTTAAAAACCATGAAATGTTATTGAAATTAAGTGTATTTCATTACGACAAATATTTCCCATTCAAGAATTTTTTCCCTTTACAATTAACAGCAAGGAATCACATTACGAAAAATTGAATCTCAAAACAGAAATTAATTTTTCAAAAAAAAATTGCGAATTTTACCTGAAATACATTCGTGTACTGTCTCAAATACGTGATATGCCACTGTTTCAAAAGTGGTACCATAATAACAGTAGTAATTCCTTCCCCACTTTTCGAATGAGCCTCAAGATCGCTATGATCCCTCGACAAAGCGATCAAATCCAATAATGTGGCCATGGTAGTCAATTGCAGTGTCGGTTGCTTTCCTAGCCAGCAGGAACAAACCACCAACACTTTCAGCCAATCCGGGAGAGTTACTACTCCTTTGGGCTCTTCTTCCGTTAAAACGCCATCTCCGGGAAGGACGTAGGTTGGAAAGGTCGACAATTCCACCAGCAAACTAGAGGCAATCTTCAAAACGTCGTTCCATTCCGACTGCGCAATGGACTCGACGTACAAGTTAAAAATATCCAAATGTTTGGTTTCGTCGAACACCGACGAATCCTGACTGAAGAACCCCGAATCCTCCAAATTCAATCTCGAGTTTAGCAAAAGCTCCAGCTGCCGAGACCTCTCTTCGATACTTTCTCGTGGATTCGCCACTGCGAGATTGTCGAACATTTCGGCGACGGTTTTCTGAGTATTCAAAAGCCTTTCGCTGATCAGTCGAACGTAAAACGATTCGTACTGTCTGAGACACTTCTCCAGCATTGAGTGCTGCGCTTGGAGAGCAGGAGAAGGACCCCTGCTCAAGGATGTGGTGGATCCCATAGAGTTATTCTTGGATAAATCTCTTGGGGTCAGTTGGTCCCCTTGGAAAGCAACGATACCATTCGTTATGGTATAGTCGATATTGATATTCTCCAAGCTCTTGTTCCTCGTCAACGACTTCGCGTCTTCGCTCACGATGACGGAGATGTTCGTATTGTCCGCTTGGATCGTGTAAATGTCCGACAACTTGGAGGTGCTCTTGCTGGCCTTCTTCTTGGCTTTTTTCTCGTTCTTCTTCGGCGCCTCGCTAGAATTCGCTCGTCTTCGCGGGCTGGGACTCCTCTCGATGAACGATTGACTGCTGTTGTCCTGTTTGTTGATTTTACTATCCGATTGACTTTTTTCCAAGGGTATAGCAGCCAGTGACCGGTCGGAATTCGGAGCGATCGTGGCGCTGCTGTTCATCGTGGAATCCAATTTCAGATCGGTTTCGGATTTCTCGACGATCGGCGGTATCACGGTGGGCTGTACTTTGGACAGAATCTTGGCGCACAACCCGAGGCTCTTGGAGATCTCCATGGGAGACAATAAATCCACTCTTGTGAGAAGTTTGTTGATAATTTCGTGAAATAAACCCGGCAAGTGCTCGGACGGCGTGTCTATGAACGCGTCCAACGATACCGTTTCTAGCAGCAGCTCCGTTAAAATGCAGATTTCCATTAGATCGGGAGTTGGGCTTCCCACCGGCTTCACGTTGCCGTCGTCGGTCACTCGTTGACTCTTGACTCTCAATTCGCAGGCTTTCGCAAACAACTGGCCGCAATGAACCCACACGTAGGATGGTTCCAGTGTCGAAAAGAGGAGATTCGCTGATTTCACTACTTCGTTGGACTTTGGCAGTTTCACGGATTGTGCACAGGCGTTGTAAAATGTCCTGGAATGTTTAAACGTAATTAAAAAAAAGGTGACGATCAATTGTCGGGAAAGATAAACGGAACAGAAAATATATTCTTGCCTAAAAACTTCGTATAGAATGTCATCTAATATCACAGGACCAATATCTGGTTTGTCTAACAAAGACACCAATATTCTATACGGTTTTAAATCCTCCGGATTTTCACTGCAGACATTTTTGAGGGTCGATTTGATAGCTTCTATGAGCATATCCTTCGAATACATATCGAAATACGTGGCAGAAGCTTGTGCTGCAGCAGGGTCGGCAGCTTTCTTAAGGATTGTTGTTGTTACTTCGGTGCCCAGGAGCCAAGCGAATAAACGTCTACAGAAAAAGATAATATTGTCATTTTCAAAGGTGAGAATTAATAAATTCGAATTTTTAAAGATTGTTTGTTCTAAATATGACTGAAATATTTGTTTACCTGTTTAAACTCATGTCTCTTCTGAGTATTGTCACTAAAGCGGAAGTAAGTAACAACACCATGTCATCGTGTCCTAGTTGACTGGAGTGAAATGGAAAGCCGACTAATAGTAGATCAAGAGCACTTCTTTGGACCAGCACGGAACCGTCTTGTACTCCAGCACATAAAGCAGCAACCTATAAAAATATTTTCATTTCGCAGGATAGAAAAATTCCTTTAAAAGCAAATGTCCTTCCTTGAAAAAATACAAGTTCTATTCGTAGGAAATTAAATTTCTCAAAATACATTTTTCTTTGGAAGGAAATTTTCTGGAAATAAGAATTTTATTTTAAAAATTCTTGTAGAACATAATTGCTTTGAAATTAAAATTCTCTCTAAACCGAATTTCTTCTAATCGAACGAAATTTCTCTTCACAAGAAATTCTTCCAAATTGTTTTTTTTTTAGAACGAATTCCTTCCAATTGAATTTCGATCCCAGGAAAATTAAATTCCTACTACTACCGATAATTTTAGAAAATTGAATCTCTAAAAACAAATTAAACAAATTTTTATTCGATGATGAGATGAAAAACATAAACTTCAAATAAAGAAGCCTCATTAATATTCGTTATTTATGCATCTGAGGATTTGTTACACGAAATTTTATGGACAAATTATTTTATCTCGGAAACCAAGGGGCATATTTGGAAAATGACAAATAATTTTATTCCTATGGAATACTTAATTTCCGTTTGCTATAAAATAAGAAAAAAATTTCACGATGAATTCGAGAAGAATCAAAAAGATGTGATTTATATTTAATATAAATTCGTTGGATGTAGTTTTCAAAAGTTGTTTCATAAGAAAAATCCATTTATAAAGCAAATTCTTTTCGTGAATTCGAGTTTATAGGAGGGAAAATATATTTCTATCGATAATGCATGACAGATAGACTATTCTAGATAAAGCCAACAAATATGTCTGTTTAAAAAAGTGTTGCGTGAATCACACTTAATCTTATCGTCAAGTTCGTCTCTACAGATTATACGGGATTGTATCTGTAGCAACCTTATCAGGGCATTCTTTTTCCGAACCATTGTAGAGAAATAATTTCGAAATGTATACAATGAATCCAAAATAGAATGACGTGGCGTTAAAATCACGATTTGTTTAGAGTCACAAAAAATTATTACATTCTGTCAGACAATATATTTTCTGTTCTCTGCGCTTCACAAGTTTTTGTAGTTACATAATTTTGTAAACCAAGAAATTGTATTAAAAATAAACGATTAATCCAAATTCCTTTAGTAATTTCCGATTTTCTGTGATGAATTTATTTCCTTTGTATTTTTAGAAAACAATATGTGTATGTTCGAAGATAAAAATTGTTCTCACTAGAGATAATTCTATGGATAGTCTGTTCTAATTTTAAGATTCTTAATCGAAGGAATCGTGAATTAATTATCCTTCGATAAAGTGTTACCTCACTTACAGTTACATTTTAGCAGAAAGTGACTAAAACTATATACGAATTTCTCTTTCCTTTATCTCTTTTCAGCTCTATTAATTTTTAATTATTCCAATGCTCAGAAAGTTTGGGAATACTAAAAAGTAACCAAGTTCTACCGCGGAAGAGTGTAGGTGGCGAATAAAATTGATTTTTACCATGATGTCGCTATTTGTGCCCATAATGTAAAGTTGGTCTTCCATTGACAGTTTCTTATTAAAATGTGCCAACACAAAAGATATAGCTGGAAGGCGGATTCCAGAGTTCGATGCCAGACAATCCCATAGACAAGCATAGAAATGATCGGCACCTACTCCTTCGCATACTTTTTCCAACAAAGAGTTTGTCCTGTGAAACAATAAAATATTGGCCCGTATTATTATTGAGTTTTTTTTTCCATTTGCTTCTTCTGTTAATAATCTCGTTCTGACGCATTCATACAGAAATTGAAAATTACAATGATTTTCCTGGTTGATAAAAAACAAAATAATAGTCACCTATCGAAATGATCGGAACCTTCTTCCAAACCAGGAAGAACTCCGCTAAGGAAACCACTCAATCCTGGTCTTAATCTTTCCCCCAATGGTACGAAGTGTGTCTCATACACGGTTAGCAAAGACGGTCTCACATTCATCGCAGCATGACCGAGCAAAGGAAACAGTCCTGTGGAGATATCATTTTTAGACTTAATTAATAATGTAGTGGAATTGATTTGGACCTAATTTTAAAAGCCTCTGCATAAAAACTGATTCCGTCTAAATATCTATGAGGGATATAAATACGAAGTTTACAATACTATCGAAGAAGAATATTTAAAGTAAGAAGTAAATCAATCGAAAAAGGGGAATTGAAATTTGTATGTTATATAAGTTGACTTCTCCTCTAAAATATTTACATAGTTATCAAAAGTCAATTGTATAATCAATGAATAAATTTGTAGGACCCAATGTTTTAAAACTTATCGGGAAAAAATTATCTAAAACCAATTATTTGAATCCCGTATCATTAACAAAATATTCTTTTCAAGGAATCTTATGAAGACTTTCCGCTTCATTTCCGTATGTACTTCAAATAATAGATAATGGATGTCATTTGCATTGTTAAAATGATGATGGTCTTAAGAAGTTTAATTTATTCCTTACCGGCACTATATATAAATAGTTCATGACTAAGTCTGTTAGTTCCCATACATTTGAAAATAATGTCGTAGGTCTCCAAAGCTTTGAGATGAACTCCGGAAGGTAAAGCCGGATGCATACATTGTGCCAATCTTTTTGAAATTTTTATCCTTCTTGGGATGACAGGAAATTTCATATGAGTTAAAAGAACTTTGTTTAACTTCCCAAGTGCTGATATCAAATCTGCCCATTCGCTGGTATATTCAAAGTTCTTTAACGCCTTGTCTACCGCTGACACGTAGCTGCATAGATAAAACAATCGTGTATAGTTATTTATAAGTTTTGAAACGGCGGTATTTTACATAAGAGAAAAATTGTAAGAAAGCGTTTAATGAATGTTGAAATTCAACATCTTGTTTGCTACTATTTTAAAATATATTAACTGCAATGAGATAGTCAATTTCTTAAATTACTTTTATTGGCCAAGACTAAATGTCCATAAGCAATTATGCAGACACGTTAGTCAAACGATTGAAGATATGTTACAGACATCATAAGTCATTTCGTTTCATTAATAAGTTGACCGTGAGAGAATGTCAGTTATTACAGAGTCGCAATGACCAAGACTCGAGTAGAACGAATGCAAAAATTAGAAATTTCATAGATATGAGAGAATTACTTGGAAAATTTTATTTTGAATTTGAAATTTCTATTTTAAATCTAATGAATTCGAATGACTTCAAAAATCATTCTTTCAAATTCCAAAATTCTTCTGTATCTTATTTTATCACATTATTGTTCTAACTATTATATTACCTCAATGTTACAAATTTTCACCCTTTCATAAATTTCTAAAACCTTTCGATAAACCAAACACTTTACATTTTGAACCCTACAGATTCCAAATCTCCAACAAACTTCTTTAGAGTGTCCCAAATTCCAAAACCACAATACAGATCACCCTGAAACCTCTAATCCCATCCTTGCCAATATCTCAACAACCACTTCCCCTGTACTCCACTTCTGGGACAACCCTCTTATCCCACTACTATCAATATTGATTACATAAACATTTCAATCAAAGTCAAAGAAAACAAAACAAAGCGTCTCACTATAGACGATATCAAATAAATTACAAAAATTATTAATGTATTTTTAAGTTAATAATTTTTGCTAAGAATTTCAATGTTTTATTAAAGAATGTCCAATTTATTAATTAGTTATAAATCATTATATCCTATTTTTTTAAATATTGATACATTATAAGAAGTTGCAAAATTTAACGGATTCAACTGTAATTTAACAATTTAATAATAAATAAGATTCTGATTTTCCTGAATTATCAATTTAATTAGTAAGTTTGTCTTGTAACTTACACTCTGTACTTGGAGTCTTTCATCAGCTCGTATTCCTCCAAAGCGATGGACCCCATTTTAGGTGTCTTTATCCTTCCTTGGATTGCAGAAATGGAGCGAATGCTCGCAAACAAACCACCTATTCCGTTCCTTCCCTTCCCTTTTCTTTCTATCCTTTACATCCTTTTCTCAGAGGAACAAACAAAAGCTGTCATTTAGCAGAGTATACCTGGATCAACTTCTATCCTTGAATCCATCGGAAACTGCGAGTAACGGAACAACCTGAAATCAGGTTCAGAAATATACATTAGTGCATGATTTGTGCATAATTAGTAGTATGGTAAAAATAAGAGTAATTTATAACGAAGTAATAATAGCAAAAATCAATAATGAAAGTTGTCATTGGTAATAATAATAATAACTATTATCTACAAGTATAGAATTAAAAAAAATATCTATATGAATGCTATTTATACCCAATTTTTTTCGTAGTGGTAATAATAATAATTTGTTGCTTGATAATAATAATTTTGTTATTAGCATTCAGGAAGAAAAGAACAACAATAATTTCACCAAACTTCAGTTGTTGATTCGCTGAATATTGTTCCTCCAAATTATTAATTTTATCAAACTTAAATCACGAGTAAATTCAATATCCTGTTTCTGAAATATTAGTATCAGTATTAAAACTATTTGAATGACGATAATTAATGATTTATCAATAGTAGCAATAGTTAATTTAAAAAATTCAACTGAAACTTAGAAAAGGTGGTTCCAGCGAATTATTATCAACATTTGAATCCATCTTTATAGGTTACCTGCGAAGAAGAGTATAGTTGCGAAGGATAAAGCTATTTATCAGTTTCTTGATTTTCTATGATTATTGCTACGAACTAGACGATGTGCGATCGCGAAAATATGGATTTATTTGAACATGCAGGGAATTAACTTTTCGATGTATGTTTACTATTCAATGTTGGAACGACGAACGGCGAATTGTGTTGGTGCGATATGTGATTGCCGTCGTGTCTACGTCCGACTCGTCTCTTTATCTCTCTCTTTCTTTCATACAAAGAGATTAATCATGGGAAGCGAGCACTATTCGCAAATCGCAAACTGGATACGTTGATAATGGGACAAGTGAGAACTGAGAAGTGCTATATTTACCTCGAGATGTTGACATTTTCAATTCGCGTATGTTTTACGTTTGAGCTGACGAAGGCAAAAAAAAGAAAGAGGCAGCTCAAGTTTCGGTTTTACGAGAAGCAGATCGCGGCTCAGTTGAAAAATAACGGTTTCATGGCAAAAGGAGTATTTTCGAAAGCCAAAGAAAGCATTTCTTCGCGAAGTCCCACCAACTGCAGTCGTTCCGCATCTGGAATAAAAAAAATCTGGGTTTTTCACAGTAATACGATTACGAGTAACGACGTGAAGTTCGCCGCCGTACGCGGACTCGTCTGTGATTGGTCGAAGCCTTGGTCACGTGACTAACGGAATCGAACGTTACAGCTGTTCCTCGAATTCAAATGTGGGGCTTTAAATGTGTACTTGCAATTGGATTCCTTTTTTAGAGGAATTGAAATTGCAATTGATACAGAAGGTACATATTAACAAATATTAAGTAGAGAATTGTATTAATAACAGCAATAATTGTGTAAATATGTGTATTGTCTTATTAATATTATTTATAATTTGGGAATATTTTGGGACTGAAGATTTCCAATAGATATTAAGACCATTTTTTATAAAACAGAACACTACAATCTAATTTATAACATAAAAGTGATTTCGACTTTATTTGAAAAGTATAGGCAAGTATTTACTCACAGAAATCAGTTGTTCTTTGGAGTAGAGATTTTTTGGGGGAATTCAAAAAATAGAAACTTCAAAACCACATTTGAATTTGTTATTGCGCATTTAGGAATTTCTACAAAAATGTATAAAGTATTCTCAACCACAAAAAAATATTCTTCGACCACTATTTCCTGTAGACAAAAATTGCTGTTTATGGAATGGAAATAAGATTTTAGGAATTAAATATTAATATAATGGTGATAAAAATATCATGCATTTCCCATCAATAAGTACTAATTTAGTACGTACTAATAAAAATATTAATACTTCAATATTAATCCTTTGCATTCGAGACTCAAGAGATTAACATTTGAACCTGGCGACTCTGGGTCGCTTCTCGAGTTCAAAAGGTTAATACATTAATATAAAAATAATCATATTGATTGCAGAATTAAAAAGAAAGAAATTATTTTGAAACTCTTTAGAAAAATACTGGGTCGTTTATTTCCTTGATTATTTCACTTCCCTTATGATTCTGTAACAAATTACATTGTTACACTCACAACACGGGATGTTGTAGTTTTACAATATTAGATTCTGCCTCTAATTTGGGTTTCTCAATTTGTACTGACCAGTCTTTTATTTCAAAGGCACAATTTATATATGATACACATATATAATATAGGTTTAGAATATGTACAAATGCAGAAACATGAGAAAGAAATTGATGTCGATACTTTTGTTTCACCAAAACCAAACCACCAAAAAAATTGTAATGTTCATAATATTAGTAAACACCTCGACGTAAACTTTTGGCTAAAAATATTGTCACATTTTAGAAGTTAAAATAACATCAATTTCCAGATATGTAATTTTTATTAAAATTCAAGAAAAAAATAGTTCCATTGAACTATTTTTTTGAACATTCAGATTATTCATTTCACCCAACTTGAATTACAAATGAAATCAATATTATTCCTCCAAAGAAATCGTTATCATTATTAAAATTAATTCAATTTTATTTTAACTTAATAAATCGATTACTCTTCTGGCCAGGGTTTGCCGATTCCCTGGGATGTTCCCATTCGCGATGGATCTTGACTCGGATAATGAATCGGTGTGATAGGAGCTGCTGTACCCGGAGGGAAGATCGGAACGGAGGCTGCCATTTGAGGCGGATACATAAATTGTGGTGCAACCGACGGTGGTGGAATCATCATGGGAGGCATCATACCACTTGTTGTTTGTAAATTAAAGAAATTGTTGCCCATAGCTTCCTGCGGTGGATGCGGCAGTGCTCCAGGTAACCCTGGAACTGGCTCCAGCATTTCACGACTCGTGTCTGCCACTGACACTGTCTGTCTGCCTTGCGAACGTCCCCATTTGATGGTCAATCTCTTGCCTCCCAATATCAACTTATTGAAAGTCCGCTCGGCAGCAGCTTCGGCGGCATTCCTCTGCGTATACTGCACAAAAGCGCATTGTTGTCTCGGCACCATAGTCACGGACCGAATTTCTCCATATTGATAGAAATGATCGCGTAAATCTTTCTCCGTGAGAGACTCTCCCAGGTTTCCAATATACAGAGTAGTGATGGACTTGTCTTCCGGAGGTTCCAGCTTTGGCATGGCAGCGGCTCTTCTCATTAGCTTCTCGGCGACTGGATCATTCACTCCGTAGTAGCGATCCCTAATATTCTGATCAGCCAGAGGATCGTCAGGATCCGTAGGCTTCTCGTGTCGGTAGGGACACTCTTCTCCTCTTTTACACTCTCCCTTGACCCAGAAGGAACAAATGTGTGGCCTATTTCTCTTGTAGTAAGGATTGGTCCTTGCTAGTTTCATCAACAAGTCACTGGCGGCTGCCGATTTTCCAACCGACCCTGCAGGAGTCGTAGCGTCTAGCTTACCAATCTCGTTATCGATATTTTGAACGTAGTATTCCTTGTTCACATCCGACCGAGGTAGATCGTCTTTGATTTTCAATGCGCTGTCCCGAATTTGAATGGGTAGTCCATATTCCAAATCTAGAAGACATGTTTGGCAGACGTTCTTCAATCGACTGCACGTTTGGCAGACTTCGGTTTTCTTGAAACGCATTCGAGCGCCGGGACACCATCTGAATACCGTGAAAGGTCTCAAGCAGATCTTGCACTCTTTTCCATATTTCTCTTTGGTCTGTAACATAACAGTTTTTGATATTAAGAGGTTTATTTTTTTTTTTAATGAAATTTCTTAATAAGAATTTATGTATAAAAAATTTCATATGGTATCAACGTCCTTATAATGAATTGCCTGAAAAAATTGTCCCAATGAAAGTACTTTGACTTATTAAGAGAAAAAAATGTTGAAATTTGTTGTTTTCAACTCGAAAACTGCCAAACGGCACATTAGCCCTCTTTATCGACTTCATAGTTGATATAGTTGAAATTTTTTGACAGAAGACAAAAGATCTGTGATCGCGCCACTTGGCAGTCGAACTGTTAAACATTATAAAATTGATTTATTTTTCCTGTTTTTAATGACATAGCATAGAGTACACTTACCATACGCATGTATGGATTATCTCCCAAGCAAGTTTCACATAAGATTGGGAATTCCTGCAATAACAAAGTACAGATAAATTAATTTCTAAAAATTTACCAATAGCTATAACAACCACTTTTTCATGCAATAATTCTTAAAAAAAAAAAAAAATACAAATTATTCTACTGGAACGAAAATTCATTGCACTAAATTTCATTGAAAATGTTTTATAAACAAGAAACATAATTCAATTTTTTGAACTTAGTGCAATTATTACTGAAATAAGAATATATTGGTAGACAATATGTAACTAGAATTCAGAAAGAGTTTCAGGGTCCAATAGAAAAAAATGCAAGCTCCTATTCCAGCATATTTATCACGGGAACACGCCCTTCTTGATTTTGAAACCAAGATAACTTACAGCATCTTCCCAATTTTGTCGATTGTACGTGTTTGTGGTCTTGGAAGTAGCCATTGCTTCTTTTTCTTCTTTCTTTCCAAAAAACTGATTATTATTTTAGTAAAAATGATAAACGTTCCGAATTTTCCTCGGATATGAATATGAATAAAGTTTACAGTAGCTCAGCTCAGCCTTTTCCACATAATAAAAAGCTTCTACACATCTAGCAAACGTGAAATTAGTCCTTGAATATTGATACGATGCTGTACTGCGTTTTATTATTTTTAGGTTATGTATTCAAGCACTTTTTCCCCCCAGAAGTCAGGTGGTCAGAAATATTCTGATTTTAACCAATTGTCAGTATCCGTCACCATTCGTCATTACTCGGAACAATAAGGTTTTGGCGGGATATGAATAATCGAACAATCTGGAAGATTTTCCACTAAAAGATTTTCCTCTTGTTTATTATCATGTTTTTTTAAAATACAATTTCGTTATTAATATGCAAAGTTTTTGAGAATCAATATTTTAGGTTTGAAAATTATAACTTTTGTGAGTACAAAATTCTTTTTTTCTTAATATTGTAACTGTAAATGTATCCTCTTGGAAAGGAGATTAATTTAAACACTGGAAAGGAAAATGAGAGCATTGAATATTCTCAGGTATTTATAAAAGACACTTAGAAAGTAATTTGAGGAGAACCGCAAGCCACAAGCGGGTTTAGAACAATCTCCTGGAAGTCTATGATTCCTTTTTTGATGGTACAACTTGGCTGATCCAATTCAAATATTGTTCGTTTCCATTCTGGATCTGCGAAGAGGGAAATCATATTGTTATTCTTCTTAATATCAAGAAACATATCCTCGTGCATTCATTTATATTATATATAACTGTAGATTCAATTTACACATACCGGTAAAGAAATAACTTCGCAAACCTCATATGGATGATTTTCTCTGAAAAGAATTATATTAAATGAAAAGGATTTTCAATTTCTTGATACTTTGCATTTTTCGGTGAAGCTAAATAAATGATAAAATATAGTGACACAAAAGATTCTTTTATAATAGAAAATACAAGACTGGGAATGAACGTTTAATTTCCTATAAATTTGTCTGAAAAGTTATAAAAAAACTAAAAGTACATGAAAAAACTTACTTTACATATTTTGTAAGAGCATCCACGGTATCTGTTCTTGTTTTAATCATCTGAAAAAGCAATATCAATTAGGAACATTTTTTTAATTAGAAACTTATTCACAATCACATATATCTTTGAGATACTTACTAGAAGCAGTTCGATATCTTCCTTTATTTCGTTTTTCCACTCGTACCTAAAACCAAGCATTGTTAATATTTATGTAAATGTTTACAATTGCTTGGAAAAATATTTAGTCTGATATAAATTTTTGTAAAATAGAATTTTATATAAATTTACATAAAATACTATCGAAAACTTTATTTTGTGATTATTGAAATCGATTTGGATTTATAGTTTCAAACTGAACATACTTACACAGATGTAATTTTTGGTATAATGTTTACACATGCTGCAAGTTTCTTTTGAACCAAACCACTGCAATAATAAATAAATATTTATTAGATTCTGCTTTAGGCTATTGAAGCAAATAGTGTACTTAAAGTAAAAAAAATGCTGCGACTGGCAATTTTTTAAATATTTATAAAAAGAATGGTATCCGATGTGAAAAATATAAGAAACTATAGATTTTCCTACAATTTTCTATCAGTCATTGTCAAATTCTTAGCTCATAATTATATATTTGCATTTAAAAAATAGAAATAATAGAAAAGGGTGAATCAATTAATTTGAGATATATAGTTCCTTACTGTGCCAGTTTCTTTGCAACTTCATTAGTTGGAACCGTAACGTAAGCTACGGAATGTAACCCTGCTGTAATATTGTTGCTCATAGCTCTGCAAGACTGTATTCCAAAATTGCGAGAAAGACTCAAAAGAATCAAGGTGCCAATGAGTACCTGTCCACTCATTTGTTATAAATTATCGTTTTCTTCGTGTGGATTTTACTTTATGTTATTATGTGAGTTCCGTCACGTTTCGTAACAATTCGTAACTCTTCGGCGACTTGGTTGTTGAATCATTCCGGTAGGTGGCACTTGGTACAGCTATTTTGAAAATGATCAGTGGGGGACAGTTACCCGACTCACCCTTACGGATCTTTATATTATCTTGAAAATACACATGAACATATTGTAATTCTAATTTTTCTAGAATTGCATTGTAATTTGTTCATATTAGTAAATTAGTAGTTTTGATTCTTCTAGAATTGTTCAACAGCGACATCTCTTATTATTCTTCGTTACGTGACGCGTCCTCCGAAGAGCATGCGTTTCTTTTTAAGGGAATCTCACTGTTGTTCATATTTCATGGATTCACAATTGCATTTTGCTTTGAGATGCGCCCATGCGCGATGCGCATTGACGTAAATTCGTGCATCAATTGAGTGTTATTCGATAAAATGTGTGATTTATATTAGCTATTTGTTGCAATAAACTGATATAATAAAAATTGAAAACAAAAAGGAATCGAAAGATACGAAAAAATGCCGTCACAGGAAGTTGCGGATCCTCAACCTCCGCCAGTGGAGAATGAGGAAGTAGCACCTTCTTCTCAGCCCATCGTCGGCATAATCTATCCTCCACCGGAGGTTAGAAGTATCCTTGTATTGAAATTTTAGCTTTGCAGAATAAGAGTTATCTTTATTTAAAATATGATGATAATAATAATAATAATAACAACAGTTAAGATTATTATTATTATTATGTGTGATTGTTATTGTTATTATTGTAAAATACTAAAAAGTATAATATATGTCATTAACAGAAATTGTTATTATTATAACTATTGTTAATAATATTTATCATACTTTTTGGTGGTAAACAACATGACAAAAATTTATTAACCGAAGAAAACAAATCCGCATTCCTCAAAAGTGCATATGGAATTTCAGATTTAATTTTGAATTTCAATTATTCAAGGCTAATAATGCACATGTTTTTGTTCTATTTCCTTATCGTATCGCTACAGATATCGTTGACAAAACTGCGAGTTTCGTGGCCAGAAATGGTCCCGAATTCGAATCCAGGATTCGCCAAAATGAGTTGGGAAATCCAAAATTCAATTTCCTCAATTTCGGTGACCCCTACCATGCTTATTATCAGCATAAAGTCAAGGAGTTCAAGGAAGGCAAGGGTCAGGAACCCAATATGGGAGTGGCGCCTGGAAAAAGCGTGAACCTTATTGCTCATCAGAAACAACAAGAAATTCTGAAACAAGTGGAACAACCCTTTGTACCCAAAGATCCTCCTGCTCAATTCGAATTCATCGCCGACCCTCCATCGATCTCTGCTTTAGATTTGTAAGAAATTATTTTCACATTTCTTTTAATTGTTTCTAATATCTCGATTAATCGGCTCTAGTATTTTAGATAATAAGTGGAAGTACAAATGTCAAGTTTAGATATTTTTGGTTTATTAACATTTTATCGACCGCTAATGATTCAACAGTATTTGCGCATCCAACCAGCCGCTCGATGATATTAATGCTAAATTGTATTTACTAAGCATTGGCGACAAAAAGTCGATTAATAGGCTAGCGGTCGGTAAAGTGTTAATTATAAAAATGCAGTTTTTACTGGACGATTCTCCTATCGGCTCAAAAAATAGTAATTTCTATATTAATGCAATCAAAGTACTAAGAAGAAGTACAATTATTTCTTTAATTGAGACAGGAATTATTCAAAATTTTTGAAGATTATTAAATTGCATTTATATCACATTAAATATCTTTAAGTTTTCAGGAATATTTATAAGGTGATATTTTTCATGCAAATCAAAGAAAAGCTGAGAAAGAATAGGGACAAAAAAATTTATATAAGAAATCCTTTTTAATTTTCAGGGATATTGTAAAATTAACAGCCCAATTTGTGGCTCGTAATGGACGACAATTCCTAACTAATCTGATGACCCGGGAGCAGGGTAATTTCCAATTTGACTTTCTGAGACCGCAACATTCTTTGTTTCAGTATTTTACAAAATTATTGGAGCAATATACAAAGGTAAAAATAAAACATAAAGGTTCTTTTTTTGTTTCTAAAACCAGGGTTTCGGTCAAAATAAAATTAAACAATTACAATTAATTTTTATAATCAAATTCATTTGAAGTAAATCAAATCATTTTAGGTACTGATTCCTCCGAAAGACATATTACCGCGTCTTCGAGAAGAGGCAACAAACATGGACAAGATTCTGCAACAAGTCAAGTATCGTTCCGAGTGGCTCAAATATCAAGAAGCGCAGAGACGTAAAGAGGAGGAGGAACTCGAGCGCGAAAGGGTGGCTTACGCTCAAATCGACTGGCACGATTTCGTCGTGGTCGAGACTGTCGATTATCAGCAATTCGAGGTCGGCAATTTCCCGGCACCGACGACTCCGGACGAAGTAGGAGCTCGCGTTCTCATGCAGGTGAGTGATATTTTTGTAATTTGTTTTTTTTTTCAGGCATTTAGGGTAAAATTATAAATACGCTTTTTTCTTTTTTCCCCAGGAACGTATAGAGGAAGGCGAAGACGTAGAAATGCAGATCGAGAGCGACGGAGATGAGGATTCCCAGATGCGGAACGACAGCGAGAAAGACCGAGCCAAGGACAACAACCAAGTCCAAGACATGGAGGAAGATTCCAGCGACGAGGACGAAGTTTCACCTCCGGGAGATTCTCAGAAATCCAAGGATGGCAAGCAATCGCGCGATACGAACATGCAACCACCGCCGTTGCCACCGACTCCAGGGAATGTCGTGGTCAAGAAAGGATACGATCCTAAACAACACGGTAAAAACAAAATTTCGAAATTTTCGTTTCGAATTTATTTCCTTAACTATATATATTATATTTTTATATTCATTTATAAATATTTATTTGCATTTTGGGGTAGTTACATGTTCTTTATTGAGTTTCTAGTTTGACTGAGGTTTCTGTACGTTTGATTATAACTTATTCTCTATTAATTATTTACGGTGGATAATTATAGGAATTATAATGGAACTTGATATTTAATTGGTTTATTTTTTTATTTATAAAGTTATTTTATTTTATTATTTTCGTTGATGACAAGTTAAATTAGATTATGATGATATTTATTGTATTAATCAAATAATATTATTTAATAAAAATAAGATAGGTTTATATTTATTTTGTATACACTCAAATCTCTTTTTGTTCGATTTTTTGTTGTGGTTTATAAAATATTCTAAAATATTCTAAGTATAAATTATTTTGTTGAAATATTATTTTACGCGGTTAATGAAAACAAATTTCCAGAAAAATTATTCACAAAAACAGGCGTGAGTGTATGTGTATTTCCTTTAACTGGAATACTACCTTTTTTAGAATTTTACTCAAAATGATTTAATTTAGACTTCCTTTTTACTCATTTCATTTATTTTCGCTTTTTGTAGCCACTAAAATCGCTCGTCCCGCTGCTCCCGACGAGTTTCTTATTTCCCCGATCACCGGAGAACGCATTCCTGCGAGCAAAGTGCAGGAACATATGCGAATCGGTCTGCTGGATCCACGCTGGGTCGAACAACGGGACAAGCACCTGGACAAACTGGCGCAAGAGACGGTATTCGCACCTGGAACGGCCATCGAAGCCAGTCTCAAGCAACTGGCCGAGAGACGTACGGATATTTTCGGTGTCGGTGACGAGGAAACGGCAATCGGTAAGAAGATCGGCGAGGAGGACAAAAAGAAGGACGATAAAGTCACCTGGGACGGACACACGTCGAGCGTGGAAGCCGCCACGCGCGCTGCCAGGGCTAACATCACCCTGGAAGAGCAAATTCACCAGATTCACAAGGTCAAGGGTCTTTTGCCGGACGAGGAGAAGGAGAAAATCGGCCCGAAACCGGCAAACAGAGGTGCGGAATTGTCGCACATGGCTGCGGCGGCATCCAAGCCCCAGGCTACGTTGAAGGCACCTCCAAAACCACCGGCTCCTAAGCCCATTCCGGTTCCTGCTCAGCCGCCTCCACCACCTCCACCGCCGGCGATGAACTTACAGACGATGGGCATCCCACAACCCATGATGCCGCAGCCTCCGATGATGATGATGGCACCCATGCCTTCAATAAGACCACCTCCGCTGATGAGTAAGTTACTTTGAATTATTATTTTCAGGTATAAGTGGTTTATGTTGCATCCAATTTGAAAATTTTTACGTTGCATTTCACAATGCATTGGAAATTTTACAAAATTGTATATAAACAATATCGCTTTTGATTTAAATTAAATTTTATTGGTATTGAACAAGTTATGTGATTATAAAAAAAAGGATGCGAAAAAATTATTAATAAAAATGATGGGTGTTGCTTTAAAAAATGAAAACGTGGAATTAAAAGAGTATATAAGAATTTTTTTTAAGTATTGCAATATTTCGCAGTAAAACGAAATTAAGTAAAAATTGTTTTTATTATTAAAAAAAATCGACACGCGAGAGGATATATGCGAAGTTTTTATGGTACGAATTAAAAATTTAATTCACAAGGTCATTTTTGTAATTTTCAGCGCCTGCAATATCACCGTTTATGCCGACACCCCAGCAAATCCAACCCCCAATGGCTCCAACTGTAAGTTAAAATTAATTATAATATTAATCGATTATATCGGCTATTCTATATTTATATATTTTTATTTAACAAAAAAACGTTTCTCTGGACATTTTTTCTTCAGATTGGAATGAAGCACCAAGCTGAACAACCCATGGAAGAGGAGCCGCAGGCTAAGAAATTGCGTACAGAAGATTCTCTCATTCCTGAGCAACAATTCCTTGCCAGAAATAAGGTAAAATATAAAATTTGTCTATGTAATTATTACTATATAGGTTTTTCGACAATTTTTATTTTTCCTCCTGGAAAAAGGATATTTTAATTAAACAGATATTCACTTTTCAAATTTTGTAACTCGAGAGGAAAACAATTTTATTGGAATCAATTTCTAATTTCAAGAATTTTATTATTTTTTGTCTTAATTATCCTATTGTAGGATAATTAAGAATTGGGCAACTCATTTCTTGGGGTAATTTTACGCGTAAAGTCGGCTCCAAAGGTTTGTTTTGACGAAATCCTAGTTAAAGTTGCTGAAAAGTAGATTTTTTACCGAAAAATCGTATTTCTGATGAGGTTTCGGGAATTTTAATAATGGAAACGGATTTCTCGGAAAAAAAAATACATCGGATAAGGGTCTTCCGAAGAGTTGACTCTAAAGGTCGAATTATACAGTATTACAATACATTTAGTTGGTGAATCCCATACCTTTTGACACAATGTTACAGAGTCCTATACAAATCAGTATAGTCGTTCCTATGATGGCCGAGAAAGCTGAATGGAAATTAAATGGGCAAACGTTGAACTTAACTTTGCAATTGAGCGATTCAGTTGCTACCATGAAAGCCCAGATTCACGAGCAAACGGGGATGCCTCCAGGAAAGCAAAAATTACAGTACGAGGTTGGTCAAATTTGTGTTCTTTAATTTTTTACATACAGATTAAACAAATATATTTTTTTTAAGTAATTACATTTTAATTTTTGAAACGGGTGTTTTGATTACTATCTATCCCAGGATGTGGTTTTTCGTATTTGTATTTAAAGGATATCCCTGAACAAGAAGTTCAATAAAAATATTAAATGTAATAAAAATTATAATATAATATAAATATGTAAGATTCGTCTAAGAAGATTTTTTTTTCCAGGGAATGTTCTTCAAGGATAACAACACACTTGCATATTACAACTTGGCAACCGGTAACGTAATTAATCTCTTACCAAAGGAACGTGGAGGAAGGAAAAAATAAACAAGGTAAATTATAACAATTAAAATACGACAGTAACAAAATAACGTAGCTGATTTAAATTCATGAAAGTATGACGAAAATAATTACAAAAAACCAATTGCAATAATTATGAAAAGTCATAATCCACTAATTTATGAATTTTGCAGCAATATTTTGTATTTATGTATTGCTATTTTTCACTATTTTCGTCATAAAATTTAATCCAGTTCTTGGCTTGGGCTCGAAAAGATATTTAAAAATTGACAGTAAACTTTTCATTCAATAAAAAGATTTTTATTCTTCAACTCTCTATAAATATATTTCATAAAAGTTTAACAATTTGGTGTTAAATAATATAATTTCTACATCTCGTAATAATTGCACTTGATATTTTTTTTGTTGCTGATAATGCTTTCGCTGAAACTGTATTTTCAAGCGAAAATCATTTCAAATAAATGCTAAAGAAATGCTTTTTAGAAAAAAGTCGACTAATATCCAGAATTCTTCAAGAACCTAAATAATTTTGAAGTCCAAATTCCGTCGTTTTCTATAAAAACAATATTTATGAGTATGTCAAATTTGCTACTCTTGTCACATTTATAAAGAAAAAGGCAATATTTGGCGTGTATAATAAATTGCTATCGGGGAATATTTGCCCCTCCAATAAATTAGAAAAATTAATTAATTCATTACTAGTAAATCGGAATGGAATCGAAGGCATTTCTTAATGCAGAGACTGGAATTTTACGTGTGCGCTATAACGGCAATATTTTTTAGCAATATTTTTAAGAGCGAATTAGTAAAATATACTAATTTCGTAATTTTTGGTAAATTTTACTAATTTCTGGTAATTCTCCGATAAAAGCATAAATTATTGCATAAGTTTACTTTGCATACTGCAAAAGTTTTTGGAATATGATAGAGTTTACTATTTCTCTTCCCCTTGGCGTGACCCTGTTTTCCCCTTTCTTTGCTCATTTCATCCTAATTTTTATTCAGTTTCGATTTTTCTAATATGCTATCCACCAGTTTCCTGTACCGCTGAACCATCGGTTTATAAATCTGGAAATAAGCATTCTTAGTTGGACTTTATTGCATAATACACATAATTAATTATTTTTTTAAATGTAGAAAATCTAGAGATTTTAATTCCCGCTGTCCAATAATATTTAGAAAATTATTAATAATAAGGAAAGATTCTTTTTTTTCCGTACAATTTTGCAAACTATTTTTACATGTTATTGAATTTTAATGCACTTACAGATTCAGCGTCATCGTATGGGCGACACAAAAGTACCGGTTCAGACATTTTACGGGTAACCGATTCATCGAAGGAATGTTCATCACGTAATAGGCCGTGTTTCGCCTGATACGCGGCACCCATCATCGCCGAATTGGAAATTTCCTGCATCGGGGTAAAAATTATATCCAGGGAATGCAGTCATAGATTATCATTCCTGCCCGTGAGCCTTCGTCATTATTATTATTATTATTATTACTACTACTACAAATTTCACAGAAAATCCAAAATTCAGATGATTTGTTTTCGACTTTCAATCACAAAATTGCATTTTTTTTTGCAAATTGGAATTATATTGAAAAATTTCGAAATTGAAATAAATTGATTATTATCTTACCGAAACATAAACGGGAGAATTGAAAACATCTGCCAAAACTTGCAAAATTGCTTTATTGGCAGATGCACCACCTGTCGCTATTATTCTCGTTTTAGGTCCTAAAAAATGCATAAAAATTGATAAAATTAAAAAAAAGAGAGAACAATTTCTAGATATGTTTAATCCGAACATTTCAAATTTGTGTCTATTTTTAATTAGCATATACAATAATTTTTAATAGCAAATAATTAATAATGATAACAACATTTGTAAAAGTATTTTCACAAATACTTTTAATAATAAAAATAATAATTCAAAATTTGAATATTAGAAATAAATTCAAATTTTGTGTTTTCATTGGAACTTTTAAATGTGTTTCTATGACATAAGAAAATGGATTTCACTCTCACTCCTTTCCAGAGAAAAGAATTTCTAATTTTTTGTAAACATAAATATCTTCGATATTCAACAGTTTACACGTTTCCCATTTTCTATTTTTCTTCAAACCAAAAAAAATATGTTAATATATAATATAGAAAAAAATAATATTAATTCAGAATGTACGTGTAGATGGTATGTAATTCAAAAGGTACCAATAAGTAGATGGCAATTACCTATAACAAATCCGAAATCTTCAGCGTGAGCGCGTTTCGCTACGAATTGACCCTCGATGAGTGCCCTTACTTCTACTTCTTTGGAATTGTATCGGATAATTTCATCATTAGCCTTATTAAATCTATGATCTCCTATAACGGAGGGAAGTATTTCCTGACAGTCGAAATACAATCCTAAATTTCCGAAATTCCCTCTGGGTGTACTTTCCAATAACTCGTTAAATATTTGCCACGAACCCTCGGCTGTAGTATCTCGTACCCTTTCTCTCGTTAAAGATCCATTTTTGAAACTACGATTTTCGAAAATTTTTTTAAAATGAATTTAAATTTTTGCCTTTCAAATTCAAAAATCTTATTTTCCTTTACTGGAAAATTTCTATGTCGCAAATAATTTCACTGAAATTTCCAATAGAAAATTTCAATGTACAACTATTGTTTACAACAAAATAGTACTGTTCCATTGTTAATAACGTAAATTATACATTTACATTTAATTATTCGTTGGGAACAATGATAAAAATTGTTGAAGGTATAAGAATAATTCATGGTAAGAAAAAAAAATATTGATTTCATCCGTGGAATTATTTCACAACTTGTATTTGAATTTGAATTTGTGGAAAATTATTTGAAGGCATTTTTAAAAAATGTATTAAAAAATAGCGAAAAGATTGTTACCAAAGCAGAGCCATGTAAGCTTTATCTTCTATTGGATTACAGAGAACGTGACCTTCCGTGACGGTTTTGGGTTCGTTCAGCCACAGGAACAAGGTGTCACTCGTCCCTAAACTGCATGCCACGTCTCCTTCCTGCATCCTTAAACCTGTTGGGTTGAGTAACAAAAGTAATGAAATACCAGAAAAACCCGGAATCTTAAATTTTTTTTTCTAGAAAGAAATAAATTCCCGAAATTGAGTTTACCCTGCAGATGAAGAAATTTGCAGGGTGAACTTAGTTAACAGAAGAATACAAAATTGAATGGGTCACCTCAAAAAACGTTGTAAGGTACAAATTCCCAACTGCTCAAAAACCCTCGAAAATGAAAAAAATAATTTGATGGATTTCTTTAAACATATTTTTTAAGTGGATGGATTTTTTTTAAAAAATGGATGGATTTTTGTAAAAAAAATCCATCAGGTTATTTTTTTCATTTTCGGGGGTTTTTGAACAATTTGCAATTTGTACCTTACAACGTTTTTAAGGTGACCTATTCAATTATTATACTCTTTATAATTACCAAACGTACTAATAATGGAGTACTTATTTATTAAACCCACCAATCAGCGATCCTGGATTGTCTCCTGTGAAGCTAATGACTCTACATTTCTCATCGAACCCAAACCGTTCGACAAAATATGGCGAAATTGCACCGATATTGGTATAAGACGATACTGGATCTCCTAATTTATTTCTCAAAAATGGCCCACAGGTCTGAAAAGAAAGAAATAAATATAAAATGAAAAGAAATAAAAATAAAATATAAATAAAAAATATATAGTCTGAAAAGAAATAAATAACATTAATCCCAAATTAAGTCCTGCTTTTCTGTAGCTCATGTCAATTAAAAACAGGGAACAAATTGACTTAAATTTAATACATTTTTTTAATTGCTTTTTTTATATGAAAATATTTAAAATAATGTTTTTTATATGAAACATGATGTACGGTTACCTCCAGTAACTTTTCGTTCCAGTTCTTCGTCCGAATGTCCAAAAGATTCATTCCAGATCCATCCGACAAATCGATCGGAGCGAAATCTCCAAGGAACAGGGAACAGGCGAAGCTGCTTATCAATGATATTCTCTAGGAAAATTTAATTTCAATTAAACTGAATTAGTTTTTTGAAAATAATTAAATTCTATGATTTTATTTATTTGAAATTTTGAAAAAATATTTATTATTAAAATTATAGATTGAAAAAAAGTATACCTCAGTGTTGGCATAAGCTTCTGGCATCTTGCGTGAAATCTTGGCAATCTGTGGACCCGAAAACCTTTCGTAAGCACGTGATCCTGTGATTTCTGCTAATTTCTGTAAAAAAATTCAGGTCAGGTCAGGAACCGGTACATTTGTTTTACTTAGTTCCAGTTACAAGTGCGAAACTAACCGTCGGTGCTATTTCATTTTACTTGATTTCAGTATCTTTTCCAGCTTTCTTACTTTGGAACACTTACTTCGGCACCACCAACAGCTTCTTCGAGCAATTGGCATTCTCTCGAAGTGCTGGAATCCATCCAAACCGGAGACTTGATGACCGAGAAGGAAGTAGCCAGTTGCTCGTGCAGAAATTTGTCTGGATGGAGATTTTGCAAAATCGCTCGACTCCCTTTCCCCCAATAAACTGTTCCATGTTGCTGTTAATTTAATTAATAACGATTTTTCTATTTGAAAATTACAATTTTTCAATTTGATTAATTGCAATTTTTCTATTTAAGAATTACAATTTTTCAATTTGATTAATTGCAATTTTTCTATTTAAGAATTAAATGAATTTCTCCAATTTCGGAGCAATAATTTTTGAAGAATTTTCGATATTTTAGGAAACCGAGAATTCCTGAGGATTTTCAATTTTTCGTTTACCAACCTTGTCGTTAGTCCTAAAATTACTCGGATTAGAGAAAAACTGGGGGAAATTTATTTTCTCCCGATTTTAAAATTTATTCTTTTCGATTCTTAATTGAATTTTGTTAAATAATTATTATATAAAATTTCCGGTTAATTACCGAAATGTAAAAAAATTAAAAAATTGGGTACCGAGGATATCTTGCACGAATTGTACCTGAGCGCATCCGGAGATTGCAGCGACTTTGCTAAAATCAACCCCGCAAACGCGCAATTTGTCCAGGATCATGTCCAAAGCTTTAACCCACATTAAAGTCGGTGCCACGATCACGTTTGGTTCTTCTCTTCGTTGTATAACACCTCCATAGGTCCTTTATGCAAAGGAAAAAAAATAAATGTTCGTTAGTTGCTAGGAAAAAAATAATACATTATTTTCATTCTAATATTTATGAAATAAATAATAAATAAATAAGTAAGCAAATAAAAATCGGTTCAAATCCTCTAGAGAACCGGTTGAATCAATTACAAAATTGGAGTATACCACTAATTTGATGAAATACAATTGAAAAATATTTGGAAAACATGAATAATATATATGTTTATAATTAAATTTTCGCCAAAAGAAATTAAAAAATGTAATTATAGAAATTTTCGACTTATGGACTTATGGAAAATATAATTTGGAAAATTTGGAAAACAATATGTTATGTAACTCTTCCATATTATTAAAATCAACGATTATTAATTAATAATTAGTATAATTAGTAAGTATAAGCACTGAAGGTAATTCGTAGGATAGAATTTCACCTAATTTATGGAAAAACAAAAATAAATTGGGCTAGAATAAGAACAAATAAATTTTCTGTTTTACCTGAATTCAGGTAAATCATTATCAAATTGAACGCTGGTTTCATGAAGAACCGAAAGATCATCATCGACGATTACGGCTTTTAACTGAAAAAAAAAACAAAAAGTTTTATACATACTGTTATTTGCATTTACTTTGCATTTTAAAATATTGTTTTTTAATATGTAGAACAAGATTGACAAATTTTTATTTTGAAAAAATGTATGATTTCCTAAGAACATTTTAGCGAAAATAACTCAAATGTTATTTTATTTTGAGATATTTGTAATTATTTATCATGTCTTTTTCAAAAATGTTGAATGCAAATTTCTTCATAAACTGTTTTGGATTAATGCCAATCATCGCGATCTCAAAATTTTATGCCAAGATGGAATGTTTATAAATGTTATCAAGACAAGTTTTCTTATTTCTGTATTGAGAAATATAATTTGCTACTATGACCCCGGTATGTATCTGTTACATCACAATATGAATCATGAATTTTTGCTTCTGAAAAATGATATCTAATGATCGAAATGGGGAAACTAATTTCTTCTCTTTTACAATTTCATTCTTTTACAAAATTTCTTAAATCAAAATCTAGGATCTTGCGACTCAAATTCATTTTTTCTTGTTTGGGTCAAAATATGACTAAAAATTGTTATATCTTATTTGAGTCAAAATTCCAGGTCTTGACAAAAACAAGATATTGTGAATTTAAGTTTGACCAAATTTCTCATTAGAATCAAAATCCAAATCTTGGATTTTGGCTCCAACAGAAAATGTAGTTATGACAAAATCTAAATCTTGCATTACAAAATATTAGAAATTTACATCTGATCAAATTTCTTGCTTAGTCAAAGTCCAAATCCAAATCTTTTGTTTGGGTCAAAATACGACTAAAAACATTTTGTCCAAATCCAAACCTTGGATTTGGAGTAAAATCCAAAAAGAAAACCGTTGCCAACCCTGGCGTATTTCAATTATCTGGTTTCTTCGCGGGCAACTTCGATTAACCCATGCGTGGAACTATGCGCGCTCCAATATCGAACTTTCTCAATTGCCATACACCGAAGCGTGGAAATCAGACTCAATTCGTGGCTCGTTCAACGAATGGCACAAAGCACAATATCAATTACCAAATATATCTATCATCCATCTACAGTTCTACACCATATTACTTGCGTGGGAGGAAAGTGTGCCGAATCCCAATTTTTTCCAAAACTCCTATTCTAACGCACAAATAATTCCAATTAATTTCCGATTCCGCTTGATTCTTCATCCAACTTAAAAACGTAACGATAATAATAATAATAATAATCAATAATAAATAGGCAATATACAAAAAATACACAATCCATATAATAACGATTATATCGTGTAAGACTTCAATTACTTAAATTAGAAAAATTGGTAATTCGGTCGAAACAAAAATCAATAAATGATTCCATTGGTTGAAAAAACCCCATTCCATCAAAAAAGAAAAAAAATCCTTTTCCCGAAAAGTCGTACCTGTTTCCTCTGTTTGACTAATAATTAAATTCACGCGTAGCCGTACAAGGGGACCTACTTGTGAGCTAGAATCATTGCGATGTAAACTAGAAAATAAAATGTAAATGCACAATAAAAGAAGCGATAAAAATGACCTTCGGCGGTTTAAAGGTCGGGATGACACAGGGGAGTGGAAAGTGGATGTAAATAAATATCGCAGTTACCTGTTGTGTGCTGAGATCCAGGCCCAAGTACGTTGTTGTTGTTGTTGTTGTCGTCGAAGCTGCGTCCATTTCGTTAAAGCAAAAGCAAACGTCACGAAAGGAGAAATATGGAAGGGAGCACAGCAAATTGTGAGTCGACTTACGGTTCACGGAGCGAAAGAAACGAACGGACTGCGATGATATCAAGAAAAGTTGACTCTTTTCACGCGGTGAATGGTTTTTTTCTTTTTCATCGTTCATTATCTGACTTCCATCCTATTTTAGATGAAGCTCAGAGCTTTTTCCATTCTGCGAAGGTCAGGCGTGGGAAACTGAGAAAAATGTTAATTAAAAGGAAACAAAGTATTGGAAATGTAATGATTATGAATAATGTATATAAATTTAATAGTTAATGTACTTATTAATATATAATTATAATTAATATATATAATGTACTTTTTAATAATAATGTACTTTAGTCGTAACTTTTTCTAACCGATGGCAGTAATATCGATAGTAATCATCGATATTAATAATAAAACTATTTTCTAATTGTTTATTTGTTTATTTTATACCATACATTTTTGGAACCGGTAATAATATGATATTGATGATATTTATATTTACTAAATTTCATTAATACAATTACTACTTCTAAAAAATTTCTATTTGTATAAAAGCTTCTTATATAGAAAAACGAGTTAAAAATTATACTTTGGTCGGTTCCCTTGAATTTTGTATATTTAAAAATATGAGAAATTATTTAAAAGAAAACAGTAATAGCTTTTTAATACATCATTCTAAAAAAATATGTAGATATCAGGTCGTCAAGGATGAAATTTGTAAAAAAAAAGGCAAAGTTTGGCGATAACTTTAGAAGTTTCATCCTTGACGACCTAATAAAATTCAAGTTTATGGTAATATAATTCTTCCATTATTAGTTGATAAATGAATTTGTGAACATAAAAGAATACATATAATGACTCATTATTAACTTACTATATATTTTTGAGAGTCTTAACTTCCTAAGTCGATGATTCTCTATCTATTTCGGTAGATGAAGAATCCTATAATTTACCAGCAGCACTTCTGAAGGCGTTTTTATAGTTTTCAGGTTTTCGTTGAGGCTTCACATAGAAATTTGCCTTAAATATGAAAAATATAAAATTGAACCTATACAATAGATTAAATTTGCTATCGGAAGTAGTTTTATTTCGAGTAAAAATTTCAGAATCCATCAATTACATATTACATTTATTCATGATTAAAAAAATAAATATTCTTTTAATTTTTTTATAATCTTATCAGCGGACCTTAAAGTTGTACTTCCCTTCACTGTAACTGTAACATCTTGGGACTGCGGAGTTTAGTTTTTCTGTGCTTCGAAGCTTTCACAATTTATAATCAATTATACAATTAATTAATAAGTGGATACTGAGTTTTGCCAAATTGGTATCCTTCCCGAAAAGATGAGCAATGAATCTTTCTAGAAAATATCAAGATAAATATTCAACTTTTTGAACATTTTCTACGGTGTCCCATAAAAAAAGATGTAATTAACTTCTTATGAACATTCGATAAACAACAAAAGAAACCTTTCGAACTTACTTTGGATACTTCTCCATATGAAAATAATTCAAATTTGAGAATAGATGCATATTTCACTCCACTATTGTTGTTTCCACTTGCCTCAGTAATGAGAAATACGACAAAGCCGTGCTCAGGACCTGAAAAATATTGAAATAATCAAACAATTGTAAATAGAGATTGTCAGCAAAGTGTCTAATTTGAGGCTTCGGTTATTCGAGATTCCTTTTTTTTTGTTCGGTAATAATTTGGAATGTTCATAGTAGGTAAAATACTGTGATTATTCTAAATGGTATCCACAATTTACTATAACAATTAATAGTTACAAATATACAAAACCGAAATCCTCTTATAAATGGAAATCTACGATCTTAGGGATAAATTATTATTATCTGATAGAGAAATTATTTATATGAAAAATACGTATTTGTAATTTTGCAAATACAAGATAGTATTATATAATTTGATAAGTTAAATGTTCATTTTTTACATAAAATTCATTTTAAAAAAAAATTTGAATATTATCTATATATATTATTTGTTCTACGTAATTTTTGGCAATGCAATATTGTTGTTATTGTTATTATTATAATTATTATAATAATAATAATAATAATTATTATTATTATTACTATTATTGCTGTTGTTATTATTATTATTATTATTATTATAATTACCATTATTAGTATTATTATTAATATTATTATTATTATTATTATTATTATTATTATTGCTGCTGTTGTTATTATAATAAAAAATTATATTATTTTTGCCAGGGGAACAAAAGCAGACTAATTGTAAGTCACCCCATAGAAAAGACTCCAAATTATTTTATTCGAGTTAAAAAATATCCAGCTTACGCTCATAAAGGTCTTGAGGGAGATCTCAAAAAACCCTCCAGCCGATAATGAGGATGGATGTGTGGATCTCAACATCACAAAATGTACATTGTATCGAAGAGCTTTCCCAGTTGAATTGTACGGCAAAGAGTGCCACTTTGATTGAAAAACAGCATTCCCGACATTCATGCTCTCAAGCAGCACATCGTTGGATGTCAAAGTGATCACCAGGACTTGGCACAACGATGCCAGTGAATGCGATACAAAAATCAGTCGACGTACCGGTATTGCCTGGGACTGTCGAAACAAGGAAACAAATTGAGTATACGATCTCTGTGAGGCATCAATGATACATTTTTCGTTAATTGTTAATCTACTTATTTATTCTTTACTAATTTTGTGGCTTTTTTATTTTTATCTAAATTCAAAGGTGCCTATCGCGCTTGAGGGAAGGTATCTGTGCCTCAATTGGTAACCAAAAAGTCTCCTTAATTAGCACAAAACATTACTTTTGTACTCTAATTTTTGATCAAAAACAGATTTTGTAATGTTAATAACAAATAACGTTATTTAAGAAACACCAGAAAAATTCCTTGAGCTCTACATGATGAAAATAAAATATTTGTTGTCTCCTGCAATTTCTCTCTCAAATTGATGAAATTCCAATAAATAAATTAACGAAATATCAATAATTTCTCTAAATATTAAAAAAAAAATAAATGAAGTCGGACAATAAGAAGACAATTTTTCATATTTCGTAACATAATTGTTTAACTTACAATTTTATGTTGATAATTTTCTAAAATTTTGAAAATTGCCTTTACTTTACAAATTTCGTTTGAAATATTCTTTTTCTTCGGTTTCGAGTTGTTTAACAGTTCTGGATTTTCTCATTTTGTCTGTTACCTGAAAAACCTGAAATCCAACCATGCAGATCATCACACCTGAAGTTAACAATTGCGTAAGAATACTGTACGTAAAGACGCAATTGAGTTCGACCACGTACGAAATGAGAACTCGATGCCTATTAATGCATTGTTTGAATTCTCTGGCGATGTTTAATTCCTCCAAGGATTTATCTCCAGCTAGGTCGTGGTATTTGTCAAAAACGTTTTTGAACTTATTTTGCAACATCATGAATTGCCCACTCACGTGGATGTTTAGTGCGCAAAGAAAAATGTCGAAGCAGCAGAAACATATTCCGGAATGGATCAAAGCCAATGTCTGTAATTTGTGTTTGAATAAGAAATTTTGGAATTTGTTAAGGAACTTTAAAAATCTGGACCAATTGGTTTCTAGGGTGGATTAAGAATTTGCATCTTGAAAAAAAAAACTTGTCTGCATTAAATAGAGTTTTGATAACCAAGCAATTATTTATTGCAAAATTTACGCGATTCCTTTCACAAAATCTTTAGCAACATCGGATAACTATGAATTATAGTCTCTCAATTATCAATTATCTGTATTTAAATTTGAAGCTATGTAATTTCCTGTACAATGAAACAAATGTCGAAATATGCAGATTTCCAAAAAGACTTTCGAAAATCTGAATCAATTGGTAATTGTAGACGATTAGGAATTTGCATTTTATAGCAAAATTGCAATTGCATTGGATAGAATTTTTAAAAATGACACGGCTCCTCTGCAACAAATTTGCGAGATTCGTTTCACAAAGTTTTTAGCAACGTAGGATGACTAAATTATCGTCTCTAAATTTTTAATTATCTGTATTTATATTTGAAACTCGATAATTGCCTCTATAATGAAAAAAGTTTCGAAGTATGGCGATTTCCAAAAAGGCACAGCGTCGGTTCTTATGTTAAATGGATGAATTCTGTCGGTTACATTTCTTCCCCTGTTTTCTGAAAAATATATAGACACACCTATTAGGATATTATTTTCTTACTTATACACTAAAGAGTTGGAGGCAATCAATATAATACTACCACATTTTATAATATTTTTTTACAATACTTATTTGTGATAATTGGGAGTTTCAATTGTTCAAATTAATTATATGTAATTTAATCTGAAAATATTAAAGATACAAATCGGGGTAACACTTGGCAAAGTTTGGGATAATTATATCACTGTGCTTATAAAAGTATTATTTTTTTTATAAATAAATGAAAGACTGGCCACCGAAATTTCTAAAAGAACTTTCAAAGGAAGGCTCTGAAAGAGATATAGTTTTTGTGCAGCAATTATTACAAATCGGTTCCATTGTCAAAGGAGAGGGGAGCAACAAAAAGTTGTTGCTAAGAAAATCAAAATTACATAAATATTGATAATTAACTAATGCATTCGAGTAACATTGAAAATTTACCAACAAGAGGTGCGATGGCATAACAAAAGCACGTTCCATTAACGAAAAATATGAATGTAATTATCAGAATCAACGCTTTTTTGTTCTTATCATTAAAAATTTTCATGTCGGCGGAATTATACGTGGTGTTCCAAAAATTGTCCTGTGTGAATTTGATAATTCGCAGTACTTTTTTCCGATGACGTAGAAGGAAAATTAGTTTAAATATTACTACCATCAAAGGTGTAAGACCCCCTGCCGCGTATGTTACGACCTGGCGGCAATGAAAATCACGCGATTTAATCAAAATCGATTTGAGAAATATCTTTGAATCATCATTTTCAAAAATATTATATTTATAGGCAACCAATCAAAAATTATATTAATATATTCTACCAATAACCCATTTATTCTTGACACATTAATTTCTTCAAATTTACCACGCCGAGTAAAAGAAAATAAATATAATCTATAAACAGACCAATAAAAAAAAAATAAGAAATTAATAAATTAAAAAAGAAAGGAAAAATAAAGTAAAATTAATAATTACAGTAATTTACAAACTTTCACTTTTTTACGTGATTCAATTATCCACAGAAATATTTTTTAACATCCTACAAATCACTGTAAACTTTTTAAAAAGTGTGCATTTTACATATTCTTGAAAATTTCTAGCAATTGCAAACGTTCGATTCAATGTTTCTGTAATAAAACTAACATTTCTGTGACTAATTCCGAATTGTCAATATAGAAAAAATGGCTTCTTCAAAATTTTTTAAACTATTTTCACAATTTCCCATTAACACTTTACCGGCCATGTGCGCGATGCTATTGCCGAAAGTTATTGGCCGGTACAGTACGATCGCTCCACAAGATACCTTCGATCTCGGTTTACAAGATACCTCGGGTTCCCCTTCGCTACCCCCACTCCTAATGCCTCTTCGCCTTTGAATGTGGAGTCGCTCGCTCCATACAATGTATGTACCACGGAAATAAATGACAAACAATAGTGAGATCTATTTCTCTCCGGCGTAACAGGCCGCTGAGTGGGGGAACGGTAGTTTTCTTTTGTTTTCAGAATCATATTCCCCTTCGGTCCCTTTGGTATCTTGTAGAGCGATCGTACTGTACCACACTTTCTGGGTGATGATTAATGGACGCAAAAGTTAAATTTCTTGTATTAAATGTATTGTTCTCGATGTAGTTGTTGTTTTTTGTTTTAAGTGTTTATTCGCACACGTTGAATTACTTCGTGAATTTACATAAAGTTTTTTAAAATTAATTCTTCAAAAATACTGCCGGCTCCTGGCGACGTTTGACTGCGTAGACGTGCGGCCACCGGTAAAGTGTTAATTTCAGTTGCCACCGAGAAATTCGTGACCATTTTCTAGCCTGTTACAAATTTCCGCACTAACGTAAAAATCTCCCCAGCTGTAGTAGAACTCAAGACCCTCGATAAAAATGGCAATAATTATAGCCGATACCGCATAAACCAAAACAACGTTTAGAATTTTCTGCTCGGTTTTGTTTTCCGTGTACCACAAACCGACAACTTTCATGAGCCTTCGGGTAATCTTTATGGCCGAACTTTCTTTGGCCTTAGACCCCATTGAAACGTATACGTATGAGTTCTGGGGCAATTTTTCAAATAGAACTACTTCTTGGCGTATCGTTTTCCCTATCAAAGTTGATAACAATGATAAGAGGAATGCCAACTACATGCCATTTCTCGCCGCTTTGATCTTCTTTTCTACTACTTATGTTCCTCCAAAAGATCCTTCTTCTACAATGTATTTACGTACCGTTTGAAAATGCTACTTATGCCCGGTCGATATTGATCGTATCTTGCAAGAATTACAGGAAATAGGTTTCCCTCGTCTGGAAAAATTATGAACATTTTCCTTCACGAGGGTCAAAGATTACCTCCTCCTCCTTTTGACGTGACCCCTAGGGAATATCGCTGAAAGAAGAAGAGCTAGCAAAACCGCGAATTACAAGGTATGGCCTAACCAAGCTGTTCTTTCATACCCTACTTAAAATAATGACAGAGGAAAGGAGATATAAGAATCTGTTTTTGAATTCTATTGGTAACGTAAAGAAAGTTGGCTGTATATTGATGGAAAAAACGAAGGAAAGCGGGAACGTCAGAAATTGAAAATTCAGTTACATGGAAGCAGATTTTTTTTTCTGATCCGAATTTCATTTGCTCCCGAACGTCAGGTTGAATAGCGGGTTAATGGTAAAAAGTCCGCAGGTCTGATCGGAATTCTTTCGTTTGGCGCCGGTATAGATCTTTATGTACGACACCAACGTGGTGCCACCGGCGCTTGTCCGATAGTTTTCGCGTGGAACCAACGTGGTGCCACCGGACGGCATAGTTTTAATAGTAAATAGTTGATAGTGGTTAACAAGAAGGTAAATAGTGAACGTTAAGAGCGGGATAATTTATTAGGCAGATTTCAATTCATCTATTTTACCTTTGGTCGAGTGTCTCTCGTTAAAGAGCGGAGGTAAAGTTTTTCCAGTCGATTCCCGCAAAAGCTACACTTATCTCGACAAATACTATACTTATGGTATTTTTTTTGAGACGACCCAAACAAAAATAAATAATTATTGAAAATTTCGTATTTTCAAAATTGATACTGGAATATTGGAATTTTCCCTTGCTTGATTTTCTCTAATTAGAGTTTTCATTTGTTTCTCAAGGACAAGTTGAAAAATATTGTACAATTTGATAATCGAAGAATAAATAGATAACATTGTTAACCCTTTCGCGTAGCCTGCATTTTCTCTTTTGATATTTATTATATTACGTTTAAAATTCGAGTACAAGTTTTTACATACAAAAATGTTTAATCTTGAGTTCAGTATGATTTTTTCTTGATTTTAATCCCTTTATAATACTTTTATTTCTTACTAATTTATAGGACAATCTTACACGGTCACAAATAGGGACATTTACCTTACGTAGTTCACTACACTATTTTTGTTTCAACTTGCCTCAATAATGAGAAATAAGACAAAGCCGTACTAAGAACCTGAAAAATATTTAGTAATTAACTAATTGTAACTGGGGTTTGCCTGCAGATTGTCGGTTTTGAAGTTTTTTTTCTACTTATTAGTGGAATTACCATTATTCTACTATTATTGTAATAGAATATGATATCATAAATAATTGAAAAATGTTCAGCTTACGCTCATAAACGTGCTGAGGGAGATTTGAAAAAATCCTCCAGCCGATAACGAGGATGGATGTGTGGATCTCAACATCACAAAATGTACATTGTATCGAAGAGCTCTTCCGGTTGAATTGTACGGCAAAGAGTGCCACTTTGATTGATAAACAGCATCACCCACATTCGTACTCTCAAGTAGCACATCGTTGGATGTTAAAGTGATCACCAGGACTTGGCACAACGATCCCATTGAATGCGATACAAAAATTAGTCGTCGTACCAGTATTGTCCGGGCCTATTGAACCAGGAAAACATTTTACACATATTTATATATGCACATTTTTCTATTTTTTTTATTAATTTCCATCTACTTATTTATTTATTTACTGATTTTATATTTTTATTGTTCTAATTTTATGGCTCTATTTCTATCGTACTAGTTTTATCGTTCAACTGTTTTCATATAAATTTGCAAGCGTGTATTACTGTTTTAGTCGACATGTATACTTTTTTTTATTGTATATTCAATTTTTGAGCATAAGGGGCTTAAAAAATATCTTTGCCTCAAAGATAACCAGAAAGACTCTTTAATTCACAAAAACCATTACTTTTGTATTCTAATTTTTGATATTCACGTTTGATCGAAAACATTTTTTAATGTTGATAAAAAACAAAGTTGTTAAAAAAATCCCAGAAAATTCCCCCAAGCTCTACAGACATAAATTAACAAATCCAATAAATAAATTAATGGAATATCAATAATATTGTAGTTATTTATCTAAGTACCCTAAAAATTGCCATCTGGGATGAACATTTCTTGGACGAAATAAATTGAGTATTTATTGTTAGCATTTCATTAATTTTCTACAATTTTCAACTTGGACCAAAATTGTGTGTATTTTCAGGAAAATGAAATCCGATAATCCAAAATAAAGATTATCATTTCGAAAAATGTTGTCGATTTTACAACTTCTGTTTGAAATATTCTTTTTTTTTATTTCAAAGCGCTTAGTTTCCGAAATATGAAGTCTTTCTGGATTTAAAAATTTTTTTCGTTACCTGAAAAACCTGAAATCCAACCATACAGAGCATGACACCTGAAGTTAATAATTGCGTAAGAACGATGTACGTAAAGACACTATTGAGTTCGGCCACGAACGATATCAGGACTCGATGCCGGCCAATGTATTGTTTGAATTCCCTGGTAATATTTAATTCCTCCACGGATTTAGCGCCGGATAGGTCGCAGTATTTGTCGAAAATATTTTTAAATTTATTTTGCAACATCATAAATTGTCCACTTGTGTGAATGTTTAGTGAACAAAGAAAAATGTCGAAGCAGCAGAAACATATTCCGGAATGGATCAAAGCCAATGTCTGCAATTTGTGTTTGGATAAGAAATTTTGGAATTTGGTAAGGAACTTGAAAAATATGGACCAACTAATTTCTAGGGCGGATTACGAATTTGCATTTTGAAAAAAAATTGTCTGAATAAAATAGGGTTTTGATAACCAAGCAACTATTTATTGCAAAAATTACGCGAATCCTTTCACAAAATTTATAGCGACATCGGATAACTATAAATTATAGTCTCTGAATTATTAATTATCTGTATTTAAATTTGAAATGATGTAATTTCCTGTACAATGAAACAAAAGACTTTCGAAAATCTGAATCAATTAATAATTGTAGGCGATTAAGAATTTGCATTTTATGGCAAAATTGTAAATGCATAAATTAGAATTTTAAAAAATGACACAGCTCCTCTGCAACAAAATTGCAAGATTCGTTTCATAAAATTTTTTGCGAAATAGGATGACTCTAAACTATCGTTCCTTAATTGTTAATTATCTATGTCTAAACTTGGAACTGGATAATTGCCTGTATAGTAAACAAAGTTTCGAAGTATGGCGATTTCCAAAGAGGCAAAGCGCCGACTCTTACATTAAACGGTAGAATCCTTTCGGTTTCATTTTTTCCCAAGTTCTCTGCAAAATATGTAGATACACCTGTTATGGCGTTATTTCTCTAATTGTACATTAAGAGGTTAGGGGGAATTCACCTCATCAAAATGAATCTACTATAATATTTTGTTATAATATTTAGTTTTCAGATTTGAGGGTTTTTTTTTAGAATTTGGAGTCTGGTAGCGTTTAACTTATTTTTAATTTAATATGAATATTCAAATATGAGTCGGGGTAAAACTTACGGAAATTTGGGGTAATTATATTTCTAAAAGTTTTATTCTGTATAAATAAGACAGTGATTGGCCGCAGAAGTTTTGAAAAGAAATTCTAAAAAAAAATTGTAAAAGAACAAATTTTTAAAATCAGTGTTATAAATTTGTAAAAGCTTGTTCCATTGTCTAAGAACCGGGAAGCAACAAAAAGTTTTTGTTAAAGGCAACTACTAACCACTACTAACCACTACTAACGACAACTAACGACGACTATTAATGACTACTAACGACGACTAATGACGATTACTAACGATTACTAACGACGACTAACGACTATCAGCGATTAACAACGACTACTAACGGCGACTAACGACTAACGATGATTAATGACTATTAACGACAACTAACGACTATTAACGACGACTAACGATTAACGTATTTTCTAACGACAAGCCAATCTGGTTACTACGCGGCCAGTTGATTTCTTCTTCTCGCATGAAGAAACATAAGTTTCGAAAAAAATGTATTGTAAGATTTTTGGTATGAAAATTAGTTGCAAAACTCCGTGTATGTATATGTGTGAAGTAGCTCTTTTGTAACCATTCGAAATTGTTTCAGAAATCAGAGACAGACGTAATATCCTGTTGCGTGGGAGACGTAAGAATAAAATCTTACCAACGTACGTTGATCAGATGTTATCCTCTAATTATCAAAAACTTCACATCAAAATAAAATACCGCTGTTTCTAAACACATTCATTTACTTCAGACTAGTTATAGTTACGTTAAACAACCGGAAGTAATGGCACCTGTTGAAAATTTACAATACAAATAAATCAATCTGATTGAATGGGATGCCAAACTAATATTCTTATCAACGAAACTAGTGATTACGAAAAAATATTTAAATCCTGCTATTGATTGGTAGAAATTAATGAACATTTGGAAAATTCGAAACACATAGAATCGCGTATGTTACGAATACGAAATTCATCTTCAAATATGCAAAAATGGAACCTTCATAAATACTGTGCAATATAGGTGTATTTGAGGGGTCAAGTTATTCTATATATATTCTATATATATTCAATATATATGATAATTGTAATAATTAAAGCTCAAATAACAAAGAAAATTTACCAACAATAGGCGCGATGACGTAACAAACGCACGTTCCATTAACAAAAAATATGAAGGTAATTATTAGACCCAACGCTTTGTTATTCCTATCATCAAAAATTTTCCTGTCGAAGGAATTATACGTGGTGTTCCAGAAATTGTCTTGCGTGAATCTGATAATCTGCAGTACTTTTTTTCGATGACGTAGAATAAAATATATCTTAAATATTACTACTATCAAAGGTGTGATACTCCCTGCCGCGTATGTTACGACCTGACAACAATGAAAATCACGCGATTTAATCAAAATCACTGTGAAACGATGCTAGGAGTTAAGAAATATCTTTGAATGATTTTTTAGTTAATCCAATTATTCTTGGAAGTATTTCATAAACTATGATTTGACTAAAAAATATCCTTGAATTATCATATTTATAGGCAACAAGTGAAAAATTATAATTCCATATTCTACTAATAAACCATTTATTATTGACACAGTAATTTCTTTGAATTTATCAAGCTGAGTAAAAGAAAATAAATATAATCTATAAACAGCTCTATAAGAGAAACAAATATAAAAATTTACAAATTTATTCATTGTTAAGTTATTCAATCACTCGCAGAAATATTTCTTAACATCCTGCAAATCACTGCAAACTTTTGAAAAAATGCGCATAAAAGTATACAATTTTGAAAGATCAAATAGAATTTTCTTGGGAATCTCTATCAATTGGAAACGTTCGATTAAATGTTTTTATAATTGGAATAACATTTCTTTTATAATTAGCAATTGTTATTGCCAAGAAATTGCTGACAAATATTTAGAAAGTAACAACCTAGAGAATTTGAGTTGCCTAAGAATTTAGACAAATTTTATTATATAAATGATGATGAAAAATGGAAACAATGAAATATAAAAATAATGACAATTATTTGAAATACAATTTTTAAATCACAAAATATTTTTCGTTTCGACCTTTTTCGTAGAACAATATTTTAACGAATTTTTTAAGTATCATATTTTCTTGCTATAATTAGTTAACATACAAACTTAATAAGTTACCAAAATTTCTACTTTCCTCTATTCAGAAGATTGATGCGAATCGATATCATCTATTTCCTCAAACCCATTTTGCTTATAATGAATTAAAAAATATACACGAAATTCATTAAATAAACGATTTCTCAAATATCAGAAAAATGACATAATAAGACATTTATTAAACTATCCCAGAGACTTTTATTGCCACAGACAAATCCCAATTGTTTTTCAAGCTTCTTGCAAACTAATCACTTCCGTACTAACGTAAAAATCTCCCAAACTGTGGTAGAAGTCAAGGCCTGCGACACAAATGGCAACAATTATAGCAGATATTGTATAAAATAAAATAACACTAAGAATTTTCTGCTCGGTTTTGTTTGTCGTGTACCAGAAACCAACAACTTTCATCAGCCTTCGCGTAATCTTTATAGCCGAACTCTCTTTACGCTCTGACCCCATTGAAATGTACGTAAAAGTTCTAAGACAATTTTTAAAATTCAAATAGACGATTCCTTCGTGTAGCGTTTCTGATATAAACGTAGCAAATAATCATAATAATAGTAAAGCGAATCAATGACATTTCACGTCGCTTTGATGTTCCTTTGTGCAACTTATATTTCGAAAAATTCTCTTTCTACAACTACTTTACAAACGGTCTGAAAATGCCACATATGTCCGGTCGATGTCGATCGCATCCTAAAAGAATATAACAGGAAAGGAAACGAGTATCTCTTGTCTTCAGTAATTATGAACATTTTCCTTTACCGAGGTAGAAGATTACTTCCCTTTGATGTGACTCTTAGAACGATAAGGGGAATATGGATCAAAGAAAAATAGTTTTTAGAAATCCGCAAATTACAAGATATGGATAATTAACTGATCCTCTCATTGCATACTTAAAATAACGACATAGAGAAAGAGATAGAAGAATCTGTTTTCGACTTCTGTTGGTAACGTTAGAAAGGTTTGTTTTTTGATATCGATTATCATTTACATATACAGCATATGTGTCAAAAGCGAATGGAAGAAGGACCATCAGAAGGTAAGAATGTCAGCAATATGGAAGCAGATTCTCTGACTCAAGCGAGTAAATCGTGAACGTTAATAGCGGGAAAATTTAAAAAGCTAATTCGAGTACTTCAATTTTACCTTTGTTCGAGAGCCTATCCTCGAAAAGTGGCGAATGAACTATCGATGTTTTACAAAAACTACACGTACCCTAGTAAGTACTACACCTACGGTATTTGTTTTATGAGACAACCCAAGCAAAAATAAATTACTGATTATTCAAAATTACACATTTTCAAAATTGCAGTTCAATGTCATTGAGCAAAAGTCGTTGGTTTTGATTTAAAAAACGTCCTTTAGTCGTCACGTGAAACTATGAAACAGTAGGTTGTCATATTTTGTTGGCCATTCAATTTAACGGTAAATATTTATGTTGCATCATACAAGTAGAGACTTTCAAACGAACAAATTTAATATAGCAATAATGGATGACACACGTGACTAACTGGGACAGACCGCAGTCACTAATAGGGCTATATTTAAATTAGACGGTCACTAATGCATACATTTGCATAGCCTGCATTTTCTCTTTTATTGATATTTATTAGATTACGTTTAAAATTCGAGTAAAACAAGTTTTTACATACAAAAATGATTAATCTTGAGTTCGGTATAATTCTTTCTTGATTTGAATCGCTTTATAATACTTTTATTTCTTACCAATTTATAGGACAATCTTACATGGTCACAAATCCGGACCTTACGTAGTTCATTACACTATTTTTGTTTCAACTTGCCTCAATAATGAGAAATAAGACAAAGCCGTACTAAGGACCTGAAAAATATTTCAGTAATTAACTAATTGTAACTGGGCTTTGCCTGCAAAGTGTCTGTTTTGAAGTTTCAGCGATTTAGGACATATTTTTATTTGTTAATAATTTTTAATATTCGTGATACATAAAGCACTGTGATTGTTCTAAATAATATCCGCAATTTACTGTAACAATTAATAGTTGCAAATATATAAAATAGAAGTTATATATATATCTTTCAAGTGGAGATCTACGATTCCAGAGAAAAATTATTGTTGTCTAGTGCAGAAATTATTTACATGAAATATAAGTATTTGCAATTTTCCAATTATAAATTAATCTCCATTACCGGCATAAAATTCATTTTTTTAAATAAGTTGGGAATTTTCTATATGAATCATCTAATTGTAATTTTTTAGAAATGCAATTCTATGGTTATAATAATAATAATAATAATAATAATAATAATAATAATAATTATTATTATTATTATTATAGTATGGTATATTTTGATTATTATATATTATTACCAATGTTATTAACAGTATTTTCATTTTAATATAATAAAATAATTTCTAAAATAAAAACTATTTCAATAAAATATAAGTATTTACAATTTTTTGTACTTATAAGTGGAATACTACTTTAAGTACTTTAAGTGTTTCTATCTATAGTAATTATTACTGCGGAACATTACTATTATTCTAATAGAATATAATACCATAAATAATTAAAAAATGTTCGGCTTACGCTCATAAACGTGCTGAGGGAGATTTGAAAAAATCCTCCAGCTGATAAATAGGATGGATGTGTTGATCTCAACATCACAAAATGTACATTGTATCGAAGAGCTCTTCCGGTTGAATTGTACGGCAAAGAGTGCCACTTTGATCGATAAACAGCATCACCCACATTCGTACTCTCAAGTAGCACATCGTTGGATGTTAAAGTGATCACCAGGACTTGGCACAACGATCCCATTGAATGCGATACAAAAATTAATCGTCGTACCAGTATTGTCCGGGCCTATTGAACCGGGACAACATTTTGCACGTATTTATATATGCACATTTTTCTATGTTTTTTCATTAATTTCCATCTACTTATTTATTTATTTACTAATTTTATTTTTTTTATTGTTCTAATTTTATTGCTCTATTTCTATCGTACTAGTTTTATCGTTCAACTGTTTTCATATAAGTTTGCAGGCGTGAATTACTGTTTTAGTCGACATGTATACTTTTTTTTTTATTGTATATTCAATTTTTGAGCATAAGGGGCTTAAAAAATATCTTTGCCTCAAAGATAACCAGAAAGTCTCCTTAATTCACAAAAACCATGACTTTTGTATTCTAATTTTTGTTACTGACGTTTGATCGAAAACATTTTTTTATGTTGATAAAAAACAAGGTTGTTAAAAAAATCCCAGAAAATTCCCCCAAGCTCTACAGAAATAAATTAACAAATCCAATAAATAAATTAATGAAATATCAATAATATTTTAGTTATTTATCTAAATACCTTAAAAATCGCGATCTGAGATGAACATTTCTTGGACGAAATAAATTGAGTATTTATTGTTACCATTTCACTAATTTTCTACAATTTTCAACTTGGACCAAAATTGTCTGTATTTTCAGGAGAATGAAACCCCATAATCCAAAATAAAGATTATCATTTCGAAAAATGTTGTGGATTTTACACCTTCTGTTTGAAATATTCTTTTTTTTTTATTTCAAAGCGCTTAGTTTTCGAAATATGAAGTCTTTCTGGATTTTCAAATTTTGTTTCGTTACCTGAAAAACCTGAAATCCAACTATACAGAGCATGACACCTGAAGTTAATAATTGCGTAAGAACGATGTACGTAAAGACGCAATTGAGTTCGACCACGAACGATATCAGCAGTCGATGCCGGCTAATGTATTGTTTGAATTCCCTGGTAATATTTAATTCCTCCAAGGATTTAGCGCCAGATAGGTCGCAGTATTTATCGAAAACATTTTTAAATTTATTTTGCAACATCATAAATTGTCCACTTGTGTGAATGTTTAGTGCACAAAGAAAAATGTCGAAGCAGCAGAAACATATTCCGGAATGGATCAAAGCCAATGTCTGCAATTTGTGTTTGAATAAGAAATTTTGGGATTTGGTAAGGAACTTGAAAAATCTGGACCAATTAGTTTCTAGGGTGGATTAAGAATTTGTATTTAGAAAAAAAATTGTCTTTGCATTAAAAAGGGTTCTGATAACCAAGCAATTATTTATTGCAAAAATTACGCGATTCCTTTCACAAAATTTTTAGCAACATCGGATAACTATAAATTATAGTCTCTCAATTATTAATTATCTGTATTTAAATTTGAAACTATGTAACTTCCTGTACAATGAAACAAAAGACTTTCGAAAATCTGAGTGAATTAATAATTGCAGGCGTTTAAGGATTTGCATTTTATGGCAAAACTGTAAATGCATTAAATAAAATTTTAAAAAATGACACCTATCCCCTGCAACAAATTTGCAAGATTCGTTTCACAAATTTTTTTGCGAAATACGATGGCTCTAAATTAACGTTCCTTAATTGTTAATCGTCTATATTTAAACTTGGAGCTGGATAATTGCCTCTATAATGAAAAAAGTTTCGTAGTATGGCGATTTCCAAAGAGGCAAAGCGTCGGTTCTTATATTAAACGGAAGAATCCTTTCGGTTTCATTTTTTCGCAAGTTCTCTGAAAAATACGTAGATACACCCGTTAGAGCGTTATTTCCCTAATTGTACATCAAAAGGTTGATGGGAATTTACCTTATCAAAACGAATCTACTATAATATTTTGTTATAATATTTGGTTTTGAGGTTTTTTTTTAGAATATGGAGTCTGGTAGCTTCTATATATATGATAATTGGGATAATTAAAGCTCAATTAACAAAGAAAATTTACCAACAATAGGTGCGATGACGTAACAAACGCACGTTCCATTAACGAAAAATATGAAGGTAATTATTAGACCCAACGCTTTGTTATTCTTATCATCAAAAATTTTCCTGTCGAAGGAATTATACGTGGTGTTCCAGAAATTGTCTTGTGTGAACCTGATAATCTGCAGTACTTTTTTTCGATGACGTAGAATAAAATATACCTTAAATATTACTACTATCAAAGGTGTGATAGCCCCTGCCGTGTATGTTACGACCTGACAACAATGAAAATCACGCGATTTAATCAAAATCACTGTGAAACGATGGTAGGAGTTAAGAAATATCTTTGAATGATTTTTTAGTTAATCCAATTATTCTTGGAATTATTTCATAAACTAGGATTTGTCTAAAAAATATCCTTGAATTATCATATTTATAGGCAACAAGTGAAAAATTATAATTTCATATTCTACTAATAAACCATTTATTATTGACACAGTAATTTCTTTGAATTTATCAAGCTGAGTCAAAGAAAATAAATATAATCTAAAAACTGCTCTATAAGAGGAACAAATAAAAAAATTTACATATTTGTTCATTTTTAAATCATTCAATTACTCACAGAAATATTTCTTAACATCCTACAAATTACTGCAAACTTTTGAAAAAATGCGCATAAAAGTATACAATTTTGAAAGATCAAATAGAATTTTCTGGGGAATTTCTGTCAATTGGAATCGTTCGATTAAATGTTTTTATAATTGGAATAACATTTCTTTTATAATTTGCAATTGTTATTGCCAAGAAATTGCTTATAAATATTTAGAAATTAACAACCTAGAGAATTTGAGTTGCCTAAAAATTTATACAAATTTTATTATATAAATGATGATGAAAAATGGAAACAATGAAATATAAAAAAATGACAATTATTTGAAATACGATTTTTAAAATACAAAATATTTTACGTTTCGACTTTTTTTATAGAACAAAATTTTAACGAATTTTTTAAGTATCACATTTTCTTGCAAGAATTAATTAACATGCAAACTTGATAAGTTGCCAAAATTTCGACTTCTCTTACTTCAAAAGATTGATGTGAGTCGGTATCATCTATTTCCTCAAACCCATTTTGTTTATGATGAATTAAAAAAAATACATGAAATATAATTCGATATTCATTAAATAAACGATTTCTCGAATATTAGAAAAATGACATAATGAGACATTTATTAAACAATCCCAGAGACTTTTATTGCCATTGACAAATTCCAATTGTTTTTCAAGCTTGTTGCAAACTAATCATTTCCGTACTAACATGAAAATCTCCCAAACTGTGGTAGAAGTCAAGGGCTTCGATAAAAATGGCAACAGATACAGCAGATATTGTATAAAATAAAATAACACTAAGAATTTTCTGCTCGGTTTTGTTCGTCGTGTACCAGAAACCAGCAACTTTCATCAGCCTTCGCGTAATCTTTATAGCTGAACTTTCTTTACCCTCTGACCCCATTGAAATGTACGTACGAGTTCTAACATATGACAATTTTTAAAATTCAAATAGACGATTCCTTCGTGTAGCGTTTCTGATATCAATGTAGCTAATAATAATAATAATAGTAAAGGGAATCAATGACATTTCACATTGCTTTGATGTTCCTTCGTGCAATTTACATTTCAAAAAATTCTCTTTTTACGATTTCTTTATAAACTGTCTGAAAATGCAGCGTATGTTCGATCGATATCGATCGCATCCTAAAAGAATAACAGGCAATGAGTATATCTTGTCTTCAATAATTATGAACATTTTCTTTTATCGAGGTAGAAGATTACTTCCCTTTGATGTGACTCTTAGAACAATAAGGGGAATATGGATCAAAGAAAAAAAGTTTCTAGAAATCCGCAAATTACAAGGTATGGATAATTATCTCATCCTCTCATACGACATAGGGAAAAAGGTTGGAGAATCTGTTTTCGACTTCTGTTGGTAACGTCAGAAAGGTTTGTTTTTGATATCGATTCATTTACGCACAGCATATATGTCAAAAACGAATGGAAGAAGGACCATCAGAAGGTAAGAATGCCAGTAACATGGAAGCAGAGTCTCTGATTCAAGCGAGTAAATCGTGAACGTTATAATAGCGGGATAATTTAAAAAGCAGATTTGAGTACTTCAATTTTACCTTTGTTCGAGAGTCTATCCTCAAAAAGTGGCGAATGAACTATTGATGTTTTACAAAAACTACACGTACCCTAGTAAGTACTACACCTATGGTATTTGTTTTATGAGACAACCCAAACAAAAATAAATTATTGATTATTCAAAATTACACATTTTCAAAATTGCAGTTGAATGTCATTGAACAAAAGTCGTTGGTTTTGATTTAAAAAATGTCCTTTAGTCGTCACGTGAAACTATGAAACAGTAGGTTGTCATATTTTGTTGGCCATTCAATTTAACGGTAACTATTTATGTTGCATTATACAAGTAGAGACTTTCAAACAAACAAATTTAATATAGCAATAATGGACGACACACGTGACTAACTGGGACAGACCGCAGACACTAATAGGGCCATATCTAAATCAGGCGGTCACTAACGCAGACATCTGCGTAGCTCGCATTTTCTCTTTTGATATTTATTAGATTACGTTTAAAATTCGAGTGAAACAAGTTTTTACATCCAAAAATGGTTAATCTTAAGTTCAGTATGATTTATTCTTGATTTTAATCGCTTTATAATACTTTTATTTCTTACTAACTTATACGAAAATCTTACATGGTCACAACTCCGGGCATTTACCTTACGTAGTTCACTACACTATTTTTGTTTCAACTTGCCTCAATAATGAGAAATAAGACATAGCCGTACTAAGGACCTGAAAAATATTTAAGTAATGAACTAATTGTAACTGGGATTTGCCTGCATAGTGTCCGTTTTGAAGTTTCAGTGATTCAAGACATATTTTTATTTGTTAATAATTTGTTAATATTCGTGAAACATAAAAGACTTTGATTGTTCTAAATTATATCCACAATTTACTACAAGAATTAATAGTCACAAATATATAAAAAAGAAATTATATATATCTTTTAAATGGAAATCTACGATCCCAGGGGAAAATTATTGTTATCTAATGGAGAAATTATTTACATGAAATATAGGTATTTGCAATTTTCCAATTGTAAATTAAATCTCCATTTTCGGCACCAAATTCATTTTTTAAAATAAATTGAGAATTTTCTATATCAATCATCTAATTGTTAGTAATTTTTTGAAGAAATGCAATTCTATGGTTATAATAATAATAATAATAATAATAATAATAATAATAATAATAATAATAATAATAATTATTATTATTATTATTATAGTATTGTATAATATTTTTATTATTATATATTATTACCATTGTTATTATTAATATTAACAGTATTTTTATTTTAATATAAAATAAAATAATTATTAAAATAAAAACTATTTCAATAAAGTATAAGTATTTACAATTTTTTTCTACTTATAAGTGGAATTTCCGGATTCAACACTTTGGATTTAATTTAAGTGTTACTATCTATAGTAATTAAAACTGTGGAGCATTACCATTATTCTACTATTATTCTAAGAGAATACGATACCATATATAGTTGAAAAATGATCAGCTTACGCTCATAAACGTGCTGAGGGAGATTTGAAAAAATCCTCCAGCCGATAACGAGGATGGATGCGTGGATCTCAACATCACAAAATGTACATTGCATCGAAGAGCTCTTCCGGTTGAATTGTACGGTAAAGAGTGCCACTTTGATTGATAAACAGCATCACCCACATTCGCACTCTCAAATAGCACATCGTTGGATGTTAAAGTGATCACCAGGACTTGGCACAACGATCCCATTGAATGCGATACAAAAATTAGTCGTCGTACCAGTATTGTCCGGGCCTATTGAACCAGGAAAACATTTTACACATACACTATCGTACTAGTTTTATCGTTCAACTGTTTTCATATAAATTTGCAGGCGTGTATTACTGTTTAATTTAGTCTACATGTATACTTTTTTAAAATTGTATATTCAATTTTTGAGCAGAAGGAACATGAAAAATATCTTTGCCTCAAAGATAACCAGAAAGTCTCCTTAATTAACAAAAACCATTACTTTTGTGTTCTAATTTTTTATTCTGACATTTGATTGAAAACATTTTTGAATATTGATAAAAAATAAAGAATTTAAAATATTCTAGAAAATTTCCCCAAGCTCTACAGAAATGAATTAACAAATCCAATAAATAAATTAATGAAATATCAATAATAATGTAGTTATTTATCTAAATACCCTAAAAATCACGATTTGAGATGAACATTTCTTGGGCGAAATAAATGGAGTATTTATTGTTACCATTTCATTAATTTTCTACAGTTTCCAACTTGGATCAAAACTGTCTGTATTTTCAGGAGAATGAAATCCGATAACCCAAAATAAAGATTATCATTTCGAAAAATGTTGTCAATTTTACAACTTCTGTTTGAAATATTCTTTTTTTTAATTTCAAAGCCCTTAGTTTCTGAAATATCAAGTATTTCTGGATTTAAAAATTTGTTTTCGTTACCTGAAAAACCTGAAATCCAACTATACAGAGCATGACACCTGAAGTTAATAATTGCGTAAGAACGATGTACGTAAATACACAATTGAGTTCGACCACGAACGATATCAGGACTCGATGCCGGCCAATGTATTGTTTGAATTCCCTGGTAATATTTAATTCCTCCACAGATTTAGCACCGGATAGGTCGCAGTATTTGTCGAAAATATTTTTAAATTTATTTTGCAACATCATGAATTGTCCACTTACGTGGATATTTAATGAACAAAGAAAAATGTCGAAGCAGCAGAAACAAACTCCGGAATGGATCAAAGCCAATGTCTGCAATTTGTGTTTGGATAAGAAATTTTGGAATTTGGTAAGGAACTTGAAAAATCTGGTACCAATTAGTTTCTAGGGTGGATTAAGAATTTGCATTTTGAAAAAAAATTGTCTGCATTAAATAGGGTTTTGATAACCAAGCAATTATTTGTTGCAAAAATTACGCGATTCCTTTTACAAAATTTTTAGCAACATCGGATAACTATAAATTATAGTCTCTGAATTATTAATTATCTGTATTTAAATTTGAAACTATGTAATTTCCTGTACAATGAAACAAAAGACTTTCGAAAATCCGAATGAATTAATAATTGCAGACGTTTAAGGATTTGCACTTTATGGCAAAATTGTAAATGCATTAATTAGAATTTTAAAAAATGACACAGCTTCTCTGCCACAAAATTGCGAGATTCGTTTCACAAAATTTTTTGCGAAATAAGATGACTCTAGATTATCGTTCCTTAATTGGTAATTATCTCTATCTAAATTTGGAACTGGATAATTGCCTGTATAGTAAACAAAGTTTCGAAGTATGGCGATTTCCAAAGAGGCAAAGTGCCGACTCTTATATTAAACGGAAGAATCCTTTCAGTTTCATTTTTTCCCAAGTTCTCTGAAAAATACATAGATACACCTATTAGGGCGTTATTTCCCTAATTGTAGTACATCAAAGGGTTGGAGGGAATTCACCTCATCAAAACGAATCTACTATAATATTGTTTTGTAATATTTAGTTTTGAGGAGTTTTTTTTTAGAATTTGGAGTCTGGTAGCGTTTGACTTATTTTTAATTTGATTCGAAAATAAAAATATGAGTCGGGGTAAAACTTACGAAAATTTGGGATAATTATATTTCTAAAAGTTTTATTCTGTATAAATAAGACAGTGATTGGCCACATAAGTTTTGAAAAGAAGCTTTGCAGAAAAATTGTAGAAAAACAAGTTTTTAAAGTCAGTGTTATAAATTTTTAAAAGCTCCTTCCGTTGTTTAAGAGAACGGGAAGCAGCAAAAAGTTTTTGTTAAAGACACAAAAATCACAGAAATGTTGATAACCAAGTTATTCCATGTACATGATAATTGTGATAATTAAAGCTCAAGTAACAAAGATAATTTACCAACAATAGGTGCGATGACGTAACAAACGCACGTTCCATTAACGAAAAATATGAAGGTAATTATTAGACCCAACGCTTTCTTATTCTTATCATCGAAAATTTTCCTGTCGGAGGAATTATACGTGGTGTTCCAGAAATTGTCTTGTGTGAATCTGATAATCTGCAGTACTTTTTTTCGATGACGTAGAATAAAATATATCTTAAATATTACTACTATCAAAGGTGTGAGAGCCCCTGCCGTGTATGTTAGGACCTGACAACAATGAAAATCACGCGATTTAATCAAAATCACTGTGAAACGATGGTAGGAGTTAAGAAATATCTTTGAATGATTTTTTAGTTAATCCAATTATTCTTGGAAGTATTTCATATACTATCATTTGATTAAAAAATATTCTCGAATTATCATATTTATAGGCAACAAGTGAAAAATTATAATTTCATATTCTATTAATAAACCATTTATTATATAATATTTTTTTTTAATTTATCAAGTTGAGTAAAAGAAAATAAATATAATCTATAAACAGGTCTATAAGAGAAACAAATAAAAAAAATTACAAATTTATTCATTTTTAAGTTATTCAATTACTCGCAGAAATATTTCTTAACATCCTGCAAATTACTGTAAACTTTTGAAAACATGCGGATAAAAGTATACAATTTTGAAAGATCAAATAGAATTTTCTTGGGAATTTCTATCAATTGGAAACGTTCGATTAAATGTTTTTATAATTGGAATAACATTTCTTTCTTAATTTGCAATTTTTATTGCCAAGAAATTGCTGACAAATATTTAGAAGTTAAAAACCTAAATGATGAAGAAAAATGTAGACAATGAAATATGAAAATATGGCAATTATTTGAAATACGGTTTTTAAAACACAAAATATTTTACGTTTCGACTTTTTTCGTAGAACAAAATTTTAACGAATTTTTTAAGTATCATATTTTCTTGTTATAATTAATTAACGTGCAAACTTAATAAGTTGCCAAAATTTCTACTTTTCTCACTTCAGAAGAGTGATTTGAGTCGGTATCATTTATTTCCTCAAACTCATTCTATTTATAATTATTTAAAAAATATACATGAAATATAATTCGATATTCATTAAATGAACGATTTCTCAAATATTAGACAAATGACTAAATGAGACATTTATTAAACTATCCCAGAGACTTTTATTGCCACAGACAAATCCCAATTGTTTTTCAAGCTTCTTGCAAACTAATCATTTCCGTACTAACGTAAAAATCTCCGAAACTGCGGTAGAAGTCAAAGCCTTCGACACAAATGGAAAAAAATATAGCAGATATTGTATAAAATAAAATAACACTAAGAATTTTCTGCTCGGTTTTGTTCGTCGTGTACCAGAAACCAGCAACTTTCATCAGCCTTCGCGTAATCTTTATAGCGGAACTTTCTTTACCCTCTGACCCCATTGTAATGTACGTACAAGTTCTAAGCAATTTTTAAAATTCAAATAGACGATTCCTTCGTGTAGCGTTTCTGATATCAATGTAGCTAATAATCATAATAATAGTAAAGCGAATCAATGACATTTCATATTGCTTTGATGTTCCTTTGTGCAACTTATATTTCGAAAAATTCTTTTTCTACAATTACTTTACAAATGGTCTGAAAATGCCACATGTCCGGTCGATATCGATCGCATCCTAAAAGAATAACAGATATCTCTTATCTTCAATTTTCCTTTATCGAGGTAGAAGATTACTTCCCTTTGGTGTGACTCTTAGAACAATAAGGGGAATATGGATGAAAGAAAAAAAGTTTCTAGAAATCCGCAAATTACAAGGTATGGATAAATATCTTATCCTTTCATACGACATAGGAAAGTTTGTTTTTGATATCGATTCATTTACATACAGCATATATGTCAAAAATAACGAATGGAAGAAGGACCATCAGAAGGTAAGAATGCCAGTAATATAGAACCAGATTCTCTGACTCAAGCGAGTAAATCGTGAACGTTAATAGCGGGATAATTTAAAAAGCAGATTCGAGTACTTCAATTTTACCTTTGTTCGAGAGCCTATCCTCAAAAAGTGGAGAATTAACTATTGATGTTTTACAAAAACACTAGGTTGTCATATTGTTTTGGCCATTCAATTCAATAGTAAATATTTATATTGCATTACACAAGTAGAGACTTTCCAACAAACAAATTTAATATAGCAATAATGGATGGACTTGATAATTTGATAATTTTACCTGTGATGTCTTGTGTCATACGGAAGCGAGACATGGTCGTTTATGTCACGCGACGAAAAGAGATTTAGAGTTTTCAGAAACCTAATAACGAAGATTAAGATGCGCGGGACATGTAGCGCGAATGGACGAAACGAGAACTACACGAAGGATATAAATGCGGGCAGACTGTTGGGACTTGGGATGGCCTAGACGGAGATATAGGAAGGCGGATATAAAAATGGATTTAAGGGAATCGGAGTACTGTTATAGGAAATGGCCGGAATTGGCCCAAAACAGTGATGGTTGGCGAGCTTGTGTGAATGCAGGAATAATTTTTAAGTTTCCAATGTCACCAATTGTGAGTAAATAAGTAAGTATTATGAATTCAGTGTAATTTATTACAGATAATTGCTAATTTGATGTCTACAAATGCTTGTAATTGGAAAAAAATTGTATAATATCTCCAATTTTTTGTGCAATTGTGAACCACGGTTTAAACTACCAAAAAAAAAAACACTCGACCTTAATCAAAAAACTTTAACCTTTGCAGAGGCAGTGGGACGTATACGTCCCACTTATCTTAAATTTTGTTTGTCCTATTTCTGATCTACTCTACAGTTTTTAAATGCATCCAAGAAATTTTAGGTTTTTAAAGGTCTAATTTATGCCACTTTTATTGAACATTGCATTAGTATTTATTTATTTCTATATTTGTATTCAACAAGTAATGTAAAGAAAATTCTTTTTTTTTAAATGTGTCTGTCAAAGGGTGAGTTTGTGTTACGGTCAAAATAAACTTCATGAAATGTCACAATGACAGATTTGACGGTAAGACCTACGTTATTTTAAGAAACTTTCCCGCGTAAATAGTAATGACACATGCCGCTGATAATATTACAAGTAAATATGGCGATAAACCTCGCGGTCACCGAAGTGTTCCGTCTGTGAAAAGGTCCATTTTCTTCGATTGTATCCGTCCAGATATCCTTTTTCTTAGCTTCGCAAGAAAGCAGCTGCAAAATGTTGTCTTCCGGAAGGCGATCTTTGTCGAAAGATGATCTAAGAGCAGCGGATAAAGACGAAAAGGTATGTGCGTTGGAGTTTGGAAGGCATCGAATGCCTTTTTGTGTCAAACAGTCAGACGTCGATACTTTGCTTCTATTGGTTGAATTCACGCGGGAACGTTCAAATTACTCTTCTTTTTCTTAGGAAAGTCTTTTGGATCATGACAGTGAGCCCGACGTCGATATGATTTTCAAGTATGTACACAAAAATATCAGTATAATCACTTATCGTGAAATTCACGGTATTGAAGGACAGCTACTGGTGCAATTGTAACAAACTAATGATAGAAAAATTCCTTCTTTTTCCAGCCATCCACATTCTTCTGTGGAGGATGTCCGGGTTCATGATAACAGTAAGATACATAGGTAACTAAAACTCATGAATAGTTTTAGTTATTAATTGTAATTTGCTTGTAAATGTATTTAGTTTCTAATATGGAAATTTTTATTTGAAAATAGGGGTTGGGTTGGAATCAAAATGGTTAACATGTGTAACCATAGGCTCGATGGATCCAAAATAACTAATCGCTTGATATTTGCAAAAATGATTCTGAATATGGTCCAGTAATTAATTGTGATTTATTTATAAATAAAATTTTGTGTAAAGCAATACTTCTGTAGTAGTTTTATATTACAGTATGTCAAGTCTATTAAAAAAAGGATTCATGTTTAAACCGAAGTTTCATGAATATGCATAATTAGAGATTTTATCAATCGCAAATAACTTAATCTGCTGGTTTTCCTTAAAATGTTTTCATAAGATAAGAGCGAGATGGTATTTTAATCAGAAATATCAAAAATATGTTTTTATCAATTATCACTGAAATTTGTATTATCATTTCTCCGAAAATAATCTAACAACACATTTATATATGTTCTCTTGTGATAATGACAAAATAAACTGAGCGACATATGTATCCTGATGATGCAAATGTACTTAGCGTTAAAAACATAAGCGAGATTTTCTTGTTAAGATTACATTTGCAAAACAGGATCTCATGTCAGATTATTAATATTTCTAAAAATTTGTGGTAGGTAATATATTTATTTACGAATATGGAATAAAAAATTATAATTTATAAAAATATTAAATGACATTAAATGGTATGGGTTCCGGTTAACTCTGTATATGTTTTTTTCAATATACACGCATGTTGAAGAGCCAATAAAAAGTTATTGTATTTAAATTTTATTGTGGGCGATTTTGCCATAGGTCGGGAAATGTAATTTGAAATAAAAAATTTTCTATTAAAGATGTAATTAAAAATAAAATCTTGATTGCCCTCTTCCAGAGCCCTTAATAAATTACTGTTATTGTTCTTGTTAGTATTATTATTATTAATCTTATTTTAATTATTATTGTTATTACTTGTAGCCATACCTAAATTTGTTGTACGCTTAGAAAAAAAGCACTAACGAATCTATTTTGCAATATTAAAATAGTGTTCGACTTCAAATCCAAGAGGTCACAGAAACCATGCGAGAAAATGTGCAGAAGGTCCTAGAAAGAGGTGATAGATTAGAGGATCTTCAAGACGCTAGTGATAGACTGACAATGGCAGGAAATGAATTTCGCGATGCAGCCAGAAAAGCCCAACGCCGTGCATGGATGCAAAATATCAAATCTAGGATTATCGTCATTGTTGTCACACTGACTATTGTTATAAGCATTGTTGGTAAGTTTCAATCGCCAGTCGCAATAATTGCTGCTTTCTGGTAGCGACTTGGAAATATTTTAATTTACCCTCGGGGCATGTACAGTTGCTCTAGGCAAAACAATAATTTCACATTTGCAAATACCTTGCCTGCATGAACAACATTTTTTGCTCCAAAGAAGCTTCTTTCCGAAAACTTTTCCATTCGTTGCGTTAAATTTCGAATTTCGAATTATCACCAAATACCAAGTAGTGTAGAACTTCGCGTATCATTTTCAGTTCTGGACATCTTGGCCCTTTACCTGGTACTCAGATAGCAAATAATCAAACGAAGCGAAATTAAGGTACTTCATCCTTTCCGAGCTACCGCCTTTTTTTTAGGTTATTTGCGAACCAAGTTTTCTCAATCCTTCACAATAACAATCATATTTGTTACTTTACTTATTTTACATGTTTCATAATTTTTGCAACGGTTTTTATAAATAATACATGTAATGCATTGCAAGAAGAACTCCCAATTTATTCAGTTTTTCAACATAGAAAATTAGTATTTAATTTTAACTCAAAAGTTCTTAAGCCTCTTTCAATATTCTAATAATTAGGGACTAATATTTCATTTTCAGCAATGATAATCATCAAATATTCGTAACCAACTGGCAGGCTGTCCGTGGAGAAGAAATCGTGATTTTGCAAAAATCTTTCGACTGTTCTTGTCTATCGAGTCTTCGATAGGACTGTGACTATGTAAAATTTATACATAAATATATGTGAAATGACATTTATGTAATTTTTGTAGAATGAAAAATTGTGATTTTTCCTCGATGCGCAGTGACAATATAGAATAAGCACTTTCTATCGCTAATTAACTAACTACTATGTGATCGGGTTATAATAATTCACAGTCACTCCTTGCGTCTACCCTAATTCGTATTTTATAATTATTAGTAGTGCGAAAGTATATGAAAATTGTTATGTGATTGTAAAACGATTCTATTTTTCAATACCTTTGTATTTTTACCTGAACGTTTTATATTGTTATTATTCTCTGGATATATTACAATCCAAATAAACATTACAAATTACAATCTGTTCGATATTTTGTCTGAGGAATTTATTTTATTTTATATTAATTTCTATACTGAAATTTTATATTGTTTATCCAGGTTTTTTAGGTTTTACTGAATTAAAAATTTTTAAATATTATTTGTAATAGCTGGATTTGGTATTGGAATTATAAGAAATATAAATATATACAAATTGCTTTTTTTATAATAATTAACTCGTATTCGTTCAATTGTTAATCAATTTTTCTGGGTGACATTGCCACGATTTAAATAATTAGGATAAAGAAAATTTAATCCATAAACCAGAATTTAAAAATAACATAGGACAAAAATAAAAATGGGAATTCATAAATAATGACTACACATAAATATCTTCTACAGATATAATGTATATATATTTATTCATCTTTTTTATAATAAATATCTGCAAATTTACACAAAACTCTTGTTTGAAATCTTGAAAGTGGAAACTGTCTCGACACTGTGTATATTAAGTTCATCTTCTAATTGAGAAATAGTGCATCAGATATGTAACTGTCCTTGCAGCTTTTGCATATGCATATACATATCCATAGAAAGACTGTGAACATTCTACAGACGCAATTAAAATTTTCAAAGGCACGAAGTAATGTTTTTAAATAATGCAAATGTGACATAACATAATCATGGCTGAAATTGTGGTTGCAAAAATTAACAATTCTAATTCTTCTTTTCAATGCAAGAGATAATTAAATGGGTCACCTCAAAAACGTTGTAAGGTACAAATTGCAAATTGTTCAAAAACCCCCGAAAATGAAAAAAATAACCTGATGGATTTTTTAAACAATTTTTTAAAAATTGGATGGATGGCAATGGATTTTTTAAAAATGGATAAATTTTTTTAAAAAATCTATCAGGTTATTTTTTTCATTTTTGGAGGTTTTTGAACAATTTGCAATTTGTACCCTACATTTTTGAGGTGACTCATTCAATTATTCTCAAGTTTCAGAAACTTAAGAACAATTTTTTTGAAAACATTTTCAATTTTTATAGGAATTTTAAAGAAAGTTTAGAGAAATTTTGGTGAATTTTTCTGAAAATTCCTGAGAAAATTATAGAAATTTTAGAGAAATTTTAGGAATATTTCAAATATTCAAAGAAAGTTCAGAAATTTTATGAAAATCTGTTGAAACATTTTCATTTGCTATAATAAGATTTCTGTGAAATACAGAAAAACTTTTAGAACAATTTTAGAGATGTTCAGAGAAATTATAGAATCTCTCTGATAAGAATTACTCCAAAACTCGCTAAAGTCACTTGAAATATCTCCGAAGTTTCTCAGAGAAATCTTGGCGAAGGTAAGCGTTAAAACGGCGATGGCTTATCACGCCTCTTTCTCTCCGTGCGAATGAATTCTTCATGTAGGCCACGCCAATGGGCTTGCAATGAAAGGCTGTAATTGTCTGTGCCAGTGAGTTTCGTTCATCTTTCAGTCACCGTTGGGCCGTTCTCGGAGCGTCATCGTCACATTTTATCCTTGTTTTGACTCGTTATCGTTCATTTGTTTCGACGGAAGTACTAACCTGAGAATAGGGATACAATTGCCGACCAAAACATCATACGCCGTCCTTGTGCGACGCGAATAAGTACTTGCTCGCTCACTTTGAGATTGAGAGACTCGCCGTTTCGCGATTTTTCAATCGGATGGTGATCGTTTCAATATGACGGAATTGCAACTTGTAGTCGCACTTATTAGTGTGTTGCTTGGTACTTTCCTCTTCACTGGAAGTAGAAGACGCTTTATTTACATACTCTGCAAAACGCTTCCTAGGGATTTGCTGTAAGTATATGTATTTTACGCAGTCGCTATTCATTGAGAGAAAAAAAAGCGCAAACTTTTGTTAATTATAAAGTCAAGATGAAAGCTTATAGTATTTGTAAACAGTTTTCGTATGGTTTTAACATTGTTGCTAATTAACATAATATATAATAATTGTTTTTTCCCGCCTTTGTTTCTTTCACAAATTAAATTGAACTGAATTTGTTTGACAGAGGGCGTAGGACCACAAGTGGCTTATTTCACTTTTCTTTTAGAAAGAATGATGGTGTTCCATTACTACTTTGAAAGAATGTGGGTCCATAAGGCGGGATTTTGGCCCTAATAATTGTTAAAAATTGTAATATCTCGGATTAATGTAACAATAATCTTTTTAATAATTTAAATGTTTTTTTCGAACAATATTAAGTCTTTTTTAATTAATTTAAGCCTTTTCTTCTCTCTAACTCTCCTCTCCTCTCTTAGGTTTGCTCCAATGAGCAAACCTAAATCTTTTTATTATTTAAACAAAAAGTAGCCTTTTTGGCATATTCAACCACGTTTTTTTAAGATAACCGCAATTACGCACAACTTTCTTTTTTATGTATGTGGTGGTAAAGCACATCATATATGTAAAAATGAAGATATGTGCGACTCTGTGCTCCCTTGGGGCCAAAAACTCGCTTTATGGACCGTCATGCTTTGTAAAATTGATCGATATTATCTATTATTTTTATAGTATTATTGCAGTCATATTACAATATTGTTAATAATGAATAATATATAATAATGATTTCCCTTTTTTATCTCATTACTGTTATTGTTATTTCTGTCACAATCAGGAAGATGCTTTTTTTTCTTCCACACTACGTTGTATTTGTGTATGAAAACAAATTACAGTAGATTAGAGTTAGAGTTATTTATCTCGAGTTTTCAAGGACAAGAGGCCCCCTAAAGCTTGAACAGAAAATATACAAACACAGAAACTATATATAAAATCTTGAAACAGAATAATTACCCTTGAAAAGAATCATAAAATAAATTTAGACTTTATTATGTATTTTTCTTTATGAACCAAAAAATAGGGTGGGAACAGTTTTCTATGTAATATTCATCCTACACTTACAATATTCCTAATAATAAAGCATATATACAACAATCCATTTCTTTCACCCAAGAAGAAAAATTACATAATAACAATCATAATACAAAATTGTATGCAGTTTTACAGTTACACGCCTGCAGCATTGCTAATATGTATAATGTATGCCTTTCCCCCCCATTGTACTTTGTTGTTTTGTACCTTACAAAGTATGCTCTTATCTGAGTTATGTTTTAAAACGAATTATGCAAAATATTATCAATGGAAGGAAATATAAAATAAAATGAAGTTTACCTGCAGTTCAAATGCACTTTAGACTTTATCACATGTGTTTTATTCTCCACCGACGAAGGGTAGGCGTAGTTTTTTATGTAACGTTAATTTTCCGCATATAGCTTTACTATAGTAATCAATAACGCACATATTATAATTTTCTCCAATTATACCTTCCACTGCGTTGAAGAGAAAACTAGCAGTTTTTATTATAACGTGAAATTTGCATTTATTGCCGGTGCAATAACGCTTGTAGCAAATTAGTCCAGCTATATTAAAATTGTCACAACTAAATTTCAATAATTGACAATTACATAGGAAATATAAAAACATTTGATTTCAGATAGAATTGGTTTCTCCGGAGAAGAAAATTATGAAAGTAAAGAATTGTCGTTTATTTATTCACTTACGACAAAGTTTCAAAATAAAAAAATATGCAATTTATTGTATATGTAATTCTTGTTTTCGCTAATCTTTATATAATTATTTACCCTAGCAAAATCCTTGGCGGATATACTATATATATGCATATGCATATGTGTATGTACATGCATTTTTTCCATTTTATGCACATCATTTTAATGTCCCGCTTTTTTACTGCGTGGCGACTGAAGACCTTTCATGCAAACTGACCCCGTTTGGTCGAAGTGAAGGTCTCGCAACTTTTCCATCGGACCCCTTTAAAGCCTGCAGAAAATTTCAAGGCAATGGGTCATCTCCCTGCGATGGTAGCTAAAAACCTAGCGTTACTTAAAATTCTGCGCCATCTTGGGGGTACAAACAGCGATCGAGTCATCTACAATACGTGGGCATATGGCAGATGAAATATGCCATGAAGAGCAGTTCAGACGATATTCGCTATATTAGTGTTTTTGCGTAGGTCGTTTCGCAGCGTTTATGAACTTTATACCCAGCAGGCACATCACAGTGATATCTTCATTGAACCAAGAGTTCGGACTTGGCTAATTAAAGTCTGTAATCACTGTTTCCTTGACAGAGACATTTCTCCAGTATCGAGGCGTCCAAAGATTGCAAGTAACGGGATCCAGAGGTCATGGACCTTTTCTTTTTTTTTTTGCAACAGGAATTTGAAATTCGACCTTTGCCGATACTGCAAATTGAACCGATTTTGAAAATACACAAGCAGGTTTTTATTTTCTCGCGGGGGAAATGTAATTATAAATGTATAAATCGGTTTGTCGTTGGCAAACGTTACTGTATTCGCAGGAAGTTTAGTTTCAGTTTCTTATTAACACTATGCCGTCCGGTGGCATCACGTTGGTGCCATGTGAAAAATATCGAGCTAGCGCCGGTGGCACCACATTGGTGTCTCACATAAAGATTTATACCGGCGCCAAATTTTGAAGAATTATTTTGAAGAATATTTTGAAGAATTCTTGCCTTGGCTTTTGAAAAATAGAAACCACTTAGCCGGCAAAATTTCCTAGTATAATTGTTAAATTGGGGTTTAATTATTAAGTTTAATTATAGCATAATTATTAATAATTAAATTATTTTAGCGAGTGAAAGGGGACGTCTGATTTCCGTATGTCCAGTTTTCCTACCGTTTTCTCGTTATCCATTTATTCATTATTGTTACCGGTTCCATGACGTAATGAAGCAGAAAGTTTCCATTTCCTCTTCGACTCTTTTTTTTTTAAACATTCACCTTTTTGCGACCAATTACAATATTTATTATATTTTTTTCCCAAAAGGAACTACCGTGTTCGGCCCCTATTTATTAAATAAATGTTTTATAGCGTATAAATATACGTTATACAATTATATTTACAAAGTTGTTTCTAACTTCTATAAAATTAGCATATGTCAAGTTGGAATTTGTCAAAATGGTAATTAAGTTATACCCAACACGTAAATTCTTGCTAGGATATTGCATGAACATTGTAATTATTGATACAGGAAACAGATTGCAAATTTAAATGGTTGTTACTTGGCACATACGGACTTTTATCAACTTCCCATTTCGCTGGAATAATAGTATATTTCAGATTTATGGAGATTTTCACAGTTACATTTGGAGGGAATCGAGACTCTTCCAACATCTCAGGTTAAAATATGATGAATTTTAGGGAAATCGGTTTAGTAATATTTTTTAGTCAAAAAATGACACTCGGATTTGGTATTATACTTTCAAATTAATTTAAATAAATTAGCTGCAGCTGAAATTAATTGTACAAAATAAAAATAAAAATAACTAACAGATAATTTATCACTAATTTCTCAACAAAGCTTGAAAATTATGGAGGTCCATTATTGATAATTAAATAATAATGAAGTCCAGTGTTGTAGAAAAGGTATGTCAAAATAATTGAAGAAAAAATGCCTCAGAATTTAAAAATTCAACCATTACTTTATCTGTCGTTTTCATTTAAATTTCAAATTCGTCGTTTTCATTTAAATTTCAAATTCATTTTTTTTTTCTATTTTTTACCAGCAATTCGCAAAAATCCAATGTTGCAAGACCAACGTTTCCCAACTGTCGCTCAAGTCGTAGCATTTGAACGACTAAGAATCTCACCTTGAAGCAATATTAGAATAGATACATGCAACCCGAGATAGATTTGCAAATCAAATTTAAATCATGTGCGAAAAGGGGGTCGAAATAATTTACAACTGGGATAGAACGATTTTAATAATGCACGATTGTAATAACATTAACGGCAGTGGATCGACTGACGCGTTAAAGTTTTCTTGGAAAAATTATAAATATGTGCACAAAAGATTAGTGTCAATTTCAAAAGCGTTGTCGTGAGAAGAAGCTCTACATCTTTCGGAAGAAATTTGTCAAAAGAAGTACATGAAGGTCTCTGTGGGTGAATTTGCATATTACAAAGTTCACTTATGCATTATCCTTTTTTGTTAATTTTTTTTAAATCTTTTGGTATCTTTAGAAAAAGTATTATATCATTTACTAGTATTAGAATTGATTTTTTCTTATTATTTTTGGTCCAACATTAACATACTCATATTATTTTTAATACACCTTTTTTTTTAAATATAGGAAAAATTGTAATTAGAGCGAAATAGTATACAATAATTAATTACTCGAGGGGAATAAAAAATGCCATTCAATTACGTCCATTCAAAATTTGTTAAACAAAATTAATTTTGATTGTATCAAATGGCAATAGGAACAAAATCATTCAAAGACATTTTATTTACTGAAAATAATATATACCTACTTTGTTATATTTAATTCTATAGTGTGTCATTCTTGACCATAAATAAGTGAGACTTGGTTCGCTTAATTATGCGAAACAGTAATTTTACCTGTAAATCATATTGTAGTCGGTGCAACGACATGCACTAATTTTAATTTCTTTGACTTGAATAATCCCATTCTTTCTCCTAGTATATTTATCGTCGACATTTAATTTTCATGTTTGACTATAAATATTGATCGCCGTTATATAGGCAATTTTAAAGTCAACTTTGTTCTATGTATAATTATCACTGGTGCACACTGCAAATATTTAGAATTACTCATAGTCCAAAGGTACTAATACGATATTTCCTTCGATCGAGCGTTGAATGGACAAACGTGGCGAATCATGGTTCAGAAAGTGTCGTTGAACCACTGCAGGAATTTTATTAAAACGAATTATAATAATAGATATTGTGTATCGATATTCTGTACCCTTAGCTCCTCTTCTGGGGTCTGAAACGCCTCAGACTAATTTGGCTCCAGTTTAAGCATCTTTATATTGTAATAAGATAATTTTACAATTTTTTTTACATATAGGAAGTGTATTATACAATTTTTATAAGTTAAAACACTTAAAAGCTTCCATAAAATACAAATTTTTAACGCTAGGGTCTGAAAAGCCCCAGGGTGCCAACTACGTTATCCTGGGAAAGTGGTCCAAGTGTTAAATCACGAATTTATTTATTGAAAAATTGGGCAAAACTATTTCTGAAAGATTTTCTGGAATGTTGAAAATTTAAATTAGAAATTAATTAATTTTAAATAAACCAAATTGGAAATTGAGTCAAAAATATAAAAAATCGAGGTTTTTTTTCTTATTTTTGAGGAAATTATAAATCTTTGTTTTAATTTTCCGTGTTTTAGATTTTACAGTCTATTAAAATAACTGGACAACAAAAAATGTAAACATATCACAGCTGAAATATTACAAATGTTTTATATAACACTAAAAAATTACAGTTTAGGTAATTAGTAACATTTTCTACCAAATTACATCAAATGCAAATTTTTTGTAGCTTAAAAATGGTCCAAATATCATAAATTAAATCGAAAGAGAGAATTATTTCGTCGTAATTAAGTGCGTTGGTGAGAAAATGATGTCTGTCGAGAAAGACAACAATCTACTTCTCTTTACCGGTTGAACGCTGTTATGCATTTCCTGTAAAATAGAAAATAGCAAAATACTAGTTGCGAATAAAAAATGCATCAGATCTCATTTTTCTAGGGTTTTTTTTGTAGACTGAGAAAATTTCTTTGATCGGCATTTCGTATGTTAATGAAACAAAAGCAAGAATAATGATATTTCCTTGCAAATAACATTGCGAAAGAAACTCATTATTCTGCAATGGCGCAAAAAGAAGTGCAAGACCTGGTGTAATTTGCACCTGGAAATCTCTCGGTATATTTCTATCGGAACCAGTACTTTCTCCAATGTCTGATATGGTGGATGAAACTTTCGAATGGTATATAAGATTCAAACGAGGTCAATGTTAAAAAAAAATCCGAGTGGTCTACGGGAGATTAATATTATCTGCTTATGTGCATGCAAAAATTGCACTATTGCACAGCCACACTTATCACGCTAGAGATGATAGAACGCGTGGATACCGTTATGGTTGGAACCTTTCTTCGTTCCAGTCCACGGTCAAAGAATGTATTTATTTAAATAATATTACTTATTAATTAAAAAATATTTTTAAGCCGATTTCCATAAAGTTCTTCACACTTTAACCTGACAATGAGATGCTGGAAAAATTTCGTTTCCCTGGAAATGCAACTTCAAAAATCTCGAAAAATCTGAAACATACTGTTATTCCAACAAAATGTTTAATTTGTGAAATTCAAATTTTCAATGTGTTTCCTGTATCCATAATTAAAAAATTACATAGTATAAATAAAAATTTATCTTTATCCAATTCAAAACAAATTTATCTTGTGACTTAGGTCATCGCGGAAAAATTGCAGAAAAATCACGAAACAGAAAAATACAAAAAATAATAAACATGCGCTCGTGATGTAAAATAATGAAATTCATCAGAAACATAACGGATGCTCATTGGAAGCTAATTAATTAATAACTAAAATCGATTTAATAATTATTTAATAATTAATAGCTAATTAATTATTAAATAATTTGACGATTTTGAATTAATTTCTGGATTTTAAGCCATTCCGAATCTTTTACTTGCAAAATTCGGTGAGAAAGAGAGAAGTTACTGCACTTTTTTGCCGAACATCCGGTGGAACTCATAGCAATGCAATTTTTCGCTCACCTGCAGTACCTCGTATAGGTGCTGCGGTGATACTCTGATTATTTCGAAAACCGATTATTCACGATGAGGCCATGGTATGAATTACAGAATTAAATCTGATAAACCGTTTCAAGAGGATTTTATTGTAGAACGTTAGGTATTTATCTTTATCTATACGTGTATCAAGTCGTACACGCTACGTACTGGCATGCGGCATTAACCAATTTATTCCGAGGATATTGAAGAAGAGGAGCATGAGAAGAATCTCTCGTGGATATTATCACGGGAGAAAACATTTATCTAACGTGCTTGAATCGCTTATCACCTTTCTCATTCCAGACCGAAATGTACGATATCTAAGCATTCGTTGACTGTTCGCCTCACGGTTATTGACACAGTAATTATCATCGCATAACACTGCATGAATGCATTAATAAACGTCATTTTGCGAGGACTGGCGATGCTTGAAAATCTGCCTACGCTACTGCTGAATGCACTGGACAAGAAAAATAATTGAAACAACGAGTGGAGATTTTCTAATGTAATTCCAAGCCCAGCATAGTTGCTCCTACCATAGCGAGAAAAATTTTATTGTACCGTTATGTAATGGTACGATGCAGCAATTGCAAGATATTGGCCAAAAAGTATGATAAGAATGATTTTAACGCGTTGGTTAATGGTCAACTTTTGTCTGAGACGTTTTTGTATAATAGCAATACTCATTTTTATAGTGATTATTTTTGTACTAATTTTTATAGCAATTTTTGCTACTATTTGAACAGATTTTGGAATTTATAATTTTAGCCGAGTAGAATTTTGGATCTTTTTTATTACTTCTTGTCACATCCAAATGTTAAGAAATATTTGTATTTCTGGTTTTTAAATAATTTTATGATTTTGAATTATTTTCTGGACGTATTATTATTGTTGTTGTTGTTGTTGTTGTTGGTATTATTATTATTATTATTATTATTATTATTATTATTATTATTATTATTATAACTAACGATTAAGAATAACAAAAATTCTGAATGTAACCTTCTTTCCATTATTTACTATCACAGCTTATCATTCGTCTCTGAACTTATCACTCTTTATCTCAATTCTTATCGTTCTCAATAATTACTAATTTATAACCCGTTGAATACTTTCTAATTTGTAAATTTTTCCATGTAACATTTTCTCTCTCTCTCTGATATCCTTTTCCAAAAAATGCTTCAATACCTTTGTAAAATTCAGGAAAAACGAGAGAAACTGATTATTTATTATTTGGACCGCAAACACAGAACCCTATGTTTCTATGAGAGCTTTATTTTAAAAATCCATAAAAATACCATAATTTAGAAACTGTTAGAAAATAGTTTTCCCTTTATCCTACAATTTTCAGATACACTCCTATCGTTTACATGCAAAATAAATAACGCGGGAAAGTTAGAAAAACAAATAGAAATCTTTCTATTTGTTCAGCAGTAAAAAATCAGTCGGCATGTGTCAGGGTAAATTTTTTTTTCACACCGTGGATAGTTTAGCATATGCAAATAAACCATGCAGGAATTAACTTATCCTATAACATATTCAGTTAAAGGGGCTTATGTGCTGCACCTATACATGATGCTTTGCAATGCGGTGGCTCTTACAATACAAGACGTCACAAACTAAATATTATATTTCCTTCCTGCGGTTTACTGCACATTTTTATATAACGACCCTTTGGTTTTACGCATCCTGGAGCCGCAAAGGCGGAGACAAACCCTGATTTGCGATACACCTGCAACAAGTCTGAGAGAAACTGAGGTAATGAATAATAAGAAACAGTAAATATTGTACCGTGAAAAATATCCGTGATAAGATGTCAGGTATTATACCATCATCATCATCATCATCATCATCAACATCAACATCAACTGGTTCTCAGTCTAAAGGCTGGTTTGATTAAGTTTGGTTTGATGCAACTTACACGTACAAGGGACTTTTCATGTGATGGTTTCAGGTTTATACGCCAGATTGAATATTATACATACGTAATCTTTGTATGGGGTGACATGTTCTATCGTATTTAATGACAGCAAAAGCTATTTGAATATGAGACAAATGGAAATAGAAAGAGAGAGAGAGAGAGGGGGGACGTAAAAAAGATGTTTTACAGGGCAATGAATGGATCTCATTAATGAGCAATCTTTCCTCTTATTTTATTTTTGCAGGGGTGCCTATAGATTCCTACACGTAAATGCACTCCTATGGTGGTGGGAAACCAGAGGGTTTACCGTAGCCAGAGTGTTTTCCAGACTCGCTGCAGCTCATCCTGATAAAATTGCATACATTTTTGAAGACAAGGAATGGACTTATCAAGAGGTAAGTGCAGTTCCTTTTCCATCGTGTAGATCGTCTTTGGATTTATGGGGTTCTAGGGTATAGAAGTAAATTTTCTAGTTGCTTTTCTATAAATGTATTTTGTATAATATATTTATAGGAAATGGAAAATATTTATATTTTGTAGAACTTAATAACATTTTAATACATTTTATGACGCCAATTGCTAGTATTTGGATAAACGTAGGATTTAGAAATAATAGTATAATTCTATTAGAGTTATTGATTTTTGAAGCTTGAAGGATATAGGAATTTTTTTTATAAAATTTGCATAAATTAGACGTCCAAGCAGATGCCCTTCAAAATTGTAAAATTGATCAGAAATGTGAAAAAATCTGAGAATAATATGGAAGTGGGACGTATACGCCCCACACCTCCTAAGTTGATCAAACAGGCACGAAATTTCGAATTTTAGAAATCTGGTAGAAAATAATATTGTTTTAAGAAAGTTGGAATCGTATGGTGTCAATTGCTAGTGTCTGAAATTATTTATTTTTGTAGCTGGACGAATATAGTAATCAAGTTGGTCGTTACTTCCGGACCAGGCCCTTTTCTCGAAGGGATAGCATTGCATTACTTATGGAAGGAAGGACCGAATACATTGGTACCTGGTTAGGTCTAAGCAAAGCTGGATATGTGGCAGCTCTCGTCAACACAAACCTTCGTCACGACGTTTTGGTACACAGTATTCGAGCTGCTGACTGCAAAGCTGTTATTTTCGGCTCCGAACTTAAAGATGGTTTGAATTTACGCTTTTTTAAACGGTGCCAATAAATTATTTCTTTTTTCAATGTAAAAAAAAGGAAATTTGTCCCGTTGAATTAAATAAAAAAATACTGGAACCTATAAAATAGAAATAATTTTATGAATTTTTAAATTTCGTAAAATTTTGGGAATTGAAATTTCACCTACATCGATTTTGCTATAATGAAAAAATATAGATCAATTTGCAACAAACGTATAAGTATTTTCAGAAACAAATGTAGCAAAATTCAGTAAGTTGGAAATTTGGTAAATTCGGAAATTGCCTAAAAAATTCGAAATTCAAATATTTTCTATATCACATTTTCTTGTCTCGATATTTCTTATCTGTGTGATTATAAATTTATTAATTATGGTTCTAACACTACCTACAAATGTAATATCCAAAGCTTAATTACTAATAATTCATGATAATCCGTAACATCTCGATTTTGTAATTTTTTTACAGCCGTAAGAGACATCAAAGACAAAATCGCGGATTTGGAACTTTATCAATGGTCGGAACACCCAGATACTCCGATACTGGAGGGAGCTTTCGACCTAAACAAAGAAATGAAACCCATTGAAACATGTGCACTCGTGGATCTGGATATCGGATCACCGAGAGACAAGCTTATTTACATATACACTTCCGGCACAACAGGAATGCCCAAGGCTGCTGTAATCAACAATTTAAGGTAATTCGTCGTTTTCATCTCGGAAGACGCGATATTGAATCGTTCTTTGGATTGAATGAACATGGGGGAGCACTTTGTGGAAGCTCTGTGGTAAAAGCAACACTCAGAACAAGCTTGTAAATCAATCCGGAAAGTAATAGCTTCCAAAGAACTTTTTCTCACATAGCAATTCAGTAGCTGTAAGCAAGGGATAGGGTTTCAATCTTTCTGAGTAAATGGGAGTAATAATAATAACGATAATATTAAAAAAAGTACCGGTACAAAAACAAACTCAGTCTTCTCAGGATAATTTTTTTATTTATTATTTTTGTATCAAGTGCATATAATTTTTCTCTGAAGTGGATGTTTTTTTTTCACATTGTTATCATTATAACTAAGATTTACCTTAAAATAAAAATTTCAAAATTGTCATTTATAAAAAGATTAATCACTCACCCCAATTTTCTGGAAAATGGAATTTTGGTATTTATTAATTTTTGAAGAATAAATATTCGAAATTTCTTTGGCCCTAAATTAACAATGCAACTTTCATTTTCCAATTTTGATTATGATAAAAATGAGAAATTTTAGATTTTTTATGTTAATTTAAAAGATTACGTAAAATTGATTAATGGGAGAATTTATTAAAGGGATTTTTGAAGTATTTTATATTTTACTAAAAAACGATATAGTATTAATTGACCAATTGTAACTATAAATAACTATAGGACCGATAACTATAGAGCAAAAAAATGTCTTCGAAGGAGATAAATTATTGGGTTGGCAAATAAGTTCGTTCGGTTTTTGTTCCAGTGTAAACTCTAAAAAAACCGAACGAACTTATTTGCCAACCTAATAATTAAGTGTTGAAATTTACAACTAATGAGGAAACCTTTGAAAAAAAGTTCCTTGACTTTACCTCATTTTCTTTTAATGCCCCGAGTGACTGGAAAATTCAAAAAAATATATAAATCTTATTAAATGCAGAAAGTGCTCAGAATTTTTTTTCTGAATGATCTTTAAATGTTACAAAATTCCGGTAATTCACGTTTCTAATTATCTCGCTATCAATTTCCAGATACATGCTGATATCTTGTGGAGTGTACTCGATGCTTGGCCTTCGTTCAACCGATCGGATATACGATTCCTTGCCGCTTTATCACACTGCAGGGGGTGTAGTAGGTGCTGGCCAGGCCTTGTTATCCGGAATTACGGTGGTTTTGCGACGTCGTTTCAGTGCCTCAAAATTCTGGCCTGATTGCGTTCACTACGAGTGCACTGTAAGGTCATTTCCTCCTTTACTGATTATTTTAATAACAAACGAAGTGGTTGTTTTGACACTCACTCCATTCTTCGTCCAAGGAGTCGTTGACCGACTTTGGATGCATTTATCGCACTGCATAATTCCATTGTTCTCTCTGTAGAATTCGTTTTGACTTAAAATATTGCACCTACTCATTAAAATGAAGTTAAAATAGCTCTTTCACATTCAGCGAAGCTTTTGTTTAATTTTTTCTCTCGGTGCAATCGACTCTGACCCCGATTGCACCTGTATGAACTTTCGCGATTTCCTTTTGATAGTGTTTGTAATTTATTTCCATTTTTCATTCAATTACTGCACGTCTGTAATTATTTGTTTACGAAATTGAAGAAAAACGTATATTTTTTTTAAATATCGTTATAATATTTTTCTTTTTTTATTTTTATTAGGTGGCTCAGTATATTGGTGAAATTTGTCGGTATTTATTAACGGTGCCACCGAATCCGTGCGAGGCGAATCACAAAGTCAGACTCATGTTTGGAAATGGTCTGCGACCACAAATATGGAAAGCTTTTACTGAACGTTTTCGTGTCAAGCAAATTGGCGAATTTTACGGTGCCACCGAGGGCAATTCGAATCTCGGTAAATAACTCATCGGTTGGAAATTAAATAAGTGACGCTATGGTATATTTTTTATTTGTTAACCCGTCCTCGAACTTACTGGAATTTCCAAGATTTTGATTCAAGAATAATAATCAAGCAGCACGGATAATTCTTGGGCATTAAAATACAATCCATTGTTTCCAACAAAGAAAGAGATTTCAGAAAAATATGTTCAAATGCTAAATATCATTTTTTATTATTACAATAATTAGAGAAATAAATTTTGGAAACTTCAGGGACGCCCGAAAATAATCAAATGTCATTTTACATTTATTATTAGAATTAGGAGTAATTTTATTTAAAGTTATATATATTTTTTAAATAATCGCATTTAATGGAGGAAAGAAATATTGGAATATTCATATTACTTATCGTTTTATAGTTAACATTGACAACAGAGTTGGCGCAGTGGGATTCGTGCCGCGTTATGCCGGCGTCTTGTACCCTGTGGCTTTGCTGAGGGTCGACGAGGAAACTGGAGAACCCGTTCGCGGTCCAGATGGTTTCTGCATACCTTGTAAACCTGGTTTGTAATTTTCGAGTTTTTATAATACGCGATACGGATCATGCGATGCTGGCACGAATTAATAACTTCGCTTCTGTGCGAACTTGGATCCAATCAAACGCCAAAAATTATGAATTTTGAAAAAATACAACAGCTTCGAAAATATTTGTTACATGTTTTAAAATCTCAGTAGTAATTCTCTTGGAGACGCTGATATTTTCTAAAAATTGATAAAACAATTCTTCCAATGGCAAAAGCATAATTGCTCAACTGCAAAGCACTGCCAACACAACTGCATAATTGTAATTAAAAATTCACGGGTATTATGAGACAGAAAAAAAATTAACTATTTATTTCCTCTGGTGATATTAGAATTTTTCCGAACCATGAAGAATTTCAATTTTTATTTTTTTTCCCCCTCTTTAAAATAAAAATATCGCAAAGTGACGCCACTAGCGTTAATCACAAATGTTTTACTAATTTTTTTGTTTGTGATAATTTGCAGGAGAACCTGGTGTTTTCGTAGGAAAAATCAATCCCAAGAAGGCTGTGAATGACTTCAGTGGATATGCCGACAAGAAAGCATCCGAGAAGAAAATTATAAGAGACGTATTTAAAAAAGGGGATCGTGTATTTAATTCCGGTTAGTTTCTTTGATTTTAGGCAAAATTTATTACGTTTTCCAGGCACAAGATTTTTAGCAATTTGATTCGAAAGCATTAATTAAAGAAATTATTCTCAATACGCTGATTTATGAGTGTAACTTATTTATTTATTTCAAGTTGCTATATTATCATGCTGGCAAGTAATTTTGTACCATTACAATCTCCCTAAAGATTCGTTCTTGATACTACCAATAGTTTAGAAATATTCTTCTTTTTTATTTGTTTAACTTTTTATTATTGAACACGTTGCTGTTTATTTTTTCTGAAACAAATCATTGTTTTTTTATACATTTCAGGGGACATACTTGTAATGGATGAACTAGGATATTTTTACTTCAAGGACAGAACCGGAGACACTTTCAGGTATTTACAGAGAAAACGAAACACAATTTTTCAAATGACAATTTAGTGATTTGAGAGCAAATCAATAGGATTGCTCGAACTGGAAAATTCATTGAAGATCTGTTTTTTTGTTATCGTTGAAACAAATAACTTCTGTGAAAATTGAATCGTAAATTACGACAATAGGTTGGATCCAATTTTTTTTTAGTATGGATCTTATTTAGTAATTTTGTCGTTGAGTTATTTGAAATTTCGTGCAATAATTACCTATGAATTCATTAAATTTTTTAGAAAATCACCCGTTGATCAATTGAATGAGTCACCTCAAAAACGTTGCAAGGTACAAATTGCAAATTGTTCAAAAATCCCCGAAAATGAAAAAATAACCAAATGGATATTTTAAAAAATCCATCAGGTTATTTTTTTCCAATTTCGGGGGTTTTTGAACAATTTGCAATTTATACCTTACAACGTTTTTGAGGTGACCCATTCAATTGTTATTATTTATAATAATAGTATCCGTTAAAAAATTTAATCAAACAGAAGATTAACTTAATTATTGTCACTTTTTGTGACCGTAGATGGCGAGGAGAAAACGTGGCAACGTCAGAGGTGGAGGCCGTGATCAGTAACGTCATCGGTCTCAAGGATGCTGCAGTTTACGGTGTCGATGTAATTTCATGTTTTGGAAGTTTTGTTCAAACTTCTCGATAAATATGCGATATCATGTTTTTTTATACATTTGTTTCAAGGTACCGGGAAACGAAGGAAAAGCTGGGATGGCTGCCATTTACGATCCAGAGCACTCTATGAATTTAAAGGATTTCGCCGAAGGTGTTAGCAAAGCTTTGCCAAAGTACGCCAGACCTCTTTTCGTTAGAGTGCTTTCCGAGCTTCCCATGACAGGTGATGGTGGACATATTTATATTTCTTAACACTTTGCCGTCCGCACGTCTGATCGGGATTCTCTCGTTTGGCGCCGGTATAAATCTTTAAGTACGACACCAACGTGGTGCCACCGGCGCTTGCCCGGTGCGATAGTTTTCGTATGGCACCAATGCGGTACCATCGGACGGCATAGTGTTAATAATCTTTCAATCTAATAGAATAGTTTTTTTAGCTTCTAGTAAAAACCACAGGCGGAGACGCTATTTTTGGAATTATTCTGACAAAAATTAGGAAATCGGTAGCATGTGAAGAAATTTTAGATAAATTTTTTGAGATTTCGAGTTTAAAAAAAATAATATGTAACCAAAGGTTTCTCAGGCTTGAGAAAATGCTGAGTTTGCTGCTTCTGTGAAATTGTTGAATAATTGTTTGACTTAGTCTGACGTCACATCAAAGCGTGACGCAATTTTTTCTCTTTATTTCGACCTATTTGTATACATCTGAGTCATTTTTACAAACATTTATCGGATTTAAAATAGGAAATTCATTAAATTTTCAACTTTGCAGGTACGTTCAAACTCAAAAAAAGGGATCTGCAACAGGACGGAATAAATATCAAAAAGGTAAATTTCTCAAATCCACAAAAATTGCAAAATTCACTTACCTGTGATATGAATTCATAGTCTTATTTTTTTTACTTATATTATTCGATAATTTATATTGTTTGCTTTTTTTTATTATATTTATATATTTCTTTGTAATATTAACAGAGAAAATTTGATAATATTTATACAGATGTTCGTCATTCACGGGTACCATAAATCAATTTGAGATTAATTTAATTTGTACAAAATGAACAAATTTTACTTTCGCAGATAAAGGATCCAGTTTATTTCTTGGACAGGACGGGAAGTTATGTAAGACTTACGGAAGAATTATACAATGATCTTCTCGAAGAGAAAGTGCTGTTGTAATTTGGGTTTTTGGCTCCACACTCGTTGATATTTTTTGATGTTATTACTATTTTTGTGGCATTTAAATTAACGCGGAATCAATTAGTTTTAATACGAATGCATGAAATAAACTGTTAATTATGTTAATTTTGATAATTACTAGATGACTGATCGATCTTATTATTTTCACTTCTCTTTTCCAGTTTCAATCCAGCTTACGTTCACTCTTTATCCAGATCTTGATCCTTTTTCAATTTTGAATTTCCCTGGAACACCAGTAAATTATTGTGTATCTTACTGGAAAAAGGTTGATGAATCGGAAGTGCTTTCTTTGTCCCAATCTTCCAACGTCACACAAGTATTGTTAGAATCTACTAAAAAAGGTATTTTTACAAATTTATTAAAATGAAGATCTTTTTTATATTACACCAATTTTTTTACGTTGACATTTTTTTTAATTCAAAAGAAACAAGGTATATTTTTAATTCGATCCAATAGAGATTGTGTTCAAATTATTATAGAATTGTATTCGAAAATTATTAATATTATATTAATAATATTAATAATTTTAGTTATAATTAGTCCATAATAAATTATATGTTTAAGCAATTTATAAAATTAGTGGCAGCAAATTCTTCCACAAAAAATATTTTTTATTTTAAACAATATATAATATAATATGCAAATTATATAATTTTGCATAATTTATAATAAATTCTAGCTCTTACTCGGAACTATGTAAAAATAGAGACGGTTAATGCAATCAACGTATCATGAAAATTTTAAGCAAAGTCAAAAAAATCATAAATTTTCAATAAATTTCCTATTTTACTTTAATAAATTATTACAGAAAAATGGAAACTAATAATAGGAAATAATTATAAATTGGCATTTATTTTTACTGTAATAAATTGTTATAGTAAAAAAAAGCTGTATAAGGAAAAGTCAAATTGGGGAAAAAATCAACAACAACAGGATATAGTTTTTCAACAATTTTACTCTCCTAGGCTCCGATTCTGGCCAGACTTCGAGGACTAATGGACATCCTTTTGTTTTCATCAGTCTCCTCTTTTTGTTACACAATACATAAAAATAATGATATTTACAAATGTAGGATAACGTTAGGCACTCAATGAACAAAAAATTGATGGAGAAAGGAAAAAGAATTGTCAATGATCTCGTCCTTTCTATTGCTAATCACACGACTGAACAACAAATTAAGAAAGGAGTGAAAATGGGTGGGAATTAATTAATTGCATCGCGTGAAAATTTCTGATCTAGAAATTAACAATTAAAGTCAATCGATAAACCGTTGACAGAATATTCGAGGGATTTGCAATACGAAAATTATTCGAACAAAAATGACTGTTTGTTTAACAAAACGGATGGAACCGAGTTTTCTTTTATTTCTTCCTTTTCTTCTTCCACTTTTATTGTTTGTTTAATTCCCTTTTCGCGAATGTGGAATGTTGAATTGTTTTTCTTGTAAGATTCATATTTAATTCCTCATTACGTTTTCCCTTTTGCTTTTTTTTTTCTTTTGGTTTCTTAATATGTGGAATGCAAATCTTGTTTTTTAAGTCGCTTTAATTAAGTACCTTATCCAATAAATCTCAAAAGTTCTCAATTGATTCGCTTCTTTCCTCACGAAATTGAAACCATTTTATATTTTTTATAACAAAATTGTTAAGAGAAGATCGATTCTTTGTTTTTTTTTTCTTTTGGTGTATTCAGTTTTAACAAATGATACCATTTAATACTGAAAATCCTTCGTTATTTGTTTGTTCATCAAGAAAAGCTTCGTTGCAAAGAGCATATATTTTTTTCATATATGTACTTATCGGTTTCATAGCCTTAATTAATTATTCGTTCGATCGCTTCCCGAAAAAAATCAGTGAATTGTTTATAAAATTATTTTAGTATCTCCGATTTGAATATCTAAACGTGATTGCTACCGAAGACAAGAAGAATGGTTCTTGTTTTTTATTTCACCCTTTAACGAAAATAACGATGTTTAGAGAAAAATAATAAATAAAGTATCGCGACTAAGGAAACAATCCAAACCATATTTGGGAGAAAAATTAATTGTAATTGCGATTTCATTTATTGGATCCGTTAAATTTTTTTGTTTTCTGAATTTGAAATAGAAGAGCAGCAAAATAACATTTTTCTTATTTCAGAGTTTGTACATTATTTTCCAAACTTTTACTTAGAAACTATAAGTTTTCTACTGGAAACAATTGAAAATAAGCTTTCAAGAGGATTATGATGTAATTTTAGTTAACAATTTCATAAAATTTTGTAATTTCTTGGAGAATCTAATTTTATTTTCTCTTTTAATTTCTGTTAATATACAAATTTGCAAATTTGTTTGAGTTCTTGCAGAGCATCGAACGATTTTTTTTACAGTATTTTTAAACAAACATCTATTATAATATTATGGCAAAAATATATTATTATTGTTATAATTATTATTATTATTACAGTATTATTTTTAAGAGAATTATAATGTACAGAAAAATAATGGGAAAAGTTTGGAAAATCTTTATCCAAGAGTTTCGCAATTAATGAAAAATTAAATTAATATTCGACGCTTATTTTTTCTCGAAAAGCTACTTAGAAAAATAGAAAAATCATTTTTGTAAATGCAAGTGCATTTTGCGGTTTACGAAACCTCACTATTTTTGCAAACACCAAAAGTGTCGTGCGTTACCCTTTTCGTCTAATTTATTATTGTACACGCAAGAACTTACAAAATATTAATTTCATGCTTTTTTTTTTATAAAAGAAAAGTATTGATAAGGTCAGATTCTGGCGCACAAAACAGTTATTTATTCCCCTCGGGAGAACTAATTTTGATTTTTGTCGGATGTTATGCTTCTTTTTTTATTATTAATTTTTTAGTCGATATTTATTTCTCTTCTCATATCTTGTTTTAACAAAATAGTTTACATTATTTTGATGATTTTCTTCGAAACATATGATAAGTAAACAAATATGGGACTAGAGCTTTTTTTACCATTTTTTTTCTCTTTTCTAGCAAAAGTAGAAACAAAAAAGGAAACCCCATGGATACTCTCTTTTTACAACATTCCGGTACAATTTATTATAACATAGAAAATTAATTTTGACGCATCCATCTCTTATTTATCTGGTACTTGTATAATTTATTATTTCTTTCCCTTCGATTTATCGGCAAAAATAATTTCAATTTTCCAACCGTTCAAGCCTGAACATTTTCTCCCTGAATCCAAGTGAAATTTGAGAACCAATTGAATTCAATTGTCGTTCTTAGATACGAAAAAAAACAAAATTTTTATTTTTTCAGGAATGAAATTGTTGGTTCTGCCCATTAATACTACGCCGTCCGGTGGCACCGCGTTGGTGCCATGCGAAAACTATCGGGCAAGCGCCGGTGGCACCACGTTGGTGTCGTACATAAAGATTCGTACCGGCGCCGAACGAAAGAATCCCGACGGCAAAGTGTTAATTCGCATGATTCGGTTAAAAGGCGAAATTCGACCTTTCCACGGAAGCAATTACGTGTTTTTAATTCACATAGAAACGTTGCGTAAGAACGAAATTAAAAATTTTCGAATTGGAAAAAAGAAAAAAGAAATTGCGAAGGAAGAATGAAAACTCGTATGAGGAATATTTTTGATAATGACGTCATTCGATTCCACATATTATAGTGACAAAAAAATCGTTTTCTTCCCTATATATATATATATATATTTATATATTTATATACCTGCGATCTTTAGTTACGTTCAATTTTTTTTTGAAAGATGTATTAATTTCATCATTACATCATCCTTTTTTTCTCCTCATTTTTCCCTTATCTCGTCATTTTAGAAGTCCACATTACCGTAGTGTTTTTTTCTTTCTTTCTTTCTTTCTCTCTTTTACTTCATTTACTGAGAATAAAATAAGTTACAAGAATGCTTTGTCTATTTGTTTCTTTTCGCGTCTTTAAAATATTATGGTACAAATTACATTTATTTATACTTTGGGTGTAAGAGCCGTTGGTTTACCAGAGAAACCCACTAAGAAATAAATATATCATTCATTTATCGGGCGATAGACGAAAAAGAAAATTCCACCCCCCCCCCCCTTTTTTTTCTTTATATTTTACACTTTAGTTCGTTCTCTCTCTCTTTTTTTCTTCTCCTTCTTTTATCTTACAAGTTTGTCTCGATCTGATATGATTCTCATTTTTTGTTTTCTTACATTTAAATACTAAATTGATGAACTTCTCGCGAGGAGGAGGTTCTCGAAGTGTTCTGAAGAAGCAGGACGACTTGAATTCGATTTTCGTTACGTGCCACGTTGTCCGCGTCAACGTGAACGGCGGAAAAACTCGAGATCCGTACATTTTTCGGTCAATGTATTCCGAGTTTTCCACGACTACAGCTAGTATAATTACAGATGAGATATTTAATAACACCAATGGCTCTTAACCTGTCGATAATATCACAGATGAATGAGTTTCCGTGTTGTGCGTTGCGCATCGCTACCTGAGGGCTCGAACGAGCGAATTGATCCGTTCAATTTTCTCGCCGAGAACTCGTCTTTCCGAATCCAGCGTAGTCCGTGCCGACAGTAATTCGTATATCCTTCGTTCCAGCTGCATCGTCTCGGAACGCAAATGATTTGTTTGTGCCACTAGCTTCGACGTCTCTCCCGTTAAAATCATTTTCTCCAATGCTTTTTCTGAAACATTTCATTGAAAAAAAAAAGCAATTTTAGTATTTACTCGTCGTTAGGGTTTCCCACTTCGTAGGATTTTTTAATCTCAGGAAGATCAGATTCCCCAATGGAGCCTCTGACTCGGGAAACGGGAAATTGTGTATAAATAATTTGGTATTTTTTTGTTGCTGCTGGATAATGAAATTTAAGAAACGGCCAGAAATAGTCGAATTTCGTAAAATAATAATTTAGAGAAATGAGGATAATAATTGGGACGGTAGATAATTTTTAGTCGGACTTATTATTAATAATTATAGACGATAATGATTGGATGATAATTATTATCAATCAAGGGTGATGGATAATAATTTATTTAGGGATTTTAATTCAATGGAATTCTACTTTAAAGTATCCATTTTGAAATCTGTGTTATTTTTGAAAATAGGAGACTATTTTTGTAGAGATTTTTTAAGTTTCATATGCAAATTTTAATTTCAAGAGTAGTTAATACGACAAGAAACAATAAAGCATTCCGATAAATAATAATAATAGCAATAATAATAATAATAATAATAATAATAATAATAATAATAATAATAATAATAATAATAATAATAATAATAATGATAATGATAATGATAATGATAATGATAATGATAATAATAATAATAATGATAATGATAATGATAATGATAATGATAATAATAACAATAAAAATAAAAATACAAATAAAAAAAATAATAAAAGTTTATATACGGATTTTAAAGGAAAAGAATTCAATTAAAAAAAATTCGCCTTCAGTGATGTTATTTTTCTTAACAAAATTAAAATTACTTTTATAGAAGTAAGAAGATCGTTCTTTTTGGGGAAAAAAATATAGTATATATCGAATTTTTAATATGAAACGACATTTTTTCAAACAATTTTTGAGGATTGAAAGGAACTAACAATAAGTACTAGGTTGGTGCATAATTAACGACGATTATTTTCAAAGAACACATGCAAATTAATCGTTGTTAATTATGCACCAACCCTAGCATTTCCCATTTTTCTTATTTTTAATCAAACGTTTACCCACGAAATATATTAAATATCGCATTTACTACCAAACCTTACCAAATATCGTTTTTCACATTTTTGAAATTGATTTTCGAATATTAGAATCTATTTCATGAGGTAATCGAGTCAGGAACAAAGATCGATTTTCAGCAGAATTAATTTCGTTAATTAAATAAATTAATTAAATTCTTATTCTCATTTTCCAATTCTGGCGATGATAAACGAAAAGGATAAAATAAGAGGAAATTCGAAAGAATGTTTCAGAGTAACTGGAACTGAATTTCGTTAATTTCCAGTCCAGGCTATTCTATTTCTTGCCAGCAACATGCGATCGAACGATAGCATAGAAAATGGAATCGAACCTTTGGAATATTCGCGATAAGCGACCATGATATCCTCAATTCCAGTCCACCGAGGTTTCTCTCTCTTTTCGATAGGAACATCTTGTGAAGTCTCCGTGATATCGGTAATCTTGCAATGCTGTTTCACGCCGTTTTCACCGGGTACCGGCAAAACTGGATAATAGGTTGATATGATGTTAGGTACCAGAGGTGGCAGAGGCGGTGGACGTTCTGGAATATGTTGCTTCATTTTCACTCTATCCAAAAGCCTCATCTTTTGCGGTGGTTTCGGCAAAGGCGGTGGGTTTTTGGAATACACTTTTGCTATCCTCTCGCAGTAGACCGTCACGCAATTCATGCTCTTTCTTTTCTTTCTGTCTTGCAAAATGTATTGCCACATCACCTCGGCTTCTGCAAGTCAAAGAAATTCATGTTTTATTTTCGGTGGAAAACCGTGAAAATTTTTGTATTCATTAGGTAATACCGGGTTGTTACGTACCATCGCGTTTGTTAGGTGGCATGACGTCAAGACCGATAGTCTTGAGAAAACCAACTTTTGGCACAAAATCTGGAGTTTGTAAAAGCGCATCCGGGTGATCCTGTGGGATGGGTAGGACAGACTCGACAATTGGTTCGCTATCCAATGGTAAATCCGGTGGCTCTGGATTGATGCTGTACCTTTTTTCCACTTTGCGTAGTTCCATTTCTAGAGAAAAATCGTGGAGAAAAGAAAATTATTATTTTTAATATTGTTCATTTCGCATAATTTAGAGACTTTTCATAATTTGAAGCAGAAAAATTGTGACAATTCTTTTTTTTTTCATTTTAATTACAATCAAATTTTTCAACGAAATTTATTTAACGTATTTTTTCTGAGTAAAATTGAATAATTCTAATTACGTTAAATCAAAAAACTCATTCAAGAAATTTACGCCAACTTCTAATTAATCTATCGTCATAATTAATTAGCATTTATAATTTTTTTTCTCTGAAATAATTTTGGCAGCAATTTTTGGTTTTTGTCTCATTTTCTCTTCCAAATTAATCCAGAATCTCTAATTTTATAAAATGATCAATACGGCGATAGATATGAATTAAACATTCTCTGACAAGAGGTTAATCAATTAAAGAATTTTAATTTAACAACCCATTGGCTAAATATCCAAACACCAATTAGAAAAATAATTCTAATTTATTATTTCCCAAATTATATGTTACTATTTTCCGAAAACACCACTTATATTGCCAAAATTTCCCTTTTTTAATTAAAGGTACCAAATATCGGACATTTAAGTCGTTTGTTTTAAAAGTGGCGCAAGTCCATTTCTCAGTTTCTTTATTGTTAATTGTAATAACATGTGCCACTCGAAGTTAACAGTCATAAAAATCATTTCGGCAAATTTTTCTTAAAACTGGACTTGGGCCTTTTTCAAAATAAACGACTCATTTTCTCAATGCGAAAAAATACTAATTGAGCCGTATATTTTGAGAGTGGCCTAAGTCCATTTGTAAAGAGTCATTATATATCGGCATAAATAATTAGTTTTCAGCAATTTAATTATAAATTTTCGAGTTTTTCATTTTTTGTGAAAAATGGATTTAGGCCACTTTCAAACTAAACGGCTCAATTATAAAAAAGGTACGAGAGGTCGAAAAATGTTCTCTCCAACAGACCCTCGTCCAGCATTTGGTTTTTTGTTCCTTGGCTCTTCAGCTTGCCCCGAAATCCGGTACACTCTAAAAAAAAAAAAAACAATTACCATTCCTAGTGTTGAGCGTGGTGAGGCCAAACATAGCGAGAAACGCCAGCTTCTTCTCGGAATACTGCGGCTTGGCAGGGGGTCCTTTGGTGATCCACAAATCCACATCCCTGCAGTCCTCCTCCCCTTCGGAATCGGAGCTACAGGCGATGGCCGACTGTTTCTCCCGTTTCCTCTTCCTCCTCTTCTCGGCCAAATCCAGGGTGGACGTCAACTCCTTGCTCGACACTTCCGGCACCAGGAATGGCTTCTCGTTCTCCACGGGCTCCTGTTTGATCAACGCTTTGCTGACGTCGGGTACATTCAAAACCGCCGTGGGCTCGCATTTCACCGCGATTTCCGTCAGGTTATTGCACTTGTCGGTGAAGCAGAAGGACGCAGTGGTCTTCAACTCGCTCGTGGAGAAATTTAGCAGCTTCTCCTGATACTTGGGGATCTGCAATAAGACATTGGACACGTTCTGGCAGGTGCGCAACACTTCCTCGGACTTGATGCTTTGCATCAACTGCAAATTCGTCGCATCTATTGGTTTCTGCGTGATATCGTTTATGTGAAATTTCAACGGTTGGAACGGTAATATGGACTGCTGTTGTTGTTGCTGCTGTTGCTGTTGCTGCTGCTGTTGTTGCTGTTGCTCCGTCAGTTGCTTGGGGGGTTCGACGACGTCTTTGGCAGAGTCTCTGCCGTTGCTCTCCCCGATCAAGCTCGTTGCCTGATAAGCCGTGGGACACTTCTGCTCGTAGCTCAGATGCTGCAGCGCCAGAGGCGGTTTCTCCTGCATCCCATGGTTCTGGCTGGCCACTGCCAATTTGCTCTGAGTCGTGGCAGCATCCAGGGCCACTCCTCCTCTTTCGTGACTCTTGCCACTCTCCTTCGCCACGTTCTCGCCGTTGCTCTTGCAGCTCTTCGTCCCGTTCGTGGCCAGATGGTTCGAGTAGTAGCCGGTCACCAGGCTGCCCTTGTCCCCGATGCAATTGTTATTCTGCAGGCTCTCGCTCCTCTGCAACTGCAAGCTCTCGTTCCTGGGACTCTGAAGGTTGTCGCTCCTCTGCTGCTGGTGGAGCTCGCCGCTCCTCGGCGACGACTCGCCGGGATGCAGGCCGCTCTTGATCCCGTTGCTGGGGACGCCGAACTTGCTCTGGGGCAGGTGCTGCGGCGTCCCGGCGCCGCTGAAATGCGGCTTGTACAGCCCCGAGACGTGGGACACCGGAATATGGGGATGATGGTACTGCTGCGACGAGTACGGAGGCGGGATGCCCCGGAAACCGACCCCCTTGGAGCCGGAGTTGTCCAGGGTGACCTCCTGGCCGGGATTCGAAGCGAGGCCCACGCTCGAAGCCGCCGCCGGCGCCGTCGTCGTCGTGGTCGGGCAGCTCTTGGGGGTGGGTTCCTGGCAGGATCCGACCACGGCGCTCATACCGTGGTTGTTCACCGACGGCCGATTGGGGATCTTCGAGGACCTGAAGGAGTCCTCGAAGGGCCTGACGAAGGCTGGCTGCTGCGAGGAAGCGCTGGTGACCGTGGTCGCGCCGCTGACGACAGCCTGGGACGAGGACGACGACGGCGAGGAGCTGCTGCAGCAGGTGGTCGACGAGATCCCGCTGGAGCCGCTCGTCGCGGGCATGATCTCCTTGGTTCTGGAGACGCTCGCGTCCTTGCCGACCAGCTGGGGCTTGTTGCAGCTGCTATTGTTGTTGTTATTGTTATTGTTGTTGTTGTTGTTGTTGTTCATGCCGCCGCCGCTCGAGTTCAAGATCGACGCGGTCGATCCCGGGCCGCTCAGGTTGTGGGCCACGTGGGTGGCCATCGTGCCGCTCCCCGAGAGGGAATTCGTGGTGGTGGTGCTGCAGCTGGTGCTGCTGCTGCGCTGCTGCGAGGGTGGCACCAGGTTGTACATGGAGCTGCTCGTGACGGTGGCTGCGACGCTCGCTGGTGCTGCTGGGTGTTGCTGCTGTTGCTGCTGACTAGAATGGATGGTGCTGGACGGCACCGGGGGCAGGTGCAAGGAGGGAATGGAGATGATGGGAGCCAGGGGCATGGTCAGGGGCGGCGGAGCCGCTCCCGGAGCGGCAGCTGGAACCGGAGGAGCGGCAGGAGCCTGGCCCAGGACGCTGGGGGTGAGAGAAGCTATCGAGGGGATCGCGGGGATCGGGGGAGGACCTATCGGAGCAGCGCTAATGGGTGGCCCGAGGTTCAGGGGGATGCTGGAGCCCAGAGGCGGCGGAGGCATCGTCGCCGAGCTGACGGAGCAGATGGAAGCGGAGCCCAGCGATCCGGGACCCATCGGAGCGGCTGGGTTTGGAAAGGCTGGCAACCGGGAGTGATAGATGCCCGCTCCTGGATCGGATGAAACCGGAACCACTACCGACACCGGCGACTGGTCCTCCTTCCTGGGCGGTTGGTGGTGGCTGTTGCTGCCGGGGCAGGCGCCAGCGCCGGATCCGTTGGCGGAGGAGCTGTTATTGCCGTTGCTGTTGGTCATCCGATCTCTATCGCGCTCTCGCTCCCGGTCGCTGTGCATCTGAACCGCTATGGTCGGCTTCCTAGCTGGAACAAATCCCAAACACAGTGCTTGGTAACGCTCCACGAATCTGGTCTAGGAAGCTTTTGGTTGGGGCTTAATCCTCTTAAGTGTACGCGCGGACGTTCATGCCCGGTGCGATTTGCCTGCAATTTGCCGACGCATCCTTCGGGTGCATCCCAGAGTGCGCAGTGGCCCCGGTCATGAACGAAGGTTCTTGTTGCTGCAGTCAGGAAGTCGTCGTTGATGGGGTTGGGATTAATTTCGAGGAGATCATGGGGCCAAAAATTACGTAATTGCACCGGAGATAAATAATTCGTGTAAAAATAATAAAATTAAAATAATTCGGAATGATTCGATGTAGAAATAATAAAAATGCCCTCGTGACAAACAATAAAGCGGTATACGAAAAATGTTTATGACAATTTAATTGATTTTAAAGAAATGCAGAAGTTTCTTTGTGGATAGAATTTTTTTAACAATTTTTTCTAAATAACTAATGATGTCAAAGTTAATATTGGAGTAACTAATTTTTCCTGTGGGCAAAAAATTAGTTAACGAAATTCCTTATTAATTAATTAAATAACCCGAGGAAAACAAAGTAATATTTGTAACTAAATTGTTTAAATAACTAATGATGAAAAATTAGATATTTAAATAACCAACGAAGCAAAATTAGTCGCCTAAGTAATTAATATTTTGTTAACTAATTTATTCCCCCAGGGAAAAGATTATATTTTTAGCTAGTTTATAAAATAACAAATTCTAATTAAATTAGAGTTTACTATTAGCTTCATTGCAATTATCAACGTCACGAGCGCAAATTTATTATTTTTTCTAGGAATTTTCATTATTTTGACCATTCCTTTTTTTTTCTCGGTGCAAGTCAAATAATTCTATTTTTCTGGATTTCTCAGTAAATTGGATTAATTGGATAAACAATATTTTTTCCTTTGTATACGTTGGGTGTCGAAGTCATTTAATTATAAATTTAACCTTCTTTCGCAGATTCTCAGCAGCGTTTGAATTTTTGCAGAACAAAATAGCTTCAAAAATCAAAATTTTCGTTTCAAAGATAAATGGGACAGAGGGGGACTGTGTATGAATTTATTCTGTCACTACTATAGAGTATTTATAATAATCCAAGCGCGAAATGCTAAACTACTAATTTATAACGAAATTAACGAGTGGCAAATTGGTGGATTTTTGAAATATTGAGGATATCTTCCCGTTATCACCAAATTCCTCTTTATTAGAGCTCTCTAAATGTGATCCGATGGCAGATATGTACTTTCGGCTCGCATTCGGAGCTGTAATAAGTGCACCTAAGCGCTCTGGTGATAACGATCGAGTGAATTGAGCGCATAAATGCGTTAATGATGCAATTAGCTGAATAACGAGCCGTAGTTGCTTGCACCGATCTGGGATAACGCCACTTTTTAAATTCGCTATTTTGGCCCTCTTTTTTTTTCTTATCTTTACGATTTTCTGGGGATAAATGGAAACGTAATATAAGTCAGGCAGCTTTTATGGATTTTCGAATTTTCTTGAATTGAAAAAAATGCTCCGATTTCGATTTTTCTTTCAGCGTATTCTTATCAGCAAGATAATTCAGAAGAAGAAATTGAGGAAAAATTAATTTTTTTATGTAACTCAATTTTTCTGAGGGGAAAAAATGATTAAATACAAAAACCTTTATTATTTAATTAAATGACCTCAGGAAAAAGTTCATTTGTTTAAATTGATTTTCTTCGAAATAACTGATGACGATGAAAAATTAAATATTTAAATGACTAACTTTTTTCTGAGCAAAGGAAATTAGTCGTAAACAAATTCTTTTTCAGTTATTTAAATATCCAATCAGGCAAATTTAGTTATTTAAGTAAATAATATTTAGTTAATTACTTCAATTAATTTACTCGCATAATTAAGGCAGGGAAAATTAGAAATTTAAATAACTAATTTTTTTTAGGAAAAAAATTAGTTCAAAAAAATTCCTTATTAGTTATTTAAATAACCAACAAGGCAAAATTAGTTAATCAAGTAACTAATATATCTTTTTTAGGCAAGGATTGTGTTTCAATAAATAATAATAATAACAACCAATATATTTATTAATTATCTATTTGACTCAAATAAAAGAAATTTATTTTCTCGACTAATTTATACATGTATCTAAGGCGTGAAAATTAGTTATTAAAAAAAAAACTAATTTTTCCCCAGTAAAAGAATTATTTTTAAAAAGTTAGTTCTCTTTCCTGAGGGAGGAAAAAAAATGATTAGTAATTAAAATCATACGTTTTCTCTAATTTGCTTTTCAAAAAAATTAGTTACTTCAATAATTTTGAATTCACAGAAAGCCAATGGATTTCGAGGATTTCGAGTTGCAATTCCTGTGGGTGGAAAAATATTTGGTATCCTTCGAAGGATCAGAATAGAATGAAAATTCCGATGAAACGGAGGCTGAATGGGAACACGGGAGTTTAAAGAAAGCGAATTACTCGGCGCGGCATCTCTCTTCCACGAGAATTCCGTGGAATGAAATTCGAGGATTGCTTCCGATTTTTTTTTTTTTTTTCATATTTAGGTATTTTCTTCTCTTTCGACGCAACTTGGCTGGAAGTTCCCCCATGTTGCCGGAGAAGTAAGTTCATGAATTATTGATTTATTAGCGAAATAGAGTGGAAAATGTGACACGCGAGTAAAAATGTGTATCGGGAGAGCGTTTCGCTTCTCCTCGTTGGAATAATCCATCGGGAAAGACTACAACTATTTTCGAACTTTCCACGTCTTATTAAACACTGTGGGAAATCCGCGAGCGATGCAAGCCGTGACAGTGGAGAAACACTCACACGGATTTATGGATGCACTTAAAAGTTTGGGAAATAGCGGATACCGAGTATATCGCCTGGATGGAAACGGAGCTGGATTTCGATTTGCAATTTTATTTTATTTCATTTTATTTTATTTTTTTATCGCAATTTTACTTTACTCTCGAGGCGGGTATAAATTTCGTGAGTAGAAAAAAGTAGCGATTTTCGTTCAAAATTTGACAACGAAATTTTAGCGTGTCTCTAAAGTTTCTGGAATTGAACATTTTTTTCTCTAATTGTAACCAATAATTGAACGGGTCACCTCAAAAACGTTGTAAGGTACAAATTGCAAATTGTTCAAAAAACACCGAAAACGAAAAAAATAACCTGATGGATTTTTTTAAACAATTTTTTTTAAATGGATGGATTTTTTTAAAAAATTCTATCAGGTTGATTTTTTCATTTTTGGGGCTTTTTGAACAATTTGCAATTTGTACCTTACAATGTTTTCGAGGTGACCCATTCAATTATAATAAAACGATAAATCTAATAATAAAGACTGTATATATTTTTTTCAGGTTTTTTTTTTCAACAGGTCCAAAATGTTTGGGAATATGCTAGTAATAATTATAAGAATTGTAATAGTTATAGGTTTCATGAATGGTTGCAAATCCTTTTTTAATTTTTTTATGTTAGCATTGATATCTTTATAAATGATGGGTATTAGAAAACAGTAGGAGGTTTCCGAAATAATAATTACTTCATCTGGAATGAAAAGTATTAAACAGCTTCTTTTTGTTACTTTATAAAAGGAGGAACTTAAATTTTACGAAAAACCGAATTTGTCTTTTCGCTTTTTGTTACTGAAATAAATGAAATGTGTTGAAAAGTGGATTTTTGTAGTAAAATATTCGATCAATTTTCAAAGTGTAACTGTAACAATTTCGTGATTTCTATTTCTACAGTATTTTTAGTAATTTTACAATTCTTATTATTTTAGCAGCAGAAAAATATTTATACATTTCAAACATGTAACCTTGTAATTGTCTAATAAAAAATTTGTGAGGTTTGACAAACAAAAATTTCACAGTAATTTCGTGATTTCGCAAATATACTGGTACTTGTACGTTTATAAATAAACAAATCAGTAAATAAATAAATGAATGTCTAATATTTTCAATTTCAGACGTAAGTAAAGTCCTACCATTTTCTTGTTTCACCATTTCCAGACACCGAAAAAATCTTAATAGCACAAAAAAAGGGGAAGAACAAAAAACGGTTACTAAGTGGGTAATAATAATTAATAACAGAACTATTAACAATCAATAGCTCATTAATGCTAATAGCGATTAATATTACAGTAAGACAAACAGTATTACCATTAATCACCGTCGACCCAATGATATTACTATTAATCACCGCCGAGCCAATGATTTTTCTGTCGATAATCGTGAATAATAGAACTATTAGCGATCAATAGTTTTGTTATTAATTATCGTCCAGTCAATACCCCAATCTTCTCCTAAAAATGCAGAGTGGTCTCTTTTCAGTACGAGATTAATTTTAATTAATGTCAATTTCATTTCAGTACGGAATTTTCGTGGAAATTCTTCGAAAGATACCTTAATCACTTTTCACACGACTAAGAATTAATTATAAAAGTTCTGAAAATTAGGGAGTTTGAACAAAAATAGAGAAATAATATTCCTTTATTTTTTTTATATTTTTTTTATTTGGCCAGTGAATAGTAATTTTTATAGTTTAAAATATAACAATTACTATTCTAATTTTTGCAATTTTACTAATAAAAATTACTAATAAAAAAAACCAAAGAAAATAAAGGAATATTATTCATCATCGACCAACCAAGAATTCGACAAATTAAAAAAAAAATAGGGAAAATTAAAAATGTGGGATGCTTGAATTTCTGCAAGAGCCTGAAAATACGTTCCCGAGTGGAAAACCAAAGAGAATTGAAAGGAACGTTTTGTTTATAAAGAAAAAAAAATAATAAAACAAAGGATGTTGTATTATTATATAATTTTGTTAGGAATATTGGATTTGGGTCGATATGCCGAAAGTATCGACTTACCTTCAGGGTTTATCCTTACACTACTTGCTAAAAAAAACACTCTCTTTTATGAAGAAATTTATGAAGCCACGTAGACAGTTTTGAAAAATGCCCTAATTTGGTAGATTATAGTGAGTTTCTTTTCTATTAATTTATTTTTTTCTTCTTTGCGAAATGGAAGACATTGGAAAAATATTCAAATAACTGCTCGATTTTAATTTATATTATTTTCAATATAATTACTAAAATATGGGAACCAATTAATGGAAATTAATTAGGAAAATTCAAATTAAGAATTTTGATGATTACAATATTTCCAAAAATATACCAGGAGTTTGTTACCGAATTTAATTGAATATTCCCTATAATTATTAAAATTATTAAAATTATTAATTATTAATTCTTAAAATTATTTACTCACTACAATCTAATTTTCTAAGGCAAAATAAGTTTCATTGAAACGCACAAATGTTAACCAGCTGACTTTGCTTTGGACAAACAATTGGTGATGATTGCTACCGACAACGACAACAAGAACAAGAACAATTACAATCTCGCACAATTTCCAAAGTGTAACTGTAACGATTGCAAACGAGAGTCGTTTTATTATAATTTTCAATTTTTTATAAACGAACAAAATTTGTTAATTTATCAGCAACAAAGAAACTTTTACTTTTTCAGCCAAAATCAAGGCGACGTTTATACTCGCGGAATTTGAAAATATTTTTCTCTCGGACGATTACAGTTACACCCGATTGAAGTAAGAAAAAGCTACTTTTCTTAATTACTCTATCCTGGAAAAAAGTATTGGGGATGATTACCAAAAATGAAATACCATAAAATTTGTCATCATCATCCTAAAGCAATAGTAATAACAATACAAACGACAATAATGAAAACAAAAAGAAATGAAAACGAGATGGTACAAAATAAACAAAATGAAAATCTCGATGAAAAATGACTTCTATTGATTTTTTTTTCTTCAATAATGTAATATAATGCAACACGAATAAAAAGAGAATAAAAAAAACTGTAGGCTTTTAGAATCTTCCCCAAAACTGTTTCAGAAAAAACGATTTAAAAAAAGGGGTCAAGAAATATCAAGTCAACGAAACAAAGATAACTTTTTTTTTTTGTCAATACGACAATACGAGACATATTTATTTATCTTTCGTTTGTTTTTTTTTTAATAGAAGTTTCATTCCTTGTTTTATTCGCAATGTATTTATTTTCAAGTATAGTCCAAATATACATGTTTACATAATAAATTATATAAAAATGCCGTATAATTTTGACAAAATTCTGAAATGACAAAGGTTTTTATTTTTGCTTTTTTCCTCTTATTTATTTTTATTTTATTCTTTTCTGTATTACTTTCTATTTATTTACATATCGATGAAAATTTTCTCAGTCAGTATATTTCTTTTATTTTTTTTTAATTAAGGACAAGTTTCTTCTTCACTTTTTTTTTATATCTTCGTAATTATTATTTATTTATTTTTTCTTTCATTTCTTTATTCGCCAAGTATTGAACGTCTTTACTTTGACACATTCCAATAGTTTTGGATTACTGTTACAATTACGTAATTTCTAAAACAGTTGCGGGAAACGCAAGAGTGCTTTCTTAAGAAAAAAAAAATATATATATATATGTAGCGAAACGTAATCATATTTCAATTTTTCTTTTTTTTCTTTTCCATTTACTTTGAAACTGTAAATTCTTTTACTTCGTCATAAAGAAAATTTATTTCGAAACGTAGAATTAAAGAAAAAAAAAACAAAAAAAATTTTGGCGCACTCTTGTTTCTTCAGCCAACAAATTAAGCACACCCGGCTTTCATACTTTACATTAAAGTCTTCTGTGATTGATTCGCACGAAATTTCTAATGGAAAGTACAAAATCTCGTTTGCTTTGCTTTGCTTTCGAGGGGAGAGAGAGAGAGAGAGAAATAACGAAGTTCACTCATGCAACGCAAATCCAAAAAAATCAATGAAAAACAAAAATCGTCTTTCGACAATTGCCGGACTCCGATTTTCTTTTGGACGAAAGAAAATCTTTTGGACGAAGTTACTTTCGTTTGCAATGATCCTAAGGAAGAGGAAGAAGAAGAAAAAAAAAAGAAGAAGCTTATCGGGGGTGCTCTCCGTGCTTTTTCTTTTCGGAATCGCGCGTCGAGGAAAGGCGGAAAAAATGAACCTTCATTTTTTCTCTCGGAACTCTTCAAGAATAATTTTCGAATCAATTCATCGTTAAAAATTTGCCCTCCGGTACTCGTCTGAACGAACGAACGAACGAACGAACGAACCTAATACTTGAATAAGAAATCATTTGAACTATCACTTAATTCTTCTTCTATTTATTTTTTTTCCTTCAGTTATAATCTAGACTAACATTAGAAGCGTAGTATGTTTTGTATTTCCTTTCTTTCCCATAGTTTCATTTCATTTGTTTTCATTCACATTTCCTATGTAAAATGAAAATACATAATTGCTAAATTACTAATTTTTGTCGTCCCTTGCAATTGAATGACTCCAAATGAAAATTAACGATCTCTTGGCACACCATTTTTTCTCGACTCGTTCTTTAAGATCAAAAACAATATATAGAAATATATATATATATATATATATATATATATATATATATATATATATATATATATATATATATATATATATATATATATATATTTCGTTAAAGAACGAACGTAAGGAGAAATCCACTGCAAAGTCCAACCGATCGATTTTTTTTAATACTAAAATCTAACAAATCGGAAGAATTGTAAACCAAAAAAAAAGAAAGAATCGTCAAAATTTCCTAATGGTAACATACGAAAAAAAGGTTTGTTTGTTTCAACGGAAAGAA